>OY101449.1:116183544-117383544 GCA_956483635.1 Panzeria rudis | reverse complement strand
AAATGGAATATTTAACAATTTCTTTCTGTCTCTTTTCTTTCTATTAAAAATGGTTGTTGACAGCGAATCTCATGGTGAACATTTATGCTCAGCCATATGTTCGGGCATCGATGGTAGAGCATGGACGAAACATGGACATGAGCGGTCTACATTAGCCATATGCGATGTCCGACATGATGTTCATACCAACTTCATGGCTAATGTAGACCCCAGTAAGGTAGAAGACTACCGAGACACGTCTTATAAAGCCTGACTCCTTCTTTAAATATGTTTCAAGTTTTAGCTAAATCCATTTTTTTTTTGTTTCTAAATCATATTAAGCGCGCAGAAAAAGTCTGTAAATTCCATTTTGAAGGTGTAACTTACCATATAGAAACCACTTTAGATAGGAATGTTATTTTCGTAAAAATCTTTTTGACAAAAACCATCGGTACACGGTACGTATGAGTAATATAAATATTTACAGGTTATATACTTTTCTTTACGCAAAAGCTATCTGTTTTTAAAAACTAGTATGTTTTCTTCATCAAATTTAACCACATTTGTTGTTAAAATATTAAATCTTATTGAAAATTTAACACTGAATTCCTTTTTAAATTTAATAAACTGTAGCAGTATCATTGGATTTTTAATAAAAATATTATATGCTAGGAATAAGTGTGCGATTAACGAAAGCTATATAAAGAGAATTGACAAAGTTTCATTATTTCAACACAAAATATTTTAGTTTTTATTTCAGAATATATGGGACGTATGCAGCTTCAGCCTCCGGAATTTTTTTCTTCGTTGAGTCAATTTTAAGCTGTATGCAAAATTACATGTCTAGGATAACTCTTCTAATATTGCTCACTCATTATATGAGAAGGAATCACTTGCGATGTGAGCTGGATAAAGATGAGAGGAGAAACCATTGGAACACTTCGTATGTACTTGCCCAGGGAGTCAAGATATCAGATTGTGTGCTTAATGGACAGTCTTCTGTGGCATATCTTGTATATATAACTCTAAGAAATCTCGTTAAATTCCTTGACAAGACAAAATTGCTTAAAAAGAATAAAAGTTCCATTCAATTAGAAAAAAGTGTCACAATGGGATTCAGGGCCCCCAAGTAAAATTTCCGCAATACAGTTTCCCATTATCTTTAACCGTACAAACATGTTGAGTATCTTAGTAGGGGAAATCACCCTTCGTAGGAAACTGCTATTGCAGACCTTGCAACTCTTGCAGGTATAGGATATATGCTACAATATGCAACACAACAAGAACAAAATATAAGAAACTTACATTTCCTACACAGTAACAGATATGCAATACTAAAAACTGTAGGAAACTTGTCTAGCATATATGCAATTAGCAAAATTACTCAGAGAGACAGACTCTCTGAGAGTGTATAAAACATAAACATGAAAATAAAATATAAACTAATAGTAGGACTGACTAATTGTTTAGTTTTTTAATAAATCCAGTAAATAATAGCAAAAACTCTTGGGTAGTCGAACGCAACTATTAACAAGAAAAGTAATCAAAGTTGGTTTGTGTGTATTCGTTTATTTATTTGGGCATTTATTTTTTGTATTTAAATATCAAATGTATACATCTTGAATAAATGCTAGATCAGAATTAATCTACAAATAATAAGTTAAGAAAAATTAAAAGTGGTTCTTTTTTATGGTAAATTTGAAAAAATACATAGTTATATATGTATGTATAACTACACGTATGTAAAAGACACTCATTCTTTGTAGCAGAACATGATAGTTTATATCCTAGAGGTGCAAATATGCTACCTAGAGTGATTTCCGCTAGTATTTGAATCGTGATTTTCTGTGACATTTAATATGTTCATAGCCTACAACAAATAAATATTGAAAACGATATGAAAAATATTTTTAAATTGCTGGAAGGGTCATTGAACTTAATCTCTCTTAAAAGAAAAACTGCATTCCTTTCAAATCTTATTTGAGTTTTAAGCATCAGTGTTTCCGTTGGAAAATGCACAATAAATATGATTTCTGATATGTAAAATAAACTTACTAGCAGTTTTTAAACCCAACGTACCAGATGTGTACAAACATTCACATGTACTCCAATAAAATAAATGCAAAAATTTCATTTCATAAAAATCATTGTATCTGCAGTAACAGATAAATTTGGACGATTGCCAGAACGAGAAACAATTTGGTTGCTGCACAACTTTACAGGTTTGTTTAAAACTCTTTTTATTTTTTATATTACCTTTTTTTCTTTTTTTATGTGATCTTGTTACCGATTGTTATACGCAAACAATTTTTGATATCAATTGTTTTGATTTTTGACTTTGAATTGTGACAATTCTTTGAAACGAACAGCTATAATGCAGAAAAATTATAAAAGTAGTTGCATACTTATGGAAAGGAGTAAAAAACAATCATAAAGGAGCAGCAATCAGAAGAAACAAATCAAGGTAAAATAATATTAACAATCTAGAACAAATGCTGTTTAAGAAAATACTTAGGGCAATCACAGTTTAGTTAACAAAAAATCACAACGTCACAATTCAGTTCGAAGGACCATAAGCACGTACTCAATTGACAATTGTCCAAAGGAGTGAATTTGTAATTCTAATTGGAATCGAATTCCATTGTAAATGACATACAAATTTGAGCAGTTGCCTTTTCGAGTGCAATTACAAACTAACATCCATTAACTGTCGCTGTCTGGCGAATTCATAAAAGAGTTTCTAAATCGAGAGTATACGACTAGCATACAAACATATGTTTTTCCTTTCTCTGTAGAAACAAATAAATTGAACCAATTAACTTGAAATGCTCATATTTTCTTTGCTGTGATTATCCCCCATACACATTTGTTTAGTTAAAATTTAAAAGTTGAAAGTGTTGCTAAGTTTGGTGAAACCATTGTCACTGCATATTGTTGACTCGCATATAAAAATCTGTTGTGTGGCAGTTGCATATAAAACTAAACTTTATTCATATATTCCAATAATAATGTAATGCATATATTGATTTTCATCGTCCCCATCATGATCATCATCATCATCATCTTTGTCATCTTCTTAGCCAGTAGCTGAATCAAAGACTCCTCATTTCTTTCATCGGTAACATCGTCAGCATCATCATTAGCATCATCATCCCCGTTCACATCGTCATCTTCATCATTATCGTCTTCGTCGATTGTCATGAGCATTAATGTATTGAATTTGTGGCATGACAATGATGTTTATTGTATTTAGAGGGAAATCAAAATCAACACAAGTTAAAGTCATACATTCATATATATTTGTGACAATGTCATAGTAAAATATCCTTAAGTCATTGTTACCAGTATGTAGTTATTGCTAATGCCGCAATTGCAACCAGATATTGCTACTGTTGTTGTTGTTTTTTTTATTGCATCTACTGCTGCTGTTTGCTACTGCTGCTGCTGGTTGTTATGTTTTCGTTAAGTTATGTCCTTTTATGGTGATTTTTGATAGGTGACAGATATTTTTATATTCTTACAATTGCGATTATTCGTTTTTGCTAATACTCTACATAATGAACGTTAATGCTGTAGACATAAGTTTAGGTTTGTGCCTTTCTTTTTATTTTGTAAAACAAATACTATAGTTTTCGTAACAGTCAACGAAATTTTTTGATTTTTGAGTGCGAAACCAAAATGAAAAGTAATTTTGTGTATTGAAGGGGGCCTTCTTTTACAAGTGCACTTCATTTTGAGAGTTGAATTTTTCATACAAAAAAGTTTGCCTGAATTCGGAAGAATAGCACAGCGCAATTAAATGAAGGTTTTTATTATTTAAATAAAAATCGCTGTTCCTTATGTATTTTTATCTCCTGATTACGATGCACAGTGGTGTAAATGGATTTGTATAAAAACTAAAATATTTTCAGAGGAGTAGCCTGGCTTTCAGAATCGTATCTTCTGAAGTTTTAACCTGCACCAGGAGTGAGCTACAAGAAAAAATAAAGAAAAATGCCCTAACAATTATTTTTGTAACTTTTATATTTTAACGGCCCTTTATATAATGTACGATTAAAAGTTAATATGCACTTTAACTCCAAGTTCGGCATACAAAAGTTGTCGTTAAAGTCCACGTTAACTCTTGATCATACATTGTGAAAAGGGCCGTAAGAGGTATTTCACTTCGAAACAAATATTTAAAATTTTTGCCTCGACTTTTTTTGGTTTGTTGGTTGTAACTTTTTTGTTCAGCATCTAATTTTAGCTCATAGCAAACTGGTAAATTGCTGATAAAATTCTAAGTAAATACACGGAACTAAGCTTTGAAATATCTTGAGCCGTTAAGTCGTAAAAGATGTAAGCTCAAAACTTTGAACTTTAATTAAAAAATCAAAAATTTTTCCAAAACAAGGTGCTCATAATTTTTAAAATTAGCTAGCCTGGAACTAAAGTGGTCTAAGTAACATTTTTGGCTAAATCCACTTATGAGCATTTTCGAACATAAAGACGATAAATAAATCCAGCAGAAAGTGGTATATGTGTTATAACTTCACCCAAATATGATTATCGTTACTCTACCACTTTAAATTTATTGTTTTTTTCACTTTTTTCAACTTCGAAAGTGGTCTAACTCACTATCTACAAAATGTTACTTAGACCACTTTAGTTCCAGGCTAGCTAATTGTAAAATATTTTGTTAGAAATCTTAATTTTGCGTTTTTTTCACGGTGAAAGGCTATGCTTTGATGATATATTTAGTGAATATTTTCGTTAATTTTGTACATGTACCCTAGATTTGGCTACGGTCGAAAGTTATATTTTTTTGGAATAATATATGAGTTTACGTGCCTGTAATAAACTTTGCACAGGGTGCCTTAAAAATCCATAAACAAGGTTTCATCAAGGTAGGTAGTTCGCATTGTTTTTGCTTTAAATGAAGCCATCCTGGCTACACTCTAAAATATTACTTCAAATTTACGATCATATATTGTCTAAATTTGTGTTGAAAATTTCTCCTTGTCTAAAATTACATCGATTTTGTAGTTATTTTATTAAAGAAAAAACCTTTCAAATTAAACACATTTAGTCCAAGTGGAAAAAATGTAACATAAAGTGTAATACGGCTGTGGCTGTATGGTAGATACGTCAGACTATCAGTCAAGATGTAGCGGTTCAAACCTGCACGCAGCCAATTGCTTTTTTTAGTAAAAACATTTTGTTGAAAAATAATGCGTGTGTAATTTTAGGTCGATAATAATCTGTAAAGTGTTGCCTACTATTATCGACCTAATTGTCAACAAAACTGTTTTAGAGTGTATAAATGTAGCCAGGTATGGCAAATTATTAAAGAAAAACTCAAATTAAAGGAAGAAGTTTATGTCAAAGAAAGTAAAATTTTTAGGGGTTATGAGTCTGTGATAAGCTCAAAAAAATTATCTTTATAAAGTATATTCTATAACACTGTACAAAAAACAAAAAGCATGGTGTCGTGGAGCACCGGGCTGGAACTTAGTTCTTTACGTTACTGGGCCTACTTTTGAAAAAATATATAGCATTTGTGGCCTTCCAGACTCAGATCTACTAATGTTTTAAATTTAATTAAAATCGATTCGATTGTTTCAGAGAGGCAGAAATTTGCCCCTAAGCCCCATCTCCACACATACATTGTGGTACCATGATTTAAATTTCACTAAAATTGGTTAGATTCATAGTTTCGGAAGGGCGAAAATTGCATCTATTATTAATAAATTATATCGCCTATGCGTTCTTCCAGACTCAGATCTATGCATGTTTTAAATTTCACTAGAATTGGTCAGATAGTTTCAGAGAGACAGAAATCCCCCCCTAGCCTTTGTGTTCTTCCAGACTCAGATCTAATAATGTTTTAAATTTCAATAAAATTGGTTAGATAATTTATGAGAAGCAGAAATTGCACCTTCTATCCCCCACTCCCCCTTCCTTTCGCACAGCGTGGTCCTTTTTTTGAAATATAGCCTATGTGTTCCTCCAGAAGGGCAGAAACTGCCCCTTACTCCCCTCGTGGTCCTATTAATGAAAAAGTATTTCACCTATGGGTTTCGAACCTAGATCTATCAATTTGAATTTCATCAAAATCGGTTAGATAGTTTCAGAGAGGCAAAAATTTATCCCTACCTTGCGTCGTGCTCCTATATGTATATTCTATGTGCTTTTCTAGATTCCGATATATCTGTATTTTGTATTTCATCAAAATCGGATAGGAAGTTTCAAAATGGATGAAATCTTCCCCTACATTCCTTAGTGGTCCTTTTTTAAATATATAGTCTACGTCTTCTTTTGGACTCAGATCTATCTATGTTTTGAATTTCATCAAAATCGGTTAGATAGTTTCTGAGACACAGGCATTTCGTGGTCCTATTTTTTTGAAAAAAACATATCGCACTAGTTCCTCTAAAGAGCGCCAGCTAAAAATTTTTAATTTTTCACATTTTGCAAGAAAACGTGGTAATATCTACCCACTGTAAAAATCTTACACAATTTTCTCTACTCTTTCGCGAAAAAATGTTATAGTATTAGAGTAAAAAAACAGTAGTTTGCCTCCATTGACGCTCTTTGTAGGAACTATGTGTCCAGTGTTGTGTTTTTCTTCCGACGGAGTTTTTTTGAATTTGGAACGATTTTCCGTCATCCCACGTCAAATTTGGTTTGTAAACAGACCGGCTTCGGCTATGTGCCATCTTCAGTGTTCTATAGATTCTATTGATTGATGACGGAAAAACATTAAAAAACCATGTGTCCTTTTAGACTTAGATCAAAATCGGTTCTGTAGTTTAGTCGTAAGCAAACAAACAAACAAACAAGTTTACTCTCGCATTTATAATATTAGTAAGACTAGTTAGCAGAGACAACTTCAGCTATCACTGCAACGAACCACTTAACCAAGCCACAAAAACTGTTTAGCAAAGACACGAACCATATTGGAGATTCCAAAAACTAGGTCGAAAATCTCCAAAAATCTTAGGAGTTCCCCGGGACTTCCCCAGAAGATTACAGAAAAACTGAAAATCTAGAAATCCGCACCGGCAATACCATTATGCTATGTTGTTGTGATATGTCAAAATATTTCATATCATTTACAAGAATTGATATAATTAGCAGAAAGACCTTCAGATATCACCGCAATGAACCACTTAGCCAAGTCGCAAACCATTTAGCAAAGACCGAAATCATAGTGGAGATTTCCAAAAACTTGGCAAAAAATCCTTAAAATCCCAGGAGATCCACGGAGGAATATTACGACAACACTGAAAATCTAAAAAACCCATGTAGCTGTGACCAGTATTCGGCGACAGTATTTGGGACCAGTATTTTTACCAGTATTTTTTTTATTCTCAAAACATTTTTTTTTTACTCCCCAAGCAATGATTTTTGTTGTTCAAAGCATTGATGGCATGGCGCACCATAAGGAACTTACGTTCCAAAAAAAAATGTTTAGATGGCTGAAAGTAATTTTCTTTTGAGTTTTTTTACTAGTTTTTGTAAAAAAATCGGAAAAAATTTTCAAGTTGTGATAAAATCGGTGGAGCAGCGCCTCTAAAACTAATTTTTTTTAAAAAAATTTATTAATTTCACTTTATTGCGAATAAAATCAATATTGGCTTATTTTTTTTAAATAAATCTTACTTTATTTCTAGTATTTACGATCAAAGAATAAAAATTGTAAAATTTTGCTATTTTCGATTTTTTATACAATTTAAAAAAAATAAAAAAAATTTTAATTTCGCATAAAAAAAATATTTTGCATTATTGCGGTCTGAATAATTACGAAACTATTGAGTATATAAAAAGATAATATTTAAGCGGCTCAAAGCTAATTTCATTTAAATTGTTTTACTTGTTTGAAACAACTCTTTCCCCAAGTTTTAGAAAAAAAAACTAAAAAATAATTATCCATAGTATTTAAATTTTCGACTGTTTTTGTAGTTAGGGGATTATAACAAATCAAAAAAATTATAGTGCTACTCCTTGGAATTTTTCTTATTGCATAGTGTTTTCAAAAGACATGCCTCCTTATTGAAAAATAAGAATTATCGACCGACCCTGTTCTGTAAACCGAATCCGAGTAAATTTCTCGTTTTCCAAAAATATATAATGCTCTCATTGACGTGTTTTAAATCGAATATAGTAAATTAATTTCAGATATGATATTTTAAGCTCAAAAATATATGAAGCTGCACAAAAATCTGAAAAAAGTTTGCTATTAGTGGATTTCATTTCTCTAAACTGGCAGGTATATCTTTCAAATATAAGAAATTTCGAAGAAATCTATTTTGAAACAAAGAAGTTATGACTGTTTAAAATTCAAACTCTATGAAAACGGGTTTCCCTACATTTACTGTTATAAAATCAATTTACGAAGTAACCTAGAAAAATTAAATATATTTTAATTTTCTATGGGCTTCAAGAAAACAGAATTGTTGCACGAAAGCCCCCGAAAAATTAGTTTTCTCAACTTTCTCATCATAGTGCTTTTAAAGAGCACTTAAATTGGGGTAATTAATTTAGAAGTTCTATATATAAGGGCCACCAGGGTGTGTGGTTGCTATTGTTTAGTACTATAGGTGTAACAAAAGTCTGCTTATGCCACCTGCAATATTTCCTGTCGTATTATCTTGAATTTATGAGTTGTCAATAAGCCTGCAAAAAAAATATGTTCAACATTTTTGTGTTCGGAAAATCTTTAAATTTATTTTTCATTCTTCTCACACGTGCATCATGAGTGACGACAACTGCGATTTTGTTGTCAACGAAATCGTCATCTTTTTCAAGAAATTCTTGAAAAAAATTTATGATTTTATGTAAATTTTGTTATTAACATTTTGTTAAATTTGAACAAGTGAATGAATGCAGGTATGTGCTGATAAATAGTATAAACGTACATACCTACACAAGAAATAGTACGAGTATACAATGATTATATGCTATTTTATTAAAAAATTTTAATGAAATAAATGAAATTCTTTTTATCATTTTGTTGTTTAATACAATATGGAATTACTTTACTTGTGTGTTCGATACTTTGTAATTCCATTTCATCTCTGTGTAATTGACTTTTTTACATTTACACATGCAAACATAAATATATACACATAAAAAATGCTTCTTTTCCCGGTTGGCCATGTCTTTCAGACATCTTGCAAGACCGATGCATGACAATGTTAAAGCGTCGATGACCTGTTGGTAACAGCTCAAACAGATCAGTGAGGACATTTTCGAACAAATGGCCGCCAAGTTCATACATGACAAAAAGAGCGACACTGTCACCACATCTTTTCATTAATGACCATGTAAACATCCTCAACATCCTCAGAAATGTCCCCAATAAATTTTTTTGTTTGTTTCTTTTTTACACGTGCTTTACAATAACAATTTGAGGAATTTGTCGCTTAGAGAGTATTTAATACAAGAAGTTTTAATAGACATTGTACTAGAACTTTTCATCAGCTCAATTTCATTCTTTGAGTATGGTTTCTGTTAGATTGTCTTAAAAGAAACTGTAATCGACAAATATCGTGAATGATAAATGTCATTGATGAAAATGTCCTCTACGACAAGTTGGCCAACCGAGTTGTAAATGTATGTATTTTATGAATGGTTCTTTGTATGTGTAAAGGTTTGTATGGAGGTCTCTCAATATGAATGAGTAAAATTCAATATTGGATTTTTACGCTGAAATGCTTTTGAAAAACGATAATTTTCATTTATATGTCGGTGAAAATGGCAGTTTTTTTTTATTTTTTCAAAATAAAGGAAGAAAGAAAAATATGGTGTACAAAATCTGTATTGCGCATCCTACAGGCAACATTTTTACATAAAATTGTTTCTGTACACCGTTAAAAAGTTTTGGTCAATAATTGTTAAACAGCTTTTGAATATGAAAAAATCCTAATGCTAATTTGGATAGTAATTGTTAATTTTCTAAAGTCCAAAGATATTTGCCACTTAGCTAAAATAATATTGTATTGGAAGATAACAAACAAATCAAGCAATACTGTAACCGCTCCATCTCCTCTTAAGGCAAAGCTTGGAATGAAAACTATACTAAGTCCTTGCACAACTCCTTTTGGAATTTATGTAATTATAAATTGCACTTGTTGTTCTATTCAAAGTGCTTTCTCCTACATTTTGCAATTATTTTTTTAACCTGTCTGTTTGAAACTCGTTTTCGTCATAGTCACCATGTTGTTTTTCATAATCATTTGCCCAATGCCCGAATGAATCAATGAATGAATGAATGGGATTACTAACGTTCAGGCAAACCTACTTGCTTACTTTTAATGCCCATCAATGATTTTATTTCATATACAAATTTTTTTCTCCAGTCCAACATATTTGATTGCATTTACTGCAATGCTGTTTCCCGCCTTTGGTGCGCACTCTTTTGAATATTATATTATTCCTTTTGAATATCCTCTTTTATATATTTTTGTTTACTTTTTTCTCCAGATTTTAACACCGTAGTTAAGCCAACAAGGGAGAAAAAGGAAAAAAATAAGGATACAAAAATTCATCAAAATGTATGAAATTAAAGGAGAAAAATAAAATCAATTTATTTTGCCATAAGGCTTTTATATTTAGTTCACTTTATGTATTTTTATTTTAAATTTTTTTTAATGAAAGACAGTGTTTAAAGTGAATGACATTATGAGATTGTAATATAATGAAATTCATAGTTATTAAGCTTTTTTATATCATGTTTTGGATTTTATTTAAAAGTTTCATGACTTTAAAAAGACAAAGAGTTCTTAAAGAATTTATTACCCAACTACTCAGAGTAGTTTTAATAATGAGATTTCTATTTGCGACACAAATTATGGGTTTTTCTACCTTCAATGAACTACTTTTTTTTTTATTTAATATTATATTGGTTTGCCTCTTTATTATATTAAGGTGGCCGTTTTGATTTGAGTAAAATATTCTGTGCAAGAACAAATAATCCCCTTATAACTTATGGCTAAGTGAGCAATTGTGCAAATTAGTTCAAATAAAATATTCTGCCCTATTTTATAAACCACCGGTTCGATATTTTTTTTGGTGCAGCACTCAGGGGATGACCCCTACTCATGCAATGCATTGTGCCGGAACTATGAAAATTGGTTATCGGAAGGCGGATAGTCCCTCAGTGCTTCTGAACAATACATTTTAACAATCGATTTGAACCAGAGTGACAGAAAAGTCATCTGCAGGACTTTATACCATATACGAACTTTTCGGCATATCCACCACAAACGGATGTGCTCTTACTGAAGAACGTGTTGTTCGCAAAAAAAATCGATTTTCGGGAACAGGTTCCCTGATGTGATCAGAGCACAATCTATTTTAGTAACGATATAACAGCGAAATACAGTCCACATTGCGTCGATGCTTCAGCGAGTCAACAGAGTTGGCGACCCTATTGTCCCCTACGAGCTTCTTCGCCCGCTTCTGTACGAGGTCGAGTAACTTCAAAATACACTTTAGAGTTGTACACATGAGAGTTGTATTCAATTTTCGGACGGATATAGGTAGTGTAAATGTTAAGGAGATCACATGAAGTGAAGTGTCTCTTACATCGTCTTAAGAAACCGATGGACTTGAATGCTTTTTATGAAACTTGAAAAATGTGACTTGAGTCCGTCGAACGTCGCACTGGATCTTCATGCCAAGAACATCAAGAGCTTCCGACTCCCCAAGATTCACACCATCCATAATTACAGATGGAGCAGCAAGTTCGGTTGTACACCTGTGCGTAAGCATACAGCATTGGGTCTTATGATTATTAAAATCGATCCTATTCGCACGACCCCATTCAAAGATATTTATAAGATGTATAATTCCTGTTGTACGTATGAACCCAATCTCCGATAGCGTAGGCCTATTACTAAATTAATATGAATGGCAGATGATGGTGTCATCTGCAAAAAAGAGTAGATAGAATTGAAAGTTTGACAGGGAAGGTCATTAAGAAAAATAAGAAATACGGTAGGTGAAAGAACGAAGCCTTTCGGTACCCCTGAATTAATCTTGAACTCGCTTGATTAGACCTCATCTATAACAACTCGTATAGAGCGATCCCTGGGAGAAGACCTCACCGATATCAAAAGCACCCAGTTTTGATTAAAGTGCCCCATGCCACGCTCTATCAAACGCCTTAGAAATATCTAGCGCCACCATCTTACTTTCACGGAAGTGGTGTATGGAATAGCATCACCTTTCGGAAAGAAGGCCAGTAAGTCACCCGTAGAGCGTCTACTACGAAAGCCATACTGTCGATCGTAGAGTAAGATCATGGACTCCAAATACTTCAGTTCCATCGCTTTGGAAATGGAAGAACAAATAGCTATCGGGCGGTAATTTTCAGAGTTACTAGCCCCTTCTCCATTTCTTGGGATTGACGCTATATTAGCAACCTTCCAACACGATGGAAATTCACCCGCACGGTACATAGTACTGAAGAGGGTTGCCAAAGGATGTTGATGTTGTTATAAACACTTTAAAACTATTTTCAAAAAAACAAATTTTACTGACTCAGACAAAAAGTTTGTTTGATATTTTACAAAAAAGTAAGTAGATAATTTTTTTATTCCGTAAACTATTTTGTTTATAATTTGTAAGTATTTTTAGACAGATTTTCTTATAAATTCAGACAAAACTGTTGTATGCCAAATGGTTTACAGATTTGGACAATTTGTTTACTTATAAACAACGGGTTTTTACCAATGAAATATTGCGACATTTTTGTCTGTATTTACAAAATTTGTTTGTAGGTGCGTACCTAGACAAAATATTTACTAATTCATTGAATTTCTTTACTAAAAATTAAATTTAGGCCCCTATTATGATTCACAACTCAAGTAGGTTGGGAGAATGAGTGGCTAAAACTGAGAGCATGAGAAGAAATATTCTCAAAACAAAATAGATTCTATCTCTTGACTGCTTCTTACGGCGTATGATTACTGTCAATTTGTATGGAAAAACTCGTCTAGCCCCAGTTCTGTTTTACCAATAAGCCTTGCGAGATTTCTTATACCGAGTACTAAATGTGAATAAGTACGAAATTAACCCTTAACCACATTTTCAGCTTTGCATGATTTCTAGCGTATAAGTGGTGAAAGAGAACAAGATTGTAACGACGACCGAAAATCTGCCAGAGAGCAACAAAGCCCATAATAAAAACGACACGACAAATTTCTCATTAATTTTATTAAAGTTTTTCCTTTTCGTTATATTTTTATTTATCTTCACTCAAATCAAATGTTTTGATTTAAAAAATAATGAAAATTTTTGAAAATATGGTAACTTATTTGTGAGAGTGAGACTTTTAAAACAAAAGCAAATTAAAATACGTTTTCAAAATAAAATAAACTCTATTTTAAAACTGCTAAAGTCGACGTACTTAAAATGTTATTTTGTATCGAAAAACACGTTGCGCCGGGGTTCTGTTTCATCATTATGTTGAGTCTGCAATTTGGGTGTCTTTAAAGACTTTTAATAGAATCTTATGACAAATATTTTTGTGGAACATTCTAGCGCACTATATTGCTGCTAAAGTAGTTGTTTGCCCTTTTTAAGAAAGGGACACACCAAAGAGTTAGAGGGTTAAAATATTTCACAAACATTTTTTCGTGGTGTTTTATATAAAAATTGCGATAACATCGTATATCTCAAACGTAATGCTTACAAGATTTCATATGCAGAGTCACTATAACAATGTGCAAAAGGGGGAGAATATTAACACCCCCTTAAATGAATCCTAGATAAATAGTTTCTAAATGCCAAACGTCAATCGTTCGAACTGTTATTTATTTATTTTTTATTGTATAGGTACAGCGTTATTTTACCGCATTCACTTTGACTGTTTTATACATACAGAAAATGTTCATATTAAAATCGTTGAAACCTAGGTTAATTTAATATTATCCGGTAGTGATTCATAGGTGTTTCATGTTAATTCAACATGATTTTATAATAACCCTCAAAGAACATGTTTCAATTTGACATTACTATACTTCATGTTGATTTAATATTCCATTACTGTTAAATCAAACTGAAGTTGATAATGAAATGATACGAATAATCTTGTTGAATCAAAGTTGTTTTAAGTTGAAACAATAAACATGAATTTGAAATTCAAATAGCACGAAGAACGAGATTTCCAACATAATTGAATGCGATAACCTCAAAAAAGTTCCAAAACCCTAGAACTGGTCACTCCACAGTTTTATTTTAATGTGCTCCAATTTATTTTATTATATTTTGTATTTTATTATTTGTATTTATTTATTTTAACAATCTTTTTTTCGTTATAATTATTACGCGTAGAGAATTTCAAACTTGTTCATTAAAACAAATATATAAATAGATATACTGAAATAATAATGTGTTGTGTCAAAATTTTATATATCACGGATTTCAAGTGTGAAGGGAATACGATTTTTAGTCCCACTGCTAAACAGATCCAATACGAAAAACTGCACGTTTTCACAACGCAAAAAAAGTGAACTGATTTATAATGTGTCACAATATGAAGAGCTGTTACCTTTTTGTATTTTTTGTTAAATATTTATTTTATTATACATATTTTGCTTTTATCTATGTATTCGTGAAATACATTAAACATAAATTTAAAAAAAAATCAACTGTTATATACAAGAATTCACACGTTTGTAGATGTGAATATATAATTAAGTATAAGTGAATGTAGAGTATCTCGTTTTTTTCTTCTGTTTTTTGAAAATGATTAAATTCAACAATATATGTGGCAGCCATTCTGAAATTTTTAACCCATAAAATTTATTTAAATTAAGCATAAGAAAGAAACAAATATCATTTAATTATTATGGCCGTTAAAACAATTATTCGAATTGTAAATGGCTGGCAATAAAGATATACAACATATATGTATATGGGTGATTCTCATTTCAAATGCTTTTTTCATGTCCATTGAAAGAATAGCAAAATATTTCATAAAATAAACGCATACATTTTAAAATTAGAACTGCTTTAGCATGATTTAATATATTAAAAATGCTTACAGTACATCGTGTTCCGGAAAAATTTTAGCCGTTACCGACTACATATGTTATACAGATTTTATATATATAATTATAATTTTTTATCAACTCTAGTTTTCGAGATATTCTATTATTGAAGGCACTTGCTGAACATATATGAGCATAACTTGAGAAGGTCATGCTCTATTCAGTTAAGTAAAAAAACCGAAATTCGACAAAAAAAAATAATCTTTAAGCCCTACAAACATTATTTGGCGATATCGTAAAAGTTTGAACAAAAAAATTCTTTTTTATAAAATTATATTACATTTTTGTTACAATAAAGCGTCAGTTTTTTGTCCAGTAGCATGTAGCTATATATATTCCAAAAGAATTGTGCCATTTTTCATTGAAATTGGTGTACAACTTTTGATTTTATTCACAATGTAGTGACAGAATTGAATTGATAAAATTTTAATTTCCATACAACAGCAGCAAACACAAACACAAAGTCAGAAATTGCTGTTGTATGAAAATTTAATTTTTATCAATTCGACTCTGTCACTGAATTATGAATAATATCAAAAGTTGGGCACCAAATGCAATAAAAAAGGTGTGCATTATTTTGGAATACATTTAGCTAAATGTACTAAATGAAAAATAACCTCGTTGTTGTATTTTTATTTTTTATTCATTCTTAAAAACAGAAAAATTAGTATGTTTTATAAATTTTTTTTTTTTTTTTTGTTTAAACTTTAGGAATGTTTGCACGGCCTGAAGATTATTTTGTTATCGAGTTTCGGTCTTTTTACTGAATATAGTAGAATAACAAGCTATTCTACTATCTTTTATTGTTTACTATTTACTATGTTTACTATTTATTACTATTTACTATTTACTATTGCTTACTGTTTACTATTTATTGTTTACATAACGCTATATCGCGAAAAGCGGTTGCTAGACAGATCAATATTTAGCTTCAATATATGTGTTTGTGTGCATTTGTTTACAAAACATTGTTACACATATACGGAGGGGAAATATTGAAGAATATCTAAAGGGTTGGGATTTTCAGAACAAACGCATATATGGAAGCTAAATATTGATCTGTCTAGCAGCAGTTTTGAAAACGAAGCACGAAAATACTGTTTATATTCGCTTCATACAAAATGGCGTGTCCGTAATGCATGCTGTTGGCTTACCACATGAGAAACTATGAAATTTTCCAAAAATGAGATTAAAACGGTCTTAGAATATTTGCATTTGCTTCTTTTATTTCACATAGTCTTGTGTATTGAGCGTTACGATTTTCTAGTACGCTTCATTAATCAGTTTAATTATTAAAATTGCATTAACAACACAAACTAATATAACAGCGTAGGTTTGTACTTCAAAATATTTAAAAATTTTTTATCCATATATTTTTAATTTAATAAAAAATGTTTAATCAATAACTAAGGAGTTTATGTTAAAATACATCGAAGTTTATACATCTTAATTGTTTTAAATTCTAAATGTAGCGTGAGTGTTTTGGAAAAATGTTGAATTCTTTTAAAAATGTATTGAGTGTTACCTTAAAAAAAAATTTTAATATAATCCATATCCATCCATATCCATATATTATATAAAAATGAGGTGTATGTTTGTTTGTTTGTTTGCAGAATTTTGTTACGTCATCAAGCCTAAACGGCTGAACCGATTTAAATGAAATTTGGTACACAGATAGATATTTCGCCCACAATTAATATGGGGTATATTTGTTTTCCGGATTTTGGACCGGGAGGGGATAAAATGAGAAATTCGGTTCCTCACGCATAACTGTCATTTGTCAACTGCCTTTTTAAATTCTTGTTTTGGTTTGAAATAATGAGCTTGCGTCTTAGTCCCATAATTTTTTTTTTCGAAAATCGGTGGGAAAATGTAGGGTTTGCCTAAAGTTTAGTCCTATAATATTTTTTTTTTAATTTGCTCCCTCCCTCCATGGTTAACGCTGTCATATGTGTATTGATTTTCAAAAGTTTTATTGTGCAATATTTTTTCCAAAATCGATGGGGAAATTTGCTCCTTCCCATGCGATATTTAAAATAATTTTTTTGTTTGAATTGTTTTGCTTGCAGTTTGATTCCATAATTTCTTTCGAAAAAGGGGGAGGGTGATGGTGGAAGTTTGGCCTCCCAAGCATAAATCTCTCATTTGTCAACCGACTTTTAAAATCCTTTTTTGGCTTGAAAGGGTTTGCTTGCGGCTTAGTTCCATATTTTTTTTTTGCTCGCCCCCCCCCCCCCTGCTTAACTCTGTCATTTTTTAACCGAATTTAAAAAAAAAAATTTTTTTTCTTGAAAAGGTTTGCTTGAAGTTTGGTCCCATAGAAGTGGAAATTGGGCAGAAAAATTGGTAGGCCGATATATTGACTATCGCATAATTATGCCTTTTCTTGACAGATTTCAAAATTGTTTTATTTAAAAGGACATGAAAGTTTTGGTACTATAAACAAATTGTGAACGAACACACAATTAGTAGAAGGACACACTATTTGACTTAACACATAATTGCATCCATGTTGTAATCTGTTCACTGAGATCTTTGTATTGAAATCGGGGTTTTTTTTTGGTAGAGTTATTTCGTCTATATTGCTAGTCCAGCTAGACGATAAATAACACATTAAGGACTTCTCCTCAACAAGTTTAAAGGCCGTGCATCGCCGGGTCGAAAAAAACTAGTGTAGCTATAAATTTTAGGGTGTTAAAAATCAATTTAATAGCAGCTGAGCGGTAGAAACAACATAGAACATTGTCTGTTTACATATTCCAGATTTCCTTTGAAAAAGTTTTGCTTCTTCCGCACTGTCGGTTGTTTTATTTTCGAAGAATGTATTAGATAGGTCGAATTTTGCTACGAATAATTATATGAACTTTATATAACTTTTAACATTGCTGGTCGATTTTATTAAAATTATTCTCATTTGAAAGAACAGTTAGCCTACTTTTCGCTAGTAAAGAATTATTTTAAAAGATAAACCTTTTTTATTTTTCCATGTCAACCAAAATCAAAATTAAAAAAAAAATCGCAGGACGAAATTAAAAGTTATGACCATATAACTTTTAATTTCGTCCTGCGACTATTATAATTTTTGTTATTAGAGAATAGATATATAGTGCTTTCAAATCCTATACTTATTTTTTGTAATGTACTTTGTTCGCAAAAACCATTCCCAGAACAGCCGCGAAAGCAAGTGTAATGCCCAATACGCAAAAATGTTAAAAAAGCGAAAAATATTATTTTATTTCCGGATCCATTGAATTAGATGAAAAATATAATATGAATACTACCTCCTGATATTTCATTTAGTTACATTGGTAAACAAAAGATACAAAACGTACGTTTAGACTGAGAATCAGCCATATACAAGCAAACAGACCAACATTTGTATATCCATCATAAGCATATTGTACATATTTCATTTGAAGTAAAGGAGATAGTGCTTTATATAGGCAGATAATAAACTTTTAAATAAAGTTTTGTTATATACATACAAACTTACTTTATATATGTATGTAAATTACTGATAAAAATTTTGTTGGGTGTTGACAAATTATGGTTACGCCTTGTCAGTTTATTATTATTATGTATTTCTTCTTTTCTTTACTTGGGAAATATTTTACTTTAATTGTGGAATTTTTTGTTTTGTATGGCTTACGTTTCATTCATTTGTCATCAAGTATTTATTTAATCGTTCTTTGAATATGAAATAATTTGACCATATTACTTTTTATAATTTCAACATAAATTCAACAAGGTGTGAACATTTTTACAGTGTGTTATTGATCAGCTGGGTATCATTTTAAGTGTGTATCGTTTTTATTTCATATTCCACGAAAATTACTTACTACGAGATGTTATTACAAATACATATTAGGAAATTGCGAATATTTTGCATACATATGTTAATAAATAATTGCGTACAGCTAAGGTCAGACTGCACAAATGGCATATGACGAAAAGACGTAACCACTAAATAATATATTTACATACACATACCGTTGGCTTAATATAGAAAAGGCTTATCTGAATTTTTTGCTGTTGTTTAGGAGAAGGAAAAAACGAAATCCAAAAAATAATTTTCAAGAGGTCATTATTTTCAACCGGAGCTTACTTAGTCATTTAAGGGTGTGTATTTCGAAGTTAAGTACCAGAAAACTTTAAAAACACAATTTCTATAAAAATTGATATGCGCTTTTTATATATTAAGCCAACGATATATGACCAGACCCCCTTCGATTTAATTAATTTTCGGATTTGCTTTAGCACTAGGGTTTGGGAATCGAGAATTCCGGGGCGGGAATTCCCGGGAAAAGTCTACTTTTAATATCCCGTTTTTCCGGGAAAATCTCAAATATTTCCTGGGAAAAGGGGAAACTAACACTACACGTTATTTTATAAATATATGGACTTTTTTGACAAACATATTTATAAAATGGCGTAAGTGACAGCCAAATTTATTTTGATTCATATAAGAAATGTGTTTTATAATCCTGTTTTTCTTTAATATCAAAACTTTCTATGTTTCTTTAAATATTACAAAAGTTCGTTTGACTGCTCAGTCAGTCAGCGACTACATTTACACGATGAAATTGTTTAATTTCTTTTTTAAAGTTGCTATGTTTTTCATCGTCTGTATAAATGCTAATACCCTGTTTATCGATATCTAAAGACATTTTTCATTCTTACAATTTCATTTGAAACAAAAACAAATTCAATAAATTTGTCGTTGTTTCAAATGTAACTATAAGAAAGAAAGAATTCCTCGACATCGATAAACAGGCAGTAAAATATCCATAAATAAAAATTTTAACGATTCAAACTTATACAGAAATTTCATAAAAATTCCATGAAATTGAAGTCATACCATTTCTCTTAAGCCGAGAAAAAGTTTTGCTTGATTCGAAAAGTACATGCCAGATGAATTTAGTAATAGATTGCGTTTAATCACTATAACAGAACAAAGTGGAATAATTTGTATAAGTATCAATGATTACAGTGCTCTCTAATCGTGTCCTAACGTAAATAAATCGATATTAAACTAACTTTGAGTGATTTTCCGCAGAATTAGTGTACAAACTTTGGAAAGTTGAGTAGAACTATTAACTGTAAAAACTTTGAGTTGACACTACTTAAATTTATTCTAAGTCGACGCAATTATTGAAATCCTCAAAGCGAAGTTTTCAGATCAAAAAATTAATAATCAAAGCCATTTAAACAAACTGTGGCTCTCGATATATAAAATTCAGCTCATCTGAGTATAGTACTGTAACTTGCTTTTAATTACCGATAAGAATTGTCCTGGAAATTTTTCAAGAAAAATAAGAAATATTGCTGCAAGTTCTTTATAAAATGATAATTCAATAGAACACTGAAGATGGCACTTAGCCGAAACCGGTCTGTTTACAAACCAAATTTGACGTGGAATGACGGAAAATCGTTCCAAATTCAAACAAACCCCGTCGGAAGAAAAACACAACACTCAAATATTAATTCATTAAAACTCAAACAAATATTGCCTACTCAAGTTTTTTGAAGAAGTAAATTTAATTTATAATTTTAATATAATTTATTCCTAGTTTATTAGGTGTAACAAACGTTTTATTTTCAATGGTTTTTAATAGAAAATTATGTGAATTTTTTTATGTTATGTTTGTTTTTCTTAATTAATTAATTTTCTTACTCTCTCTACATTCAATATTGTCGAAATGTCGTAAGCATGGTTGATTTTAAAATTAATGCTTAGGCACACCTCTATTTAAACCGAAAAAGAAAAAGGTGTTAAATGGATGAAAACAAACCATAAAATGCCAGATAAAAATAAACCTGCTGTTTAACTAAGAAATTAGAATAGAAATTAGGTGAATTATAATAAAACTTAGATAATAACCCTTAGAAAGTATATTCTATGTACCTTTTTATTATGAAAAAAATATATATAAACACATGGCATTGTGTATACATTTCATATACAATGAATCGCCCCCACAAATAAATTACAGAAGTATTAACAGGTGTTGTGCGCATGCGCAACATTTTTATTAAATGCAGGAGGACAACAACTTAAAAAAGGCAGTGCAACCATAAAAAAACACATGATATCACGTTAACCATTAGTAAATATCCTTTGGATCCTACTCAGTGCAGAATATAAACAAACATCGGCATCAGGAGAAGCAGCAAGCAATGTGTCCTGATGAGCGTTTATCAAGTTGTCATTGCTCAAAAACAACCATTTATTACGATAAAACGATATAAAACTAAGAATAAAAACTAAAGAAACTAAAAAACATGTGTATGATGAAATACGCACGTAAGGCAAGTTTCCTCTTTTGAAACTTTCGTAAGGGTTGTTGATCGTCGTATTTCATATCTTAAAATCCAATTAATTTTAGGGGCTTAGGAAGTTAATGATAAATTTCTTAAAGAAAATACTTTACACCGTTGTAAACATATAAATAAAATTGCATGCATAACTTTCAAAATAAAGACTTAAAAAATTAAAAAAATATGTATGTTCAACATCAATTTTCACACAAATGTCATTGTTCTACAGAGTTATTTTTTTATAAAAATAATAAAGGGTCTTAATGCTAGTTTTATGGACACCCTAAATATTGGAATTAGCGGAAGAGGCTTAAAATTTTTTTTACAAATTGCATAAAATGCGAAATTAGGTATAAAACTGGGGAAAAGTCACAACAGACCGGCGAACAAGTGTAATAAAATCGGAAAAGAGCTTCATAGAGCAATGAAAATAATCGGAAAAATAATGAAGACCCACACAAATTTTTAATTTCGAAAACTGTTTAAACATTTATTTAAAGTTTCTAAAAGAATGGCCAAATTTTTATAGCACAACTTTACTCAATAAAATTTAATTTAAAAAATTCGCCAAAAAAAAGTACGCAATCAGTCGAAAAATATCCTAATATATAAAAAATTTCCTATACCGCGATGCATCGGTAGAAAAACTATTTCTGTTACAAAAAATCTCTTTTTTGTCATATCAAATAAAATTAAATGGGCCCTTAGCAACGCAATATCTAGGCGCACGGTACACAGAAAAAATTATTTCCCAAAATTTTCCAATTAATTGTTTTATCAGAAATATTTTAATTTTGAATTAATATTTTAATTGAATCAAAGTTTATTTCAATTGGTTTTATATCCTTTTAAAACAATATTATCAATCAGATTTTAAATCAAGTTACCATAAAATAGAAAAAATTTCTACATGTCAATTGTGTGTAAATAAAATAAATTTAGTTTGCAAGTGTGAAAATTGTAGAACTTTTCTGAGCATGCCACATTGTTTTATGACAATTAATTGATTATTTTTTTAAATTTCAATTAATTTTTTAATTGAAAAAATCGAAAAATATTTTTAATTAATTCTGTTGAGTTAATACTACAATTTTCGTGATTGGTTGAAAACTAATTAATTTCTTAATTGGATCTTCGTTTTTCTTAATTGAGTCTCGTTTTTATTTTTTTCTGTGTAGTGCGTGTAGTGTGTATATTTACATGAAACCATTCGAGCTGTTTTTCATAACTTTGCTCCACTTAATCATAAAATAATGAAACTTGAAACGTGAGGTCTCCCTACGGAGGTTACCTCATAGGTGAAATTTGAAAGTTCTACTATAAAATCTTCTCCAGATATGAAGCTGTAAAAAGTGCATATCTTAGTATATATTCATTGACTGACTGACTCACTGACTCATCAATAATATTTGGCGAATCGAACCCACAACCTCCACACTGGTAGGCTATCACGCTACTTAGTACTCTGCCGAAAAACTCAAAAAACTTTATACAAAACACGTATTGTGGGCAACTTAAACTCTTTAATGTATATAAATGGAAGCTCGGCAACTTCGATGCAGTTGTTACTCTTATTGTCGGCAATAAAACCGTACACACGACAACTTCGATGCAGTTATTACTGATGTTGTCGGCAATACGACCGTACACACGACAACTTTGATGCAGTTGGTACTCTTGTTGTCGGCAATTAAACTGTACACACGAAAACTTCGATGCACTTCTTACCATTGTTGTCGTCAATAAGGCTTTGTAGCACAAATGTTCATACACAGGAAAATCTTTTGCTTTATAAAACCAATGAAATATTTTCATAAAAATTTTTCCATTAATCCAATGAACATACCACAAATCCAATGATAATTTCACCAATCCAATGAAAGTTTCATTAATATTGTGAAAGAATTTCATTGCTTGAATGACGATTTCATAAATGCAATGAACATTTTTCATGAAAATTGAACCAACGAAAATTTCATTAAAATTCAACCAAAGAAATTATTTCACAATATTAATGAAACTTTTCATTGGATTTATGAAATTGGTATCCAACCAATAAAAATCTTTCACAATATTAATGAAGTATTCATTTGATATATGAAATTTTCATTGGATTTGTGAAATGTTCATTGGATTAATGGCAAAAATCTAGTCAGAACAAGTTCTTTATACACGACAACGTATAGCACCTTTAGCCAAAATTATTTATAAATGTGTTTAATAGGCGACAAATCATTGATTATCTTGCAGACAACAGCGATGACAATGTCGTCGGTAACAACTATTACTACCGGGTTAACGACACTCTGAGGGACATTGACCCTCATTGAAACGTACACGATTTTCGCAACACTTTTTCGAAAACGTCCTTGATGATTTGTTCCAGCTGTCCGACATTTGTCATCGATGATTTAATATTGTCGTGCATGCGTCATTGGTGATGTCTTATGTGTGTGTATGTATCCAACTAGGATACATACACACACATATACATACATACATACATCCTTCGATCAAAGTGTTTTAGATATAAGCGAAATAGATATCTCTCATGTATATCCGCGCAAAAACATAAATGTGGCAAAAACAAAATAAGGTCAAGTTCCTATCCAAAAGTTTCGGCCGTAAGAAGCTTGGCAATATTTTTCCCTTATTTTGATTTCAGTACTTTTTACGGCGGAAGTTTTTGGATAGGAACTTGGTCTTATTTTGACGTTTATCTTTTTGTGCGGATCTCAGTTCATTTTTCTAAGCTTTTATTTGGTACAATGAGTGCCCGCCCCATACAGATAAATGGCGCCCTAGTCCCTGTCCTGAAAAAAGTTGGATTAAGAAAAAAATTGAAGACTTTATCGCTTATAATTTCCTCAACAAAGTTGGATTGAGGAATAAAATTAAGACATTTTCGCTCTTATTGTCCTCCACAATGTTACTGAAGATAAAAAGTAAGACATTGTATTATGACATTGTCGTTAATATTGTCCTTAACAAAGTTAGATTAAGGACAAAATTTAAGACATTGTCGATCATATTGTCCTCAGCAAAGTTGGATTAAGGACAGAACTTAAGGTACTATCGCCCATATTGGCCTCAACAAAGTTCAATTGAGGACAAAAACTAGGAAAATGTCGCTCATCATGTCGTCCACAATCTTACTGAAGACAAAATGTAAGATATTGTCGGTCATATTGTCCTCAACAAAGTTGGATTGTGGACAAAAGTGTTTAATAGAGGACAACAGGCAAGAGTTTTTCGCACAGATTGTCTTGAACGACGATTTTCGATTAAAAGACCTATCGTAAAGAATCGTCGGCGACAATGTGGTGGAAGGCAATTTGGCCAACTGGGATGTAACTCATTCTTAACTTTTTAACGGTTTAACCAATTGAGATAAAATGTTCGCCATTCTTCAGATTTCGCCTAATTTTTGTATATCGTGTGCTATATATATGAACCGATTCCAGACCGATTTGTTATCTTTCGAGAATTTTCTGAAGTAACATTTTCGAAAAAAAAAAACTTTTGTTGAAATAAATTTTATGCAGCTCTTAACCTTAAATAAGAACGTTTTATGCTGAAAATTTTAATAATATCGATTGGCTCGTTCGATAGCTATTGTTGTCGAAATTTTTCGAAGAAAAATAATTTTATTTTCTAATAATGTGTTCTGATATTGTTGTCAAATGGATTTATTTTATTCAGTCACTTTTCTGCACCGCGTCGATTGATGTAGATGTTGTCTAAATCGGTTAAGTGGCTCGATAGATATCATTGTTAAAATTTGTGTAAAAAAGCTGTTTTTAATTATTTCAAAAATCTAGAATTTAGCGGAAATGAGATTGACCTGAAGGTGAATCATATCCCATATTTTCTTACAAATTTTCTTACATTGGAAAATTGCTTTTAGGAGTTCCAATGCTGATATTCCCGATAAATCTTGTTGTTTTTAGTTTCCAAAAATTCGTTCTTCCTTTTCTAGCATAAAATGTTCTTGTTCTTTTGCGAAAAGCAACTAAAATTATGAAAAGTATGTAGGGCATCTAAAAAAGGTGAAAATTAATTTGTAGTCTTTGCGCATGCTTAACGCATGAACATTTATTTGACTTAGTAAACAGCCCCTACCTAAATTTTATTTATTAAGCAAATGCTCATTTATGTTTAAAGACGTATCATTCGTTTGCATTTATTATACTTTTATTTAAAAAAATATATAAATTACATACATTTTATCAATATGCTCGTTCAGCTTGTTATGGCAGCAATAAATGCAAACTATAAAAAAATATGCCACTGGGCTTTTTAGATGTATATTTTTGCACTTCCTTTCTTAAATGGCTAAAACTATAAATAAAGAAATAGAATTTCTGTGAAAATATTTGGCAAGCAGTCATGTTTTTGTTTGCAAATGAATTATTAATCGATTATATTATCATTGTAAGAGTTTTAAAGGTGTGTGAAGGTAGCTGCTGTTAGTGGGTGCTTAAATTTTTTGGCTGCGTGCGATTCTTATCTTAATCAATGAAGGACTTTTGTGGCTATTTTATGCTTATAAAACATGCCTTAGGACTCTTAATGATCATTCAAAAACACAATATATTTATTAAGTAGTACTAAGTTCTTGATGGTTTTTTATTTACAGGTGCAAAATGGCATTAGTTAATCATTATTTGAAACTAGGGATAAAATGGATATTACTAACGCGCAAGAGGATCCATATTTAACTCTTAGAGAACTAATTGATTAGCTCAAACGTTTGAATGTAATTGGTTATAGGCTTTAAAGCTTGACGTCAATCCCTTTGAATTGTAAATCTTATTTTTATTGATTAGTCCAGGGGAATTACACGATCTAGCAAGTAACGACATGGTCAAGGTAAATCTAACCAATTTCAATTGTTAAGTTACTGTTAATGTAAATTGCTGTTGAATTTTATATAAATATACAATTTTTATTGGTTATTTATTTTAACCTTTTAAAAATATAAGTCTTTTCATATCCATGTTTACTTTCCGCTGTTGTTATTTAACAAGATGACTTGGCTGAGATGGCAAAGCTATCGGTTGCTATACATGCGAATAATTGTGAAAACCTAAGTTTAAGATCAAAAAATTTAATTTTACTGAATTGAAGAAGTCAACAAATAATTGACGAAACGGTGGGTACAACATGTAATAAATTGTTTTGTTAACATTAAATATTTTAAGCCGGATTAGCTTAAAAAATCTTTATACACTTAATGTAAAATATAAATTCGAAAAAAAAAACACTTTTTAAAATCAAAGTTATTATTGATATCAAGTAAGTTGTTAATTTTTTTCGCACTGTAAGGTTTAAATCCAAAGAAATCTAATTATTTAACTTGAGTTCAACTTTAATTTAATTTTTCAATCAAATTAT
Source organism: Panzeria rudis (assembly GCA_956483635.1). Taxonomy (NCBI): domain Eukaryota; kingdom Metazoa; phylum Arthropoda; class Insecta; order Diptera; family Tachinidae; genus Panzeria; species Panzeria rudis. Next base: position 117,356,809 of record OY101449.1, on the reverse strand, counting down.
ATTTTTATTCAGAGAAAAATGTGAAACATCTAGACAAAGAAACATTTGAAAGCGCGCAAGGTGGAACTTACATGTTTTGAGACCTTCCGATCTACTCATCAGTGATCTTTACCACTTAGACCACTCGACCAAAGTCGGTAGTTTCCAATCAAGTAGTTGAAAATCATTTACATTTAATCAATTCATGATGTCACTCTAAAAGTTCGCGCGTCATAATTCGCTTTAAAATATGAGCTGGTTCAGAAGCTGATTTCATAGTGCCCCAACAATGCAGGTTTTAAAGCGAGAAAGTTAGCAAATGTACACACATCCAATGGGTAGTATGAATAAAGAAAATATTAGCTTTTTACTTATATAAAAGCTTCGTACACAATTTATACAAAAAGGTGATTTTATTGTTCTAACCCAATGCAGGTTTTTAAGCGAGAAAGAGGAGTAAGTTTATTTGAGCTTCTTGGTGCCGTTTTGCAATAGTCTTTTTGGCCGAGTGGTTGCTACGTTGGACTACAAACCTGACGGATCTTAGTTCGATACTAGTTGAAGTTAAAAAAAAAAAACAAATGGTAAGTAAAAATATTAAATTAATAAAGATAATAAAGTTACGAAATAATAAAAACCCAAAATCATGGTAACGCTGCCAATCCATATCGAACCATTTTTTCATATATTTTCAGTTTTAGTGCTGACAATGTTGATCATTTTCAGCGCTTCAAAAGCGCTTTTATGAGCAAAAATGTAGTACTTCAAACCGGGAACTCGCCATACAAAAATCAGCAGCAATATCAGCAGGTTTATGAGCGCTACTTTTACTCCATAATAGTAGAAACCTGCTTTACTGGAAGCAATTTTTTTGCTGGGTTGTTGTTTTAGCTTTTTCATTCTACATAAAGAAAAATAGTGAATATCTATAACTATCAAATGAAAAAGCTTAAAAAACAACTCCAAGAGTAGTGACAGCATGAATTGATTAAAGATAAATGATATTCAAGTACTTGACTGAAAAATACCGACTTTGGTCGAGTGGTCTAAGCGGCAATGAACTCTGATGAAACGAAACATGTAAGTTCAACCCTCCGTTCAGTAAAAATTTTATTCGTCTACATGCCTCACATTTTCTCTAAATAAAAATATATTTTAATTGAAAAATTTAATTAAAACTGAATTCAAGTTAAAATAATTAAATTTTTTTTTGGAATAATGTTTGATGGTTAAAATTACTAATTTAATTTTTAACTTTTTTTTGTTAAATGTGCAATTCTTATGGTTAATATTACCAGTTTGAATTAATAACAAAGAAAATTGTTATTTGACAAAAATTATTGTATTTATATCAAGCAAGTCACCACATGTCTATTTTATTTGTTTTATTTGTGCTGTCGTTATATAATAAGATGACTTAGCTGAGTGGTTAGAGGCGCTCTTACTGTTAAGCCATGGCATGCATCGAACCTGCGACATTCCGGTTAATAGTTTACCACACTATCGATTAAACTAAAATTTAATTGGTTTATGTTACTGTATGTTATAGGTTGGTGCAATTCTGACCTAAAGAGTTGGTTAGATTTACGAATGTTTTATTTTGGGTGTATGTTCACCTCTCATAAAGCAAATTAACGATCCGAAATACATCTGTTTAGATCTTTAATAAGAGTTTAAAGTAGTTGCATATTATCCAACTCTTTTGAGATTTTCTATCTAACTCAATTGTTTGGAAACAAATGAGAGCATTATTTAATTTTATTTACTATAAGTTTTTCGAAAGAAAAAACAAAACAATCACCCATTAAAGAGAACATTAAAATTACAATTATAATAAAATAATTATTAACAGTTTATTGCATAAAACTATTATACAACATATTCGTACAATTAAAGCCAGCATTTCAGTTCTTTTTAAAAATGTTTAACATTAATTTATTACCTCCACAAACCAAACTGCAATGCTCTGCTTAAGGCACTATTGCAATTTTGTTTTGTTGCAATATACTCGTACTATAGCGTAGCAGCACCGCACTTCAAATAATCATGTCAAAATGATATTTCATGATGTTTTTACGATTTTATTTTATATATTTAAATTTTGCATAAATTGTTTATATGCCTAGATTATGCAATGCATTTTATTGAAACCAAAGAAAATAAAAATAAAAAATTAAATAATTCCACATTATTATTAAATAAAAACAAAAAACCAGCTGAATAAAATCTATATGAACTTATTAAAGGGCATTACAACATCAATTAAAAAACTCATCAATTTTAATTGAATTACAACCATAGACAACTCAAATTAACAAATAATGAAGAGAGAGAAAAAAATTAAATCTGTTAAAATAATGACAGCAATATTACAATGTTTTATTATAATTTAAATTATGTTTTAACATAAACGCTGTCATAAAAAAAACACAACAGAAAAAAACTTAAATAAATTCAGATTGCAGATTTTTACATATAAAATAAAAAAATATAAAATGCAGAAATTAATCTACGCAAAAAAAGTGAAATGATGATAATATTGATGAAAACAAATTTAATTGAAAGTATTGACATTAATATAAAGAAATTAAAAATATAAATTAAACTCTTATGGTTTTTATAAATGAAATAAAATATTGTGAGTTATAAAACGACTATTAAAGTCGCTTTTTTCATTTCATCAGCTTTGTATTTTGTATGAATCAAGAAAAGAAAGCATAAGAAGAGTACAACTACATCACTGGTCGTACGATTTTAATTCCGCTAAAACAGTTAAGAAAACTAGAGAAGAACTTGTAGTGCCTACGTTATTGTTTGTCAAAATGTGAAGATAAAGTTTTGTTATCTACATTAGTGATGTTACGAATATCAATTTTTAATATTCGCGAATACGAATACGAATACGGGATATCTGAAACAATATTCTCCGAATTCGAATACGAATACGAATATTCAATCTTAATAGTTAGTACCACTTAATATTTCAAATTTAATTGAAAAAAAATCTACCCTTTGCGTCAATAACAATGAATTGAGAAAAACTGTCACAATACTATTTAATACTATTTAACATTATTATGATACTCCCATGACGGGATTTGAAATTATTTATTAACTTAGCGCCTGAATGCCCCTTTTTTAAAATTTTGGTGGAAAGTAAATAAGGGAAATTACGAGCTTCTTTTACCTATACACAGGCAATATTTAGTGGCACCAGCGGCGAGGTGCGGAGCTTATTTACACACCGCGCAATAGGCTTGATGGAGAAAAGACTTCAAAACTTTTATTTTTGAAGTTCAACATTCCTCTACTGAGCTTTAAGTATTACTTTAACATGATTAATAAATTAATTTAACAGGACTTTACTTTTTAAATACCATGTCGTTGTGAAATATATTTTGTTTCTTTTTTCTTTACTAAACGAAGATTATTGTTTTGCGTTGTAGACAAATTTTTTTAGTAAAAATTAATATTTTTTGTTTAATTTTCAGTATTTTTTATGTATTATTTTTTGGAACGTATTCACAAAATATTCGTGAAATATTTGCTTGAATTTGGCGAATACGAATATCATGAAAGAGGCGAATATTCGGCGTCTCGAATACGAATACGAATATTCGTAACATCACTAATATACATCCAGGGAAAGAAGGAGACGAGCGGTCTCAATTCCAACTTCATACAAAAGTGAAAGGAAACAATTAATTGTATATTACACAATATCCTAAGGAGCAAAGGAAAAGTTAATTAGTTCCAACATACACGACAGAAAATAAAAACCTACTAAAATTTATATTGCATGTAACTCAATGAATTTTGTCTAGATGCTCACAATCGTTATATTGGCTAATAGAGTAGAAAGACATATATTAAATAGTGAAAATATTGTTCTGATGAACCGTTCTGGAGATTTTTTCCAATAACTAAAAACCCTAGTTTCTGAGAATAATAATCAGCCCAATTCTTTCTGAATTAAACGTTACGAACCTTAGCCTAAACATCAATTTGGATTCATAAGCAAATACGTTCGAAATTATCATATTAATTAACTCGAAAAAACACGTTTATTGGAAATATCTCGAAAATCAATTAATTTCATATTCGTATTCAACAACCCGAAAATAGCTAAAAACATCTCGTTTTTGAGATAAATTTTTTAGTAAACTAGTTTTTTAGATTCAGAGTAAAGGAAGTTATTTTTAAGGAATTACTTTTTACCTGCTTCTAAAGTATGAATAACTGTGTACTTTCGACTTCTCAGGAAGTTATTATTAAAAACATTTAGATAATTAATAAAAATGCTATTCTACTTCCTTCCACAAACATCTCTGCTTAAGATGTACTCTCTCACCTAGTCTGAAAGTTATGTTAAGTTCGTACCGTAGCTTTGTTCGTTGGTGATGTGACTGGTGGGTAAACGCAACGTCTTCAAACGTGGCATAAAATAAAATTCCTAAGTTCGTCAAAATACCAATAAAATAAAATAAATTGTGAATAAAAATTAAATATAATATGCTACAGAGAAAAAAAATCCTTTTGAATTAAAATTTTTTCCCATTTTTCGTAGAAGTCGTAAGCAAGACTAATTATTTAAGAATTAATACAAAGAGTTGATTTAAATATGTTTTGTGTTATAAATGTTGCTGAGGAACAACAGTCTTAGAATATTAAATTCAATAATTGTGCTACCTCGTAAGCAATGAAAATGCCATAGTATTAGAACAGCTTCCAATTTTTTTATATAAATTTTGATATATAAATTTTTAAAAAATTTTTTAATATAAAATTGAAATTTAATAAACCTTTATGAAATTTATTTGACATATTGTCATAATTTTATTTTAAATGAAATTTATTTGCTGGTGTTTAAGCATAGTCTATATGCAGCATTTCATTAGTGCTTTACGAAATCTTCAGTAGACTTCAAACACAATTTTGAACAGTTACATAACCTTTATCTTATGTATAGACATTCAAAAACCATTTGAGAATTCACAAATATGTAAATGATTTTCAAAAATAAGCATAGTAGGCTTTGAAAATTATACAAAACCCAGCAAATAATTTTTTATTCGATATGAATCTTTTATATTTTTCTACACCTTTATACAATTAGAAATCCGTTGGATAACAATAAAAGTACTTATAAGGCAAAATGAAAAATAAAATCCAAATTAAATAAACCTTTATGAAATTTATTTGACATATTGTCATAATTTTATTTTAAATGAAATTTATTCATAATTGTGTTTGAAGTCTAGTGACGACGATTTGGTAAAGCACCAATGAAATGCTGCATATAGACAATGCTTAAACACCAGCAAATAAATTTTATGTAAAATTTAAATTAAATTTCAATTTTTGTCAAAAAAGATAATAAGTATATACGATCAATATGTGATGTAGCGTACATAAAAATGCGTAAAAAAACATACAAGGATAAACTAAAATCCTGATGTGAAAAAATTTAAAAAAAAATTGTTAAAATAATTATAAACAATTATACACTTTATAATAGCATTGACATGATTTAATTAATTATGACAACAAAATGCAAATAAGTTTTTAATTATCGGCTTTTTTATACATGAGAGAACGAGTATGAATTTAAACAGACAGCAAAAAAAAAAGATATAAAATAAATGTGATTTTTTGCATTCCTCCTTCCATCTTTAATAGCAATTATTAATCTCTTTTTGCCAGTAGTTTCATACCATCAATTAACATTTTTATATTATCAGCCTAAAAGTAAGTGGGAGTTTTAGTTTGTTAATTAGTTGGAAACCATTGAAGATTGAGGTAAAGAATTTGTCAAATACATGAAAGGTAAACTTAAAATAATATGGGCATCTGTTTTGTAGCAAGATTTGCACCAGTGCACTTTTTCAGAGTTTAAAAATTTCTATAGAAAACTAACATTTGACCGCATGCGAATTTCATATCACAGATTATATGACCAAATACTTTTTTTCCCAAATTTCTTACAGCTAGAAAAAATGCAATATAATAAAGGCTTTAAAAGTTTTAGCCGAAAACTATCATCCTATTACTTAAATTTCTGCTTAGAAAGAAATTCTATCTTGAAGTGTAATTTCACGCATCTTTTTTTTAAGTAGTCTTCATACAATTCTGCTTTCGGCACTAAAAAAAATATGTGTACTTGTAGTCTTTGGTTAATGTATTTCTACCTGTAATAATCTCTTTGAAAGATACACTTTCAAAAATTTGAAAACTTAAAGAAAACACATAAAGAACAAAGCATATTTGTGCAGATATAAATATAATTGATAAGCACAAATGACTTCTAATTTTAGAGACCAAAATAATCGTACTTTATTTGGAACTGGAAGAGGCATCTTGAAACTCATACCATTAATTAGAAGCTTGATTTATGCCAACTATGATGATAGTCAAATAACGCATGTAGCATCCACTAAAACTGGGCATCTATTACCACCGCCAACATTGTCATCTCATTTACCATCTTCATGTTTGTTCGCCATTCTATGAAATGTGCCACTGCACAGTGGCATTAATCGCCAAATAAATGGTAATAAACAAACATAAGTTGAGCAAAGTGTACAATACAATACAAAAAAATATATACATATTTCTTACAAATATCTCTAGCAAGCTTTATGATAGAAGTTTGATCATTTTTACTGAGATGGATGTTCAACTTCTAAATACACCCGATTAAAAAAGTTGCTTTCATTTTTATTATGTACGTTCCTCCTTCTGTAAAATAATGAAAATTTGAGATACGCCTTTTCTATATTCCTTTTTTTAAAGAGAAGTAACACACTACCAGTTAATTAATTAATGTGTTACCTTCTTTTGGGAAAGGAATAGTGTGGAGGGAATAGGTGGTGTGGTGAGAAAGAGAGATAGAGACCTTAATTGATTTACAGCTCTGCTATTGTGGGGTTTTTGTTAAATTTTTGTAGAGCAGCATTGCAGCGCCTCTGGTGTCAAGTATAGGCATTAATTTTATTTAAGCTGTGTAGCCATTTTATAAGTTATTCTACATCGCTGCCGATTTTGCTACAATGCCGACGAAGGAGGGTGCTCTTATGTTCATTAGTATATGCATTAGTAATAGTCCAACAACAATCAGCACAAGGACAAACCAATGCACATCAGAAAAATTCGTGATGTTGATTTGCTTGCCTGAAACTAGTTTCGAGCCAAAGACCTCAGGGTTTGTAGTCAACGCGCTAAGCACTTTAGCCAGCAGCACCCATTATCAGCATGTGCTAAAAATTTCATACTATCGTGTGAACTGACAATTTTTGTCTGACAACGTTGTCTGAAAAAGCATTGTCAGTCGACTTTAATACTACCTGCTGACGAAAAATTGTCAGACATCTAACAATCATTATTGTCACATAATTGTCAGCTATTTTCTTGAATTTTCAAATGTGCGAAGTTTCTACATATGACAATGGCATCATTGTCAGAGACTTCATTCTATTGGCAGCACTACACACATCTTTGTTTACGGAAAAAGGAAAATAAAAGAAACTTTGCAGCTAAAATAGTTGGAATTGTTTCTTTATGTGTAATACTAATTTATATTTTCACTTTTTAAAGTTAACACAATCACAGATCATAAATAATTGATAATTTCTTTGACACAACCGTCTGAACTAACAATATAATTCGTGTTGACAATTTTTTTGTCAGTTCATTGCCAACACATTGCCAGATCTGACAATATTGTAAGATCTGACAATCGGCTGAACAGGGCTTAACTCTTTCTCAATTGTTATTTGAATTTTCTGGCGAATTCAATCAATAATTTAAAACTTTGTATATATAACACAACCACTTACTTTGCAATCTGCCCGCCCCACTGTGCCCTGTACTGCATCTTGCAAGTTTTTCATTTTTAAAAATATGCATTCGTACGAACATGTTGATTACAATTTTAACTTTATGTTATTCCAGCGTTTGTTTTTGTCGTATGGCGTCGCCAAGCAAAGAATTGATGTCTTTTATATTTTATAAGCAAATACGCGCAAGCAAGAACTTGTAAATTTATATCTAGAAATGTAGAATGGTTTGAATTAAAGGAGCTCAAGTAATATGGAGTAAGTTTGCATTCTTACGTTAGATATTAAAGGTAATGAAACTGAAAGATAGAGGATTTATGCAAAAGAGAAAATAGAGTTATAAATTAGAGAGTGGGTTTTATAAAAAATAATTTTATTTAGTCTTTATTAATAAGCGGAATATTTTAATGTGCTTAAAAAAAACTGAAATATTAATTCTGTGAGATTTCTGCACAAAAGATCTTTTGGGTCGCGGTGCTTATGGCCTTCACATAATATGTAATTCAGTGAAATAGATATTATTTTCTCTGGGGCAAATTACGGAATTCGATATCGATGCAAACTTCAATACAGTTTATATACAAAATTCGATCAATATCAAATGCCGTAATTTTCCTTGGTTTATACAGAAACTGAGACCAAACGAAATATTATCCAATAAATTTTTTTCTAGGCCAGCCTTGCACTGAATTCTCTCGGTTTAGCTTAGTTGTATGATAAATAGTACATTCAGCTAAACTCAATTCAGATGATAAATGTAAGCCTGAACAAAAAGAACCTCTTTTTTACCAATTGAGTTATGAATGGTTTTTATTCAAAGTTATTTAATTAGTTTGGCTTAAATTCGTTTTTCAATTTAGTCTTTCGATTAAATTATTTTTATTTTAGAAAGAAATTCTAAAGCATTTAAATATTGAACATTCAAAGAAAAAATTTTTTGTACGGAATGTTGAACTGACATCAGGTGTTTGGAGACCACCACAGTCATCTCATCAGAGTTCTTTTCGACCTAGACGACACTGCCAGCGATGGCAGCACCAATGACCGAAATTCCTGTCTTTACTTTGTAGCAATTAACGGATGAGCCGCCAACTCGTGACTATCATCGGAAACAAAGGTTCGGAACTTCACTATGTTTTTTCTTATCATGTTCAGCTTTTTTAAGCTTTGATTTCTGTAATTGCCAGCATGAAATATTATCGATATTTTCAAATGCCGGGGTTTGTTTGTTGGATGTTTCATTTCTTCCCAACTTTTTTAAGCAGTATCCATTCATTAATATGATTATTTCAAACGTATTTGCTTTGTGAATCTAAATTGATTATTAGGCTAAGGTTCGTAACGTTATATTCAGAAAGAATTGGGTATGATTAATATTCCAAGGAACAAGGGAAAAATTAACATCAACTTACTTTTTCAACGTACACAGCAGAACAGAGTAGCGCCACTTTCGGAAGCCGCTACACTTCCATCGTCAGTGCTCACGTGTATTTGCTATCACCACTTGTCAGGTGGCTCTGTTGAATGTGATTTTAATTCTTATATATACAACTTTTTCGTGAAAATTGAATACGAGAATTAAATCACTCTCAAGCTGGCGCTACTCTGTTCTGCTGTGTACGTTGAAAACTTAAGTTGATGTTAATTTTTCCCTTTCCCAATTCTTTCTGAATATAACGTTACGAACCTTATCCTAATAATCAATTTAGTATCCATTCATGGTTAGCTAAGTGCCTTTAGAGTTTTTGCAATTGAGTAATGAGTTTAGTCGAACTGTATGGTTTTTATCCAAAGTAATTTAATGAATGATTTTGATGTTATTTGGTTTTATTCCAAAATTTTGAATTTTGGAATAAAACCAAATAACATCAAAATCATAGATTATTCAAAAAGGTCGACAATAACTAAATTGAATCATTTGCAGTAATTTAATTAGTATGGCTTAAGTTCGTTTTGCTGCCTTCGCTGGCAGAATCGTTTAGGTCGAAAAGAACTCTGATGAGAAGACTGTGGTGGTCTCGAAACATCTGATGTCAGTTCAACATTCCGTACAAACAAATTTTTTTTGAATGTTCAATATTTACATGCTTTAAAATTTATTTCTAAAATAAAAACAATTTAATCGAAAGACTAAATTGCAAAATGAACTTAAGCCAAACTGATAAATAACTCAATAACTCATAACTCAATTGTTAAAAACAGAGTTGTTTAACCGGAAGATCCCCTGCAGACAAAATGACTAGTATGTGATTAGAAATATACTACACCCTAAAACATTACTTAAAATTTACGATCATATATTGTCTAAATTTGTGTTGAAAATTTCTGCTTGTTTAATATTACATCGATTTTGTAGTTATTTTATTAAAGAAAAAACCTTTCAAATTAAACATATTTAGTCCAAGTGGAAAAAATGTAACATAACGTACAATACGGCTATGGCTGAATGGTAGATACGTCATATATTGTCTAAATTTGTGTTGAAAATTTCTGCTTGTTTAAAATTACATCGATTTTGTAGTTATTTTATTAAAGAAAACACCTTTCAAATTAAACATATTTAGTCCAAGGGGAAAAAATGTAACATAACGTACAATACGGCTATGGCTGAATGGTAGATACGTCAGACTATCAGTCGGGAGATCGCGGTTCAAAACTACACGCAGCCAATCGCTTTTTTTAGTAAAAACATTTTGTTCAAAAATAATGCGTGTGTAATTTTAGATCGATAGTAATCTGTAAAGTGTTGCCGACTATTATCGACCTAATTTTCAACAAAAGTGTTGTGTAGTTGCTTTTTAATACAGACTAGTTGCGTATCTTTCACTTTCAAAACGCCGATACACGTATTTATTTATTTTTTGTGCCCTCTGCCAGAAGCAGTGGTGAGAACCTTGTTAATTGGAAATTGAAAAAAAATTGATTTTGTTGTACAGTGGTTTTTAGCAGCGGGTTTTTTTAAGGCCGCTAGTGCAGCCCTGACTTGGTAGATGCTCATGTGAATCTCTATCTCACTTGTTTTAAATGTTACAGTTTTTTTTGCCAAATTAACTGAAGCTTTCTAATAAATGTTTAAATTTGCTGAATGATCGTGGACAATTTTTGCTCTTCTCCACTAGCAAATATTCATTTGACACCTGTTTGATTTGGTTCCTATTTGAAATTTATTTTATTTAATTTTTCCATTTTTTATTTTTATTTAAAGGTTTGTGATTTTACCATGAACAAAAACAAGTTTGCTGAATTTTATTTTTTTTTTAACTGAACACTAACATAAAAGTCACCATCATTTGTCGCTAAATAAATTAATTCCAATTTAAGTTTGAACAAACTCAATTAAAATAAATTCATAAATTCGTTTATAAATAAGAAATTAGTTTTATTCATTAATTATTATGGGATTTATATGAGAAAATGTTGCAAAAAAAAAGCACAAAAATATTTTGATGTTCACACACACACTTTATAAATTGACAATGAAATATGATAAAGTTAAAAGATTCTCACGATATAAACGAAAAGATACGCTAGATTTCTAACAAATCATCAATTTGTTGGCATTCGGTACTAACCAACCACAAGAAAACAAAAGCAGAAAGATGAATGTTTTTGTCTACAAATCAATAAATTTCAAGTGAATTTGATTAATAAAATATTCATAATTTCCAGTTTTGCTGTTTTTTTAGCATGACTTTCTAAATAAATATTAAAATACGCTATTAAAAAATAAGTAGACTTATAGTTTATGTTATAGCAAATGGGACACTAAGCGAGAATTGCTATTTATGTAAGCAAATAAGATACTTCGAGTGTATTTTTTTCAGTTTAGTTAGCGCTACACAGAAAAGAAAAATTAATCTATCCGTCCTTAAATTAATCCCACGCGGTGTCAAAGGTACGGTAATCTCGGATTTTATGAAATCAAGTACAGAAATATGGATTCAAGTACGGAATATCAAGGGTAAAATACTTAACTTTAGCCTGATTCGGCTTTTTTCATGCAAAAACATTTCTTATTTTAAGTACGACAATGTTATAAACTTTATACACAGTCGTGCTCGTACTGCGTTGGTGTTTGTTGCTTTGATGATAGCCACAATCACTATTGTGCTCTTGTTGTTGTTTATTTTCATTTCTCGGCCATAGCCGACAAGTAGCGACAAACGTCGTATTATATGCTTGATTCAAGCCCGCTGCGTACTTGAATCAATCGCGGCCGCATACTTGAATCAATTCAACTGCGTACTTTAATCAATCCCGCCGCGTACTTGAATGAAGCCTAAATCAGGTTTATTTTCGCTTGAGAATTTATATATTAAATACCCAGCTCAAGTATGGCAAAGTTGGTACAATTGTACCATTTTTGATACAAATCGAACTTTATATGTACTATTGTTTTCGAGATCAATCACTATCTCATCATCAGAGCTCTTGTCATACCTGCTCTCACTGTGATGTGATGAAGTTAAGTAAGGCACGTAACATTAAAAATGATTGATTGTTCCAAAAATTAAATTCAACGATCTTGATCCAGAATAATCAAAAATATTTGCAGTTCGACTAAAAATTCAGAACTTCAGTTTAAACATTTCTACATTAAGATGAAAAAAAAAATTAAGAAAAAGTCTTGAAAGCCAAACGCTAAACTAATTTTATATATAAAACATAAGATGCTTAGATCCGACAAAAAATATGAAAGTTACAAGACAGAATATTTTCATACAAAATTGATTTTAATCGAAAATAAATTTTAATTATAAACTGAATTTGAGCAATTTTATAGGGAAGATAACTTCGGACTTTTTCACTTACTAGCTTACAATTTTCTTCTTTTTGTTGGGTCTAAACGAGTTTATGTTTCATATGTTCTTTAACCTTAAAGCAATTTAGAATTTTTTTCAAAAATACATCAATTTATTAGTTGTGCGTTAGTTCATCACTGTGCCTGCATTTCGTTGGGTGCTGATGTCAACTAATCAGTAGATTTTTGTTTCATCGTAACGGAGAAATTACAAATGATGATTTAAAGAAAAGGTCCAAGAATGCACGTTTTTAAGTTTTTATGAACTTCCTAAGTATGTAAATATCGTTAGCTGAAATGCAAAATTACGTATCTACTTTTTTAAATTTTATAGGAGAGAAAATTAATAAAAAAAAATATGTATTCACTTCAAGTTTCTGAAGTTAAGTTTCTATTTTCGTTTTTAGTTTGGTTGATTTTTATGATGTAGGTTTGAAAATTTGTACGGATATGTACGGAGTTGCATATATTTAAAAGATATCATGTGTATACTCGTATTATCATAGAAATGGGGAGTTTTTACATCATCCCGCTTCATAATCCCGCTTTTCAATCGTTCTTGTCCCGCTTTTTGGAAAAACCTTCTGATCACGTTAAGTATACACCAGCACCATGTAATACGAAGTTTGCTGGTTATTTATCGGCACTACACAAACAAACAAAATAACTAACAACAAAACAACAACAAGAGAACAGTGAATTGTGGCCATCAGCATGCAAACAAATACCAACACACTACGACTTTGTATAAAATTTATAAAAATAATCGTACTTAAAATAAAATTTTTTTACTTAATTTACGAAATTTGTAAGTGATTCAAAATTTTTTACATGATTTAAGCATTTTATCCCGTTTTCGGCTTGATTTAAGTACGACTCGCACTCAAAGTATGTAGAAAATACTTGAATTTAGTACGGCGTTTTTCTGTCTGTGTACGTACCCTGCAAGAATTATTTTGTTGAGTCCAATGAATTTTAACACTTCTCTAAGTTCTTATATATATTATACAAACTGACAAAATAGCAAGGTTCTCACGACTGGTTCTGTAGAGAACAGTAAAAAAATATATTTACTTCTGGGACTCATTTTAGGGGGTGTTAAATATCCCCCTTTTGCACATAGTTATACTAACTCGGCATAGGAAATCTTATACACTGAACAATTTACATGAATTCAAAGAAAAAGTTCATTGTTTCCAGGAATTGTTCATTAATTTTGATCTGCAGTACTAGTACGTTAAAACAATAAACTGGCTCAATAATTTTATTAAAAAAATAACAACAACGAATGATTTCAATTGCTTGGCACCCTCTGCCAGATTTTATCGTTACAGCCGTGATATTATTTTTATGGCAGATTCATCACCGCTCTATTCTTAACTCAAAAAATAAATTTTAGTTTCATTGCCATCAACTCTTTAGTGCAACACATAAACGTCTTAAACCAAATTTACTATTCTAATATAAATCAATTGATTTTTTTTTCGCAAAAATATATTTATTTAAATTAAATGTTGTGGTTTCCAAAATCATGCGATGTGTGTGATTCAATACAATTTATTTTGAAAAAAGAAAAAATGATTTTTATCTCTTTTATCGTTAACTGACGTTTGTTCCGATAAACAAATAAACAATCAATGATCGTAGTTCTGCTATACGAATGTAGTACAACAACAAAAAAGTCAATTCATTAACTGTTTTATTTTAGTTATTTATTTATATTTTTTTACCATTTTTTTGTCCAATTTAGTCGTTCCTCGAAGATGGAAGAAAAAAAAGAGAGACATGCAAATGTTTCTTGTTGCATGTGCATGTGACTGTCTGGCTGGCTGGTTGGTGTCGTAGATTATGCTGAATACACAGTCAAATTTCATACTTGTACGAGAACTTGAACTTGAAAATGAGTTTAGTTTATTTATTTTTTTTTTTCTTAAAATATATTTTCGTTTTTGCATACCAAAAAAAATTTTACTTCAATGGAGCTTAAAGGAGCATAAAACTAAAATAAAACGCAAAATATGTCAATAAATCTGACAGTGGCCTTGTTTTGCATTTCCGCCAATAACTACTGAATTTCTTTGTACTTTGTCTAAAAAATATTATCAAAACAAATAACAAACAAAATATGGGATAATAAGAATAAGCCCATGAGAATTTCATCAATATTTTTACTCCGTATTTTTCATTTGGGTACTCAATACTTTTACCGCTTAAATAATGTTATATTTTTAAACAGAGTTGTATTTTACCCCATCAATTTTAAAATCGGTTTCACTATAAAAACACTACAGTGAAAGTATTGAGGAACTACCTTTAGATATTTGGTACCCTAAAACACGAGCGAGTACTTGATACTCGGTACCCGCTTATTCAATAATTTTCCAGTACTAATGTAACGCTTTCTAGAAAAATAGTTGCAATAATCTGAATTTTTGCTTTTTTTTAACAAATAATTTAGTATGAGTACAAAATTATTATAAAATCACTATCACTAGCGTTTAGTAAAGCTGATAATTTTCAATTCAGCACTAAAAACCAAAAACATTAATGCAATAATTTCTCACTATCGCTAAAGCTACGGTCACACTTGGCAAATATTTCATGAAAAAACGCGGCCAACATACAAACTAAAATTTTATTAATTTAGAGATATATGTGAAGCATGTAGACAAAGAAAATGTTGACTGCGCGGAGGGTTGAACTGACGTTTCGATAGCTCCCGCTAATCTCATCAGAGTTCTTTACCGCTTAGACCTCTCGATCAAGATCGGGTGTTTGCAGTCAAGATCTGAATATCATCTACTTTTAATCAATTCATACTGTCACTCTTAGAGCTGTATTTCATTTGATAGTTATTGATATTCAGTTTTTTCTTTGTCGTGTGAGAAGCTTCTTTTTATTATTTCTTGATAATTACAAGTACTAGTGTGTGTGTGTGTGTGTGTGTGTGTGTGTGTGTGTGTGTGTGTGTGTGTGTGTGTGTTAATATTTGTTTGTTCAGTTTTATTTGAACATGTACATCCTGTTGCTAGGTGCTTTTAGAATTTAACAATTAAGCTATGAGTTTAGTCGAACTGTATGGGTTTATATCCAAAGAAATTTTAATTATTTTGGTCAGTTGTCTTTGTCTACATGCTTCACATTTCTCTCTAAATAAAAATATAATTTAATTGAAAAATTAAATTAAAACCGAACTCAAGCCAAAATAATTAAAATTTCTTTGGATATAAACCCATACAGTTCGACTAAACTCATAACTGAATTGTTAACTAAAATTTTATTTAATTTAATTCCAATATTTTTTTAAAATATGAGTTCGCATTTTCAAAAATAATATAAAAAAAGATTTTGCAGCATAATCAATTTTATTTTGTAATATAAGAACCAAGTTAAATCACACTAACCCTGAGCAAAAGCCGTGGTTGCAATTATTTCGTTAAATATTTGCCAAGTGTCACCGTAGCTTAAGTATTAGTAGAAACTGAAAAGTTAAAATCGTGTTGAGTTAACACGAAATACCTATGAAGCAAAATCACTACCAAAAATGCTTGTTTTCGACGATTTTAATAAGAAATTTTTCCTTTACAATCGATTTTGTTAAAGAAATGTTCTGAACTATTTTAAAACAAAATATGTATTAAAATTTGCATGAAAATGCTGTTTCCCGTTTACATTCGCACGAAACCAGTTGCGATACAAATCCACTTTTCCAATCCACACTTCCAATCATCTCCAAAGCCGATGAGCATAGCCTCTTTCAAGCTTTCACAGAAAAAATAAGTTTCGTTTTTGATAACAAAAATCGAGGTATTCAATATTTTTTTTTTCAAATTTCGTGTGATAAAGAATTCCGCTGTATTGACACCAAAATTATTTCAAAAGAAAAAAAATTGATATGCCTGGAATACGAACCCGGGCTTTCCGGACGTAAAGCATACTCTCTACAGCCGAGCCATGTCCCACTTATTTTTTTATGAGATGAAACTTGTTTTAAGTACTTATGTATGAAAAGAAAACAAATAACCGGCTTGGAAAAGAAATACATACAACAAAATATTGTATTAAGTTAATGACAAACGTTATTAAAATTCATATATTTTTCCAATAACATAGTGTTATTGAACATAATTCTTGTATATTTTTTTCTGTGTTCTGTGTTAAAACATAAAATTTATTTTTGTATCTTGCCTTACCAACAACAGAAAACAAACACAACGCAAATAGAAATGTATGAAGAAAGTTCGTAAGTAAAGTAATGTGACCGCTTATGACCAGTGTGGCCATTGAATATTTTTAAAAAGTGGCACAAAAAGGGGATCTTGAGGAAAAAGTGGCACCAAAAAAGGGGTTCCTTGGAAAAAAACGGGCAAATTTTTTAAAAAGGGAATAGTTGAACCAAATTCCAGTATTTAATGAATTTCTAGGACATATAATACTTTTGAAATATTAATCAATTTTGATCAAATTGATCAATTTTGATCAATCAATTGATCTATCTAAGAAAGAAAAAATTTTCCGCTTTCTAACGAATTATTTAAACAACACATGCATACATATGTGGTTATAGCTGAATCCAAAATAAACAAAAAAGTCAGCCAGATAACAAGTTCAATATAAAAATTTTAAATAGTGGACCAATATGGCCTATAAATGACGGAACTCTGAAGGCGCAAACATAAAAAAATATAAACAAATTCAAAGTATTCTTCCTTTGTTGGTATCGGTCAAAGGTAATTTCTACTTTTATGTATAACAAATGTTGCCCTGTCACACACTTTTTAGTGTTTATTCAGTTTTAGCACTAATATTAGTGTGAATGTAAAAAATGACCATGGGTTTAAATAAAATCTTTTTTAGCTATCCTACAAAGAATGAATTTTGTAACATGAGTGATTATTAGTTTCATTATAAATATTCGACGATCCGCACATATTTAATTTCAAAACTTTATTATTACTTTTGTCTTAGGGGTTAATTTAGTAAAAATAAATCTAACGTTCACTTAAAAATTTGCATGAAAATCACTTTAAAAATATTTAAGACTGCATGCTTTGTATAAAAATTTTTAGCAAAACGTTGTTGTTCGTGTTAGTGAATCAGGGTGTTAGTTTCTAATAATTTTAGTGCAATAATGAATATCTATAAACTATTTCAAAATAGTTTTTTTTTCATAAGGCTTATAAATAATGGACTCAAAAAAAATTTTGTATTAAGATTTTTTTATAAAAACAGTTTCGTAACGCAAAAAAAAACTCATACTAAAACAAAAAGTATCACTTCATAAAAAAGGGGCTGAAAGGGACATAATGCTAAAAAGGTGGCAGATTAGGTAATTTTAAAAAAGGGGCACTAAAAGTGGCAAGGCAGTTGAAAAAGTGGCAAATTGCCACTTTAGTCGCAAAGCGGTCACGCTACTTATGACCTCTATGCTATAATGAAATCCAATTAATAAGAATCAAAAACGAGAATTACTACAATGACAAGCTTATGCTAAAATCATTAGAAATAATCCATATTCTCAATATACTCGGATCGCAAGCACCGCATTTTATTGACTTCTTTGAAACGTCTTTTTTACTATTAAAATAAATATACTAGTTCAAGATAGGGCAATTACATATATAAGCTGTTTACTTTTTATTTCAAGGTGCTAGTAGGCTTTCAAAGAAAAAAGTAAAAAAATTGATTTATTGATCTTTGAATTAAACAATTTAATTTATTTGCTTTCGACTGTTTAAGAAAAATCAGTATCTTAGATTTCTAGTTTTTTCTATGCATTAAAACTGTATCTCCAAAACCCGATTCAGGTGTGCAAACATAATACAGATAGTATACTTAAGCGCACACAACCTTACATATTCATACCGATCGAACATGAATTGTGAACAACAGTAGCCAATGTCAAAATGTGGTGATTTAGAATTGTCGAATTTTATTTAAATTGGATGCAAACATGCAAAATTTATTGTATTAAATCAATAAATACGAAAAATAAATATATAAATAACGCAAGAACAAGAGCAACAACAGCAATAATATCGATGACAAAAACAAAATCAGAGCAAAATAAATAAATACAGTAACAAACAGTGAGACAGACAATCCACAACTTGACTTCAAAAGTTTTTGTATGAGCAGCACTTTGAAACGCATACGAGAACATTTGTCTCCGTTCAAGCGCTTTTGAATACTTTCCCCGTAGGCAAAGTCTTCGAGATATCATCGGTGTATGTGCGAAACAAGTATCTATCACCGCCGACGAGTCGTCAATAAGGCTTTGTGGCATCAATTTTAATAATCTTGTCACAACAAATTATTATTATATATGCCAACGTATACCGCCTTGTCGTCATACTTATTTCTATCGGGCCTTTTCACAATGTACGACTAAGAGTTAACATGGACTTTAACCATACAAAACTTGCCGTTAAAGTTCACGTTAACTCTTAATCATACATTGTGAAAAGGGGCGTAAATCTGTTTTATGGGCGACAAATCATTGATTGTCTGGATTAAAATGTCGCCGGTAGCAACTGGGACTACAGGGTTATAGTACGATTTTAGTTGGAACGTAAAGAACTTACAACACCAACAAATAGCATGTGTATGTCTGCGTCATTTGCATGCGAATGTTCTCTTAGTATCTACGGAAGAAGTTTTAATCGTACGCAAAAGATTGTGTTGTTTTATTCTGTTTCTTTTCTCCTCATTCTTAATTTTTTCCTGCGTTTTTCTTTTTGGCCTTTTCATTCATCCATACAAGAATAATTCAAACATGAAAATTTTAACCATAAATGATCAGTTTAGTAAGTCCATCGTTATTGTGTTTTTTCTGAAGTTAGGATTAGCAGATCCTTAAAGGGTGATTTGTTAATAAAAAAATTTCGAAAAAATTTCTTTCTCTATTTCTGTAAAAAAACCCCCATTAAAGTTTAAAAGTGCACTTTTCCCCTCCCTAAATAAAAATGCATCCTGGCGGGTTTTATAAAGTTTTTGCTATTCTCTGTAGCGGTTCTTCTATTCTGTTGCTTTTAGCTTATTTTACTATCCTATAAATCAAAGCAAAATCATAAAAAAAAAATTTTTCAAAGTAACGTTCAATACATTTTTGTATGAGTTTTATATGTTTTCTAAACACAAACCAATAATTTAGTTAACAAAAATTGACTTGGATAACCTTCTCCTCCGGCTAATCAGCACCCTTCCCGCTTTCCTTATAACCAATATTTCCGCCTGCTAGTGTCGTATGCCAAGATCACCCGAAAAGATTTAAAATCCAATACCACAGATCATATTTGATCCATCATTACACACCCTGAAATTGTAGTCTCTTTCTATATCACTTTCCTTTCACTTCCGCCTGAATGGAAGTAAAACTTTGAATGTATTATCAAAGTACACTTGTGGTAGAAAGGTTTCCTCAATATAAGTAGTAAATACTCCAAGATCTTGGCAATACCATAAGTTTTCGATCTTCACCATCTATATGCAGCCAATCTCGCCGCATTACTTGAGCATACAGCATACATAGATTAATCGTCATTAAGTTCAGTGTAGCATTCAGGGCCTCTGAAGGAGTAGTACGCAAACAACCTGTAGTCCCAATGCAAACAAATTTATGTACTCTGTATACTTTTACTTAGAACTTTAGTATTGAAGACAGAAAGCTGGATATTCACCGAAATAGCCGATTTTTATGACATTAGATAACTAGTCCTCAGATATCTCGAGACGCGTACACTAGATTATATAAAAATTACGGCTTTTTAACCTAAATTCCAATTTCATGGCTATCAGACTTCGCTTACATCGGCGAGATGACAAATGCTGTCCCGAAGCCAGCAGCAGGCAACTGGAATCGGTTTTTTTCAGTGTGCTTGCAATCAGACTCATGTCTGTATAGGGTGCTCCTCGTGGGAGTTATATTCGCGGAAGACGAGGACTCTCTCCTGAGTCCAAATCCAGGAAATGTTGATGTCAACTATGACCTAGATGTTGACAATGGCGAAGATACTACAAATTAATCTTCACCGCTCTAAGGCAGCATCAGTTGCTTTGATCCTCCGCCTAGCAGAAGGAGGGGAGGATATTGCGCTAGTCCAGGAGCCTTGGACCAACAATGGCAAAATTCTTGGACTTAGCGCCAGTGATCACAAATTATTGAACGCAGCAAGCTGAAGTAATAATGACAAGAACGTTAGATCCTGTATTTTAGCAAAAGCCAACCTTAACCACTACATTCTGTCTGATTACAGTGACGAAGATACGGTGATTGCAGCATGGGAGACATTGGAATCCACCACATGGATTCTGTCCTGCTATATGGCTCACGCCAACGTGGACCCACCACCACACACCTTGGTCCATAAGATGGCGAGAGCAGCTAACGTGAAGGTCATACCCACCCTAATGAGTGCCGATGCAAACGCCACCATATCTGGAGTAGCGCAGATACTAACGCAAGAGGTGAGTGTATCTTTGAATTCATTCTACACTCTAAAACACTTTTGTTGAAAATTAGGTCGATAATAGTCGGCAACACTTTACAGATTATTATCGACCTAAAATTACACACGCATTATTTTTGAACAAAATGTTTTTACTAAAATAAAGCGATTGTCTGCGTGCAGGTTTGAACCGCGACCTCCTGACTGATGGTCTGACGTATCTACCATTCAGCCATAGCCGTGTTATAGTTTATGTTAAATTTTTTCCACTTGGACTAAATATGTTTAATTTGAAAGGTTTTTTCTTTAATAAAATAACTAAAAAATCGATGTAATTTTAAACAAGGAGAAATTTTCAACACAAATTTAGACAATATATGATCTTAAATTTGAAGTAAATTTTAGAGTGTAGATAACACTCTAGCAGTGCAAAATCGGGGTTCAGAACCCCGAGAAGTTAGATATAACGCTTACCAGCATGAGACACGCACATCTGATTCAGGGATGGAGAGTCTCAACAGACTTCTCCTTTTCTTATCACCGCTATTTGGAATTTTCCATTAGCATAGTAAATAGGATTATAAGATCTTATTTAAACAGACGTAGAACGAACTGGGAGGAACATAAGAATAGCCTTACTAGTCTGATTGTTCGTTCTCCAACAATAGAGGAAATGGTAGACATTGATAAAGCCGTATACAAATCGACGAATGCGTTTAATCAGACCACAAGTTTGTCTTGCTGACCATCCGTACAACGCCCAAACGGCAAACCACCCTGGTGGTCTGACAGTATTTCAGAATCCTGTAAAATCTATCGCAGACTGTTCATTGATGCTAAGAGAATAGCAACTGGATACTCTATAAGTGGTCCGTGAACAAATTAAAGAACCTAGTCAGAAACGCAAGAGGCAAGTCTTTGTAAGAATTTTGCAGGAATGTGGAATCCTTCTCCGAAGAAACTAGTAGACTGCGAAAAATCATAGCCAAATAGCCATCTATACCCAGTTAGATCCAGAAACCTGATGAAAACTGGACCAATAGCTCTTCTGAGTATTCAAAAGTCGTGGTGCACATCCACTTTCCAGTTTGTCTAACCTACACGGAAGCGCAGATCGCGACTCTCCCTACTAGCCGGACCCCTGTGTCCGTTCAGATTACTACGGACAAGATACACTGGGCAATAAAGAGTCTTCATCCGTAGAAATCACCTAGTCCGGATGGCATTATCCCTGCATATTTGCAGCACGACGTATATAAATCTAGCGAACCATTGGCTACTTACCATATATAGAGCCTGCCTTTCCTTGTGATATATTCTGAATCAAGGGACTAATTGTGATGTAGTCTTCATCCCGAAAAGAGGTAAAACATCGCACTCTAAGGCGCACTCTAAGGACTTTAGACGCAGCAGCATGGCCTCCTTCCTTTTAAAGACACTAGAGCGACTAGTCCACGTTCATAAAAGAACAACTCTCCTCTCAGCCTCTTAACACGCCTACACCAAGGGAAAATCAGTCGAGACAGGATACATAGAAAACTCACTCGAGCACAAAAACTTAACACTTTTAGCCTTCATGGATATTGAACGCGCCTTAAATAATATTGATCCGGCGGCAATCATACAGGCCCTCATAGAGCTGGAGATAGAATGGTCCATATATCAGATAATAAAGAATATGATCCAATGCAAAACTATCGCATCCACTATGGGTGTAGCACGTATCTCCAGGCACACTGCTCAAAAAACTGGAATCCATATATATTAAAACTGTTGCGTACATAGACATTGTGGCGGTGACAATATCTGGCTTTCATCAAGACATGCTAACAGAAAGGCTGGAGGCAGCACTTAACGATGTCAGTGACTGGTGTTCGCAAAATGGCCCAAGTGTCCGTACAACCAAAATGGAACCAGTACTCTTCTCCGGGAGATATAAAATTCCATCTTTCACGTTAAGAGATAATTTTGACACTCCTTGACGGCGGATTTCTCCCCGTCATCCCACGGGCCTATACATATCTACACCGATGGCTCCAAACGGGAAACGAGGGTTTGCGGGGGTGTTTACATTGCGGAGTTCGAAATTAAATTGTGTTTCAGATCATAGCCGATAGTCAACCGGCGATTAAAGCCCTTACCGGTGTGGAATACCGCACAGCACTAAACGTTATAGTGAGTCATTCAGGCATCACCCACTAATGGGTACGCGGACATGGGTCCATTTCAGGCAACATCATTGCGGATGATCTGGCTAACAGGGGAGACTTGCTTCGGGCTGTCGATATTGACAATATCTGGGGTCTCCCGCTCTCATCTTTTTGGAGACGAATTAATGCTGCCCTTATGAAGATGGCTCAAACCAGATGGTACAATGAGTCAACCTGCTCAACAGTGAGAACTATCTGGCCTCGCCTCGAGACAAATATAGCGAAGCAGATCCTAAACTTCCCAAAGATGCACTTGCGGAGCCTCATGGCCACGGGTACGCGGTACTGCATCTTTGGATCCAACACTATCCGTATGGGTCTCCCCTACAATGATTACTGCTTAAGCTGTAATGACGTACAAGAACAAGAGAATATCAGGCACTTTTTGTGCCTTTGTCCCGCTCTGGAGGACTACTGCTTTCACCTTCTAGGCAAAATATCCTTCAGAAGCCTCTCCGATATTTCAGTAGTGGATGTCAAGAAAATAAGTTCCTTCATCAGGAGCAGCGCGTGGTTCGCTTGCTGACTACCCAAGTGGTGCTTTAATTCGTAAACGACCCCTCCTACACCTGTTCTATCCTTTTATTTATTTCCCTACAGGTATAACAAAGGGAATATCGACTCTTAGACCCAAGTGGGCTGGAATCTTTCCTTTAATTTTCACCAGTGACCTGATAAGCTAGCCTTACTTATCTTAAATTCCGAAATTAAGAACTTGTTTCGGCATTTGGCTGGACTAAATGTATTTTTGAGAAAACATTTACTATATTACGAAATATCGAACAAACTCATTACAAACTAAAACCAAATGTAATGCAATAATTCCAAAAATAACTCTTTGCTTTAAAATGTACATTCTGAATAAAATATATGATCAAATTACTTAAAAGCCCTGCTAAATTGTGTGCTTGTGTTCGTTGACTTGTCTTGTGTGATCGCGTGGTGGTTAAATGCCACCAACACGAAAAATGATAATAATTTTATTTTCTTGGCTGGTCGTTGATGTGTTCGACTTTAGTTTTACTCCAGTTATTTTTTCAGATTCAATCGTTGTTTTTTTTTTTTAATTTTTTATATAATTTTTTTTGCTTGCAGCTTATATTTATTTATATAAATTTTATTTCATTAATTTCATTGCAACATAAAAAAAATTGTTCACAGAAGTTTTATTTTTATATGGTATGCCTGTAGTTGTTTTTTTTTGCTTTTGTCTTAAGCTGTAGTTCATTAAAATTTTCTTTTGGCCTAATAAATATAAAAAGTTGACTGTTTTGTTGGATTAACATACCTTTGAATTTTATTTTTATTGGTTGTGAAAGGATACTTAGTTATTCTTCTCTAACCATAGTGAAACATTAAGACAGACGGACAGTCAGTCAGACCAGACATTGATCGTATGCAGATACGTTTACGAAGATGTTACTTTTTAGTGGTGTTTTCTTCATATTTTGCTCAGTTTTTGGGTTAAGTTCATGTGTTCTATCTTAAAAATGAAACTGTAGGGAGAGCTTTGTACAAAAAAACCTCAAGCAATTTTATCTGATTTTATTAAAAGTTTAAAATTTAAAAAATTATTTTTAATTAAATGCTGAAACAGAGCCAAACAAATGTTGACAAAATATGTATTTGAAAAGGAAACGAATTATTGAGATTTCTGGGAAAAATCACTTAAAAATTTTAAATCCATATCGACATGATTAAATCAACAACATGCAACTTGTTAAAAAAATATATAATAAAAAAAATAAGCTACGGTTTGGTGAAATATATTTGTATATGCTTTTGTGAACGTTATGTGCTTAGAAGCAATGGCTTCGATAATTGTTCCAGAGCAAAACAGCACGTATACGGAAAAAACTATCACCAAACAAAAGTTTCCTTAAAAATAAATTTAATGGTCAGTAAATGTTCTTTACTGAATCAGTGAATTTTTTGTTTGATTTTTATTTAGCACGCAAGCACCAAAAACAACAACCCGTTTTCTGTGTCGTAAAAAACAACACCGATGACGACATACACATAACTAACTAACAACAACAATGATAGCGACAGGAATGCGTTTGTACCAAGTTCGTTTACTGAGGAATTTTGAGTGAATGAATTCGTTAATGTTATTGCGTTAATTCTCACTCATTTTTTTTAGAGTATTTAGATAAAAATTCTGAGTTGAACACATTTAACAAAGTGAAATTTCATAAATGCTTAATGGATGATGCTGATGATGATGATTATGACTCAGATAAAAAGTTTATTTGATATATTACAAAAAATCCAGTAAATATTTTTGTTTGATTCGGTAAATTATTTTGTTTAGTATTTTTAAGTATTTTTAGACAAATTATTTTATAAATTCAGACAAAAATATTGATTGATAAATTACAGAAAATCCAGTAAATATATTTGTTAGATTCAGTAAATTATTTTGTTTAGAATTTGTAAATTTATAGATTTATACAATTTGTGTGCTGAAAAATATGGTTTTTCCCAATGAAATTGTGGAGATACTTTTGCCTATATTTACAAATTTGTTTGTATGTCCGTTTCTAGACCACATATTTACGAACTCATTGAATTTTTTTACTAAAAATGAAATTTTGTTTTTTCTCTTTTGGTAGAATAGCTTGGCATTTTATAAAATTTTTTATTCTTAGATCTCCTAGTCATCTAAACTTTACAAAGTGTGTTTCGTTGATTTCTCTTAGGAGGTTCGATTAGCACAAACTATTTTCCATAAATAACACATATTCGGTTTTGAAACCTCTTTTGCCTATTTGCATACAAAATTAATTTGAGGCTATAGTTTAAGTTTTTATAATATGGCTGCATTGCGAAATAACCTTAACTCATATCCCCCTATTTTTAACAACATCCTTACAACCTCCAATAAAAACTTCAACATTATGTCAATTCTTTAACAGCAAAATATTTTTATTAAAATCACAACAATGAAAATCCTCACAAAATAAAATTACTTAAATTTAATGTTTCGTACCAGAAAAAAATATTTTACAATATGGTGGGAACCATATTCATATCTTATGTCAATAATCACAGAAAATATTTGTTCATACATACTTTTGGCTTCATTCAAACACTAGACTAAATAAAAGCCAGACGATCGATCGGCCAGCAGGCCAGTCTGGTTGCCCTCTTTTAAATTTCTCATTTGTTAAAACATCCTTAACGACATGCTTGTACAAAATGATGCCAGCCAGCCAGCATACAATATCATTACAATTGATATTGTTTATTTTGCATAAATATACATTTATAGAAGAATACGAGCAAAAAGGTAAAAAAATGTGTTGTATGCAAAAATACAATGGCTTTTAGAGAGTAGTTTATATTTTATAAATATCCGTGCATTTAAAGCATAAACGCTAAAAAAAAAGTTAACTTAGAATCTGAACGAGGGTCGGTTTTGAGCTAATAATCCGGGAAATTTTTTTCGAGCTACACTATAGCAAGAGGTATCAATATTTGCGTAATTTTTCACAGATTACAAAAATGCAATAAAACTAAAAAAAGGCATTGCACAGTATTTTCAGTTTTAATAATATTGAATTTGACGGATATTACACTAACAGACATATTTCATCTTAGCTGTATCAACTGGTAAAAATCAACGAGTTTTAGTCACAGCATGAGTTCATTCATCTGTCAATTTTAAAATAACAGTTTTTCCTTCCATAAATAAAAATATGATGTATTTAGTGGGAAGCTGTTTGTATCTGTAAATATCTTACCATAACTTTTAAATCACACTCGTTAAGTTCTCATCACTACAAAACAACTAAGATTCATAACATTTAGGTATCGTTTATATTGTTTATTGAATAAAACAAACAAAATACTATTTCATACATGTTTGACTCTAAAAAGAAAAGAAAATTAAGTAGACAGAAGGACGGACACAAGGACAGACAAACATAGAGACATATCTGGTGCACAATATCTGCGTCACCCAGAGCCAGAACCCATAAAACATTGTAAGAGTAGTAAGAAATACAGGAAAAAATAACAATCTTGCTAATTGGATGATTTTAGCATAAACAAATGTATTTTAGATACACTAAAATACCAACAATAACAACTACAAAAGCCATAAAAAAAATTTTTTAGAAAAAATATATTCAAACAGATTTGTTTAGAATTATTGGCCAGAAGGAAATAGATCCCACTACACACACACACACACATACATTCATGAGAATAAAGGATCTCGCAGTAAAGTGTACATCTTTTTACACTTGGGAGTTGAGCTGGGCAACGACCACGTGAATGAAAATGTGTGATCACGGATGATCGTGTGTAATGTATAATAATTTATGTATGAATAAACTATTTGCAAGCTAATCTGGTAATTAAATAAAATGTGTTTTTTTTCTTTCTTTTAATTCTTTAACGTTAACTAATTCTGAAACATAATTAAATTGAAAATTCGTATATTTGAAAATCTTACCTAAAGCTCTTAAATACAGTGGAACATACAATTAGAAATTTGTACAATACAACTGGCAATAAGATGTAAGCTCACTCTGATCTTAAGTCCACAAAAATAAAGCCTTTCATTGTCGTTTATATGTAACTTGATTCGTCAGTGTGCATAATCGTAAATAATATGTTACTCACCACACAGAAAAAAATAGACAAGAATTATATTCAATAAGACCGTGTTATTAAAAAAAATATGAATTTCAATAACATTTATCTTTAACATAATAAAATATTTCGTTGTAAGTATTTCTTTTCCATGCCGGTTATTTCTTTTCTTTTTATACATAAGTACTTAAAACAAGTTGTATCCCATAAAAAAATAAATGGGATATGGCTCAGCTAGAGAGTGTATGCTTTAGGTCCGGAAAGCCCGGGTTCGTATTCCAGCCATGTCAACATTTTTTTAATTTATATATATTTTTATTTTGAAATTTGAAAAAAAAAATTATTGAATACCGGGATTTTTGTTATCAAAAACGAAACTTATTTTTTTCTGTGCATCCCATCTCTATTTTGGCGACTATGGTTTTGCATAAAGCTTATGCCAATTTAGTTTTGAATTATAATTCTAACAAGAAATAAATCTAACAAAGATTCTTAAAACTTACCCAAATAAGCTCTATATTTCAAAATTAGGTAACTAAAAAATGAAATTTATAGCAGATCAAGCATTATACACATACACAAAAAGTTCATATTAAAATCGTCAAAAACAAGATTAATTTAACATTTATCGGTAATGATTTTGCCTTATAGCTGTTTCATGTGATTTCAACATAATTTTACAATAACATTCAAACAACACTTTTCCTTTTCAAATAAGTATATTTCATATTGATATAATATTCCAATACAGTTAAATCAAAATTAAATTGATACTAAAATAATACGCAGAATCATGTTGAATCAAAGTTGTTTAAAGATAAAACAACGTGAATTTGATACTGAAATAACACGAAGAATCATTTTGAATCAAAGTTATTTCAATTTTATACATCATAAATTATTGTGTAGTCATTTTGTTTATTATTTTGCGTACGTGATGTGTATTAGCATAAGCATCAGAAAAATGTGTGCTGTTGTTGTTGAAACCAATAGAAATCGAAAGACACTCTGTTCCTAAATTAACCATTTACAAAATGGAGCTACGCTTGTAATCCACAGTACACACTATCGTAGAAAATTTAAACAAAGCGCAATTCAGAATATCAAAGTTGCCAAACGGAGAAAATTTCAATTCGAATCGAAATACAGAATAGGGGTGATTATTTTTCAGCCATTTCTACTTAAAATAAAACTGCACTCAAATTTAATTCCTCTGAAACAACAACTTCGTGCTAAGAGAAATCAGCAGTGCCACTCCCATTGGATATAATTTTGCTTTTGTTTCTACTAAACCAATTTTTATTAAACTTGCTATAGACAGTAAACTCTGGTAATGTAAGTGGGCAGTGCTTTGCCTATACGATGGTAAAACTTAGATCACTAGCTCCGGCGACAGCAATGGCATAATTAGCAGTCTGTTTAAAAAATAATTGAACTATATAGTTCCTACTTAAGTGCTCCTTACACAGTTTAAAAACACTGATTTACTGTCTTTTGTATCCTTAAAGAATTTATGTTAATGATTTTCCTACACCAACAATTTAATTAGATCTCAAAAATGCAATTCTATTACCAGTAAAGTATTAAATAATTAGCATGAACTATTTAATTCAAAAATTATTTAATTAAAACACACTCACACATTTATGCTAACAGATGCTGTCATTCTATGAAAATAAATAAAACTTAAAAGGACGAGCATTCCAAAAAGAGATAAAAAGGGTTCTGGAATATTTCAAATAAAGCACACTAAATAGGCATACGAATAAAGTACCATGTACCGTGTAAAAAAACGTACCTATAAATTTATTCTACAAGTGAAATCTAAATTTGTTCCTTTGCACTAGAGCATGTTGCCATTTATGTAGTTATTTTACTTCTTAAATAAAAGTGAATTATGTTTTATGACTTCTAGCCCAAAATGGTTATTGAAAGTAAAGCGACATTGTCATCACAGACACACACATAAATGCATGAACAGTATCTTTCAGTTTGACTTGGTCGGTCAAAGTCAATAAAATTTATTTTAAAAGCGGATATTTTACTTTGTTCACCACTCAAATCGACTCAAATAAATTCATCATTATAAATCATGCGTCCCCGTCGATTTAATTAATCACAACAACAACAAGAACAACAACATCAAAAATAATAACATTAACTGAATATTGTTGCAATATAAGCAGCATTATATTTGGCGGCATTTTCCTCAACTACTATTACAAAACTCCACACGCTGACACCGCATGAGTTCTGCTCTGCTATTCTCCAAAAACAGACAAAACGTCAACAAACAAAAAAGATGATATTTATGGCAACTTTGACAATGCAACACGAGCTTATTCCCTGACCATGCAACAAAAACATTGACACAGAAACAAACGAAATAGAAACGAGAAATAGCACCAAAAAATATATGTATGTTCTCAAATCATAATGCAACATTATTTTTGTAACAAAAGAATGAAAAAAAATGCAAGTTGATATACCAGTGATCAGTCAAAATCGATCATTAGGAGATCACTACAAATATTTTGGCAGGCATATTTTTACAACTGGTTGGTGGGAAGAAATGCAACTGGATTTTTCTTTATGAAAGATATCAAAGCATCAGTTATTGGAATTTTAAAGTATGTACTACCAAAGTATGGAAATAACAAAGTGGAAAATGAAGTCATGCACAGCAAAAATTTATAGTTAGATTTTTTAATTACACTCAAAGAATTTTCTGATAATTTCGACATTAAGCCAATGAAAAACTTCTTCAAAATTCTAACAACATCCTGCTCCATTGGATTAATGAAACAAGTTTCGTTAAAATCATATAATAAAGACTTCAGCGCATATATGTAAAATAACTTCATTGATCCAATGTATTTCATTATTTTAAGGAAACTATTCATCGTTTTAGCGAAATAACATAATTCAATTTTTAAATATATATGTTTCATTGTTTTAATGAAACTTTTCATTGTTTTAATGAATTGTTTCATTGTTTTAATGAATTTTTTAATGAAATGATTTTTTTTATTAAGTATGTTTCTCAAGTCAAACTGTTTTTTCATTATTTTAATTTATTGACAGTTCGATTCTACAAATATAGACTCTAAAAAATACCAGAAAAAATTTTTAATTTAGTAAAAGCGTATCGTGTTAATGTGGCTGAGTGGTAGCGATGCTAACCTGTCAGTCCAGCGGGCGTGGTTTCAACTTCTGCCATTGAGCTTGGGTATTTTCCGCAGACAAGATAAATCGCTTCGCGGGTTGTGTTTGTTTAAAAAAAGTCGCACGATTTTCATTATTTGCTTTATATGCAGCTCCTCAGCTAGTTCAGCCAACAGCACTCTCAAAACAATGTGCTCTATGGTTGTGTACTACAATTACAATCGTACAACATTTTTCGTATTTCTCTTTTGGTTGGCAACTTTTAATTTAACTGTCATTTAATAAAAATTTCAGCTAATATATATATGAAATATAATAAATATTTCAAAATTTAAATAAATTATTGCATTTCAATTAAACATTTCATTATTTTAATGAAACATTTTTATTATTTTGATGAAATTATTCAAATGTTTTAATCAAACTATTTCATTATTAAGTATACTTAATTAAGTGAAACTGTTTTATTGACTATTTTGATATATCAAGGGTTTATATTCAAATAGTGCTATCTACAAGCATAATTTTTTTGTAGGATGGCAAAATTCATTTAGTTCTTTCTTTAATTAGGTTTTTGACTATCAATATTCAACAACATTGGCAGTTTATATTATAGGGGTTTTTATTATTAGAAGATTGATAGAAAAAACTTTAGTCATGATAGTACGAAACAATTTTTTGCCCTCCTAAGAAAATTGTATGCTTGTTGATAGAACTATTTGATTATTCTCGATATCGAGAACCCAATGGTTTATATAAGAACGATAGACACTAATGAACATCAGAAAAATTTGTGAAATTGATGACAACTCATAGTATCGAACTCAGACTCCTGATATTGATCATATAGTTAATTCCGCCAACAGCACTCTCACGAGCTTAAAAGACGGACTACAACAATAACAATCGTTTAAAATTATTTTCGTGGTTCGTTTTGGGCTCGCAATAGTTGAAATAAATAATAAGGGGGAGTTTTTTATGGAAGAAAATACATGTGTGAATTATTTTATTGGTCTTTCATCAATGCAATGAAAATTTTCATCACAACTATGGAATACATTTCATAGAAAATTTTCTGGTTCTTCATTTTTATTTCAACCTTTTTAAGTATCCAATAAAACGTTTTGTCGAAACTTAAAGAGTTTTTATCACATAACAAAATGTTGTTGTGATAACTCCAACAAAATTTTCTAACGAAACTATGAATGTTAATGCAGCAATTCCAATGCAATTCTTTCATAATATTCGTAAATTTCATATATATTGTGAAATTATTTACTGGGACTGTGAAGAAATCTAAAAAAATCGTTTCATTGAATTAATGAAGCGAAATTCCTTCAGGATAACTATTTACTGAGAAAAACAATTCATTTTCAATTAATATGTTAATTGAATCAACGTTTATTTTAATTCGTTTAGTACTGTTAAAGCCATGCTATCAAAAGATCTTAAATCAAGATATCATAAAATGAAAACAAGTTCTACATAACAAGTTAATAATAAGTCAAGTTTGTATGGGCTAAAATCATAGAATTTTTCAGAGTATGCGACATTTTTTTTTTTTAACTAATTTAGTTTTTTCAATTTTAATTAATTTTTTAATTAAAGAAAATTTTTTTTATAAAAAAAAAGTTCATAAATATATTCAATTTATACTATTGACTTTATAATTTACAGAATCACAATTTAAAACAAGTTTCAATTAACTTTCTAACGGAATCAATTACTCATGTGATCCAAAATAAAATTTTTTAAAAATTTTCAATACTTGAAAATTTGAATTTTAGTGGTTGAATATTCTGTTTTTGCCGTAGGTTTCAATTAATTCCATAATTTAATCAATTACTCATGTGATCAAAAACAACGTTTTCTAAAAATTTTTTAAAATTTTGAATAACTGAAAATGTGAATTTTTGGTGACGGAATTTACAATTTTCGTCGTAGGTTAAACTTCAACAACACAATTAATTGAATCTGCAGTTTAAGTAATTGAAATAGTATTTTACTTTTTCCCGTGTATAATTAAAATCAAATATTTTTAATACTTTCAGTTAAAATGAAGCAGTTATAGGGTGTAATTTATACTACCAATACCACAAATATCAAGCGTACGTCGATATATAAAGTTACGTATGTGTAGTTTTTTTTTATTACAGATGATGCTGTTACCGATGACGTTGTTGATGCTTGTGCCGTTGATACTGCTGTTGCTGTTAGTAAGTAATATTGTTGTTTGTTACTGTTGGTCTACACTTTTATGCTGTTTGCAGTTTATTGACAATTTATGATCACCACCTAAGTTGATTTTATCATATTCGTATTACGATCATTTAAGAGCGTATATTATACACTTTCAACGTACTCGTTTGCTCTAACTACAACGTTATAGTATGTGGTTTGTTTAGATTTGGAATTCTTGCCACCAACCGTCGTTGATCATATGGTATGTAGTACGTACGCTGCTATCATTTTTACCTGTTTATGCTTGTTGACAGCATTTAAACGTTATATTTTTTGTTCATATTCGATTTTTTTCTAATTGTGATTTGTGTTGAAACCACTTTTTCTTTGGATCGGGTATTACATTTATTATTTGCTTTTTTTCTCTTTTGTTTGTTTATCTGTTTTCTTTAAACTTATTAAGAAATATGATGACAATATTTTGGTGTTGGCTTTTTTATAATTGATATGAAATCACAAATTTTGTGATCATAAAAGTTTCCGAAAATATTTACAAACACACTGTGAGAAAAATATGATTTTTAATTATTTATAAAAAAAGTATCTGATATACACAGAAAAAATTCTTAGTAAAATCGTCAACAAAAAGGTTAATTTAAAATTTTTGATAGTGATTTTGCTTAATAGGTGTTTCATATTAATTCAACATGATTCACCAATAATTTCTACAGAACATTTTTACTTTTGAAATTACTATATTTTATGTTATAGCTATACCCGGCGTTCTTCGCTACGCCATTGTTGTGCATATATAGAAAAATTAATTAACTCATTTAAAAATAACCATGAAATTAGTTTGTTTTTTTTGCGATCTTTTTAGTTTTGGCAAATTTTTGCGTTTTAGCGATTTTTTCATTTTGGCGATTTTTCGTTTTGACTTTTTTAATTCTGGAATTTTTTAGTTTTAGAGTTTTTTAAACTTTCAAGAGTTTGCCTCTTTCTGTTTCCAAGATACAGCAAACTCTTTAAGCTACATAGTCAAAATTACATTAACTTTCAGAACACCCTTTAATTTTTGTTGTGTTAATTATTCTACAGACTACATCAGTTAACACTTACTTTGAAAATTTCGAGAGTCTGTATAAAAGTGTCTGTAATTACATTAGTATTTCAACATGTTTCGTTTCTCGATTTAGAACGCCCTTTAATCTTTAGCCCCTAGTTCTTACGGCTCTCGAGAAAACAGCCTATGACAGACAGAAAGACAGACGGACTGATGGATAGCGTATCGAAAACAATAAGATTAATTAACATTTTTGGTGTACAGGGCCCTAAAAAGAGCCTTTTCCAAAAAGTAACTTTTCAAAAAGTACCCATTTTGAAAAGAGTACCATTTTCAAAACAGTACCATTTTCAAAAAGTACCCTTTCCAAAAAACATTTTTAAAAAGTACGATTTCTTAAAACTAAAAAAGTAGGTTTTCGAAAAAGTACCTTTACTTTAAAATATAAACGGTTAACAAAAAAAGTACCAAAATTATATTTTTACCCTATTTTACAGATTTTAAAAAAGTTTCAGACACCTGTCCGCTCATTTTTCTATCTTATTATGATGCTTTTAGAATTTTATGTCTACCTTACTTAGATTCGAAGATGTAAGGTTACCGATTTTACCCGTTTTTACCA
The DNA here is from genome assembly GCA_956483635.1 of Panzeria rudis. Taxonomy (NCBI): domain Eukaryota; kingdom Metazoa; phylum Arthropoda; class Insecta; order Diptera; family Tachinidae; genus Panzeria; species Panzeria rudis. The sequence continues at coordinate 117,321,904 of OY101449.1, read as the reverse complement.
TTTTAATCCTTTCTTACACAGAAAAAAATAAGTTTCGTTTTTGATAACAAAAATCCCGGTATTCAATAATTTTTTTTTCAAATTTCCTGTGATAAAGAATTCCCCTATATTGATAACAAAATTATTTCAAAATAAAAATATATATATTAATTAAAAAAAATGTTGACATGGCTGGAATACGAACCCGGGCTTTCCGGACGTAAAGCATACACTCTCTAGCTGAGCCATATCCCATTTATTTTTTTATGGGATACAACTTGTTTTAAGTACTTATGTATAAAAAGAAAAGAAATAACCGGCATGGAAAAGAAATACTTACAACGAAATATTTTATTATGTTAAAGATAAATGTTATTGAAATTCATATTTTTTTTTAATAACATGGTCTTATTGAATATAATTCTTGTCTATTTTTTTCTGTGTAGTGAAAATATACAAACATATTCATTACAAAAAAAATAGTTGTATGGAAAAAAGTACCAAAAAGAGCAACAAATTTTACCCTTTATATATTCGAATTACAAAAAAGTACCAAACCATGTTTGAGGGCTTCGTAAGGATAGAAGAATGCATTTTAAATTTAATTTCTATCTTCATTACTTTAGGAGATAAGCGGTTGCCAATAAAAGTACCAAAAATAATATTTTTACCCTTTTTGGCCCCTAAATGTAAAAATTTCAAAAAAGTACCAAACACCCATCCGCTTATTTTTTGATCTTATTATGCTGTTTTTTGAATTTTATGTCTACCTTAGCTAGATCCGGAGATATAAGGTTACCGAATTTACCCGTTTTTACCCCCTTAGCGTTTGAATTTCTCAAAACCCCGTCTTAGTGGATCTATGCATCCTGAGGGGTGCCCACATACGATGGTCAGTCAGTCAGTCAGTCAGTCAGTCAGTCAGTCACTCAATAACGTTACTCTTTCATTTATATAGATCATACTAATATAACACAAACAATCATGTTGAGTCAAAGTTATATCCAGCTGAAATAAGGTGAACTTCTTATTGAAACAACACGAAGAATCATGTTGACTTAAAGTTATTTTAAGTTGAAATAACAAGATGATTTTAGTAATTATTTTACTTACGTGATGAATATTGGCATTGTCATCAGAGATATTTGTGCTGTAATTGGCTGCCGCAGTCAAGATTTGAGCTCCTCGGGCCACTTACTTGATAGTCAACGTGCTAAGCAGAGCAGCATAATAGCCTCAGATATGTATAATTTAGATATACAATAATATAAATAGTATCCTAAGTAATAAGAACTTCATTTTAACATAATTTCATTTCAATATAATTTACTTGGTGATATATGATAAAATTTATTTAAAATTAAAGTTACAGCCTTGTTGATTTAAAATGAAATGTAACGCTGATAATAATGTTGTTTTAACAATGAAAAATATTAAACCAAATATTTTGGGTTAGATTAATAATTTTGCGTTTGAGGTTAATATTAAACAATGGTAATTTTAGATCACTAGTTGGAAATTTTCGCTGGTCGGCTGTTGACATTTACACAACACGAACATCAAATAAACAAATAACAAAACAATAACAAGCCACACAACTGAGCACAACAGTGCATTATAGCTGTGAACACACCAACATACTTAAATAATAAATTATTTGTAATATATTTAATATGATTTCTAATCAAGATTGCAACATGTTGATTTTACATCGGTATTTTTTTCTCTGTGTGTATTGAATTAAAAATAAATTCATGTTACTTATGATCGTAATTATATTAAAATATATTTAAAGTGTATTTGAGGCTGTTGTGGCGGCAGTATTTAGCGCGTTGACTACCAGGCAAGTGATGACAGATGAGACCGAGCTCAAATCTTGGCTGGATCAGCCAACTACAATATAATTTTTTCTGATGCCTATGCTAATACACTTCACGCAAGCAAAGTGATTAATAAAATGGCTACTCTAAATTCATGTTGTTTCAACTTCAAATAACTTGGTTTCAATATGATTCTTCATGTTATTTCAACATCAAAATCACGTTGTTTTAACCTGAAATAACTTTAATTCAACATGATTCTACGCATTATTTCAGAATCAACTTTATGTTGCTCTAACTGTACTGGAATCTTAAATCAACATTAAATGTAGTTGTTTCAAAAGGGAAATATGTTCTTTGAGTTTTATTGTAAAATCATGTTGAATTAACATGAAATACTTATGAAGCCAAATCACTACCGAAAACTGTAAAATGAACCATTTTTTCGACGATTTTAGCATGAAATTTTTCTGGGTATGATTAGACGATCAAGTGCTAAGAACTATATCTCGACGTATTGCACGTTTTCACAACCTAATCGTTGTTAGCCGATGAAAAGCTAAAGCATTTATCTTATAAGATTAAGGCATTTGCTTGTCGAAGGTTAGGCCATCTAGAGCTAAAGAATTTTTGTCGACGAATTTAGCTCATCGGATCGTATTACTGTTATGTTGTTATTAAGCAACCGGCGACAATCCCTGTAGTATTACATGGAAATTAATAGAAAATACTTTGTATCCTATAAAAAAATTTTTTCTTCAAATTAAGTCCTTAATAAAATATAATTGCGAAATCATTACAAAGCGTTCAAGTAGAAATACTTAAAATGTTTAAAGCCACAACAAAGAATAAAGGAAAATTCTGCTTATGGAAAATACTTAAATACCGGAAACTATTAATTCCACTCGAATTAACATATGGCTAAAAAAGAATTTAGAAAAAAGTACTTATAAAAAGTTTGAAATATATACAAACTCTCCATACTGAAAACGGCACCTGATGACTTTGTTTGGAAAACAAATCAAATCAAATGTAATGAGGCCAACCAACAACACAGGAAGAGAAAACATGACGAGCCACAAACCTGCTTAAGTTTTTTTCTTCCTTTTTTATTATTAAGGAACAATTTAGCCCAATTAATGCAGCCATTGGAATGTTTTACATAAAAAAGTCAAGTCAAGTTAAAAATTAAACACGCAAGACATGAAGCTTTATAACGCCTCACTGATTCCTGGAAGAAAAAAGAAACATCATTCGAAAATAAGCGCCCAACCATCGAAAGGACTTGTTCGTTCGTACGCCTCAATACTTGCCAAAGGAAAAACTTATTTTCTCTAAAGTGGTTGACCACTTATGACAACTTTCTTAATGGAAAAGTGAAAAGAGAAAATTCTATAAAGCTGCGTTTTTTATTCGTTATTTTAATTAAATCCTTAAAAACAAACTTTTTTCCCCAATACAAATTTAAAGTTGAAAAAAGCACTTAAAAGTTTTGTGCCTTTAAACTTTCACAAAGCACAAAAATGTAGTTAAAAAACCGCTGCTTGAGAAGTCATTTTTCAAAAATGGAAAAACTTTAATCGTCTGCACAGATTTTGTAAAATGTTTAAATATTTAGGGAAGGGTGTTCTTATTTTGTATAAATATATAAATATTTCTATGTAGTTTGTATAAAAGTGCTGGGGGCGGATGTATTTACTTTTATATTAAACCACATATTCAAATATTTATTGTAGCTTCGTTTTACATTCTACTGGATTTTTAGGGTATGAGAAGCGTGTTTAATGTTATAAAGTTAATTATCAATGCGGACAGGTACATGCCGCCAGAGACAACAGGAAAATAGTTTATAAAATTAAAATACAATGTCATGAGTAGATAATTTCTAGCACCCTTCAACAAAAGTGTAAGAAATAATATGCAAACAAGGATACGGTTTTTTTGTTTGTTTATAAATTTACTTAATATTTAGGGATTATAGGGTTACCAAGCTAATATTAAAAAAAGTGAAATAAATATATTGTTACGTTTTTTTCGTAAAAACGATTTTATTACTTTCCACAGGATTCGTTGAATTGCAATAAAAATATAACATGGATATTTACTTTCATATATACACACTGTTTATTTATCACTTAACTTTGACAAATACACGTATAACTAAATGCGATGTAACCACTCACTATTATTCTTAGCGATATTTCTGGTGTAAGTACAAAAATACACTGAATAACTGTCGTCCTTATATACAGGGGTGTTAAGTATGGCGATTTTTTACGATATAACAAAAAACGATATGACATTTTAAATATCTCTGAAAATAGAAGGCAGATTTAGAAACAATGGTGGCTCGGCTTAAAGATAATTTTGTTGTCGAATTTGGTTTTTCTTTTTTACTTAATAGGGCGAACCCTTCTCCAGTTATGCTGATATATGTCGTACAAGTGCCTTCGATTTTGACAAAACGGTATATCTCGAAAACTAGAGCTGAAGAAATAGAGTCCAAATTTATTTAATTTTTTTTTTTGTAAATTCTATATACATATATTTACCCTGAAGAAAGCCTGGGGCCAAGTGTCTCCAAGTCACCACTTTTGTCGACAAGTTTGATGACTTTTTGGTGACGTTGTCAATGAATCGTCTACACTTTTTATTTTAGCTTTAATGAGAACAGAAGATTTTTTATGGTCTCATTTTTATGTGTTGAAAATATATGCGGCTGAACGGAAAACTAAAAATTTTCGTAAGAAATCTAATTTATTTGTCTTAGTCAGTAGTAATGGTGACAATGTCAATAGTGAATCAGTACAATTTTCCTATCGAAATTTCCTGCAGGATATTTTTGAGACATAAAAATAGAAAAAGAGCATTTGCCTAAATTTTATGTGACACGCCTTAATCTTAACTGATTGACCTGAATCTTTTTTTAGGTTAGTTTTCTATAAATACTTAACGGTTTGGGGTATGACTCTTGAAGAAATCCAAATTGTAATTTCTTACGACCTAGCTTTGATATAGTGAGTACGCTAGGACATCTTGTAATCCCTACGTTTAAGGTACAAAATTTTGTTCAGCACTTTTATGTAAAAAAGCACGAAGAATATTCTTTTGGAACTAAGCGAGCTGTAATGCTTTGGGAAAAGTTTTGTTTGTTTTTCGGGAACTGGAATTTCTAGAACTTTATAATATCCGTCTACCGGAAGCAGGTTTGTAAGGGAGAGATTTCGGTACTCTCCCTTACCAACCTGCTTCGGTATTACATGATTTTTGAATGGGATGTCCCAGTTGGTAGGTCTGGAGGCATGAGCTGCTTTTTGCGCATCTTAGATGCATTAACCTCATGTCTTTTTTATATGTATATAATTAAAAAAAGTTTGCTCTTTATATCACAATTTCACCCATACTTGGAAGCATTTTTTATTTGAGATTATTTTATGTTGTTTTTATATTTATTTATGTATTAAGTGGTACAAACAGTATTGGAAACTATATTACACTACAATTTACTTTTATTAAATAATTTTTGCTCGCGTATTGAATCAGGAATCGATCCCACGATCTCCGCATGGTAGGCTAGAACACTAACCACTAAGCTACCGATGCACATTTATTTTCATACACAATTCAATGGAAAAATAAAAAATCTATTTACGAAGTAAAAATAGCATTCGCATATATATTTGTATCTACGTAAGCGATAGAGGATGCACTATAAAAAAGTTTGAGTTGAAAAAAAAAATTCGGCTTTAAAAAGCATGAAAAAAACATAATTAGCCGACGTTTCTCGTGTGTGCGTTAAATGTCTTCATTCGCTTACGTTATTGCAACCTCGTAAGGCAGAGGGGATGCACTGTGTGCTTTTGCGCATTTCCGAAGCCTTTCCGAAGCCTTTCTCAATGCATCCTTGTACCAAATTTATTTTTGCTGGGATATATTGTAGACGATCATCTGTACTTCATTTCCCTTTACCATGAGCATAAATTACATATGTATTTATAATTCACTTTTATTCAAACACTTTAAAAGAGCACATCTTTTTAACAAATTTGGCAACTCTTAACTATAAATGATTAAATAAAAACGATTTTAGAACACGTAGCAATATCCTTGTACAACAAACAAATTTAATAAAAAAAAGTAATAATCGCGTGTGCTCGATAATTGAGTGGAATACACTAGAACTAAATATAGATACTAGAGATGGGCACTACTCACGTGACTGACATGAATTGCGCGTTACCACGCAGGATCGTAAGAAAATTTATGAGTAAACAAAAATTCGTCGTGACTGAACGTGCTCAGCAGAATTATTTTCAGATTGCTTCGTGATTAAAAATAATTATTTAGCTACTTTTTCAATAAATTTCAATACACGAAGAAACTTCAAATTAATTTTTCTAGAACAAATACAGTGGCTCAATACCGAAGTCTGACACTCATATTTGGTAAAACAAAACTTTATAACACAAAAGTACGATGTAATAAAATGTATCAAAATATTGCACAGTATTTTTGTAAAACGTTAAAAAAATCCTTAAAACCGAAAAAAGCGCCAAAACTGAAAAAAGCGCCGAAACTAAAATAAATCACTAAAACTAAAAATATCGTCAAAAAATGAAAAAACAACGCTAAAAAACGCCAAAACTAAAAACATCGGCAAAAAAATTGCAAAAAACGAAAAATCGCAAAAAAACAACGAAAAAATCACGAAAATGAAAAAAAGCGCCGAAACCAAAAAAAATCGCCAAAACAACGAAAATTAACTTAAAAAATTTAAAAAACCAAAATAAAACTAAAAGCACAACGAAGACACTGAAAAAAGGAGCGAAAACGAAAAATGATATACATATGTATGTGTATTCGTACGGAACCCTTCGTGTGCGAACCAAAGTCGAATTTTACTTAATTTATTTCTTATTAAATATTTACGAATTTTAGTTTTTAGTTTTACGAATTTTGTGGTAGGTCCCATTTCCGTAAAAAAAATATTTGAATTTATGTATTTAGTAATAGAATACGAATTATAGTTTTTTTTTGTGAGGAGGTGGTGATTACTTGCCATATCGGCGCCTATGCGATTTCGAACATCTAATAGAGAGCCACGCTATTTACTACTTATTGCCACATTATCAATTTGATTTTCCGTATGATGGTCCGGAGATAGCCAACTAACCTTTTTTTATTACCTTGCGCGTAACTTACGAGTTGCCCACAATCAGGTTGTTTGATGTACACGTTCCCAAGAAATCCTCGCCATTCTTAGTTTTACATCCTAAGCCATGTGTGCCCATAATTGACCGCAGGTTGGTGTTATCGGTTCCAGTTTGTGCACTAAAGTCACCCATTATGACAAGAATGTATCAATGGTTACTTTAGCTAATCGCTAATGTCAAGAATGTCTCCATGGTTACTTTAGCTATTCGCTAATGTCAAGGGTGCTGTAGAAATCTATCCTGATGGAGGCTAGAAAAAATAGAAGAAAAAGAAAAAGTGTATATTCATGTTATTTTTAGTTCTTTTCTGCTTTTTGTTTTGCTGCAACTTGCTAAGTGCCATCAATTTAGTGTTACAACGTGGACATTTTTACTCTTTAATTTACTATGTATTATTTTTCAAAATCACACGCACAATTTTGTTTATCAAATATGTATAGAAACGAGGTTAGCAAGATAAATTGTATCTGATAGAAACTAGCATGCATGATCACGAGTAAAAATTGCTCACGGTTCCATCTCTAACAAATGCATACTCATATATAATACACATTCGTAACACTAAACCCCTTTCAATTGACTCTTAAACAATTTTTGTATCTAGTCACTAGATTCTAGTGGTTTATTATTGTGAAAAAACTTAAACTATGAAAATTACACTTAATATTAAACGCGTGCCTACGTTTAGGCGTAACAAATTACCAGTAAACATTTTTTATTGTTTAATTTTTTGTGGTTAAAATACGCCACATATTTGGTAGAAAACAAAAGGTTTAACACCAACCAACAAATTTGTGTTTCTTTATTTATTTCTATATTTTTAGTGCTTTATTCTTTTATTTCTATACTTTTCTCTTGACTCTTGACTTGATTCTAGTTTAATGATGATATTTGTCCTGTATTGTTTATAGGCACAATGTTTCTTTCTATTCAGGGTATTTATTTTTTGGTGTACGTGGACACATGTTAGTCAGACGAATTAAAAAAACTAGATTGAGGTATAATTAGCTAAAATAATTATAGGTTAAAGATCATAACATGGTTATTACAAAAACTAATGCTATCACGTAACTCATTAAACAGGGATATACCAAAAAATAATAAAATTAAGTAAATTGCAATTACACAGAAATGTTACATACGTTCTTGCTTATAGATGGTGATGACAAAGTTTCTGTTTTCAAATTAAATACGAAATTAATTTGAAAATAACTGTCAATTTCATACCATCTTAGATTGTCTATCATATCAAATGTTCTTAAATACACACTCCGAACAAAACATTCATACGTTCATGTTTGAATTGCTTGAAAAAACGCCCTTTATATATTGAAAACCAGGGTTTCTTTTAAAAAGAAGTGCATAGAAAATTTCCAAGTAAAGTCAACACAAAATCATTTGAACAAATTTAAAAAGACAAATGACAAAAACAATAATTCCACTTTTTTTTTTCCAACAAAAGACACAATCAAACCGAATTGCAAAATTTAAAATGGCAAATAAACATTTCATACTTATTCGTAGCAAGTCAAGTGAGAGTGGAACTAAATTATAATTGAATGACACAACACCTGAAGCCGGAAGGCAATTTTGCTGCTAAAGCATACAAAAATCTATTACTTCAATTCTTTATATGCGATTTGAAAAAAATGGCATAAATAAAAAAAAAGAAAATATTCCATAAGTATCGGGAAATTTTTTTAGAGACGTAAACTTTTAAATAGAGCACAGAATAACGTTCGTATTTCTATAAAATTACCAGTAGAGTAGCAGTATGATTCTTAACATGTCCTTCGGACGCAATCTTCTAACTAAATTTGGCTTTAATTTAGTAATAACGTATAGATTTCGATCCAACTCGTACGAACTCGTTCATAGGCTTGTGCCTAAAACAGCGATGCCATTTTTAGCTCCTTTTTACGATATGACAAAAACGATATGACATACTGTGTTGTCATATCGTAAGTTTTTTACGATATGACAACACTGCGATATGACAACACCATATATAGCAATCTTAGTGTTATTATATTGTAAAAAAGCTATATCTTTTTGTCATATCGTAAAAAAGAGCTAAAAATGGCATCGCTGGCCTAAAAGGAGCTGAGGAACGGGTTTCAACGAGTTAGCCCCAAGTCTACCACCGATATGGGAGTATGCCAGACTTTTACTCTGCTTCCACTTTTCCTTATACTTGTCCTGGATGATGGAACCCGACCCTTTATGCACTGCAAATATAATTACACCATAAATCTGCAATGTATGGATTAATAAACAATTTACAAAGCATTAGACCGAAGGCTCCATAATAGCTATACCGAAGAAAGGAAACTGGCGGGGTATAACCGTACTAAACACCATACAGAAAATCATTGCAACAATTATAATGCAAAGAGGCTGGCTTGTCTTTGCGATTCTTTAACTCAAGAATGAGCAAGTTTCCACGAAGGTAGATCATACGTAGATCACGTGTCGACATTGTGAATTATAATTCAACAAGTGAGACGACGTCCAGTAACACCATGCGGATGAGCTTTGGAGAGCGCTGTATCGCAGAGGCGTACCGGACGCCGTTGTAGTTGTTATAAGGCTTCTGTAATTCAACTCTCAAAACCAGGTGCTATGCAATGGTCCAACGTCTGGACCATTTACCACCAATGAGACCTGGGTCCAAATCGTTCAGCAGCTCGTTTTAGACACAAACCTATGATCAAACCCATTTAAATTACATGGGTTTGATCATATGTTTGTGTATAAGACCAGTTGCTGAACGAGTTCGAACGAGTTGGACCCAAGTCTACCACCGATGCGGGAGTATGCCAGGGTTTTGCTCTGCTTTCATTTCTCCTTCTACTTGTCCTGGATGATGTCATGCCAACAACAGACATGGAAGCACCAGATGACATTCAGTGGACTCTTTACAAAACTAAACGAACTTGACTATGCTTATGATGTGTGCCTCTTACCACACAGTTTCGAATAGACATAGGTCGAACTCACTCAGCAGCTCGCTTTAGACACAGCCCTATGAACTACCCCATTTAAAATACATGGGTTTGGTCATAGGTTCGTTTCTGAAACGAGCTTGTGAACGAGTTCCATCCAAGTCTAGTTTCAAACATATAGAGAACAAACTTTGGTTTGCGAATAAGCTCCCGCAAAACCAAACTAGTACTGCATGTCTAAAACAAGCTGCTTAACGAATTTGTACGTGATGGACCTAAGTCTATAACACATGTGTGAAATCCATACACCTCTGCGGATGAGAAAGTTAGCATCTATCCAAAAACGACGTACAAGGATTGCATGTTTTCACTAATCGTTGCCTACGAAAGATTATCCGATTTCTTAGGGTCAACACGAACCTGCAATCAGTGATATATGACATCTTGAGAACGAAATTTGGAAGGATTGGTCACACTGAGATCTGATAACGAGCTGACTACTGCAGCCTTTACATGGAACGAGGCAATAAGAACAGCCCACAACAGAGTCCATTGGAAGTAATTAATTGAGACCGTTTTCTCTACAGCTGGAGAATAGCAGAACGTCATCTTCATCTTCTGGCCTAACTGTGGACATTAACAACATTTTTTAATCAAAACATATTTTATCATCTGCGTGATTCCCGATGGTTTTATCGAAATTTTTCTTGCGTATAAGTCAACTCATTATGAATTTTCATATAAATACTATCAAATCAAGCAGCAAAGTCGCTCTTATCCGCCTACAAAAAAACACCCGATATTTTTTAATGTAAAAATATATAATCAGAAGAGGGTTGGAGAACATAACGACGTAATTGAATATGTTGATAGGTTGTCATTTAAAGATAAAAGCAGGCGTTGCAAGAAAAAAAATTAGCAAATATTTCAGCATGAATTTACAATAAATATTAGCGTAAATTGAGAAATTAAAATAAAGAATAATATGAGAATACTAAAGAGAAGTTGTTTGCTACAAAAATATGCTTATATGCGAGTTTCGCAATTGAATAGCTGCAGTCAGCTTTACCTATGAATATTTTCAAAAAGGGGCAAGGAAAAAAGGGGCAACCTTAAAAACAGAAAAACTTAAAAAAATATATAATTTCATTTCGAAAAAACAAAGCTTAACGATCATATTTACTAAGTTATTTTAATAAAAATACATAAGCAGAAACAAAAAGCACAAACAATTGAAAATAGATTTTTCATAAAAAAATTTTTTTTTAATTAGCTGGATGGATTTCGACAGTTATGATATTTTTAGTGCGAAATAGTAATACTTTAATAAAAAAAATCCAAACCTATCATGTAGGGTATCAATATAAAGGAAATTAAAAGGGGATTACAAATATATACATATCAAAGTTACATATGAGTAATTCTGAGTGAATTCAGCAAATAGGTGTGCCGTATGGCTTTTAATTTTAATAAAAAAATTGGAAACAATCTTGTAGGTACTAGAAACACATAACCGCCATCTTTTTTATTTATTATTGTGGAGCTTCTGATTAATGGCCACCCGAAGTAAAAAAATTGACCAATGTCATACATTTTTAAGTAGAAAATATATTGAAACGATTCATGCTTGGTTTTATAGGGCAGTAATGATCATTTAATATTGCTATGCAAAACTGAACTGGAATAATTAAAAGGCCGAAAAGTGGACACTTGAAAATTACACAGTTTTTTCTCATTTTATCGATTTTCAACTGAACCCTGTATGAACCCTGTTGAGTTTTTTTTGGTAGTGAAGAGAGAAACCCTATGATACCATGACATAAGTTTCATTGTGCTAAAATATTATCTTCTGCAAAAATGAAGGTGCAAAAATTTATAAATTTTAAAAAATTCTCAACTTTGAGCTTCAAAAAAGACATGTGAGGATATAGATAAAAATCTGATATTTTCAGAAAATATAGGTCAGTACTTCGTTATTATGTCCACTTAGTGCCGTTTAGATATTTTCACTCTATTACGAGATATGATTTTTTTAAAAGTGCAATTTTTGTCAAAAATAATGTGCCCAAAAACCGATGTGGGGATACAGATAAAAATCTGAAATTTTTAGAATATATAGCCTATACTTTGTTCATTATGTGCACTAAGTGACAATTTTTTTTTCATTTGTTCACGATATGATTTTTTTCTTTTTTTTTAGCTTTTTTTATATTTGTACACGCATAACTCTGTCATTTAAGAACCGATTTAAAAAATTTTTATTTTTTTTTTTGTTGGAAAGGGTTTGCCTGCAGTTTGGTCCCATAATTCGAAAATCGGAGGGGGAAATTTGCCCCCCCCCCATGCATAACTCTGTCATTTGTGAACCGATTTTCAAAATTCTTGTTTTATTTGAAAGGGTTTGACAAAAATTCGTCCCAAAATTTTTTGTCGAAAATCGGAAGGGGAAATTTGCTCCCCTCATGCATAACTCTGTCATTTGTGAACCGATTTTGAAAACTCTTGTTTTGTTTGAAAGGGTTTGACAAAAATTGGTCCCAAAATTTGTTTGTCGTAAATCGGAGGAGGGAAATTTGCCCCCCCCCCCCCCTCCACCCCCTCCAATCCATAACACTGTCATTTGTGCACTGATTTTCAAAACTCTTTTTTGTTTGAAAGGGTTTGCTAGCAGTTTGGCCCAATAATTCTTTTCGAAAATGGGGTGGGAAAACTTGCTCCCCCCTCCGCCCTTTCCCCCAAATCCATAATTATGTCATTTGTGAACCAATTTTCAAAATTGCTGTGTTGTTTGCAATTTTTCGCTAGTAGTTTGGCCCCACAATTCTTTTCGAAAATGGGAGGGGGAAACTTACTCCCCCCATGCATAACTTTGTCAGATGTGAACCTATTTTCAAAATTGTTTTTTTGTTTTAAAGGGTTTGACTACAATTTTGTTCCATAGTTTTTTTTTCGAAAATCATTTGGGAAATTTGCTGCAAACCCCTCATAACTTTTTCCCCTTCCCCCGAAATATTGATTATCGCATAGCTCCTCTATTTATGGGCCGACTTCCTTTCTATTATGGTTTGCTTAGAGTTTGGTCGCAAAATTTTTCTACGAAAATCGGTGGGGCAAGTCTTCCACGCCTCCACCCAAAATATTTATTAGAGCACAATTCCTCCATTTGCATACCGATTTTAAAAATTTTTTATATGAAAGGCCATCAAGTATATTGCTCTTTGTACTTAAGTCGGTTTTTTTTGCCAGAATTATTTGGCAACTATATTATGATGCGTTCTTTGAGCTCTTTAGGTACAGTTTCATTTATTTTGAGTCTTTATCTATTTTATGAGTAGGCCACCACCATTTCTGGGTGGTTCTCCAGATACGTCGGGCTTGTTTGAAGAGTTTGTAGAGATCTCCATGTACGTTTGCCTGTGCGTGCACTGCATTATACTAGTCGGTCTAAAGTAGTGTCTAAAATGTGCATTACATGCTTGAAGTTATTTCTCTAAAAATGAAGAAAATCTGAATCAATTTTAGTTTTTAAAGCAACTACTTATTTGCTTTAAAACTAAAACTTTAATTACTATTGATAACGTATTAAAATTTACCGCCTAATATACGAAAAACCTAGCTACTCGGCCTGGCTTCGCTGTCAGTTCTTACAGTCGAAATTGATTTTAATGCTATTTTTGGTGTTTCCGTTTGGGGAGAAAACGAATAGTGCCGATGGTTTGTTTACCGACTCGTCCCACCCTATATATCAAATATTTTATTGCCTGGGCCACGTTATGGACAATCAGTAACAAACTGAAAACTTTTTCAAATTCTAATAGATTTCAAACGAATATTAAAAGTACCATTTACAGAAAGCCCGAAATTGTAGCTCATTAGTAGCATTGAATACACAAACAACAAAAAAGAATCATCCATTTTCAGGCAGACTTCTTTAGGAAATAAATTTATTTTTTGACTGAAAACGTAAGCACCTTTCAAGTGTGTTAGTGTATTCAGTTAATTGCTAATAAAATCAACATTTGTCCATCGATTTTCTGATATATTTTTGTTCGTAAGAGACTGTCCTGAAGAACAATAATTAACAGTGTTTGAACTTTTAAACTTTTTATGAGTTTCTATAAAGAAAAAAGAAAGTTGAGCAAATCATAAATTTACATCAGGATATTTTGCAGATAATTGCGTAATGCATCTTTGGTGATTTGTTGATCGAAATATTAAACATGATGATTAAAAAATCTGTACATGTAATTTTGCTCCAAAAAGGTATTTCACTGTCGGCCTGTGTAATTAAATTACTTTGAAAACAACTTATTTCAAGGAATATGTATAGTATTATAACGATTTTTGGCAAAAAATGAAAAAATAAAATAAAATATGCACATACATTTTATAAAAACCGCTTAATCGGTTTATTTGCACAAAACCGTACTCGAAACCGGGTTTTTTAAAAAAGCAATTTTTCGAATATTTCGAAAACCGGTTTCTTGGAAAATTCCGGTTTCTGCATAATCTATATGTAAGGTTATACTACGAGTTTGGTCCGATTGTTCAAACTTTTTTTAGTCATATTGTCCTTCTGTTCGTGTATCCGATACATCTTTGAACGAGAAAGACAGAGTTCTGGGGCAACTAAAACCTTAAAATAATTTCAAAAACGATAGTTTCAATTATTCAATAGACTATTAAAAGCTTACTTGCAATGTCCTGCCATTTGTTTTTTTTTCCTTTTTTCAGCCAATTTAACTAAATATATGTATAAATGAAATTATTTTTAATTAGATAATTGTCTATTATTTTCAGACATAACAAAGACCCCACTCCACTGTTTTAATCTCTTTAATATCAAGTTAAGAGACAAAGACAGCAAAACGTGGAATAAATTCTTCTTGGCTATTTTTGTCTAAAAGAAAAATAAAAATAATTGAACAATTATGTACAAATGTCCGACTGCCACTCATTATGATTAAGACAAGAGTAAAAATAATCAAAAACGCAAAGAAGATGGAAAAGAATCAGAAAAATTAAGCCAAGCAAGAAGAAAAAAAAGGACACATTTCTAATTACCTCTGGGCAGTTGGGGGCTAATAAGTTTGCTTTGGCGAGATTTTTGTTTCACAAAACCAGCCCACCCTGTCTCTTCTTGTTCAAAAGCAAATATTTAACAAAGAACAACCACAATGGCCAAGGAAATATTTAAGTGTCACACTCTGCATTGACTGAAAGAAAAAACACCTCCAATTCAGTGCATATTTTTATATATTTCCTTATTTCATTTTATTCATTTTTTTTTGTTATCTTTTATTCATACAAGATATAATGAGCCTGATATGCCACCATAATGAAACAAGGATTACGAAAGGAAGATTTGAACAAAAATCTATGCAAGCGTTAAAGTTATTGCCCGCCATTTAGTTGAGGCAAAAACACGTTTTGTGCCATCATCTTCCATAAAGATGACTTGACTGGTGGCTTTATTCATTTGCCCAAAAGTTCTGTTGTAGTACATAACATTTTCCCGCTCCACTTTTAATAGAAACTCCTGTTTAAATGGCTTGCCTTTTTGATATTTTTTTTTTCTTTTAGTTTGTAAGAAAATAAGAAAAATTTTCCAAGTGACTGAATTTTTCTTTTCTACTCCTTCACGTATGTATAAAACAAAAAGGAGACAAAATTTCATTATTCCTTCATTAAATTTCGATGAGTTTGTGCTGGGTGTGTGGGTGTTTGTGTAAAAATTTTGAAAATACTTTTTAACCCTGCATACACACAAAAAAAATTTACGAGAATTATGTTCAATAAAACCATGCTATTGAAAAAAATAGGAATTTCAATAACATTTGTAATTAACTTAATACAATATTTCGTTGTATGTATTTCTTTCTCATGCCGGTTATTTCTTTTCTTTTCATACACAAGTACATAAAACAAGTTTTATCTCATAAAAAAAATAATTGGGATATGGATCGGCTGTAGAGAGCATGCTTTACGTCCGGGAAGCCTGGGTTCGTATCCCCGCCATGTCAACATTGTTTTTATTATATATATTTTTTTTTTGAAAAATTTTGTTATCAATACAGCGGATACCTTTATCACAGGAAATTTGAAAAAAAAATTATTGAATACCAGTATTTTTGTTATTAAAAATGAAACTTATTTTTTTGTGTGTATAGACCTCTTCACGAGTATCTTTTTTGTCTGCTTGTCTGGTTCACTCTCATGGCGTTGTGTTCCTTTTACCATGAGAATTATTGCCTTCGTGATAGTGCTGACTTAACAAAAATTAAGAAATTATAAAAATGTTCTTTTCAGCTTCATATTGTAAAAAAAGAAAATCAAAACTCCTCCTACAAAAAAAATAAAAATATAGAAAGTAAGAAATGTGTTTAAAGGAAAATCTTTGAAATTTCATGCGGTGTATAGTACGAATGTGACTGGCATTTGCAATTTTTGTCTGAAATGTAATTAATTCATAAATTACAAAAATGTCTAAGAAATAACTGCAAATAGTAAATAATTGGCAAAATTTTTATGAAAACGAATTTGATAAGTTTTGGAAAAGTTAGCACAGGAATATTTAATTTCTTGAGGGTGTTTACAAATTTCAAAGAAACTAGTTATAAGAAACTTTTATTTCAATTCTTTAATTTCAGTTTATTTTTCAAATGTTTTCAAAGAAACAGAATGTCTGTCGGTCGTGATCAAATGAAATAGATCAACATTTTACTTCACCACCGATAATGTGATGTATTTTTCCCTTAATAATATAAACGTGCACGTGTGTAAGTTACCATACATGAATGTAATTTTAGTATGATTGTTTTGTGTTTGCGTAAGGCACTTTGCGCTTTTCTAAACGTTTTCTTATTTTGTAGTGTAAGTCATATTTTATAGTTTTGTAGGAGAGCACTTTTAAACGTTCAAGCAGATGTTTAGAAATTTATTCCTATTGCATTTAATGTTGACTTTTCATTCTTCGATTCTTTTAAGTTAGGAATATATCGTTCTTTCTACTATAATAAAAATATTCAACTTGAAATGTATTAACTCAAAATTTGCTTATCTCGACTTAGGTATTTATTGCCACAGATATCATTTGAACTTTGCATAAATGTATGCAACATATACGCACAGTGTTACATACTCTAGATATAATAAACTTTGACCAAAATAAACCCAATTTAGACAATTTCATTTGCTGCTTGAATTGGATTATAAAGAATTACTAGTGAACCGGATAGATATTTTCCTGCGAATTTGAATGATGAGCCTAAATTTTATAATAAACTAAATATTTCGGCGTTTTGAAAGTTTACAGTTGGAATTCATTTTAGGAGGAGTTAAATTTCACCCCATTTTGCACATAGTTATAGTCACTCAGCATAAGAAAACTTTTAAGCTTTAATCATAAGGTATAAGATGTGTTCAGCACTTTTATGTAAAACACCACGAGAAACATTTTTGTGGAAAATGTTAACTTTCTAACTCTAAGTTATATGGGTCGTTTCGTCCCTTTCTTAAAATAACGGGCGCAAATGTTCCACAAATGTATTTGCTAAAAGCTCTATTCTAGCCCCCATATTCATATATGATTAGTAAAGTTAATGTATACACTGAAACCGGTTTTCCCATACAAAATTCGTAGATAAACCCACATTAACTTTAATCAACTGGAATTAAGGTGAACTTAAAAACTTAAAATATGTTTAAGGGTTAATTTCGTAATTATACACAATGAGCACTAGGACCGTCTCTGGATATGCCGGGCCCTCGGGCACACTAGAATTCGGGGCCCGCCAAACAGTAAACAAACATAATGACAAGAAATCAATTGTTGTTCGATAGCAACCGTTCTTCGCACCTTCTGACCAATTATATTAATAAATTCACTAATTACACTGTACAAAAATCTTAGACTTTTTTTCTAAATAACAAGGCTCTAACAACTGATTCTGATAGAGGGCTCAAAAAATATATACGTGCATCGGCGTTTTAAACGTTTACATCTGCGACTCATTTTAAGGGAAGTTAAACTTCCCACCTTTTTGCACATTGTTATAGTGAATCCGCATTAGGAATGCCAATCCCGAAATCGTGATCCCGAAAATCCCAGGATTTTTTTTGAAATTTTCAACGGTCAACTCTGCTTCTAAAAATATCTAGAGGCGCCGATGCGCTTATTTTCTGTAGCAAGGACGTCATATACCTAGGCTTAAAAAAAAGGCAGCATTACTTTAGTTTTCAAATGTGTTCTATGGAAAATAGTAATAAAAAATATCAACAAAATACATATCAATTTATGACATTATTTCACTGTAAGGCCCCGTGTGCCCTTATGATAAAGACGGCACTGATTAATACTCGACATAAGAAGCTTATGTTACATTTCCAAACAATAGGTTCTAGTTAACCGACAAGTGCTTGCGTTTTAACGAGTGCAATCGTTAAAAAACGAACACTCGAGTGTTCCATCGAAGAGTGACTAGAGTAGTCTTAAGACTAGTCCGATGTAATGCAGACATGGACCATGTCATTTGCAAACAAGAGTTTGTAGTTAAGCCATAATTGCTCATATTTTGACAATTTAAACACGAACGCTTGAGGTTCTCCATCAAGTGGTGACATGGAGTAGTTTTGAGACTACTCCGATATATTAAAAAGTTGGGCTATATGGTCCAGCCCTAGGATATCGTAATGTCAAATCGACATGTTTTCTCCATACATTTGGGTTACCTTTTGACTAGTACTAGTCCTATATGGAGTATACTCTACATTTCTTGAAATATTATTTCAAATCACAATTGCGTCATGTTAATTTTACATTTTTTTTGTGTGTACCAGGAAAGAAAAAATTAATAAAGTTTTTCTTCTGAGAATCTCAGAATTCTTAAGAAAGTTTCAGTCCAATAAATGCAATTCTGAACAATTTTGCCCATAGTGTCCACACTTGATCCAAGGACCATGTAGCACTTTGCCAAATAACTACGTACATATTAGGGTTTTCAGAAATGGCAATGATTTTGGAATCCCAGCTTTGGGATTTTAGATCATGTGGACTAAATTCAAAAGTTTGCCCAGGTCCAAGTATATTAGGAAATATGTTTGCCGTCGATTCACATCCTTACAGATACCTTTCAGATAAGTATACATATGCTATATATTCCAATATATGTTTATATATATAAAGGAGTGATGGCGCTTTTTTTTGCAAAAATTTTCGAAAATTAAAAATTTCTTAAATTTAGATTTAAAAATTTAATAGCTTTCAACTCACTCGGCAGAAATTCATGAAAGTATTTTTAAGTTCTTTGAAATTTTCAGGGTTTAAAAAAAATGCTATGTGAAAATTCCTGCTGCTATTGCTAATAGGTTCCACAGAAAATACAATATCAGCAGCAATAGCAATATGCCAAATGTTATAGCAATCACTATACTATTATACTTTGTTATAACCATTTTCAACAACATGCTAATAGCAAAACAAAATATAATAAAGTGTATTTTTCAAACAGCAGCAGCAAAAGCAAACTATTCACGATATTCCTTTTGTTATTATGTGCTGTTGAAAATTACAACAGCATAACAATAGCAAATGATTTTTGTCACATTGATTGCTGTTGTTAATTGTTTATTCTTTTAGCTTTGACGATAAAATGAAATTGTTTGGGTCTATTTTCGATGGTTGCAAGTCAATGCTGGACGAATTTGAAAGTACGAGTGTAAAACTTTGCAAAAAAAAATTTTATCTCAATAACGTCAAAATTTCGGAAATAATTGCAAAAAATTTAAGAAATTCCCAATACATTACAATTATAAGAAGAAATGCCAAAATTGGTTAAAAATTATAAAAAATTTGAAAATTTGCGTTGCAACCTTTTTGTGTTCTTTGCAAGGCATTTGCTTTTTACAGTTTTAGCCATTTATAATAAATTTTAGAGCTTGGTTTCAATTTTGGGGTTTCTCGCGAACTTTTGATATGTTCGCGATAAAGTTTTTTTTTTTGGGTATTCAACGTCTTTAAAGTGTTAATGATTTTTAATCAATATTAGATATTGCTATCATGTCGTTCTCAGCAAATTTTCGCGAATTTTCGCCAATTTCGCAATTTTTTCCAAATTTTTTTCATTCCTTATAGTTTTAGAGCTTTTCAATCGATATTATGGCTTCTTTAAATTTTTTGCAATTTTTCGAAAATTTTCGCCATAGACCTGATTTTTATAAAGTTTTTGGATTTCACCCATTTTTGGGAATTTTTAACCACTTTGCAATCATTTCACTTTTAACAACATTTTGCAAATTTTAATAAATTTTACAATTTCTTTAAAATTTTCTGCATTCCTTGCCGTGTTAGCGAGTTTTAACCTGCTTTAGGATTGTTTCTCATGTTGCATTTTTTTGCGATGTTTCGCGATTTTAATAAATTTCGTGTTTTGTCTCCTTTTTATAGTTTTAGTGATTTGTAAGACTTTTTCTGATTTTTGCAAATTTATTTCATTTGCACAACAAAGCATATCTTGCTAAACTCTTGACTTTTAATATAGAAAATGGTTAAAAACATTTAAAATAAAAATACATACGTAAGTACATATGTACTTACATACATTTGTACATAAAATTTGTTTTGAGAAAAATCCTAAGGCTCTTATAAAACGTTTGCTATGCTACGAATGTAATTGCTATTGCTACTGCTATTACATTTTTCAACAGCAACAGCAAACAACAGCACAAATAAATTAATATATAAACAATTAATTTTTGTGGCAACAAATGCTTTTAGTTTTTTACATTTGCTTTTGGTATGCTATATTTATTTCCAATAGCACAGTATAAGCGATAGTATTGTAAATAAAATTTTAAACATTTATAGTGTAGTATAGCACAATTTCCGTACTTTTGCTACTTCGCAGCTAGCATTTCGAACACTGGAAATTTTGTTCTTTAGCTAAATAAGAAAATT
Organism: Panzeria rudis; assembly: GCA_956483635.1. NCBI lineage: Eukaryota > Metazoa > Arthropoda > Insecta > Diptera > Tachinidae > Panzeria > Panzeria rudis. Next base: position 117,300,993 of record OY101449.1, on the reverse strand, counting down.
AGAAGATTTTCATGCAAACCTTGCGATTCTTGAGAAAAATAGATATACTTATCGCTCATTTAATTCAATATTGTGATAACTCATCAAAGGTGATTTTTGAGTTAATAATGCAGAATTAATCATCACATCGCACAGTGGGGGACTTTGAAGAAAAAAGAATGAAAATATATATGCAGTTTCTAAACAACCCACCCGATTCTTATAAAATTTCATACGACATTTAAAGAGATGTTGCTAAACTTAAGTTTGGAGCTTGGAATTTATATCTTAAAAGTGGATTGACCCACAGTTCCCCACAATTCGCAACCTTGGACTTATGAAAAATTCAACACATGCCAAGCTAATGGTTTTTATATGATAAACAGGAGCTTTTGCAAGTAAATTTGCCCATCCAAGAGGTGAAAAAAATCTACCACATTAATGGGTTTCCGCTTATAGTTTAAGAGATAATCGACAAGGAAAATTAAAATGCTCACTTTTTCATCCACATTGGCCCACTGTTACGCTAATGGGGAAATCAATTTTTGTCCGATTTGCAAAAATTTATTTTTCAACAGAGCCACCTGACCAGTGGTGATAGGCAAAATACACGTGAGCACTGACGATGGAAGTGTAGCAGCTTCCGAAAGTGGCGCTATTCTGTTCTCCTTGTGTACGTTGAAAAATTAAATTAATGTTAATTTTTGCCTTGTTCCTTGGAATATTAATCATGTCCAATTCTTTCTGAATATAACGTTACGAACCTTAGCCTAATAATCAATTTGAATTATTTTTCGTAGATTTATAACAAAATTGTTAACATTCTGGAAAATTTTAGTGTTACTAGCCTCTACTTTTACAGCAGTCTAGTGGAGAAAGAAAATAACATCTGCGAATTTCATATAGTCTTTGATATAGAAATACAAGGATCAATTGTATCCCTAATTGTAGTTATTTAAAATAATGCTTGACATACATACATACATATGTATGTAAATATGTATATAAATTTTTAAGCATTTTCAAAAATCAAAAATTTGCCAAAACAATTTCGAGAAAGATCTTGTTGTTGTGTTACTCGTATCATAAATGACATCATATTAATATTGATGTATCTAAAAAATGAATCAGTGTATCTGTAACAAATTATATCCATCATTCTAATGCATTTCATCAGGCTAATGAAAATAGAAAAACATTTAAGCAACAAAATTTAGGGTGACAAAAAAACTGGTTCTCAAAGCAAACAACAATCATACAGAACAATAGACAAAATGACAAAAAACTTATGTTTTAACAAATATTTACATGCTATTGTCATACTACTGCTGCTGTTTATAATGATAATTGTCATAAAAGAGGAAAAACTAAAAACTCTATTATGTGCGTACTCGTCGTATATGGAACATAAAAAACAAAAAAATGATGACATGTGTATAAACAAGAGACATTTTTCAAATAACCGCCACAAAACACACAATCAAACCAAGCCGGGAGTAAAATAAAGATGTTACTCTAACCGAAAATAAAATAAACAAACTATTTGTTTCCTTTTATTTGTCTCCCTCTTTAAATATTGTTTTTTAATACGAATCATAATGCAACTTTATAAAAACTAATCAAAATTAAAAAAAACTGTTACAAATAAAAAAGGGCACATAAATTTCAAAATGATTTTAAAGAACTGATTGTTTAACGGGGATGATATGCAGGGGCTGATATTTAGGTACTGACTCTTTTCAAAGCTATTTAACTATTTTAGTACTTTCCCTTTACGAAGTTTTTAAATGTTTTTAATATAAGAATTTATTGCACGCCTCATAAGCGAAGCGTTGAGGTGGGTACTACTCTCACTTCACGCGAAACTTCTGATTTTTCAAACTTAATATGGCTCTATTATTATCATATATTGCACTTGTAAAAAATATATACACACACATATTAAGAAAAAATACTATTTTTAACACTCATGACATTTTGAATGTCATTTTTATTATTTAAACTAATTAAAAAACACTTGTTTGTCTGTATGTACGGATCCTGTATGTGGTCACGATAACGACCGAAAGACTTCACTAATCGAGTCCATTTATTTTACGCTCCAGTATAATTAGGAATAGAAGCCTACTTAATTTCACGGTCTAAATGAGATTGTGAGGCGTGCACTTTTGAATTTTCCAAACAATTTTTTTTAGTAAGACCGGCACTCTGGGGATGGCCACTACTCAGGCAATGCATTGCGCCAGAATTAGGAAAATTGGTTATTGGAAGGGGGATAGAGGGAGTAGTGTTTATGGATACTCGATTTAAGCTTTCCAACATTGAAAGTGATAGGAAAGACCTCTGCAGGGAGCTTATTCTACATACGAACTGTTCGGCCAAAGAACGAATTCTCTCTGTAATGTGTAGTGTGATTCGCTGGCGTATCGACCACAAGTGGATGTGCTCTTAACGAAGAACGTGTTGTTCGCAAAAATGTGTGTGTTTCGGGAACAAGTTCTCTAATTTCATCAGAACACACGCCATTTTAGTAACGATAAAACAGCGAAACACACCCACATTGCCTCGATGCTCCAGCGAGTCAATAGAGTTGGCTACCCTACTCTCACCGATAAGCTTCTTCGCCCTCTCCTGTACGCGGTCCAGTAACTTCAAAATAGACTTTGAAGCACCGGCCCATATATGAGAGTTGCATTCTATTTTCGGGCGGATATAGGCGGTATAAATATTGAGGAGATCAGATGGGGTGAAATATCTCTTACACCGTCTTAAGAAACCGAAGCACTTGAATGCTTCTTTTGAGACCTGAAAAATGTTATCCGTCCATCGAACATCACACTGTATTTTCATGCCAAGGAGCTACTGATTCCTCGATGCCCCCACCGCCCATATTTACAGATGAAGCAGAACGATCGGTCATACGTCTGCGGGTAAGCACTCAAAACTGAGCCTTACCCCATTTAAAAAAGTTGAAAGTTTTTAATAAAAAAACCAGGGAAATGAGAGCCGGAGCATCATGTTTTTTTTATATCATTGAAGTAACAGAATGCTAAACTTCGATTCGATCAGAAATGCCATCATCCAGTCATCAAGTAGAAAACAGCTGATAAATTCCAAAAAGCTAGACCGATGCTCTTCAAATGTAGCTAAAAACGTTCTCGGTCACGTCACTTCAACAAATTGGAAGAAGTAATTGGCACCTACAGTGAAACAAACAGACATACGGATACACACTTAAAATTTAGAAAATCCTTCTGGCTTTGTCGGAGGTTATATGCATATGCATTAGGGTATACACTCAATTAATGTTTGCTCAATTAATCGGAAAATTGAAGTCAAATAAAGTTCGATTAAACAAAAATGTCCAATTTCGAGTAAAAATTTATTCGAGTAATTCAAGTCGATTAATCGAATAACTCGATTAAAAAGTTTTATGTATATTTTCTTTTTTTCCAATGCATTTTTGCAGATTTCTTAATCGATAGTGGCAAAAATTTTTAATGTTATAAAATTTGCCATTCAATTTAATCGTTATGAGACACTGTTGGACCGACTGCTTGATGTAGATATTAATGAATTAAGCAACAATCATAGGGCGAAGGAAGAAAATCGTTTACATTGTAGTGAAGTTCGGATATATTTCCATCGAGCAATAACTATTTGAAATAAAGAAAATATGTCGATACCAAGTAACTGGTAGACAGTAAATTTAAATTCTAGTGTTTCCGTGTTTTGTTTTTTTTTAATTTTTTCATTATAGCATTTTCAGTTTCTGTCCGATTTCGGTCTATTATGGCTTAAAATGTTTGAAATTGAATGGACTATTCAATAAAATTATAAAAGTATAGCCATTGTTATTATTTGTTGTACAAAACTGTTTCTGAAATGACAACAATTGGTGCAAACCATTTAAAAATTTCATTAAATTTTGGCTACGATCTACTGTAACTCAGACACGTTTTATCCGATCAAAGCAAGTAGATGACTATTGGACAGGTAATTTCATAGCCTTAAAAACAAGATATTGAGTGATACAATGAAACCAGTATTTTACGCTGGCTGAAGCTTTAAAGAGATGTATGCATCGAAAAACTCAATTGAACGATTATCTGGACAATAGCCGAAATGAAAAAGATATAGTTTTTTCTTGTATTCTGCACATTAAGTGACCTTAAAAAAATGCAATACAAACATTAAACATGCCAAATGAATTACCCTGCAAAAAGTGGGATGAAAATATGATAATAAATTTTTTCCCAAAAGCAAAAACTTCTCGCGAGGCATTTAAATAGCGTATTTATTATATTAGATAATCAGCGGTTCTCATTAATAAAATATATAAAACGGCAATAAAACTTGATTTTTGTTTAAATTTTTCCAGACAAAAATTAGAAAAACCCAAGTAAATTCAAAAGGTTTTCAATAATTTTTAAACGAAAAAGTTACTCGAATAACTTGGGTAGTGGGTGGCTAGTTTATTTATAAACTTTACACCAAGTTTAAGTTCATTAAAGTCGGGTTATAGTTGCAAAATTTATGGGATACTCAAATTTGACACCCTGTAGCTCGACGTGTGCTTAAACAGGATGGCTTAAATGCCAACATCCTTAAAGCTTAGGTCCTCCTCTATGATTTTCTTTCATACAATGCTTTGTAAACAGATCGCAAGTTTCAAAGATACCGATTTGTTACCCTTTTTCTAATTGGAAACACTGTGCTTACTGGCTAGCAAAAATGTATATGAGGATTTAAGTCGTAACTACTTACAATTTGACACGATAACTACTTATTTTTGTTTGAGAAGTCCAAAAAATAAGAGGTACTCCTTACAAATGTATTTACATTGTCACAGCAATTAACTAGTTATTATTTGGCTTACTTGAAGCTAACAAATAAGTAGTCAACTAAACAAATTAAAATTAAAAAAAAGCATTTATATGCATTACTTTTTATTTATATTTTTTCAATTTTATTTTATTTTTATTTTTTGATCCAGCTGGGATACGAACCTGTGCTCGTTCAGATATGAAGATAAGAACTTTACTCACTGAGCTATTGCTGACTTATAAGTTTAAACGACAAAAATCAGTTTTCATATACAAACACATGTTGACTCAAACAGTGCCTGTCTACTTATTTTATTAATACGTATCAACAAATTGTAACTATGTACTTTCGTTTGTAACCCATTAATAAAGTACTAACAATTACAAAAATGACAAAAGTTTTTGATGGGTATAGTTAAATATGAATCGTACTTAAATCTGTAGGTACTATATCTACGAAAATTTTTAATTTTATGTTTGCAAGTAATTTTAGTATTAAGTTGATTCCGTGACCAGTTCAGCTGACACCATTATTTGAATAGATTTCTTGATCATCACTCATCTTGCTTTATTCGATGTACATATAATTGAAACAATATACACAAAGAAATAAATATCTTCATGTAATGTGGCGTGTAAGCACTTCAACTTTCCCTTCTTTCCATTTGTTTATTTTCAATTTGACAAATCCAGCAACAGCAAATGTTTGGCTTTAAATACTTATTATTTTTCTTTTATTTTATTTCTGTTTATAAAAATAAAAAATCAAACAAAACAAACAGATTTTATCTTTCACTGTCATACAGTTTTTTTGATTTGATTTTCTGCAGTGAAGCGTTAAAATTGCATTTATAAACTTGCATTCAGAGACACAACCTTGCATACATATCAGTTATCCTTTTTTCTCTCTCGCGCGCAAACACACACACACATACCAATTCATACTTGAAATATACAATTTTGATTTATATATTTCATTTTAAAATCTATAACACAAATAAAATTCACATTATTTCTTTTAATTGTCGTTACATTTGCAACTGTTGTGCTGTAATTTTTAATAACGCCTTTACACAGACAGAGTTGTGTTAATATTTAGTTTTTAAAAAATTTACATACAGGAGTTTCTGTATTGGCAGTTTTTGGCGATTCATATTATTGCATTCTGTAATATTGGGTGTTGAAATAAATTACATTGTAAAACAAAATAAAAAAAAAATTTGTTATTAACAAGGTTCTATTTCAAGGTGTCTTGAAAGTTTTATCTTGGAAATCAATTTAGGAGCACTTGAAGCTTCCCCCTTTTGCACATTGTTATAGTAAGACGATTTATGGAAAAGACTACGAGATACATATTTGTAGAACATTTTAATCCTCTAACTCTTCGCTGAATATGTCCGCTTGTCCCTGTTTAAAAAACTCTAAATAGCGATATAGCAGTCTAAAATGCCCTACAAAAATATTTGTTTGAAAAAATTCTACTGCAATTGAGAGGCTTAGTGCAATAACTCGATATACCACAAGAACAAAATATGGAATAAATCGCCTTTTAATTTTAAAAAAAATTTTCAAACTGTATGGTTTTTGGCATTTTCTACTTTAAATATGCAGAATAATTAGTTGCAAAACACTAGAATTAATAAAAAAATTTCTCTAGGATGCAAACCTATGGCACCTAGCAAGCAAATGAGCAAATAGAACCAATTTTTGATTTCATGTGGCTTACCGAGTTATTGCACCAAGCCCTTCAATTATATACTATTGTCATATAAATACTATTATTATAATCCTACAAAGGCACTTACGTTCAAATTTCAACTTTAGCGCCTTAAATAATGCACAACTTAAAATGGATTTAAGGGTTAATTTCGATATGTAATTCATACTTAATTCATACTAAGTTATTATTTAGTTCATTCCTAGTGCATACTTATTTAGTTCACACAGAAAAACTACATGCTAAAATGGTCGAAACGAAGCTTAATTTAAAATTTTTCGTTAGTTATTTTGCTTGATAGCTACTTCATGTTGATTCAACATGGTTTTACAATAAACTTCAAAGAGCATTTTTCCTTTTGAAATAACTATATTTCATGTTGAAATAATATTCCAGTTCAGTTAGAGAGCAAAATGAAGTTGATGCTAAAATACGAAGAATAATTCACGTTGATTTAACTTTAATTAACTTTAATGATGATTCGTCTTATTTCAGTATACAATTTACGTGGTTTCAAATTGAAATAATTTTGAAATAGCCCGAAGAATCATGTTGAATCAAAGTTATTCCAAGTTGAAACAACATGAATTTAATGTGGCCATTTCCTTAATTACACTATGCAACAAGAAAAACGCCGGGGAGTACCACTATATTTGTTTATAGTCCCTTAACTACAAAACAGTAGAAAATTCTATGGATAAATTTTTTTTATAAATTTATCCATGCGTCTGCTTGACCCATAAATAAATAAAGGGCAAAAAACACCCCTTCAGAGGCGTAATAGCGGGCTTAATTGTTCCACAAAAATGTCCCACGTGGTGTTTTACATAAAATTATAGAACACATTATACATCTTAAACGTAACCCCTACAAGATATTCTATACCGAGTCAGTATAACTATGTGCAAAAGGGGTGAGATTTAACTCCCCGCAAAACACCGATACACGTATGTATTATTTTGGTGACTTCTACCAGAATCAGTTGTGAAAAACTTGTTGTTAAAAAAAATTACTTTTGTTGTACTGTGTAAATATTCGTAATTTCAGCTAACATCAGGTGGTTTCACTTTATTATGAATAAAATCAATATTTATCCATTGATTTTCATGAAATAAGGCTTATTTTATTTGTAATATATATGGCTTTATGATCAGTTAACAAAATTTTTAAGGTTTTACCCTTTTGGATTTTTACAAATTTTTTAATAATAAAATTTTTTCAATTTTGCATAAAAAAATATATTTTGCATCATTGCCGTCTGAATAATTCCGAAACCATTTAGTATGTAAAAAAATAATGAATGAAATATATTTCGCATATCATCAATTGGAAATGAAGCACGAGTATTTGCTAGATAGCTATTAATGAAAATATCCGCAAAAATATATATATAAAAAAGTATAAGCATCCGCCGCGTGTGTATTCGTCGCTGTCTCATCGACGACTAAATGAAGAGCATAAGAATCTGTGTGAAGAATGTGTATGAGATAATTTGTACAATTGTGGTATGAGCCAAAGCGAATTAATATCAAGTGGCCTTATCATCAAAACCGATATCTTTCTTTCTTGACAGAAATTTATCCTTTGGTAAATGGTTTCCCTATACAATATATTGGTACCTTAATATAGAAACGCCCTGACTAAATCTTTTTCAAATCCAGCTTTTTTGCTATTTTTAATATATTAGGGGTTCATCTACTGAAGTTGCAAAAAAAAACGATTTGAAAAAATAATGAGTTAGGAAGTTTCTATATTAAGGTAACATTATGTATATGGTTTTATATATTTTTTTCATCTGGCCAAATAACGGAGATAAGACAAGTAACCCACGGAAATTCTTATCCAAAAATGGTGACCGTGAAAGGGTTAATGATACCAAAATAATGAGTTACTCCTTTACGGGATCTGATTCCATGATTATCAGTAAGTCCGAAGACTTTCGCCAGTAGTTGGTGTTTGTAAAGGGATTACACGCGGCCATGTTTAATACCTTCGTATAATTTATATTTTCCAGACTTACAGCAATCAATACTGACACCTAATATTAATTCGGATATAAGCAAATTTGTAACTTTATTGTTTTTGCAATATTTAAAATATTTATTGATATCAGTGCACATTTAATTAAAAACATATCAATCGAATATGCATCCATACATTAAAGCTCAGTTGCATTCATACATTCAAATATTCATTCTTGCATTCATACTCACACTCACAAACAGGTTCAATAAATAAAATCAATCACAATTGAAATATTTTTAAGTAAATAAAACAACAAAAATGAAAAAACAAACGAAAATTAAACGATGTTTGTTATTTTTCATATCAACCCTTTTGTATCCTGTGTATATTGTAATTGTTGTTGTAGCCTTTTTTTATCCTGATCAATTCTTTTTTTTTATACAGTTTTGATGAATGATTGAATGACGATGATGATGATGATGATGATGAGGATGGTATTAATACTCGTCCATTTCTGTTTTATATTTTGTTTGTATGTTGCATGAAACACAAAGAATATTTACATTCAGTTTTTTTTTTTGGTTTCTCATCATTTGTGAAAAATTTTGCGATTAATTAAAATTCCAATTAATTTTCTTGTGTGAGTGTAAATATCATTTTTACAAAAACATAAAACAAAAAATTTGCAAAATAAAAAAGTTGAATCGTTAAAATGTTTACCGCATTGGCCATTTTATATATATTACTACCACACGGTCTCTTTACCTCAAACGTAGCTTTCATTTTTTTTACTTTATTCATTCCATCAATTTGTTTTAAAAATATGTCCGCTTTGTCCATGTATCCGGTTCATGTAGTTGTGAATGTCAGTTTGTGATTCTGTTGGATAAATCCGTTTGGTTATTGATGAAAATCAATTAAAATTTCATTTATTTACTTGATTCTACTAACTGTCGGTTACTTTTTATTCATTTTAATCATTTCTGCTGCTGCGTTATTGTTTGTTTCTTTAAATTGCCACTATTTGTTGCAAATATAAGAGTCACTCTTTTATTTGTTAAAATTAATTTTCATTATTGAAAACTGACAATCATTACAAAATTTACTAAAAGATTAAAATATCCTTTAGTCAAGTCATTCATGTTGTATTCTATTGATTTATGTTAAATAGATTTTTAATATTTTCAGTCACATAAAAGAAGCTTCATATTTTTTTGAGCTTCTAATACCAGCGGCGCCATCTATGAGTACATGTTTGTGTTATTAGAACTATTTTAAAGATTCACGCAATTGTCCACCCTTCAGTAACGGTCATTTGACAAGTCATAACCAGCCATCAACCCTCTGGACTATTACACAACCAATAATAATGAAATTTTTATTTGAAAAAGTCCATTCTGTGCAAACAAATCTATGACTACACGTTTTATTAGAACTCAATACAATTTATTTGCTTTAACAGACTCCACCCACTTTCGTGAACAGAAAAAATAAACCAAAATTTAAGAAATAAATCAAGAATGATAAAAATTTTGTTTATGGACATTGACAAAAGATACAGACATTTATAAATGTCATAAAATTTATTAGAAAAGCATAAAAAGTACATACAAAACAATGAAGAGTTGTTAGTCCGAATGGCAAAAATTTTTTGTAAATAAAAAGGGAGAACAAAAGTACAAAAGCTTCTTTGAGTCTCTTTCCGGGTTAAACTATTTCTAGTATCATGCATAGTAAATGGCACTGAACAAGCTCGTGAAGGTTCCATTTGAGACCCATGACATATCTAAACGGGTGGATACCATCAAATCGTGTGTATTTTTAGCCAAATTCAAACAAAAAAAATAGGAGGTTATAATCTCTTATGTATTTCTTTCTTTTTGGTATCTTAGAACTCTATCATCTATAAACTGATTTAAGTTCTTATCTCTTTAAGAGAATATGTATAGTTTCATACTGGACCCTTTCTTTCATATTTTTATTGAAAGATCTCAAAAAAATTCATACAAAATAACTGCTCACTCGGAAAAATTTATAAGAAATTTACGGACACAAACTATTGTTTACGTAAAATTGTAAATTGTAATATTAAATAAATTATAACAAAAAATAAATTTAAAAAATTAAATTCAATTAAAAACCGGTCAACTTATTTTTCATTTAAATTTAACAAAAAGTTTGCAAAATTTTAAATATTAAAAAATTAACTGACTTAAAATCGTAAAAAATTAATGACTCTTTCTTTGTTCAGATCAATTTAACTGTCACAAGAACTAGTCCCAACTTCCGTAAAAATGCCTTGTTTCTATTATATTTACTGTTAAATAATCAATTCAAAATTCCGTAAAAACAAATGAGTTTTGCTTTATTTTTAAATGATCTAACGTCATGTTAAAGGCTTATTATTTATTTTCTTTAATTAATATTTTATTAATTTTATATATAGGAGTCGACCAAAACTACTTCAGGTTTGAAATCCTCCCTTGTTTGAAATTAAAATTCTAGTTAATTTTTGGTACAGAATATTTTGAGTGTTTGTGTGTGTGTTATTATTTTAAATATACTTTTTTAGTACTTACAGCAAAAACAACTTACAACATTGAAAGCAACAGAAAATCCGTTTAATGAGTACGTAGTTTTTTTATTAAATGTTAGAGTCAGTTAAAAATAAGATTGCTTAAAATTTTAAATGTTTATTCATTTCAAAATGACTGCACGGAATACTTCATGAATAAAGTACATTGCGTTACTGTAATAATATTCTGCGTGTAGTTTCGACTTTTTAGAGGCGTTAACACACTGAAAGAATTTTTTTTTCATAAATTCTGTGAATTTTGACATTAATACAAAGAAAAATTTCTTTAAAACTCAACCAACGTCACGCTTCGTTAGATTAATGAAACAAGTTTCGTTAAAATTATTTTAATGAAAATTGCGTTACATATATGAAATAATTTCATTGCTCCAATGTACCAATTTTACTAAGCTAATGAACATATTTCATTATATCAGTGAAATTATTTCATTTCTTTAATGAAACCGTTTCATCATTTTAATGAAATTTTTTTATTATTTTAATGTAACTATGTTATTATTTTAATGATATTCTGTAATTATATTAATGAAATTTTTTCATTGTTTTAATAAAATTATTACATAACTTAGTAGCTTAATGAACTTAAGAGTATGTACAACAACAACAACAAACATATAAAACTATTTTTGTTTTTTGGAGTTTGGCTGTCAACTAATAAAATAAATTAAGGTATGTTAAAAAAAATATGTATGTGATTTAATTATTTCATAAATCCTATGAAAATATTCATCAAATTAATGAAATACATTTTATTTAAATTATGAAATTCTAGAACATTTTTATTTGTTATTATTTTTATTTTTCTTTAATTTTTATGGTATATATATAAAGCATTTTAAGTATCAATTAAAATATTTTGTCCAAACTTAAAGGTTTTCCATAGAACGGCAAAACAATGTTGTCATAAGTTCAATAAAACTTTCTAACGAAACCATAAAAGTTAGTGAAGCAATTCCAATGAAATTCTTTCACAATATTCATGAAATTTCATTAAAAGTGTGAAATATTTCCTTAGATTTGTGAAAAAAATCCAACGAAACTGTTTCATTGGATTTATGAAGCGAAATTCTCTCACTGCAACCAAACCAAACACCTTCCTGCATGCTATTTCTTCGATTGAATTAAGATAACTTTTCTTTACACATGTATTTCGTTCTTGGGCTTGTATTATTATTGTTGTCCGATATGTTTGGATCTTCATTAAATCTATCAATTTGTATATCGTGCATTTTACTCAAATGGTAGAAGAGTTGAGAAGTTGTTGATACGTGACATTTGTAAGCATTAGAATACTTATTCCAAACAAATTCTACAAAAACTGTTCGAATAATTTGTTATTGTAAATTGCAAAATTTTGTTCGTCCTAGCAAAAATTAAAAAAAAGTTGCTCGAATGTTCGAATAATTTTTATTCAAATGACAACACTAGTTAGTGCCAAGCACTTTAGAACTAACCCAGTGTCATGCTACAGTTCCCTTGCCTGTAAGGATAATTTTTATTTTTACATATAAAAATTCTCTTTTTTTCATAATAAAAAAAATTAACAGTCTATTAAAACTAACGATAGCCCATTCAAATTAATTTAAATTCAGCATTTTAAGCAAGAGGGAATAAAATGTTACAATCAAAAAGTATTTCACATGGAAATATTGATTTGGTAAAAATCCTTTTTAATGAAACGACACATTCAACGAACCAAATTTTTATTAATCCTTGTATATATGATGTATACATCTATATCAAATACATTTACTTTATTATTACTATAGAATATTGAAAAATGCATCATTGATTAAAACTGTCATTTCATTCTCATATTCATTGGTAAAATATGTACATAAATACCCGGATAGAATATATTTTCCCAACTAGATACAAATTGTTTACATGAAAACGAGTATTATTTTTATAGGTTTTTGACTGCAAACAATTTGGTTACAGATTTTCATAGTTTTTTTTTTTTTTTTTTGTTAAAAGGAAAAGAAAAAATAGAATCATTTATTGGTTACTTTTTTCATTTTTTCAATCATACATTTTCAATAGGTATTGACACGTAACAAATTTAGTGATGCAGAGTGTCTATTTTTTTATATAAAAAATATGTATTTATTTGTATCTAAAAGTACTTTTGTTTAGTTAATACTCATACATTTAAACTCGTATTTTTTCATCTTATCCTGGCAATTGCATTGGCTGCAGCAAATGTTGTTTTGCTGCATATTTCATGCTTATTTTTTCGAAACATTTTCAATATTGTTGCTACAATTGTTTATTTTTTTTTTCATCTGTAATTTTTGCAACATTTTAATATAAATATATGAAGTTGTTTTTCCATACTATAAGTAATACTATGGAAAGTAATATTACATGAATAACGATGGCAGCCACTACACTATGATCATTTTTAAATTTATCCTATAATTTGACAATTTTTTGTATAGCAGGAATTCTAGTCTTCATAAATTGTAAAGAAGAAAATTTTTTAATGAGCTGGCATTAGCAGCCAGCAAAATATGCATTTACACTATTCATATTGTAATAGAAAAGCTAAGGCAACCGCGTATAATTAGATGTTTTCTTGCAGCATAGATATTTACATATTTCTTGCCAGATAAAACTTACTGATAAACACGTGAATAAAATATATGCTTGAATTAACTATACTATGAGATATATTAGACTAAAGGTGGAGGTACATACCATGCGTTACGCGGCAACGCTTTTCTCACTTTTCGAACTTTTAATGCTTTAAGAATGGCAAGTTACACACCACGCTTTTGATGCTCTTCTGCTTACACAATTTCAAGCCTTTGCCGTCTATATTTTGTCTTGCCTTTAAGTTTTATTTTTCTTTATATATTTAATGCAGTTTTCATCCATTTTTTTAATAAAAAAATTAATTTCTAATAATTTATTTCCATTAAACAAACATTTTAGCATATGAATCTGGCAGCACTACCTGTCATTTTGTATACGACGCGTGAAAGTTGAAGAATGATCAACTTTTTGCGAGTTACGGGCGTAGCAAACTTCTCTTTGTATCTTGCCTTATGGAAACACAGTATTTCAACTTTTTTGACAGAAGTCTGTAACGCATTAGCGTATTTAACGCATGCTAAGTACCTTCACCTTAAGCTTTTGGAATGTGTTTTTAAAATGAAATATACCATTTTATGAAATGAGAAATATTTTATTCGTGAAATTAGGTTTATTTTGTCTGTTTTTAGAGGGGGAAATGTCTCATTTTTTACATATATGGTTGTACCAATCAATATCTCATAAAACTTAAGATGGTCCTGAACAGGTATGCCAACATAGCCCTTTTCGGGCTAACTCAAAACGCGAAAAAAAATTTTAGCCCTAAACAAAACAACGCGTAAATCTAGCACTTTTTGCAATTATCTCTTAGCCCTTGTACTCCCTTTTTTTATTTTTTCAAACTCTTCCTTAATTTATTCGAGCAATAGCGACTTGTGACCTAACGTGTCAATATCGTTTTTACTAATTTTTAGCCGACTTCAAAAAAAAGTGAAAGGTTATCAATTCGTCATGTGTAATATATTTCTTTTATGGATGTTCCCTCAAAACTCCGCCATTTATAAACCGATTTCGTATTTTTTTCTTTATTTAATAGGGTATACTTTCAGATTGCTCCCGTAGAAAAGTGGGCGGGATCACGCCCATACGAAGTAAATACACATGCCTTCTCATCTACTTCTAGTCAACCGATTCCTATGAAACTTTGCACACACATTAACTCTCTTTGAATATTACATCATGATTAAAAAAGTGGGCAGTGTCACGCCCATGGAAAGTAAATATGCCTTTTTAACGACTTATACTAAACCGATTCTTGTGAAACCTTGCATACACTTTTAGTTATTGTTACAATACAATATTATGGTTAAAAAAGTGGGCAGTGGCACACCCATGAAAAGTAAATATTCATTTATATTACTTCTACTTAACCGATTCTTATGAAACTTCGTATACAATTAGTTCTCGTGAAAGTATAGTATTATGATAAAAAATTATGGGCAGTGCCACGCCTATTTTGTAGTCGATTTTTTAGCAAGAATTATCTTTTATTAGTTTACTTTGCCAGTAATAAAAAACAATAGTCTAGAATAAAAATCTATTTCTTTAAAAATTGTTTGTGATTTTAAGTTATCCCCAAATCAAGAAACACTTTATAAGCTAGCCCATTTTTTGCGGTTTTTCGAAAAATTTTCTTTATATTGCCTTATGCGTAACTTTTTCAATTTAGCCTTGTATAGCCTCTTTTTCAAATATTTTTGCGCGTTTTGATTCTATAAAGTTGGCATCACTGCTCCTGAATATTTTATATATTTTTTTCTAATATAATAATAGTAATAATCTATCTATACATATCATAAAACTGTAAAAGGGGTGTGTCTGTATATGAAATATTTTTTGAAAATTTTTATGGTGGCGTAAACAGTAATCGATGTAGAGAACAACACCCAATTTTGGAACTTTTTTTCTGTCTGTCTGTCTGTCTGTCTGACTCACCGAACACGCTTCTCGCAAAAACCACTAAATACATTTTCATCAAATTTAATATGGAGTTACTTTAGAGTCCTGATTCAAACTTAGGTTACTTTTTACCACGATAAGATATCTCATTTTTAAGTTAAAATGGAAAAAAATGAAAATATACCCTATTTTACTAATATAAATGTTGTTGGATACTAGAAGTGTTTTTGTTTTTTTTTCTAACGTTGGTAGCACTGTTTATTTTGCATAACGGGAACTTTAAACAATCTGTAAAGAACGTTATATTATTATATATTACAGACAGCTTATAGTCATAACGCCAACTTTAAGCGCGCGAACCGGACGGGCACATCTAGTTTACTATAAAGCTAGAGTACAATGGACCAGAATCCGAATATTTAGAACATACATATTGCATTCCTAAACCGATAGTTCTATCGGTACCAAATTTCACATGAACGCAGCAGAAAAACATTTCAAAATATGGGACTTCGACCATGTAAAATTTTTTACTTATTGCTTTTTTTTTTTGTTTCTCAGCCAATTTTCAAACTAACTATATTATAGGCCTTAATAAGATCTACAAGATATATGTTTGGTTTTATACTTATCTCTTATAGTTAGTAAGTTATACTAATTTGGAAATTTAAATTTATAAATTTTTTATAACTTTGGTCTAGTACTTTCCAGATATCGGACCCAAATATCATCGGATTAATAAAAAATTTTCTTCGTTGGTTAAAGAACAAAATCATAAAGAGTTTAAAAAATATTCATTTGTTAAAATTAAATTTTAAAAAAATTTTGAATTTTCGACAATTTTGCTGGAAAAAGTCAAATCACTCTTTTAAATATAATATAAAAAAATTCTTTGGAAAATATAGCAAATCTATACTTATCTGAAAGCTATCTGTACAGATGTCAATCGACGGCTAACAAATAATGGAATTTCCGAATATAGCTGGACCTGCGCACTTCCTAATACGACCTATTTAGATCGAAATCGTGAAATTAGTCCACATGCTCTAAGATCCCAAAGCTGGGATTCCGAAAACATTACCATTTCTGAAAACCCTTGTATAAACGTAGTTATTTGGGCCTTAGATCAAGTTTGGACGCTATGGGCAAAATTGCTCAGAATTTCACTTTATGGACTTTTTGCAACTTTCTTAAGAATTCTGAGATTCTGGATTTTTATTCTACACAAAATTCTCTTTCATAGAGTCACATTGATGAATAAATATATCAGGATATCTTACTGTTATTGAAAGGATGTTAAAAATCGTGTGTTTTTTGTTTAATCTTTAAAACTTTTTTTATATTAATTTTTTGAAATTAAACATCTATGAAATTTATTTGATATGTTGTCACAATTTTATTTTAAATGATTCATATCGAATAAAAAATTATTTGCTGGGTTTTGTATAATTTTCAAAGCCTACTTTGCTTATTTTTGAAAATTACTTATATATTTGTGAATTCTCAAATGGTTTTTGAAAGTCTGTACATAAGATAAAGAGTTTGTAACTGTTCAAAATTGTGTTTGAAGTCTACTGACGATTTGGTAAAGCACCAATGAAATGTTGCATATAGACAATGCTTAAACACCAGCAAATAAATTTCATTTTTGAAATTAAAACAACTTATCCTTTTGTATTTTCGTCCGCTGATTTCAAAAATACCTTTATTATTTTTCTAGCACCTCTAGTTTCAGAGGTATAAAAAAATACTTAAAATTGTTCTTTTCTGACACCATGCAACCAATTTGGAAAAAAACTCCCCTTCAACGGCGATATGGCGGGCTGAAATATTCTACAAAAGAAATTCTCATAAAATTTTATTATAAGTCTTTGAAGACATTTAAGCTCTAAACTCAAGTGGAACAGCAGAAATCAGTGCACCTTAACTTTTGGTGACAATTTAATGATGTGATTAGAAAAGTTAGCTGCGCCACGCCGATAAAAATAAATATTTAGTTTGGCCCCATCCTGTTAATCGATTGATCTGAGATTTGGTGGACACCAATCTTGTAATTACAAAAGTGGGCGGCGCCACACCTATAAAAAGTAATACTTAGTTTTAACCCCTTCCTGTTAACTGATTGATCCAAAATTCAGTACACAAATTTACTTTTGATTATTATACAATTTATATATATATATATATATATATATATATATATATATATATATATATATATATATATATATATATATATATATATATATATATATATATATATATATATATATATATATATATATATATATATATATATATATATATATATATATATATATATATATATATATATATATATA
Source organism: Panzeria rudis (assembly GCA_956483635.1). Taxonomy (NCBI): domain Eukaryota; kingdom Metazoa; phylum Arthropoda; class Insecta; order Diptera; family Tachinidae; genus Panzeria; species Panzeria rudis. Next base: position 117,283,071 of record OY101449.1, on the reverse strand, counting down.
TATATATATATATATATATATATATATATATATATATATATATATATATATATATATATATATATATATATATATATATATATATATATATATATATATATATATATATATATATATATATATATATATATATATATATATATATATATATATATATATATATATATATATATATATATATATATATATATATATATATATATATATATATATATATATATAAAATAATATTGAATTTTACGCCATTTCACTTGACCAATTGATTTGAAATTTCGTAAACAGCTTTACCTTTCATGGCAATACAGTTTAGTGTTATAAAAAATTGCCAGCACCACGCCCATAAAAAGTAATATTTAGTTTTAGCCCTTCCTGTTGATCAATTGATGGGAAATTTGCCGAAAGCATTTAATTTTGATGACCGATTGATCTGATGATGTTACGATTGTGTGTATTCAGTAATTGTAAATAAAAGATGGCCCCCTCCACGAAATGGCGAAATAGTTATTTGTTTACAAGCACCTCAATATCAAAGGTTTGACTAGTAGAATACAGTACGCAATGAAAAAATTCCAATTCCAAAATGGCGGCCAGTCCAAAACGAGGCACTATACTCATGCAAATATATATATTTTCAGACCCCTCAATATGGGTATTAAGTGAAAGCGCTTGGCTACTAGAATGCAGTCCACCACGAAAAAAAAGTTTAAAGCCAAAGTATAGTCCGAAACAAAATGTCAGATCATAGAGTTTAGATAGGACATAAATACTACGTTTATACGCTGGGCTTATTTGCAAATAAGAACGTAAAATGCTGTCAAATACTTTTTTATTGTTTTTTATTAAATCACTGAATATTTATCTATTTATTAATATATTTATCTATTGATTATTTTTTATTAACAAACATTTGTAAAGGTGGCATCTCAAACTTCCTATTTACAAATAGTGCGTTAGTCAGTCACAATAAAAATACGTACTTGGCAGCACTACGTTTTTATTTGCAAATAAGTCGTGCGTATAAACGTACTAATGGTAATATACTAAAAAACTTATAAATAAAATAAGTAAAAAAATATAAAGTTAAATGGTTTTATTATAATGAAAAATCGCCGGTATTGTAGCAGAACCGTCGGCGGAGTAAAAGAACTAATAAAATGGATACACAGCTTTAAAAAAAATTCAATGCCTCTACTTGACACCAGAGGGGCTTGCAACACTGCTCTACAAAAAAAAAACGCGCAATAGCAGAGTTGAATTAAGCTTTCTATATCTCTCCCACTTCACCACCTATTCTCTCTACACTATCCCTTTCCCAACGAAGGTAACACATTAATTAATTAACTGGTAGGCCTGGTATTGCCAGATTGTGTTACTTCTCTTTCAAAAAAAAATAATAATAATAATAATAATAATAATGCAGATAATGAACTAAAAGCTACCACACCACTCTCCGCACCAACATCGGGCATTAATCAGTTTAAAATAAAACAATGGGGTGCATCGAATTTCCATTATCTGTAGTCAACAACGTCCCACAATTTTATTTCAGTCTGATCAATGCCTTATGTTAGTGAGAAGAATGGTGTGGTTCTACATAATTATTTTTATTTTTTAGTGCATCACCTATAATATTATTATGTTTCATTACAATAAAACCATTTAACTTAACAATTTTTTTACTTATTGTTTTTCTTTGTATATTTATAAGCTTTATAACAAGCCTGAATTCATTAAAATCGGATACTATTTGTAAAAGTTATGAGATCAAAAAAGTTTTTCATGCCCGAGGTAGTCAATTTTTATAGCCTGTATCTCACCGTCTGTTTCAACAGGGTGGTTTAACATTCAATACTCTTAATGCTTAGGTCCTCCTCTGTGATTTTTACGTGCATCGTTCTATAATCGGATCGCAAGTTTTAAAGATACAGATTTAAAACACTTTTTTTTAATTGGAAACACTGTGTAGGCCACATCTTCCGTCCACTATTACTGGCTTTTAATTTTTTCTACCTGTTATTTATCAATACATTTTATTTTTCATATTGTCAATTCACTTTAAGCACGGGAACATTTTAACGTACTCGTAATATTGAATGTATGAATATTGTCTATACATATTTATTTTGGCAGGATATTTTCTATTTTTTCAATATTTTTGTTTTTTTGCTACATGTAAGGATGTGATATTCAATTTGATTTGATTGTGCATTTTTTTCTCTATTTCTGAACTTATTTTATTTTTTTATTCTTGGTTTTATACAATTTTATTGTAATTGTATTTTATGCTGTCATATCAATAAGTATTGAATGGTATATATTGGTTGGATTTTGTTCAATTTATTTCGAAATCATGTTCACATGCATATTTAAGATATAAATAAATAAAATTTAATTTGTAAAAGGGATTTTTGGCAACTATTTAAATCTTTAGTGCTGTAACAGTACAAAAAATTTCCTTTATAATTCAGCTTTTTATTGAAAAAAGACACAAGTAATTTCATAACTGGACAGAGTGCTTGCTATATGAGCTCGATATGAAGTAAAAAAATTTGCTTTAAATTTTTTTCGTCATGAACTAAAAAAGGCGTTTTAATGCGATATTGCTTTTGATTACTCAAATCTTATAATACAAATAATTTTCAGTTAAACTCTTAATAGGCTTTTATTGATATAAAAGTAACAAGAGCGTCGTTCGCTCTGCTACTAGACAAGTGTCAGGATTTTCCAGTATTTATAATAAAAAAAAGAACCTTTTAATTGAATTATAATTTAATAATTAGTAATTTTAGCTAAACGAAAACACGTGCCACTGTCAAAACGTGTCATTTTACTTAAATAAATCCTCCCTTTTAACGCAGCAGCCTTCATTTTCATTCAAAGAATTTGAATGAGAGTTTTTTCTTTAATATGACACCCTTTAACCCGAATGAATGGGCGGCTTATTTATGTTTCATACCAACAGAAAAAATATGTTTTTAAAGCTTGAAAGCATGAAATAATAATTTCATATACATGTGTTTGTATGTGCACCATGTGGATGCAGCTACCGATCAGTTTCTAATCACATTATAAAAAATGTAATCCCTTAACAACTCTTTTTATGTTTTTCATTACTCATTTTACAGTTGATATCATCACACCATAATATATCCTTCCTTTTTTTTGGGGGGGTAAATTGTATCAAAGTCCGTCTGTCATACACATACTTACATTTATGAATAAACGATAATCATACGCATAACTTTCTCCATTTTAACAAGAGTAGAAATAAAACTGCGTTATTTAAAGGAATGAGATCAATAAGGTTTTGGTTTTAGGGGTGTTAAATTTTCCCCATTTTGAATATAGTATAGTTTTTCGGATGTGGAACATCAAAAAAAAACAGTTGATTGAATCTGCAGTTTTAGTAAGAGAAATCTTATTTTAAGCTCACGATTGTTTATTATTTAAATACCCAATATTTTTCTATATTATAGAAAAATTTTATTTTTAATCACCTCATTAATTGATTCAATTACGAAATTAATTGAATGTTTTTATTGAAATTTTATCAGTAAAAATATTTTCTGTGCATTTACCGAGAATAGTACGAAAACCTTAGGTGTTTATAGTATAACATATCAAGTTCATTGGCAGGAATTGCACCCACACTGAAAGCTGTAATCTAAAACCATCAACCTGAATTTATATAAAATTAATGTAAATGAATGAAATCCTTTGACGCTCTGACGTATAAATATTATGATGCTTGAATGATGAGAATGAGACCTTAACACAGCGTTGCCAGAATGGTGATTTTATCATATTTTTGATGATTTTTAAAGCAAAATATGATTTGATGGTTTTCTTTTCCAATTGTTCATTTTTCTTTCTCCCCAATAATAACTTTCCATGCTTACTTGGAAATATTTTAAATGGTTATTTTAATTTTTTAGATAAATTAATTTATAATTTTCCATAATTTTTAACATAAAACTTTATGGTAGTTCATTGTGCCCTGCGTGAACTTTCTCTGGCGAATATATTTTGATAATAGTTTTATTTTTTTCATAATGTTTAGCAACTAATGAGATAGTTTTGTTTTAATATCATGCACTAGACACTAATCGTGTTATACCCGAAGACAACGTTCCATATCATCATAGCACCAGAGAAATTCTTTTAACAAATCATTGCTTATAGCAATTTGTAATTTTTGTGCTTGAATTTGACCATTTTCGTGGTGGAAGTGATATTGTCACGTTCTTATATATTCCTACCGTCATGGCAATTTTTAATATATTTTGGGTATTGCTCCTGATCTTAATTCTTTTTCACAAATTTTTACTATTACATAAAATGTATAATTGAAAGAACAATTACATAAAATTCTTAAATGTACAAGAATCTTTTATATATTTGGTGAACAAAAATGTATTAACTCTTTTATCTAGAATGAAGTAAATGTAATGAAATCATATAAACTTTTAAGAATGCGTTTTTGTTTTCGTTTTATATAAAAGTTTCATTTGTTGCCTTTGCTTTGAATAATATTTTGGAATAAAATATTCATGATAATTTCTTATATCAAAATATTATTTTTATTTCGTCAAATGATGATTTTCTTCGGAAAGCTTCTGGCAACGCTGCCTTAACACATGAGTTGCTGACAAACCGTTACATGCTAAAGATTTCCTGAGTTTTCACACATACATTTTCAAATCGTTTATAACGGTACAACTCCATAAAGCGATGCTTTGAAAAAAAGTGTCATGTCACTAATCCTTTACAGCTTATTTGAATATCAAATTAAAATTGCCTTTCTATGCAAAATAACAAAGTCATTTTCTATGTTTTCGCATTTATCAAATATCATTATCAACTGAAGCAATCTCGACATGAATCGGTCATTTAGAGCTTATTTAAATATTCAGGATTTGACGAATTTTTAAGAAAGTTTTGTACACAACAAAAACTAAAATACGATTTTAATGGCCAAAACTACAGATTCAATTAAATATGTTGCTGAAGTTCAACGTACGACGAAATTGTTTTTTATCACGTGAAAAATTGATTAAATTACGAAATTTATTGAAACTACTTTTAATTTTTGATTACGTGAACTACGTGGTAGATAGACTACACTGATCTGCAAACAAAATTTTTTTGAGCCTTTAAATAAAAATACGTGGAATATAAAAAGTTTAATGCATTAAACTCAAATCTGTTTGCAGTTTTTTTTCTACTAGACTCTGGTTTTTTATGGGCTTCACTAATAAGACACCGATAATATATTTCATCATAATTCGAGAACGGTTTGTTAGATATAGATAAATAAATCTTCTAAAAATTCGGAATAAAATTACGAATAATCTTTAATTTTTTATAATTACAACTGTTTTGGAGTTATTAAGAAAATTCACACGGAAAAGTTTCAAAATCACACATTGAAGCCGGAGTTCCTCAAGGCAGCATCCTCGATCCGGTATTATATCTGATATACGCCTCTGACTTGCCGGCAAGCAGTAACATAGAAACACATATCAACATTCGCTGATGATTCAGCTTTTCTAAGTGGTCCCACAAGCGATCAAGAAGCTTCCCGCAAACTGCAAGTGTTCCAATTTGGAAAAATTACTAAAACAATGGCGGCTAAAAATTAATGAACGAAAATTTCTACGTATATTTTATATTTTTTATATTGTGCAGAGAAACATACCTGCCTATACAAATCAATAGCCAATCTATAAATCAAAACTCTGAAGTAAAATATCTCGGTGCTCATCTTGATCGTCGTCTAACATGGAAATCCCAAATAAATGCAAGGAATTGGCTCATTGGAAGGAGTTCCACACTAAGCCTGGATTGTAAACTTTTTTTATAAAACTCTATTCTAAAACCAATATGGTTCTACGGTATCCAGTTATAGGGCACTGCCTCGGCATCAAATGTAGTCAAAATTTAATGGCGACAAAATAAAATACTTCGTACGATTACAGCAGCCCCCTGGTATGTTAGAAACAAGCTAATTCATAAATATCTAGAAGTTCCGATGGTTAAGACAGTGTTTTCAAAACATGTGACAAGATACGTAAAAAAATGAGTTGCATTAACTTTAGAGAGCACACTCGGCTGAGAAGGATGCACACTCTTGCTCTCAGCCGAACACGAGAGACGTAAGACAACCTAAGAAGCAAAAGCAGAAACAAATATTTTTGTTTGGCATTGGCTGGACTTAAAAATTAATAGTTTAGATGATTACTTATTATTAGTTCAATATTATTGAAAATACAATAAATAAAAAATTTTGTTAGGAATTTTTCCATTTTGCAATAGCCCAATTCACAATTTTGTGCAAATGATATTGCATCGTAGCATTTGCAAAATTGTATTGCATTTTGATATTCACCACTTAACAATTATTAGTGGTAAATATAAATATACTATACCATTTTGCAAATGATACGATGCAAGACAATTTGCACAAGATTGTGAATTGGGCTAATGTATTTTAATCATACATTAGCCGGAACTTTTGTTCACGTGGAAAAATAAAAAAATAATTATTTCATAAAATAATTATTTACAAATATTTATACATGATCAAAAAGTAGGCTAACTCTTCTTTCAAGTAAGACTAACTTTAATAAAATCGTTTAACAATGTCAAACGTAGCAAAATACATTCGTAGCAAAATACATTTGTAGCACAATACATTCTTCGAAAATATAACAACCCAAAGTGCGGTAGAAGCAAAATTTTTTCAAAGAAAACCCTTCAGCTGCTGTTAACTACTTTTTAACGTCCTTAAACTTTTAGATAAACTCCAACTAAAAATTTTTTTTACGTAACGCTCAATACATTTTTATACGAATTTAATATTTTTCAGAACACACACTCTATTTTGAATTGAAGACAATTTAGATGTATAGTCTTCGATGTATTTTAACATAACCTCCTTAGGTATTCAATAAAAAATTTCAATATATACTTTTAGATACAAACGACCATTGACTGATGAAACGTTTTGCAATATAATACGTTTTGGAATATACGGCCATGTCACAGACTTCAATTCCGTTCGGAAACGGAATCAAATCTACCCTAATATGTCCAGCCTTAGCTGGAGCATACCGTAGCATAGTAGCGCCGCTAACAGTCTGGACAAATTTGCGTATTTAAGTTTTCTTTTATAGACACCACTTGCTACAAGAATGGGGTAGGTTGAATTCCGTTTCCGAACGGAATTGTACTCCGTGACATGGCCGATTGTACTATTTAACAAAGTTCGCAAAACTTTTAAATATTTTGAAGTACAAACCTACGCTATCATTTTAGTGTGTGCTATTGATACAATTTTAATAATTAAACTGAGTAACGAAGCGTACTAAAAAAGTGTAACGCTCAATACACAAGACTGCGGACAAGAAAAAAAATATTTTATTATAATTTCTAATATTTTTCAAAAATTTTATGTTTAAAATAAGAGAAGCATATGCAAATATTCTAAAACCGTTACAAATTTAATCTCTTTTTTGGAAATATCCACTGTTTATTAATGTGGAAAATCAACAGCATGCATTACGGACACGCCATTTTGTATGAAAAGAGTAAAAAAGTATTTTCGTTCTTCGTTTTTAACATATAATGGACAGTCTTACATAAAAAAAAATTACGTACATATATTTATTATCTATTAAGTCATGCTAAAGCAGTTTTCATTTTAAAATGTATGCATTTATTTTAGGAAATATTTTACTATACTTTCAACGGACACGAAAAAAGCATTTGATATGAGAGTCAGCTTCTGGGCCAAATAGAAATTTGCAGCATATTCAAAAAATCATTTGTGAAAATTAACTAAAATCCAAGGAATGGTCATCAATGACACAATCTTATGCAAAATTCAGTCAGGGCTGTACAGACAGACGCCCATACAAATATTCATAAATAAAGAGTGTTGAAACAAACGCAAATAAGATTTACATTAATATATATTTTAAATTCCATTTTAACCTTTTAATTTAAAGATAAAATATACAAAGATACAACATAAAATTCTAACAACAGCCAACTTTAGCACCCACAATTTTCATATCAAGCTTTTCATCTTTTTTGTCACATTAAAAATGCCAAATTTGAAAACCCTGCCAACCACCACTTTCACTAAATGTTAGTACTCTTCTACTCACACCATCATTGTCGTGTTGCAAAACATTAAATTCTTTTGTTGTAGTTGTTTTGACTTCCTTGTTCTTCGTATGTACAATCTTAATAGCGCTACATTACTTTTCCAGAAACATGCAATCCCTGGTTGATCGATTAAATAATGTTGCCATTAAATGTGTATAAAACAGATATTTATCTTATTTTTTGCTCAGCTTTATCAGCCATTTTTATAAATTTTAAAAAAGTTTCCTTTTTTGGGAAACTCAAAAATTATTTTAACTAAACATACATACATACATACATACATACATACATACATACATACATACATACATACATACATACATACATACATACAAACGTACATACATGCATACAATTTCATATTCTCCGCGATGATAAGCTGTATTGCGATTTATTGCTGCGTTCATACCCGCCATCATCTTCCTTCAACCCTCCAAGAAAAATGTTAATAAATGTATATTTTTGCAAAACCAGAATTGAAATTTATTAAAAAGGAGAAGAAGGAACATTTAAACCCCAACAAGATGGGTAAGAAAATTATTCAATAAATTGTACGACATGCGTTCAGTTTGTCAAGTTAATGTTGGCAAATTGTTCAATCAATAAACAATACAAAAAAAACTTATTTTTTAACCGATTTCAAAAAAAGAGATATGTGTTTTTTATGTGTGCTCGCACAGAATTGCGCAATTTATAGACCGATTTCTGATTTTTGATTCTTTATTTGAAAAGATGTATTTCCGTACTGGTCCCGTTGAAAAGTGCACTCTAAAACACTTTTGTTGAAAATTAGGTCGATAATAGTCGGCAACACTTTACAGATTATTATCGCCCTAAAATTACACACGCATTATTTTTGAACAAAATGTTTTTACTAAAGAAAGCGATTGGCTGCGTGTAAGTTTGAACCGCTACCTCCTGACTGATAGTCTGACGTATCAACCATTCAGCCATAGTCGTATTATACTTTATGTTACATTTTTTCCACTTGGACTAAATACGTTTAATTTGAAAAGTTTTTTCTTTAATAAAATAACTAAAAAATCGATGTAATTTTAGACAAGGAGAAATTTTCAACACAAATTTAGACAATATATGATCGTAAATTTTAAGTAATATTTTAGAGTGTAGAAATTTATATACTAAATACTAGGAAAGAATAAAACATAAAGTTTTTCATTGGAGAATCTCAGAATTCTTAAGAAAGTTGCAAGAAATCCAAGAAATTAAGTCCCGAACAATTTTGCCTTTAGCGTCCATACTTGAACCAAGGCCCATTTAACACTTTATCAAATAACTACGTACACATAAGGGTTTTCAGAAATGGCAATGGTTTTGGAATCCAAGCTTTAGGATTTTGGAACATGTGAACTAAATTCAAAATTTCGATCCAAAGTAGGTCGTATTGGGACGTGCCCAGGTCCAACTGTACACAGAAAAAATTATGATAGTTTATTTTTTAAACAAACATGTTTTTGAAATTGATTCTAAATCTTTATTATTGTCTCTATTTAGTTTGATAAATAATTTTGTTTGACTTATTATTTCATTTCATTTACCTACCGCCAATGTTAGCAACCTGATACAATTATGAAATTCTTTGATTTATTTTTTATATTTCTCTAAAATATTTTTTGATTGAAGCAATTTGTTTATTGAAAAAATCAGAATTTTTTTTCAAACAAATTATTACAACTTTTTGCATTTGAATTTACAAATTTCTTTATAGGACCTAAATTGAACAAATTTAAATTTGATTCAGGGAATTTGGTATTTGAAGTGAAAAATTAGTTTTTTCTGTGTATTAGGATATTCAATTATTTGTTTGCCTTCGATTTACGTCTGTACAGATAAGTATATAATTGCTATATGTTCCAAAAGAATTTTTTATGTTTATGTAAAAGAGTGATTGATGGTGTTTTTTTTCATAGCGTTGAAAATTCAAAATTTTTTCAAATTTCAAATTAAAATTTTGATATTTTTCAACTCAGACGGCAGAATTTCATAATATATTTGTTAGATTCGTTGAAATTTTGTTCTTTAACTAACGAAGGAAAAATTATATAAATCGAATGTATATTTGCTTCCGATATCTGGAAAATACTGGACCAAATTTTTTAAAAATTGAGAAATTCAAAATTTCAAATGAGTGTATATAAAAGATAAGTATACAACCAAACATGTGCCCTACTCTGAGACTTCATAGCTCCTCTGCAGAGCAAGTAAGAGGACTGCCATTTAAAACATAAATAGAAATATTCCTCTATTATGTCCTTGAGATGGAACTATCCGTTTAGAAATGCCTGATCTATGTTCTAAATATTTTGACTCTGCCCCACCGTGCAGCGTAGCGAAAACAATAGGGTCACTTCTAACTTTTGGTGTAGGAAACCCTAAAAAATGACCTTTTCAAATGTGTACCCTCAAACGTCTTCCATTTTTAAGACAATTCTGAATCTGTATTTTTTCCGTTCGTTAAGCATGCATATACTTGACGAACTGTGTATAAACGTTTTTATTCTTATTAAAAAGAAACTTCTAACAAATATCATCATAATCATCATCCTTTTTATAAAGTTTTGTTTGTTCCTTAAAAGTAACTTTGCCGGTTGATCGATGATGACGTTTAAAATTGTGGGTGGGAATTTTGATGTTTTTTTCTGTTAAAATTTAATACTCGTTCATACTCATCATTATAATGATGGGTGACTTGTTTGCCTGTCTGTCTGTCTGCTACGTCTTCCTGTTTTCTTTGGTTGGTTGGCTTATGATACGCCATATAATTCCGCAATAATATCATGTCAAAAAGTAGATGAATTAATGAATAAATTATGCGTATTTGTTAGCTTTAGTATGTTCGAGTAGGTGGAAACTTTCTTTTATATTCCTTTATATTTGTGGAGCTGTGGAGTGTTTCATAAATTAGGAAACGCTCGAAAATGATTAATGTATTAATTCAGGAGTATTTTGTTGTTATTTGTCAGTTGAAAGTTGGGAAAGTAAACATTAAAGAAATAATTTAATTTCGAAATCGTGAATGGAAGTTAAATTTATACATACATTTATATATTTATACATACATACATACATATTTAAGTAAATTGAAAATAATTTTTTTAAATGAAATTGACAAATTATTACGCAAAAGGTATAATCTAAATTCAAATGGAAAAGGAGAGATTAAGCTTGGAAACTTGAAGTATATGTACGGAAGTTTATGATCACTTAATAAAAATGGTAAATTTTCGCCATTTAAAATTTTTTGTAAGTTAAAAAAAAATATACAAATTTTTCAACTTTGCCCAAGCAAATATTTTTCATCACTTACTAATTCTGAAACAGTCGAGTACATCAGAAATTATATTGGCAAATATTTTTCATCACTTACTAATTCTGAAACAGTCGAGTACATCAGAAATTATATTGGCACGATTTAAAGGTAATTTTATTTTAAGTTTTTTATTGTTCCTTGCAACAAAATTCTGCAACCCTTTCAAAAGTTATGATAAAATCGGTGGATTAGCCTCTTCAAAAATTGCAAATTTTAGAAAAAAAATGTATACATATAATTTACAAATTTCGACTGTTTTTGTAGTTAGGGGACCATAACAAATCAATAAAATATAGTGATGTCTGTTGGCATTTTTCTTGTTGCATACAACAGGCATTTTTGGTTTACGGTGGATGTCAAACTCCATAGCAAATATGAAACAAAAGCACTTTTCATATACGCAGAAAAAATTATATTACATAATTTCACTGAAAAGAAAAATCAATCATTTTCTGCAAGAAATAACGATTTTTACGATAATACAAACAATGATATTACATACTGTGCTGTCATATCGTAGGTTTTTTACGATATGACAACACTGAGAAAGCGATAGACCGTGCATGGTTTTCTCAGTGTTGTTATGACGTAAAAAACTTACGATATGACAACACAGTGTGTCATATCGTTTTTTGCCATATCGTAAAATATCTTCATTTCTGCCAGCTATGCTTGTATAACCTTGGCATTTGTGTTTTTCAGTGCTATACAAGTTTAAAAATTAATTTTTGCTCATTCCTAGTATTGAACTTAGCTCATCATGTTTTTAAACCAACGTCTTAGACCACTCAGCTAACTCAGTAGAAATAACGACAGCTAAAATCCAGTATAAGCCAGCAGCATGTAATACGATGTTTGCAGGCTATTAGTCGGCACTGAACGAACAAAGAGAATAACCAACAACAAAACAACAACATAAGCACAACATGCAACTGAATCTATAAACAAGCAAACAAATACCAACACACTATGACTGTGTAAAGAGTTTATACTAATAGTAGTACATAAAATAAGAATTTTTATACACAATTTAAGAATACTCAAAGTAAGTAGAAAATACTTGAATTTAGTATGGTGTTTTTCTTTCTGATTAATTTTTTGCGCTGTTGTGTAGTGGGTAGCGTGCTAGACTATTAACCAAGAGGTAGCAGGTTCGCTTCCTGCCAAGACCCAGGGTGTTTCTGCAGAAAAGCCAAAAAAGGCTTAAGCAGTGTGTGTGTTTGTTTAAAAAAAAAACGTTGATTCAATGTATGCATACGTTGCATTAATGAAAATATTCATTGAAGTTCAATGTAAAACAGTTCATTGAAAATATTTATTGTTGTTATTTTTTAACAAAATTAATAAACCAGAGTTCATTAATTTAAAGTGCTAGTACAATAGGTCAAAAATAATGAACAATTCATTGAAACAGTGAACTTTTTCCTTGAATTTATGTACCTTTATCCGCCCCTGCTGCAAACTTATAAAATTAATTCGCCTTGATTTCACTTCTAACAATCGAACGGATTTTCCCTTCGCTTGTAGCTCTAAATGACTCTATGGAAAGATCAAGAAGGGGAACATCAGTCGATTCAGAGAAAGAAAAAAACTCATTTTAAATTTAAATTTTTCCTTCTTACTTTTTCACTTCTAAAGTCAATCCTGCAACATTAATTTTGTAAAAGTATATGAAACAACCCAATTGTACAGGCCTTTACTATATAAGAATGATTCTCATGGTGTCTAATATATTGACATGGCTCTACGATCTGTGCTTTCAGCATAGCCCTTAAACAAGTCTTTTCATTCTCATGTTTGATAAACTTATTTTATCGAATGGGAATAAAACTTTAAAACCCATTTATTCCTTGTACGTAATCTTTCGGTTATGAAAAATAATATCCTTTTATTATAAATATTGTTTATATTTAACAAATCCACAACAACAAGAATAATATAAAATAAAATAGAATATTTTAATTATGTTCAAGGATTTTTTCAAACAACCCAACATATTAATTATGGCATCAAAACAAATCTTGAAAATTTGTTTGTAACACACACTGGCAGGACATGCATGAGAGTCAGGCTCAGCATCGACAGCCTTAAATGTTGGTTAAAAAGGAAGTTGATTATTGCTGTTGGCTTTTGTTGACATTTTTATAAGGACAACAATAACAAACAATATGATTTGTGACGTTGTTTATTTGCGTTTATACATCAGCCCTTATCATGTCGAGATTCCGGTTTCGTTGCATAAAAATATTTTATTATTTACGCGTATTTAGGTTTTCAATTATTTTACGCACTTTTTTTTCAAAATTAAGTGCTTGTCATTTTTTCCTGCCAATCTTTATTGGATCCCGTTTCATTTAATATTTTGTTTCTTTTTTTCTTTCTTTCTACTTGGGATGTTTGCCATTGGTGTGTGTAAGAGGTCCTTGATATAACAAGTGACTGTTATGTCCTGCTGTAATAATTTGTTTTATAATGAGCATGTATTTTTTTATATTTTGCTACATACAATGAACAATATACATACCCAGTTGGCCACGTCCTTAAGACATCTTTAACGACGGGTACAAGACAAAGTTAATTCGTAGAGGGCATACTGTTGAAGACAGCTTCATACAAATTGTCAACGAAATTTTCATATAAATGGCGGCGAGATCACACATTAAAATGTTCTTTAATTTAATTTCAAAACGAGTAATATATTTCTATTGGGCTTCTAAAAGAAGTTTTGCCTACTGCTGACATTGTCTCGTCAAAGACGCTCTAAGCGAAATTTCGCTCATCTTGTCGTCAACGATTATATAGGCGACAATGTCGCTATTTAATCGTAGAAGAGACGTTATTTAATATTTTTAATATTAAAATTTTGCTTTTTACTTAAGTCTCCATTACTCATACGTAACATTGATGTAGTTGCATGTTGCTGATCGTTTCTGTCTCATAGCTTTTCAATCTGACAGAAACGATCAGCAACATGCAACTACATCAACATTACGTATGAATAATGGAACCTTTAAGGCTGATTTAGCCGAGCGTAAATGTAGAAAATGATGATGTAGTTGCATGTGCTGATCCTTTCTGTCTCATAGCTTTTCAATGTAACAAAAACGATCAGCACATGCAACTACATCAACGTTTTCTACATTTACGCTCGGCTAAATCAGCCTTTACTTGTTTGTTTCAATTTCGTTTAAATTACTTATGTTGAGGGCTGATATGGCTGGTATTCGACCTGAGGGCTCCATTACTCATACGTAACGTTGATGTAGTTGCATGTTGCTGATCGTTTCTGTCACATTGAAAAGTTATGAGACAGAAACGATCAGCAACATGCAACTACATCAACGTTACGTGTGAGTAATGGAGCCTTGAGACTACATGTTTATAAACTATCCTGCTTACCAGCTTGCTGTAGCACCAGTTAAATCATCGACAACAAGAGGTTAGTATATTAATTTGTTTGATTGAAAACAAATTTAACGATATTCTCGCTCAGACTAACCTCAAAAAAACTTTTATTAAAAACAAAATGTGGGATATTTTCGCTCAGATTATCCCCAACAAAGTTTCATGAAAGACAAAACGTGGGGCATTGTCGCTCAGACTCTACACAACAAAGTTTTATTAAAGACAAAACGTGGGACATTGTTGCTCAGATTGTCCCCAGTAAAATTTTATTATAGACAAAACGTGAGACATTGCCACTAACATTGTACCCAACAAAGTTTTATTAAAGACAATATCGCTCAGATTACCCTGAACAAAGTTTAATTAAAGACAAAATTAGGGACATTGTCGCTCAACTTGTACTCAAGACATTTTTATTAAAGACAACACGTGGCACACTGTTGTTCAAATTGTCCCCAACAAAGATTTATTAAAGACAAAACGTGGGATATTGTCGCTAAGATTGTACCAAACAAAGTTTTATTAAAGACAAAATGTGGGACATTGTAGCTCAAGTTTTCCTCAAGACAGTTTTATTAAAGACAACACGTGGCACATTGTCATTAACATTGGCCCCGACAAAGTTTTATTAAACACATAACGTGGGTCGCTCAGATTGTCCCAACAAAATTTTATTAAAGAGAAAATATGGGAGATTGTCGCTCAAGTTGTCCTCAAGGCATTTTTTAAAGACAACACGTGGCACATTGTCGTTTCAATTATCCCCAACAAAGTTTTATTAAGGACAAAACGAGGAACATTGTCGCTCAGATTGTGCTCAACAAAGTGGGACATTGTCGCTCAGATTGTCCCTAAGAAAGTTTTATTAAAGACAAAACGTGGGCCATTGTCTTTAATTTTATTAAAATTAAAACGTGGGACATTATCGCTCAGATTGTCCCCAACAAAGTTTTATTAAAGACAAAACGTGGGATATTGTCGCTCAGATTGTCCCCAACAAAGTTTTATTAAAGACAACTCGTGAGACATTGCCGCTCAGATTGTTGCCAAAAAAGTTTAATTAAAGACAAAGTTTGGGACATTGTTGCTTAGATTGTTCCCAACAAAGTTTTATTAAAGACAAAACGTGGGACATTGTCCTCAACAAAGTTTAATTAAAGACTAAACGTGCGGACAAATGTTTTGTTAAAGACAAAATGTGGGACATTTGCTCTCAACAAAGTGTAATTGAAGAGAAAATGTACGACATTGTCGGACAGATTGTCATGAACAAAGATTTCCTTTAAATTTTCGATTAGAGAATATACTCGTAATCGACAGAGGACATTTCGTACATTTCGTCGAAGCCAATTGGCCAACTGGGTACAGCTCATCATTTACATGCATATTTGGTTGCATTTTATTGAGTGTGTGTGTGTGTATGTCTATTGAAATACTTGCACTGACACCACAGGAAGAAAACACTTTGACACTTTGTCAATGGTAAATTAACATGCCTCATTGACAGCAATTTTTGTGTGACAGTATATTTTTTATTAACATTTTTGTTTACTTGTTTTTATTGGTGGTGTTTCATTAAGTGTTCTTCGCCGTTAAACTTTGTTCACTCTGTCGAATATTTATGCTTAAGGCAATAAAACGCTTTTAAGGGTTTATTGTTTTTTTTTCCGTTGAAATTTTCCCTTATTATAATTATTAATAACAATCAGTTATGTGCATTCTTTAAGGCAATTATTAAAATTGTAATAACACAATATACCAAGTAAATATTTGATTACAGCGATTGGGGGCCGTAGTTTTCTCATACCGTAATAACTCTGAACAGAGAAACCTCTTAATAAATTGTTGATTAAACAAGTGGCATGTGTCAGTTTTTTAACATTGTATTGTAAACAAAACAAGTGTGAAATAATGTATAGCCACCAAATAAAAATTCTATCTGCTGATGGTGGTGCATTATTTTCTTTGGAAAACCATGAATGAAAAATAAAATATTTCACTCAAAATAAGGACTCTAGGGACAACTATCAAAAAAGATTTTATAACAATTTTATAAATTAATCTTCTTCATCTACTAACATTACTTCAAAAAAGTAAACAACTTTGTGAGAGACTTTCTTATAAAAAAGGAAAAAGTAAAAAAGCTTAGCATTTTAAAAAACCCCAGAGACTTTTCAAAGAAAAATCCCTGTGAACAGTGAATTCAAATAGAATAAAAAAGGAATTGTTAAAAAAAAATGACAAAGCAATTATTTATATGTTTGTTTTTAGTAAAATACATACAAGTTCAATCAAAGATACTACAACGGACTTAGATTTAAAAAAGTTCTCACATATCTGGCAAATATTAATCTTTTTGTATTGACTTAGGACACACTTTCAAGATCAAATTTTCCATGTTAAACATCGAATTACTCATTAATTTTCAGATGACAACAACACATTGTCTTGTTCTCACCATCAACATCACAGACAACTTTAAATAACAACAGCAAAAAATATGTCTACTTTAGTGCAACCTTAACAGCAGCAACAAAAAATCACAATTTAATCCTTTTATGATGATCTCCAGCACATGCAGCAGTTTTTGTATTAATAACACACACACAGAGAGATTTTGCTTATATACACCCAAATGTTATTTTTAAAAATATACCACCGATACCGACCGCTGCAACGGAAACAAAGAAAATTTGTAATATTTTTAAACATTTATTTCCACTTTTTTCCCTCCCCACCACCTTAAATTATTTTTAACTTGACACAACAACTTAGAGGAACAAAACGAACAAAAGAGACAAGTTTTTGGGATTAACACTCTTTACCTAAAACCATTTGTCATTTTCATAATGTTCATTCAGATTTGTGCTCTTGTTTTTCTTTGCACAAAAACATGAACATGAAACTTATGTTTGATTTCGAAATGCAATATCGAAATTATTTTAACTCCATACTTAGTAGTCACGTGTATCTTCCGAACTCGTAATTCAAACAATTCTATGTTAAGATTATGATCAATTGATTTTATTTATATTTTGTTAATTCCTTCAAGATCTATATTTTTTAAAGATTTATTATTCGTTTATTTGGTAAATGTTTGAAAATTATATTCTGTCATATGTTAATCTAGAGTAATACGGAGATTTTACTAAATGTTAATGGCTCGTAAACCATGTCGTAAAATTGGCTGAGTTCGTGTGACAAAGATTTAGTTAATAACAAATTATTAAACAAAAAAAAAAATACTAGAAATACGAGAAAAGAAAGTTGTCTATGAAAAGTTGCTAGATAATTTTAAAATTTTGAAATAAAAACAAATAAATCTTAGAAATTGGGGGTATTTTTATTACGACACACTTAGCCAAATGCCAAAAATAAAGCAATCTATAATAATAAAATTTTTTCTTCTAGTCTTTGAAAATATTTTTAAATTTCAAGTAATGATATAAACTAATAAATCTGGATAACTTTTTGTTTCAATCTGTAAAAACATTACACAGAAAAACTAAATTTCATTTTCTGTAAAGGAATTCAATGAAATGGTAAATATTTTTTTAGGAATGGACCTACAAACAAATTTGTAAACATAGACAAAATATCTCAACAATTTCATTGAAAAAAACGTGTTTTTTTCTATTAAACGAATTGTTTAAATCTATAAAACAATTTGTCTAAAAATATTTACAAATTGTAAACAAAACAATTTACTAAATCAAAAAAAAAGATTTACAGGATTTTCTGAAAAATATCAAACAATATTTTTGTCTGAATCTATAAACCAATTAGTCTAAAAACTCTAACAAATAATAAGCAAAATAGATTACTTAATCAAACAAAAATATATACTGGTTTTTTTTTTAATATATCAAAAAAATTTATGAAATTTTACTTTGTTAAATATGTTCAAGTTGAATGTTTATCTGAAGACTCTAAAAAAATGAATGAGAATTAATGCAACGACATTTGCGAAATGATTCACTCAAAAATCTTCAGTAAACAAACTTGGTACAATCGCATTCCTTTTGCTATCATTGTTGTTGTTGTTATTTGTGTGTATGTCGTCATCAGGGTTGTTTTTTTACGACACAGTTTTTCTTGTTGTTTTTGGTGTTAGCGTCCTTAATAAAAGTCAAACCAACAATTCATTGATTATGTGAAGAACATTTACTGAAAATGAAATTTATTTTTAGACAAACTTTTGTTTGAAAATTATTTGGTGATAATTTTTTCTGTGCAAATACAAAAGCCTGCTTAGGCTGTAGTGTGCAATATTGGTATTCGTTTAGAAATCTTCTATAAGTATACTTGTTACCATTTATATTTCATACTTATTGTACGAATATGAATTTCACACAATTGACGTAACTTGTACTCTCACTTTTACTGTTGATGTGAGCACGAAGGCACTGACATCAAAACGAAGGTACTGACTTCAAAATGAGGACCAATTTCTTTATAGTTACAATTCTATCACATTTCCAGGCAACCTGCTGGCTTAGATTTTAGTACTTTTCTATCAAGACCTACCTGTATACCTAACTTCATCTTTCTAGCTGTAGTGGAAGTACCTCGTACAAATAAAGGGCACCCTAGTCCGCCTTGATTAGAAGTGTCCGTTTTCAAGTCTGTCTGTTGTTTTTCTCCCTAGGACATAGCTGGGTGTAAAGCAATTGCAAATTGCAAGTTCCTAAGAAATATTGGTGGTGTTGGAGCGGGGAGACTTGTACCCCCATACAAAGTCATTATTAATTATCCTATATATGCACAACTACAATAGTAGGGCTCACTAAATTTGATGTGTATCACTCTAGAACAAACTGCAAGGAGACGTTTAATCCCCATACAAAGTAATTATTACTTAATTAACGAACATGATATTTTTATTCACACACGCTCCTGCTAAATTGCCTCGCATTGAATGACTTCGGATACGAATAATCCAAAAAATTTTTGTTGGGTATATATAAAAAATACAAAGTTAACTCACGCACACTATTTATATGTAACCACGATCAAGCCATTTGCACATCTCTAATAAATGCACATACAACAATGACAACAACCCAGCAAAACTTTGTTTACTGGTAGGCAAAAAAGGTATATGAGGATTTAATTCGTAACTACTTAAAATTTGACTCGATAACCACTTATTTTTGTTTGAAAAGTTCAAAAAAAAGGCGTATGTACCCCTTAAAAATGTATTCACATTGTCACAGCAATTAACTAGTTATTATTTTGCTTACCTGAAACTAAAAAATAAGTAGTCAAATAAACAAATTAAAATAAAAAAATTTATACACATATACTATATATATTTTTAAAAGTGTTGTGTTTTTCTTCCGACGGGGCTTTTTTGAATTTGGAACGATTTCCCGTCATCCCACGTCAAATCTGGTTGATAAACAGGCCGGTTTCATCTATGTGCCGACATATAGCCGAAACCGGTCTGCTTATCAACCAAATTTGACGTGGATTGACAGAAAATCGTTCCAAATATTTTTAAAACTTTAAAAAATTTATTATTTGACATATTGTCATAATTTTATTTTAAATTAAATTTATTTGCTGATGGTTAAGCATTGTCTATATGCATATCATTGATGCTTTATCCAAATCGTCAGTAGACTTCAACCATGTTTTTCAATAGTTACAAACCTCTTATCTTATGTACAGGCTTTTTTTAAGAGAAGTAACACAATCAGGTAATTAATGCCTCCCAGTTAATTAATTAATGTGTTACTTTCTTTTGGGAAAGGAATAGTGTGGAGGGAACAGGTGGTGAAGTGGAAGAGAGATAGAAAGCTTAATTCATTTATAATCCTGCTATTGCACGTTTTTTCTAGGGCAGTGTTGCAAGCACTCTGGTGTCAAGTAGAGGCATTGAGTTGCTTAAGCTGTGTAGCCATTTTATTAGTTCTTTTACTTCCCCGACGGTTCTGCTACAATACAGACGAAGGAGGGTGCTGTTAAGTGCATTAGGATATGTTAGTATTAGTCCCTGCCGGTACTGTCAAGGTGATCAGGGCTATGCCTTCATCAGTTTAACAGTAAAATAACAACCAACACAATAATACACCAATGCACATGAGAAAAGTGCATGATGTTGTTGACTTGCCTGAAACTAGTCTTGAACTCAAGACTTCAGGGTTTGTACTCAAACGCGTGAACTACTCAGCCAAGAGCACCCTCGAGAGATTTTCAAAAACAGTTTGAGCATTTACAAATAAATGGTTCTTAAAAATAAGCATAGTAGGCTTTGAAACTTATACAAAACCCAGCAAATAATTTTTTTATTCGATATAAATCTATTTTATTTTTCTACACCATTATACAATTAGAAATCCATTGGATAACAATAAAAGTTCTTGTAAGGCAAAATGAAAAATAAAATCAAAATTAAACTGTTATTAAACTGTTATTAAACTTTATACACCAATGAAATGCATATAGACAATGCTTAACCATTAGCATATAAATTTCATTTAAAAAGAAATTATAACAATATGTCAAATAATAAATTTCTTAAAGGTCGCGAAACGCTTTTTTTTTTTTTTTGTTTTATAAACTCAACGCGTGAGACTATTATTGATTCGTAAATAACTTTTGTAGCGCAAGCTTCCGCAGCATAAAATTTTCTAAAATAACGCTCATTTGTTCAAGCTTTAAAATAAAATGAAAATCTCTGCTTAATTGAGCTCAATTAATAACTTTATGTCCACTTAAACTGAGAAAATCCAATTTTTGCATTTCTAATATAAACATTAAAAATAAAAGCACCTCCAAAAATAATTGTTATTACAATTTTAAATAAAACATTTGCATAAATACGTTGGCTACCATTATCTAACCGTGGATGAAGGTTTTTCAATAGAGGTTTCTTCTCTTCGTTCGGATTGTCTAACCATCACTTCTAGTAACTTTTGATTGAATTTGGAACCTGCTTGCACAATTATATTAAGCCACATTTTCGACATTATACTCAGTTAAGACGCGTAATACTTATTGCATGGTATGACACCCAACTGCGAACAACCTATTACGGCGATTATAATACCAATTTACTCAGACGGGCTCAAGCTGAAGTCACCTCCAGAAACAGGAGTCTTATAAAAATAGAATTTTAGAAGTATTCCCCATGGGGCTTTTCAGGCAGAGATCTACAGCCTGAAAAATCCCAGAAATTTTTGGGAAAAGTGGAAGATATATGTGTGTACATAGCAATGCATGAAATAGTTGCATATAATTCTCTGGTGAACTAATCTAATGTATAAAAATCATATTAATAAATTTTTAAATATAAAGCCAACTATATTTCGACTTCCATATTTGGTTCTCTTGCAGTTCCAAGTATTTTAAAAATTTTCTTTCATCTCAACTTTCACACATTTTTTATTTTTTTGGTTGTCAATTTTTGACACCCCTTGTTTTTGTTTTAAAGTTTCAACTGACAGGGAGGCTAATAATAATCATTACCACCACCAACAGCGAAAGAAGTCAGTAGCATACAAGTGACACGAATAACAGAAACCCTCAGGACTGTTTGTGCGCCCACATGGCTGTATGCAGGCGTAGTAAGGTGTCGCAAACGTATGTGGTAACAACACTGGCTGGCAACAAAATAAATTGAATAAAGTAAAAACGAAAGACTGAATGTGGGTTTAATATTTCCTCGCCTTTTTTTATTTTGTGTCAAATGGGAAACACCATAAATGGCAAATTATGGTTTTAAGTGAGTTTTTTAAAAAACAAATTTTCTGATAAATTAAATTTTGGTCTATTTACTTTTTTAAATTTTTAATAAATTTTGGGTGGAATGGGTAACACCTCAGGGGGCAAACACTAAAAAAAAACGACATCAAAAGGGTTGCAAACTTAAACATGATAAATTTGTTGAGTGCATAATTTTGTCATAAAAGAGTTGTTTTATTACAAAAGAAAGACAAATTATATATTCGTTTGTCTTTAATCTTATTTTACAATTTTTCAAATTTTAAACTGAATCATTTCATTAAAAGCGCTTTCCCACTGTGTGCTCTAGCGAAAGATGTGTCATTTTTAATTTAATTTTAAATTGGCTTATGAACTACACAAGAATTGATTGATTTATTATTTTCAATTAAATTTACACGATTGAAAGTTAAGCTGGCAAATTGTTACTGTGTTATGCATAAATTTTTTAGCTTTGTTACGACTAACAATCACGGCATAAACAACATCATTTTTATACAGCCAGCTCCCCAGCTAATTTGGATTTTAAAATAAAAAGGACATTAACATTCAGTTTTACATAGAATTAAAATAATATATACATGCAAACACACACACTCACAAAACAATGCAAATCCTTAAATATCCTTGTCTAATAAAACGTTAAAATATAATACAACAAGATTACAAATGCGACGGGATATAAACGAAAACCTAAACTAAGAAGAAAATTTTAAAGCCATTGGGGGTATTGTAGAAACAAAAACGGAATTTTTACGCGATAAATACAATATAAAAAGAAAAAACTTGTAACACGGAAAGTAGTTCTTATTAATAAATTCCTTTTAGTACATGGAAAACCGAAAAAATTAAATCATTTTAGAGCCAATGAAGTGTGAGTCAGCCGCCACAAGTAAACTTTATTTTTTTAACAAAATTTGTTTGCTCTTCAAGATAGCTTTCTGTTGCATAGATGACCACCTTATTCGACACTAATCATTTTCCGGCGAACTATATCTTTAAATTCGGAAACAGTCAAAAGCCGCTAGGATCAAAATCTGGAGAATAAAGCGTGTGCGGCAAGAATTCAGGATATAACTTTTTGGAACAAGGTTCCTTATGCCTCGTTATGCATATGATATGCAGCATATAAATGGTTTCTATGCTGGGGGGTAAAAAATTTTTTTGTTAATTGAAAAAATACGTGTCAAATACGTGTAACAAATACTGGTAAGAAAAATGTGTAACGACAATTCAAAACGAAATTAACATTCCGATGCAAAGTTTAAATTCCCTGAAAACTCAGTGCTGTTTTGTTATTTGCGCAGGTTTTGGTGTTGCCGTTGTTTTCCAGGGAAGGTCTGGGATTTCGGGGAGATTTTCATTCTAGTTTTTGGGAATCTGGGGAACTTCTGTGATTTTGAGAAGGTTTTTTTATTTTAGGAAGATATATTTGCTCTAGTTTTTTTGCAATCCGGGGAACTTCTGGGATTTTGGAGAGGTTTTCTTAATTTTTTTATATATAAATTTTTTTATTTATTTTATTTGATAGCCTGTTTAACAGGGCTAATGCAGAAGCTCCTGATGTTCTCGGCGTGAAATCCGATATGTGATATTCGATGGTCTGATCACATTTCCCTAGTTTCAAAAGAAGCCTTCAGGTGCCTCGATTTTCTAAGGCAATGCAAGCGATATTTCAATCCAGCTGATACACTTAATATTTATATCATCTACATCCGACCGAAAAACTATCATTAATGGGTCGGTGCTTCAAAGTCTATTTGAAGAATCTCATCGGTGACAGCAGTGTACCCAAATCAATTGACTCACTGGAACATCAAGGCAATATGGTATGTAGTTCAATGTTTTTCCGCTGCTAAAATGGAATGAGTTCTAATGAAATTAGAGAACTTTTTCCAGAAAATCGCTCTTTTCGGCTAAAAATACCATTTCATTTGTGTTCGATATGCCAGTGAATCACAATACGGAGAAAATTCATTCTTTAGACGAAATCCGTGTATACGTCTTTACTGTCACTTTTGGTGTCGCACAGTGGTTTCAATTGGACAAAAAGAGGAATAAAACTGTATCTTTGAAACTTGCCACCCGATTACAAAACAATGTATGTAAAAATCATAAAGAAGAACCTAAGCTTGAAACACACGTTGAGCTACAGGGTGTCAAATTTGACTACCTTGGGCATGAAAAACCTTGTTATAATTTAAAAAAAATTGTAAGACATATGAAACAGACATTTTTTAACGAATTTTTAATTCCAAAAAAAAACATGTGAAGAAAATGCACATATTCAATTTTTAGGGGAAAATTATATACGTATGAGTAGTATAGTAGTATAGTTTTGGAAAATCAATCTTCTACAATATCGAGAGCTTAGATTATAAGGATCGATACGCACATCAAAGTATGGACACCTTTTATAGCTTTTTCAAATAATATTCGACAAAAGGTCAATTATAATGTCAAATATTTAAGTACCCGCCTGATGCTCATACTCATTCATGGAGTTCATAATTTATAACCGATTGTTTCATACATTACAACGAAATATTTAATGCATTTTATCAATGGGGTCACAGATGTTTTTATATCCTACTTTCATATCTATAACTTGTATATTCACAAACTTTCAGAATAAAAATAACCTCACAACACACCTGATTGGTCATAGACACTTTAAATGTTAAATAATACATGACACCCTTAAAAATAGAAATGAAAATAATTTTAGTTTTACGTGTTTTAACCCAAAGAAAAAAATTTTATTAAAACTAAGAGAAAAAAACTTGAACCCTCAACTAAATGTGACACCCATATTAGTGAATAGCACAAAGGTGAATGCGAGGGGTGGAATAGTCACTTAAAAGAAGGACATGCATAAAAATAAAAACTTTGTGTTTATTATAAAAGAGACATAAAATAACAAGTTGCTATTAATCTTTTAATGAAATTAAGGTGTACAGCATTTAAACATATTAAAATTTTTTTTGCTTTTTGTAAACTAGACATATTTTTATTGATGACTTACAATAAAATTTTTTACATATACATTAGGGTTACTTAAAATATAACAAACTAAAATAAAATATTTCTTCAATTATAAGAAGAATGTATTTATAAGAGGACAACTTTAATTCAGTTTTTTATTAATAGTAGGATCCCACCCGGGTTTGTTTGTAACCGTTTTAGGAACCGGTTTTGTAACCGGTTTTTAGGCAAAAAAAATTAATTGTGCATATCTAGAGAAAAATGCCTGTTAAACCATATATGTTTCAACAATATTGTTGGACAATAAGATACTTAAAAGTGTACGACAAAAAATTGTGTACACCTTTTTATATATAGAATATAGATAATTTTTCTTCCAAAAATGGAAAATCTGCCTATCCATTTGTAATTTCTATACAACTAGCAACTAATAAATGCATTCGTTTTAGGTAGAGACCTTATCTAACGATATCTGTCTGCTCGATGTTGAAATGAATTTTAGAAAGCTCCCGGATATCTTCTGGATCTAACTAAAATCGGTCTTACCTTTTTGGAGCTTGCTCTGTCCTCTACAGTAAGTTCGGGTAATGTGCTATAGGCGGGTAATGTGGTATAGCTGATTTTCTATAGAACTAAGAGCATCGGTTCCAAACTCAATAGTTTGATGCTATCAGAAAGTTAAGAATGTATTAGATTTTTGTATGTCATGAAAATAGTAAATCGTAAAAAATATGCGTAGTCGCGATAACACAGTGGGGACTTTTGCAAAATAAATGGTAATAAAACTGGAACTTCTACGCTGCTCATTGGATTTATCTGACACTTCAAACATCTTTAGAGGAAAACTCAGGATTTATAACGCGCGTCTCCGTGGCCTTCGGGCTTAAGCACGAGAAGGGTTACAGTGGGCCATCCTGGGACCCAGAAATTTTTAAATTGACCTGAAAAAGCCAAAAATCGTAAATTATAAAAATATTTTTTGTGCTTAAGGGCCTATAAAAATTGTGACGCTTGATTTTGAAAATTCCAACTACAACATTTTATAATGTAGATAGCATAGAAAACAACTATTTGTTTTCCATACTGAAGGGCCCTTTTCACAATGTACAATTAAAAGTTAACTCTTAATAGGACATTATGAAAAGGGCCGTTGAAGGTTGAACAGGCAGCCAGTTTCTAAAAACCGGCCCACTTGGGTCCTTTGTGCTGAAAAGGGCCGTTAGTTATGCAAAAAGTATTTTACAAAATTTTTATTTTTTAAACGTGAAGCTTTAGTTTTTATATACAATTAGTTTTGCATTAATTAATAAGAATACTATGAATTTAGAATCATTTTTGATACATTTGAGCTCAAAAAATTTTTATTTGCTAAACAATTTTTGCAATTTTCTATTTATCCCAAATAGCAACAAAATGCAATACTGCTGAATGAAAAAAATTGTTAAAAGCTTCGATAAATTTCAACACACAAATGTCAACAAAATTAAAAAAAGAATTAATTACAGAAAGAAGAAACATAAAATGTATCATTAAGCAAATAAAAAAATTAAATTAAATTTAAGAAAAGTGTTCATGGGTGCAAAAAAATACATTTTTACGCATTTTCAAGTGCAAAAATTACTCTCTCTGGTGTGTGTTGAATTGCCTCTCTCACGTTTGTTGAATACACAAGACCCATACATGAAGAGGGCTGTCAATCTACGACAGGCCGAGATTGGGAAATCTACGTATTTATCTATGGTAGATAGTTCTAAGGATTTCGGCAAAAATTGAAAAGAGCCTGTTCCCGGGATTTCCAGTCCCGGGAAATTGCTTATTTATACTGGAATTCCCGGGACTAAAAATTTATTTATATACATAAAAAAGTACTGATTTTGTCACCCAAAATCTCTCCTCTTTCTTTAAATTATTATCGCTCATGATGAAGTAATATCTATGTAAGGGGAAAGAAACCAACGAAAGCTCAAAGTGTATATTAAATTATTTTAGATTGAAGAACGAATAGAAAAAAAGTTGTCTCTTTAATTAATTATTTAAAAAAACTAAATTTTTTTTAGTAACAGCAACTACAATGTTTTTCAAAGTGCACCAAAATGCACGGTAATTACATATGCAGCAAATTTTTACACAAATCTGTTTGATGCATTTGGTGGCCAAAAAATGGGGAAATATATATTACTTCAGATGACAGTGACGTTTTGAAAGAGAAGATTTTCGAGGAAACTTTAAGCGCTGCTATTAACAAAGAAGCTGAAATTATTTTAAGGCAGCGGAAAAAGGACCAAAAATACAGATAGTTTATACAACGTCCTCTTAACTATCCGGGCAACTTCTGTTCAGGGCGAAAGGCTTTTCTTAACAACTGAAATTGAGTTACTTAAATAAGAAACGGATTTTGAGATGCAAAAATATATATGCATATTTACTATTTTAAAAAGCCATTTGCAACAAGGAATAGAAAAGTAAAAAAATTTCTAAGGACAGAGAATTTTCATTGCATACCAAGAGTTAAAGGACTCAATTTACTGTTCTAAGACTGCTCTTTGTCAGCCACATTTATCCTAGACAACCTTTTAATGGCTCTTTGGATCACTGACAAATGATCAAAAATAAAAGTTCTTTGAATTTAATCCATCAGTTATTTTACTAATTATTTATATGCTCTCTTTTTGCTCGGTTTAAAAATAGTCCTTAAATACGAAGTTTGCTTAAAATGTCGATAAAAATATGAAATAAAGCTCAGTTTAAAATGAAGAATGATTAAATGATTCCTTTTGCTCATATAAAAATCAATGGATTCCGGAAATTTAATTTTTGCTAATTATTTTAGTATGTTCTTCAATTCCCAGGAATTCCCTAAATTCAAAATTTAGGAAAAATAAAGTTTTGTACCATAAAAATATATATATATCACAGGTCAACACAATTTCTAAGGCCCTTGATTTCTTAGTCAATATGATACTGAGCTTCAATACCTATAAATTACTTTGTTTGAATTTAATCTGTATCTTGAGATTTCCCGTTATAAAGAAAGATGCTGAATCACATAATTTGCATTTACTCGATAACTAATTCTTCGATTAAATTAAAAAACACAGAAGGATCGGAAACAAAATAACCTTTAAATTACTTCCTTATTAATTTTTTAACAGTCTTAAAGTTTCGGAGATATTCAAAAATGTTTATCGAAAAAATACATTTTTTTTGGCTTGAAATCAAAATTGTGTTCGATTGAAAATTCGTTGCACAATAAAATTTTCGATAGTGCTGCCAGCTCATAACACGAATTTGACATTCGATGTTCGATAGCCAGCGAAGATCGAACATCGAATGCAACTCATAATAAGGGCCTATAGCTAAATAAAAAATTGATATTATACCTCAATACCCGAGCTTACACTCTTTATATAGGCGCTTGCTATTTTTTCAAATTAAAATTTCTTCCTAACAAATAAGACACCCTACTCTTCGTACGTATATGGATAGACTCGTATGTATGTACGAATATCTAAAAGTCCTTATGAGAATTTATATTCTGCGTACATGTTTATATAGTGTGTATGTATGTTCCTTAATGTTTAATATGTAATTGTAAATTTATTAGTCACTTGGGACCTATTTACATTTCTGCTTAATTTTTTTACATATTTTTCGACGTATTTTTCTTGTAGCAAGTAAAAATATTTAACCACGAGTAAGTAGTAAATAATACTTAGATAGTTAAACATGGTGTGAGTGTGACTAGTATCCCAGTAAACATTTTTTCGAAATGTCTGAAGTAAAATAAAATCTGAGACTGTATCAGATAATCTAACGAGTTGCTTAAAGTGCTCTCAGATATTTGCCAGAATAGTCGACAAAATTTCCTGATGTTTTTCCTACACAGCACGATGGGCCAGGACTCAAATTTTTTTGCCAAAATTACATTTCAGGTAAATGCAAAATTTATTTGTACAACCTAAAAGAGGGCAACTTAAGCATTATTCCCTTAAAATATTTTGTAATTGTGGTCTATGGAAATTTTTTTCGCAAGTGTTTAAAGTAAAAATTCTATATATTATTCTATTTTTTGCACTTAATGCTGACCTCACTAATTTAAACAATAATAAAAAGAATTAGGCTAATAATTATTGTATTGGCTTTTTTCTACACAGCCAATGCAAAAAATTAATAAATATATCACAAAAATTGGCTGATCTCTAACCTCTGTCGCTCCTAGTCTTAAAGCAGAGACTCAAACCGCTGTTTATAAAGACTTTGAACCCGAACCCGTTGAACCCAAAAATTCAGCAAGGTTCGGGTTCAAAAATAAAAAAAATAAAGAAATATTTAATAGAAGAATAATAAAAAACATTACATATCTTGCATGCAAAAAAAATTAAAAACAAAATCAAAATAAAATAACGACCAAGGCAAATTCATACCAATTTTTAATTTCCGAATGATTGCCAAAATTTTTGGTTTTTCTTGTTCTGGGTATTTCTAATAATTTCTAATTTGAAGTATATTTTCTTATGTCAATACGGTACTTACGTTACAAACTTGAAAAAAGTTTTTTTGAAAGCTAAATACGTTAACTTTAATTAAAGTAAAAAAAGAATATATTGTATAAACGTATAAACGTGAATGTAAAATTGATTTACATAAATATTTTATTATTAAAGAAAATAATTGCGCGAGTTTAAATTTTTGGTTTTAAACCGTAACCTTGAACCGAACCTGAACTTTTTATTTTGATTAGCCCGAACCTGAACCCATTTGTTTCATGGTTTCAGTCCCTGTCTTAAAGCAATTAGAAAATAATGATGATTTCTTAAAATAGTATCAGTATTATAGCCGCCATATTGGTTTCACTATTGTGAATTTCAAAAACTTTTTAAAATAATATCTATCAAAAATCTTCCGAGTTTCTTTTGCTTTTTTTAAATAAAAATTGGATTTTTTATAAATTTTGACCGCCATATTGGAACCGCCATCTTGAATTTTAAAATTTTAATTTCATATTTGAAATCAGTGGTGCCAAAAACCCCCGATGCAATATTTTATAAAACCATTAAATCAATATTTTATTTATGGCTAAAATTCTGGGATCCTGCCCTATCGTGTACTGTTCAGACATGTCGAAATTTCCTTTAGAATTTCGCTATAAAATTCTCTCCGACATTTCGGCAAAGTTTTTAGAATCTCCTGATACAAAGAGGACCGCTTTCTTGTCAACCACTAATATGGTTTTCGATACGTCTCCCGACCGACTTCGGATACCAATTCAGATTTCGGACCGAAATCGGCAAAAAATGTTTGCTGCGATTTTACATATGTATGAGTGTATAATGAATTAAAGTTTTTAATTAATGCTTTTGTTTGTTCAGTGTAGAGATTATAAAGAATATGTGGTGGTTTTCTTACATTTGCTATCAAAGGGCGTAGATCAAACGCAAATACGCATTTATCCCTCATCCATTACATTTTATAAGCATATAGAAAAATATTGTGATGCTACAATAAAAGTATGTGTATAATTACTAAAGAAATTAGTAATTTATTGTTTCAAAATGTTATAAATGATACGACTGATATTGCAAAATAATTTTCTGTTTAATTATATTTTGTATATAATGAAATAAAGAAACTTTTTCGGAGCTTAAAAGTTTGTGTAATCTAGAAACACATCGGTCATCATCTGCTTCACTTATATATATAAAAGCATTTAAATTCAATGTTTCAGCGAGTATGTTGCTGCATTGATTAACTAGCCTAAAGTGTATCGTACGTTGGAAGTACGGAATAAAAAAGCCACTACCTAGTGCAACTCACGACATGATGAATGTAATTTGTCTCAGAGGATGTACCCGCTAAATCCACCTCGAATCTTTTGTCGGATAAGATAGTAGACGAGCAGTAACTAGTCGGGAAAATTTTAAATTTGCTCCAATATTGTCACATGGAAAAGATTACCTTGTTTAGAGCGACTCACACATTCTGATAAAAACGTGGGAGGGAAAGATAACAAAACCTCTCCAAAACTAAATATCAGTGTGTTTTATGAGGTGTCGCACAATATTTCAGGGGGCCTAGCGATGACTTTCGAAAGCTGAATAGTGTATGAAACAGTTCTTCCTATGAATCATTTTAACGGCTAGTGTTGGATAGTCTTGGCAGGCGGCATGTTCAATAATTTAAAGTAGGAAATAATGAAATGTATTTGTCGGAAATCTCTTGAGCTACATCGCATTTATCTACGACAGAAGTCCCAACCCAGAAAAAATTATCACCAACAATTTTTCAAACAAAAGTTTGTCTAAAATAAAATTTAATTTTCAGTAAATGTCCTTTACTGAATCAGTAACTTTTTTGTTTGACTTTTATTTAGGTCGCAATCAACAAAAACAACAATAAAAACCAGTTTTCTGTGTCGCAAAATAACAACCCCGATGACAACATAATCATAAGTAAAAACAACAATAACGATAGCAAAAGGAATGCGATAGTAACAAGTTTGTTTACTAAAGATTTCTCAGTGAATCAATTCGCTAATGTTATTGCGTGAATTCTCATTCACATTTTTAGAGTCTTTAGATAAACATACAGAGGTGAACACATGTAACAAAAATAAATTTCATAATAACTAAATGGATGATCATGTTATAATTTAAAACTTAAAATTATTAAAAATAAGTTTTACTGACGCAAAGGAAAAGTTAATTTGATATATTAAAAAAAAAGCCATTAAATATTTTGTGTGATTCAGTAAACTATTTTGTTTAAAATTTGTAAGCATTCTCAGACAAATTGTTTTATAAATTCTGACAGAAATATTGTTTGATATATTTCAGAAAATCCAGAAAATATTTTTGTTTGATTCAGTAAATTATTTTGTTCAGAATTGGTAAATATTCTTTAAGAAATTGTTTTATATATTTGGACAAATTGTTTACTGAACAAAGATAGATTTTTTCAATGAAATTGTTACGACATATTTTTCTGTATTTACAAATTTCCGTTTCTAGACAAAATATTTACTAATTCATAGAATTTCTTTTCTGAAAATGAAATTTAGTTTTTTCTGTGTTTTCATGACATATATCAACAGTAATCGATCCCAAATATTTTTTTCTCAAAAAAGGCGGCTAGCTAGATAAAGGTAAATATCCCAATTTTAAAAATTATTTGAAAAACGCTTATTCATATTTGTTTGATTTCTTCAAATGAAAACTATTAATTTGTAAGGCAGGCTAAAATAAATAACCGGCAAAAAAACTTGCGATTTATTTTAACTTTTAAAATTTAAATCCCTTCAAATGTCGGCAAATTTTATTTATCTTGAAGGTTTTTTTATTTTCATCTACTCTAGTGTGAGGGACGATGTGTTCGTGTGTGATTTATAGGGCTTTTAAGAAATTTTATTAAAATGCATATTCGTTGCTCACATGTCAGTTGTGCCCGCAGTCCGAAGGTGAAGAGAATAAGAACCAAAATCAGCAACATCAGCAGGAGCAGAAGAAGAATGTTTATGATTTTCATATGAGCATATAACATGAGGTGTCATTGGTAGCAGTTGTCCATACGAGTACAACAATGCCGCATTGTTTCAATGACCTGTTATTTTTCTTTTTTATGCAACCAATCTTCTTCTGGTTGTACGCATGAAATGAAATTCATATTCATGCGATAATACTGGTTTGTATTCACATCGTTATAAGTATTGAGCGAATGAATTTTTTAGCAATAATGTTTAGGAATCCATTAGCAGCAGCATCGTTATTGTCTTTGTTTTACTTTAGTTGTTGTGTTTGTTGTATGTCATAAATTGTCACCCAATTTATTTTTGTGACATTTGTAGCTGAAACTAAGAGTAGGAGGACAAAATCTCATCTTTTGTTTTAGATGTAGTGTCTGAATCCTTTTTATTAAATCTAAGTGTTGAATTTTAAGTAAAATATCCTAAAGAAACGTCAAAGAACTTCAGAAAAATATATTTTTGTAGTTAGCTAAGATGAAGAAAAATACATGTAAGTAGGTGAATATTCGAGTGATATAATTCATTTAATTTCCGGTGTGGGTGGCATTTTTATCGGGAAACTTCAAAAAAAATTGTAATCTCCAGTAGGGAGGTTACATGTAATATCATAATTAACCTGACCAGACATCCCGCTTTAGGCAGGATTATCCCGCTTTTAAGAGTTTGATCCCGCCTAGAATTTGTATCCCGCTTTATCCCGCTTTTTCGAGTTTTAAAATTTATAATTCTACTTTTTTAATTATTGCCAAAAATTTGGAAAATTTTTCAACTGAATAAAAAATATCTTTCTCCTTTTTCAGCCAGTACAACTCATTTTTAGACGTTGCTTCAAATCTCATTACTTCAAAATTTATAATTCAAAGATATTTAGGGCCATATGCATAGCGAAAACTTGGCATGATGTTAGCATGAACCAGATGGATCTTGCTGAGTTTTTTCATATATTTTAAACTGGGAAATCATCACAGAATATTGCAATAAGTCTCGGCTACAATCTACGGTAATTTTTAAATTAACATTTCATATCAAAACTCGTTAAAGTCCAGTTCAATTTCGTCATTCACGTAAGGCACGTAACATTAAAAATATTTGATTGTTCCAAAAATGATGATCTTAACCCAGAATAATCAAAAATCTTTGGATTCAAACCCATGCAGTTCGACTAAAATGCATAACTTCAATTTAAAAATTTCAACATTAAGATGAACAAATAATTAAGAAAAAGTCTTGAAAGCCAAACGCTAAACTAATTTTGTGCCCAATATATAAAACATAAGATGCTTAGATCCAACAAAATATACTAAAGTTACAAGACAGAATTTTTTCATACAAAATTGCTTTTGATCGACTGAATAGACAAGAATTATGTTCAATAAAACCATGTTATTGAAAAAAATATGAATTTCAATAACATTTGTCATTAACTTAATACAGTATTTCGTTGTATGTATTTCTTCCCCGTGCCGGTTATTTATTTTCTTTTCATACATAAGTACTTAAAACAAGTTGTATCTCATAAAAAATAACGTCCGGGAAATCCGGGTACGTATCCATGTCAACATTTTTTTCATTTATATCTCTTTTTTCTTTTGAAAAAATTTTGTTATCAATATAGCGGAATTCTTTATCACAGGAAATTTGAAAAAAAAAATTATTGAATAGCGGCATTTTTGTTATCAAAAACGAAAATTATTTTTTTCTGTGCTATTTTATAGGAAAGATAACTTCGGAATTTTTCACACACTGGCTTACAATTTTCTTATTTTTATTGGATCTAAACGACTTTATGTTTCATGTGTTCTTTAGACTTAAAGCAATTTACAAATTTTTTTTTCATATTTCAAAAATACATAAATTAATTAGTTGTGGGTTAGTTTATAAATATTCCTGCATTTCGTTGGGTGCTAATGCCAACTCATCAGTAGATTTTTGTTTCATCGTAACGGAGAAATTATAAATCATGATTTAAAGAAAACGTCTAAAAATGCACCGTTTTAAGTTTTTATGAACTTCCTAAGTACATATCGTTAGCTGAAATAAAAAATCACGTATCTATATTTTGTAGGAGAGAAAATCAAATTAAATATGTATGCACCTCAAGTTCCTGAAGTTTAGTCTCTTTTCTCGTTTTTATTTTGGTTGATTTTTATGATAAAGGTTTGAAAATTTATACGGACTTGTGCCTCGATGTAATACGCAATAATTAAATAACAATGCGATTTTAAATTATTTATTAGTTACGCATATATATAAAAGAAATCATGTGTGCACTCGTATTATCATAGAATTGGAGTATTTTTACATCATCCCGCTTTCCACAACATATTTTATAAAGCCACGCTTTTTCGTCGTATTTTCTTCAGAATCCCGCTTTTCAATCGTTCTTTACCCGCTTTTTGGCAAAATCTTCTGGTCACGTTAATCATAATGCCTATGGACGTTTAATTCACCAAAATCTGTTACAGAGTCAATGTAATATGTACACTCTAAAACATTACTTAAAATTTACGATAATATATTGTCTAAATTTGTGTTGAAAATTTCTCCTTGTCTAAAATTACGTCGATTTTGTAGTTATTTTATAAAATAAAAAACCTTTCAAATTAAACATTTTAGTAAAAACATTTTGTTCAAAAATAATGCGTGTGTAATTTTAGGTCGATAATAATCTGTAGTGCTGCCGACTATTATCGATCTAATTTTCAACAGAAGTGTTTTATTTCAGCAAAAATGTTTGCAATGTTTGTAATAGGCAACACTTTATTAATGGATTACAAAGTAATGAGTGGTACTTATTTATCATATTACTATGATTGAAATTAGAGCTACTGCCTAGTTTTTAATAAAATTAGTACGTATTTTTCTCATTATCTGAAAGTAGTTACAATTTGTTGATATGTATTAATGAAATAAGTAGATAACCAGTTTTTAAGTCAACATGAGTTTGTGTATGAAAACTATTTTATGTCGCTTAAACTTATAAGTGAACAATAGCTCAGTGAGTAAAGAAAGTTCTTGTATTCATATTTGAACGAGAACAGGTTCGTGTCCTACCTGGTTCAAAAAAAAACTTAAAAATATACATAAAATATAATGTGTATACATTTTTTTTTAATTTTAATTTGTTTATTTGACTACTTATTTTTTTGCTTCAAGTAAGCCAAATAGTAAATAATTAATTGCTGTGAAAATGTAAATACATTTGTAAGGGGTAACCCTATTTTTTGGACTTCCCAAACAAAAATAAGTAGTTATCAAGTCAAGTTGTAAGTATGTAGTTACGACTTAAATCCTCATATACTTCTTTGCCTACCAGTAAGCAAAGTTTTTGCTGGGTATGTATATAAAAATTAATCTGTGTTTGTATATTTGTTTTATTTTTTTGTTAAGTGTTGGTTTGTTTGCGCGTTATAGGAACCCAAACGGTAAGAGCGATCGTGTTAAAATTTTGAAACTGTCACTTACGATCGGGAAAATAACAGGCTAATTTATTTTTTGATTTTTAAGGGGAAAGGGTACCTCCTATAAAAATGAATGTTTAATTTCCCTATATCTGCATAACTACATTGGTGAGACTCTCTAAATTTTGCGTGGGTCATTCTTAGAATAATATACGAAGTCCAACAATACTTGGAGGTATAGGTAAGCGGAAACGGGTAACTCCATGACAAAGTAATTATTATATATATGTTCCTTTAACACCCACTGGAGCATAGGGCGCTACAGTAATTATTAATATAGCTATATATGCATAACTACTACAATAGTGAGGCTCTCTACATTTAGTGTGGATAGTTCTTAGAACAAATTGAAAGTTCCAACAAAATCTTGGAGTTATTGGAGATGGGACAGGGGTACCCCCTATACAAAGGTATTATTAATTGTGAGGCTCTATTAATTTGATGCGGATAGCTGTTAGAACAAACTGCAAAATCCAACAAAATCTTGGTGGCATAGGAGGGGAGAGACGGGTAACTCCATGCAAAGTAATTATTATTTTTCCTATATCTGCAGAACTACAATAGTGAGGCTCTTTTAGAACTAAGTGAAAGTTTCAACATAATCTTGGGGTTATAGGAGGGGGAGAGTGGTACCCCCATACTAAGTTATTATTAATTTGCTTATATTTGCAGAACTACAATAGTGAGGCTCCCAAAATTTGATGTGGATAATTCTTAGAACAAAATGAATGTTTAAACAAAATCTCGGTGGTATAGGAGTGATGACAGGGTGCCCCATGCAAAGTAATTAATAATTTTCCTATATCTGCAGAGCTACAATAGTAATGCTCTCTTAATTTGATGTGGATAGCTCTTAGAATAAAGTGCCAATTCCAAAAAAATTTTTGAGGTGTACGTGGGGAGGATGAATAACCCCCATACGAAGTAATTATTATTTTTCCTATATCTGCAGAGCTACAATAGTTAGGCTATCTAAATTTGACGTGGGTAGCTCTTAGAAAAAGGTAAAAGTTCCAACAAACTCCTGGAGATATAGGAGGGGAGATGGTTACCCAGTAGTCACTAAAGCGGGACTCTTTAAATTTGTTATAGCTTAAACTGAGAACCAATTGCGCTTTTCAACAAAAGCCTGTTTGTATAGAAGGAGGTGAAGGCCCGCCTTAAAACGTAATTTTTAATTATCCCATATTTGGAGAACCACCATAGCGAGATCCCCCAAATTGGGGCTTTTTTTGGCTATCAAATAAGGGTTCGCCAAGAAGAGACTTTCTGCTAACATACCATATACTCTGTGAGATTTCCTTAGTAAATATTGTCACACGATCAAAAGTGATATAACGTCCATGGGCATAACGCCATTTTTATGCCCCATAAGGACCAAGTATATTATGACATTGGAAATTATTATATGTAATATTATTACATGTAGCTATCTCCTCAAGGAACTCAATATACCAATTAAAATATGCTACTAGCTGGTTAAATTGATGCTGGTCGCCAGGGATGATAAAGTTGGTACAATTGTACTTTTTTGGTACTATTGAAACCAAAGAAGTACGATGGTACTACTTGCAAAATTTTCCAATTTTTTGTGTGGTATCCATTGATTATTCAATCATACGAGAATATCGAGACTACTCCATGATATTCCGAACAGCAAACTATTTCCTACTCACTCTTGACAGATTGGCGTTAAAAAGAGAAACAAGAAAGCCTTGGTGTTCAATTTTGTTTTGTTTTTCGCATATATTCGTAATATTTGCAACACTTTTATTTGGATAAAATGAAACAAGAACATATAATTGTTGTTCTCTCTCAATCGGCAGCCAATAAAAACTGATTTGGGCAATTTTCAACTGTCACAGTTTACGTGTCTGGTTGGTCGCTGTTAGAGCTACATATTTCGTATTAATAACTCAAAATCTATGTAAGTTGACTTACGCATTTATTCAAGAAACCCACAGAAATGTCGGATTTCAAGTTTTAATAGAAAAAATATATATTGCTTTTTTAGCAAACTTCAAGTTTATAAGAATAAAGAAATTAGTAAGTAGGTTCCTTGTTACATGGCAGAAGTGAAGTTTCATTGAGATAAATTGAAATTTAAATTGTGTGATTTTTGGCACCATTATTTGAAAAAGAATTTATCAAAAATAGTTTAAGAAAACAAAGCCATATTTGATCTTTGACACAATGAGTACATAATAGAGGGCTGCACAAATATACTCGAAGGTACTCGTATGTATGTTTGTGTGTGTATGCATGTATGTTTTTTTTGTATATATGTGTGTATATATGTATGTATATATCTATATTTGGTCGTGGCTATGTATGTACACACATATACATGCATGTATATACATAAGAACATACATATATGCACACACGAAATTCATACGAGTACATTCTACGAATACATTTGTGTACACTTTGCAGCCCTCTAGTACATAAAATCAATCAAAAACGTGTGGCTTATTTGGTTACAACAATTAAGAAAGATTTTAGTACTATTTGAGCCGAAAAAGTACTATTTTAGAAGCTCATTGGTACGAAATTAATTTTTTCATTTATCATCCCTGCTGGGGTCTATTCATCATTAAACTATGTTACATAGAGAAGAGTGTGAAGTTCGTCCAGATAGCCCTATGAGGTTTTATTGACACTCAAGGACAAAAAAGAACAGAGTTCTGAAAATGATTAGAAACTGGACACTAGATATGGTATCATCCAGGGTAATTAAATTGAAATTGTGTAGTACATTGAAGATCATAAGGGAAACTGAAGGCTGTCTACAACGTGGCATACTATTGCCTTTCCTGTATTTCCAGAGTTTATCTAATGTCAGATAGCCAGGCATTGAGCAAGGTCTTTGTCGTATAAGGCATCCATAATAGACTAACATTAGGTGCAAGCCTTGTCTTGAAGATCATGCAGGACACTAACTAAAAAGAAATTTTTCCCTGGGCCGAGGAATGGCTTCCTTGCCATAAGCCATATTTTTCGAAACAGATGCCAAAAGTTATTGTCAATTGATAAGAACGACCTTAGGTTACAAAGTGATAGGCTTGCCGAACACTTTGATCTTAGAGCGCACCAATTTACTACACTCCAAAACACTTTTGTTGAAAATTAGGTCGATAATAGTCGGCAACACTTTACAGATTATTATCGACCTAAAATTACACACGCATTATTTTTGAACAAAATGTTTTTACTAAAAAAAAACGATTGGCTGCGTGCAGTTTTGAACCGCGACTGATAGTCTGACGTATCTACCATTCAGCCATATCCGCATTATACTTTACGTTACATTTTTTCCACTTGGACTAAATATGTTTAATTTGAAAGGTTTTTT
Organism: Panzeria rudis; assembly: GCA_956483635.1. NCBI lineage: Eukaryota > Metazoa > Arthropoda > Insecta > Diptera > Tachinidae > Panzeria > Panzeria rudis. The sequence goes on along the minus strand of OY101449.1, from coordinate 117,243,115 downwards.
CTTTAATAAAATAACTACAAAATCGATGTAATTTTAGACAAGGAGAAATTTTCAACACAAATTTAGACAATATATGATCGTAAATTTGAAGTAATGTTTTAGAGTGTACCAGTAATGCAAAGACAATGCAAAATGGATTTTCTAAATTGCATGAAAACACATCGTAGCTGCTATTCTTTCAGAGTAGCCGACTCTAGCGTATCGTAGAAACAAATTTCTTGGAGAGAAGTTCATGATCTATCACCGAACAAAAATATTGGATTTGTCTAAGATGCTTCAAACGTCTGATACTTCAAATTGGACGCCATGTTAGAGTTTCTTGTGTCTTTGGTTAACTTCGATGTGTTTGTTGCAAGCAATATCATAAAAATAGGCCTAATAATCATAACAAAAAATTACACATGAATATAAAATCGAAATGTGTATATCGCCCCGCGCCATAAGCAATAACACAACACTTTTTGTCTTATTTTTCTTCTATCTTGAATTTTTCTAATATGTTTAATATATAAAAAAGGATATTTATACCAATATATTTACATACATATTTAAATATGTATGTGCATGTGCATCTACACTGTACATATATAAACAAATATATATTTAATACACATAAGAAGAAGCATTTTATTTTTATGTGTTTTTTATATTTTAAATATGGCTGCTGTTACCGATGATTACGATAAAATAGTTGCTGATTCTCGGCTCTTGTTTATGTTGGCTGCTTGAATACTTGATAATAATACTCCTTCATATATGAAGGATTTTCCAATAAGGGCGGGTCGATGGTGAAATGGAATAAACCAAGATGACTGTTTGGTTTTAACGATATTCCGTTTTCATTTTAAAGGTCCATGAACATATGACATAGCTAAAGTGTCTTCCATGGCTCCTCAAGTTGGAACGAATCCGAAAACCCGGCTCAATTTTGGCTATGGCTTGAATTATGTTGATTTTGAAAGCATGGACCAATCGCAGCTTAATGGCAGAGCATTGAGACTTCAGAAAGCTGCAAATTTTATTGCAATATTAAAAAATATGTTGCCTACAGATCGGTTATATTATTAATACAAGAATCTTCGATAGGAGGAATGGACGGACATAGGAACACTCAAAATATTCTGTACGTAAAATTAACTGTAATTATAATGTAAAATAAATGAAAATTCAATTAAAAACCGGTCTACTTAGTTTTCATCTAAATCTAATAAAAGGTTTATTAAATTTAAAGTGTTAAACAATGAACTTCTTTAAGCCCGTAAAGAATTAATGATTCTTTCTTTGTTTGGGTCAATCTAACTGTCACAAGAACTAATCGCGAATTCCGTGAAAATAACGGAAGCTTCGCTTGTTTCTGCTATTTTTACTGTTAATAATCAGCCCCAAGTTTCGTAAAAATAAATTATTTTTGCTTTATTTTTAAATGGGAAAGGCTTATTATTATTTTACTAATTGCACGTCTCATAAGCGAAGCGTTGAGGTGGGTACTACTCTCACTTCACGCGAAACTACTGTTTTTCAAACTTAAAATGGCTCTATTATTATCATATATTACACTTGTTAAAAATAAATATATACACACATATTAAGAAAAAAATACTATTTTTAACACTCATGACATTTTTAATGTCATTTTTATTATTTAAACTAATTAAAAAACTGTTTAAAAAAGATCTGCCTTGGACGTCCGTTTGTCTGCATGTACGGATCCTGTATGTGGTCACTATAACGACCGAAAGACTACACTAATCGAGTCCTTTCTTTTCTTTTTACGCTTCAGTATAATTAGGAATAGAAGTCTATTTAATTTCACGGTCCAATTGAGATTATGAGGCGTGTTTTTACTCACTGTTTCTTAATTTGATTTCCACTAGGAATCAAACGAAGCTCCTTCAGGTTTGAAATGCAACGCACCAACCTCTCGGCTAAAGCATAGTATGTAAGCCAGAAGCACGAAGTTAACATGAACTTGCTCATTTGTATACATTTAACATTAAAAATTCAATAAAAAAAACACGCATGGTCTTGGCAGAAATTTAACATGTGACCTTTTGGTTAATAGTCTAACGCACTGTCCACTACGCTATTGATTTTAAATGAATATTCATATATTTTAAATTACAATTTCAGCTAGTTTTTAGTACTTACAACATAAAAAACGGACAATATTGATAGCAACCGAAAATCCGTATTAATGTGTACTTAGTTTTCTTATTGAATGTTAGAATCAGTTTAAAATAAGATTGTTTAGAATTTTAAATGTTTATTAATTTAAAAATTACTGCACGGAATACTTCTTGAATAAAGTACATTCCGTTACTATAATAATATTGTGAGTGAAGAGATTCTGAGTTAAATAGTACAACGAATGTATAGAATTTGATCATAATTTCTTAATAAATGCGTATTATGTATGTGCTACAAAAACCAACACAATAAATTTTAAAAAGCCACTTTAACCTAATTGACTGAAACCAACGTATAAAAATTTTTTGTTGTATCAAAACTCATAGAATTATGACCACCTTCAAAACAGGTGTATCTAATATAAAAAAAAAATGTTGAAGTTTGCAACAAAAAACGTAATAAAAATATATTTAAAAAAAGCTTATATGTATGGTTTTAGAACTACAAGAAATGTGGGAAATGATCCAACCTACACATTTCATAGTTCTTAAAATATATATAAATAATACTGTTTTGTAGTCCTTTTATTAAGTTTTATGTTTCAAACTTAGTTGTTTATATTTTAGATACGCCTTTTCTAAATTAAACTAACGATATATACTTTTTTTTATAAAAATGTTCGTACTCAGCATGAATTTTACGGTATAAAAATAATGCTGCAAAATTTATATAATTTTCATAAGTTTTATCAAGATACTGAAAATGTATAAAAATAATGCATCCTATAAGATCCAACAACATAAATGGTTTGTAAAGTATATACAAACATAAATACATATGCGCACATTAAGTTCCCGGTTGGCCATGTCTTTCAGACATCTTGCAAAACTGATGCATGACAATGTTAAAGCTTCGATGACCTGTTGGTGACAGCTCAAAGAAATCAGTTAGGACATTTTCGAGCAAATGGCCGCTAGGTTCATACATGATAACAAGAGCGACACTGTCACCTATATTTTCATTGATGACCATGTAGATGACAGCATCCTCAGATATGTCCCCATTACATTTTTTCGCTTGTTTATTTTTTACAGGTGTTCTACAATAACAATTTGAGGAATTTGCTTACATCGCTGATGTAAGCAATATTTAGTAGCAGCTAGTGATGACGCTTTGGCTTATTTTTCCACTTAGATTTAACAATACGACGAGTTGGCCAACCGGGTTTGTTTCTTTTTATTTTATATGTATCTTATGTATGCATGTTTATGTCACATCATTGTCGTATAATAATTCCGAACATAGAAAGTCATAAAAATACATTAAATGATGGCAGCCAAAGATATCAAATAATAAAAACTCGTCAGAAGAAACAAACCAAACCAACATACAACAAACAAACGAATTAAAACAAAAACAAACAAAAAATATCGTTTAGACATTTATGCCACCCTTAAAAATTGCTTGACAAGCATAACAACAAAATAACGACAACGACATGAAACCATTTAAACCAAAAGGACTCAACCTCCAAATTCTCCTCCACCTCCAACACAAGCACGCTTGCTGCTTGCTGCCTTATATTAAAATGTTGTATGAAAAGAAAACAACAAGAAAAAAGCAACATTTTATTAACAATATTCTATAATAACCTCCCCCTTTTTTATATTTTTGTTATTTTTAAGGGGCAGAGGATCCTTTGCCCAGAAATATGGCGCTATGGCATAAGACGAGGGGGGGTAGTAAAAAATATGCTTGTATTTTTTCATAAAAATTTACAAAACTCTAAAAGTTTGTTGCCTTTACGAAATTACTTTTTGGAAGAAAAAAAAACAGAATGAATATAAATACAATTTTGTAAGCACCCACTGATATTCAATGTTGATATCCTTCTTATTAATGTGCAATACAGTTTTTGAAAGAATGCATTTATAATCCAAACGAAACTGGTATAGCTAGAAATTTAAGCTGACATATTTATGCAGTTGATAAGCATCAATTGGAACTACAAGTAGACATGTCGATCCCTAATCGCTAAATTACCATAAATGACAATTTTTCCAAAAAAAAATTTAATTACTGAAGTTTATATACATATCGTCCCGACCATATCCTACTATGTGAATGTGAAAATCGGTACGTTTCAGGAGAGCACAAAACCCGCCGGAAAGTTTTTTTATTTTTCCTAATTTCGTACATTTTCATAATTATTTCTCGACATAGAAAATTTTGTAAGCCTTCAGCCTGCTGTATCGCCGCTGAAGAGGAATTTGTTGTCCTATTTTAAGAAAGAGACAAAAAGTCCCATACAACGAAGAGTTAGAAGGTTATATGCTCTACACAAATGTTTTCCGTGGTGTTATAAAAGTGCTGAACACATCTTATACTAATGGTGTTTTCTTTTCTACATAAAAAATATCACCTTGTTGAACATGCAGCCTTGTGGCGACAGAACATCTTACTAATATTATACATATATGAGAAAGTATGTATGTTTGGTATTTCAGCAGCTCGCTGAAGCAGGAGAAGCAATAAATATGATAAATTATTTAATTGACCTGTTCTATTTCCTTTTAGATTTGTTTTTTAATAATATCGCTAATTTTGTTTTGGTAAGTCTGATTTTTATAGTATGTAGCTATAGTATGTAGGACTTTTTGCGTTTTATTTAACGAAATTCTCCGTATTAAAATTATTGCTTCTCGCCCTTATACACTTGCTAATAGAAAAACTAGGCTCTTTTACCGCGACTTAATACAATAACAACAAAAAATAGGTTGGTGCTTTTTTTAAGCATTTTTTTTACCTCGAAATTATGCTTTTTAGTAGAGATGTGCAAATGTCGTGAACTTTTTGTATCAGGTGTGATTCACGCGTGACTCACGCGTGATCGTGATTAACTTAAAAAATAATCACGCAATCGCGCGTGAGCGTGATTTACCGTGCGTGATCGTGCGTGATATTAAAAATGTAATTTTCACGCACTCACGAAATTACATTTCGTAGATTGCTGAAACAAATTTTCTCTTTACTCCTACAATATTTTGATTTAATTTGCGAATTTTATACGACATTTCTGATAAGTTTCTAATTTTAGATCCGAGTTTTCTGCGGTATGTCGAAAATTCCTTAAAAGATTCGTCAGAATTCGTAGAGAGTTTCGGCAAAGTATTTAAAATTTTCTCGGAAAAAGAGGTTCGTTTTCTTATTAACCACTCATATGGACCGTCCTCGAAAACGAATTCAGCATCTTGTGCAGACTTTCTGCCCTACTTCGCACCGAAAGTACGTGTGTCGACAGCAAAAGAAACCCAGTGAACCTTTTATGCCGACATGTCTGACATCAGGAAAAACAGCACACAAAAAGGCAAAACGTTTGAAATACGATATATCGCTTATCTACTGAAACAACGGACACAAAGATATTGTAAAGATTCTGTGTAATACGAATTTTTACGAAATATTTTGCAAATCTATGCCTCGTTTCTGTATTTCTCGCATCGTATAAGTTTTCACATGAAGTGTGAAAAGAGAATTCATCGTTTCTCGATTTGTGAGTAGAAACTGTTTCTGTATTTCAATGCGAAACGCCAGCTTATTTATTGGAATATTCCAATCATTCAAGTGTCAAACAGAGTAACAAGCCGATGGAAAAGTTGTGGCGGCGGCGTTGAAATATTTTCATAAAATACTATAATATTTCTTAAACAAAAAATACTTTATTGAATGTGTTTTATACCTTTTATCTTTCCAACGATGATATGCCATAACTTAAAACCATTGTAAAGTACTTGTAGTCTTATTTTCAATGCAAAATAAAACGTGTTCAGTTTTTGCAATCGGCGGAGCGCGATCGTAATAAACAGTCGGCGACTAGCCACCAGCCAAGAGATAATTTCTTATAAAAAAACTGTTTAAAACAAAATAATTAAGTAAATTAGCTTGCTTACATTATCCATGCAAAGTTTCAAAATCTATAACTTAATATTTTTATTTTTAAAAATACTTCTCGCATCGTTTTCAAATCTGAGAAATTTTTCTCACATCCTTCCAATAACTATTGGAAAATAACTTAAATGACAGATAGTTCTCGCATTGTAAAGATACAGAAATACTTGTGTGAGAAAACCAAATTTTTGTTTCATTTTACTTCGTTTTTCTTTCAATTCACAGATTTCATGTGAGATATTTTACGATGCGAGAAATACAGAAACGAGGCACTGGTACATAAACTAATATTAGAAGTTACATAACTTTCATATTTAATAAATGACTACCTACAAATATACACCCAATGAAAGCTTGGAAGGTTCCCTATAAAATAAAATATTGAGTACCGCTATATTGTCCAGTCTTTAAGATACCGGTGTTTTTACGTAAAAAGTAAAATTTCATTTCCCTCATAATGGGTTAATGGCTTTGAAAATATTGAAAGTATTTCATACAATAAACGCATAAATTTTAAAATGAGCATGATTTAATATATTATTTAATATATAAATAAAGGTACATAAGCTTTTTTAATGTAACACTGACGATTATATTTGAAAAATAATAGGAATTATAACTTTTTTAAGAAATTGTTGTAGTTCGCAGTTATGTGTATTGAGCGTTACTCGCTTTTAGCATTGTTTCAATATTCAGTTTAATTAATAAAATAACGGCGTAGGGTTGCACTTCTAAATATTTAAAAGTTTTGCGAACTTTGTTAAATAGTTTAAATTGCAAAAAGTTTCATCAATCAATAATAATGTATTGTAGTTTTTTAATTTAATTGAAATTTTTTAGTGTGTAAATAAGGAGTTTATGTTAAAACTTATCGAAGATTATACATTTGTGGGTTCTAAAATATATTAAATTCGTAAGAAAATATATTGAGCAAAATTCTTAAATACAATTATCTATAAATTTTAGAGTGGTTAAAAAAGTTAACATCAGCGGAAGGGCAGAAACGATATGGAGAACATTATCGGTTCAGAAATTTCTGATTTGCTTTCAAAAAGTCATTCCCAGAACAACCGTGAAAGCAAATATAACGCTCAATCCACAAAAATTTTTAAAAAATTGAAAAATGTTATTTTATATTAGGATCCATTGAATGAGGCGAAAACTATAACACCTTCTCATATTTCTATTAATTAAATTGGTAAATTTAAAAAAAGAAAATGAAAAACCCAAAATGTACACTCACAATGAGAATCCCCATGGATATTATTTAAAAAAATCGTTTTTATATGAACACTAAAAAATTATTAAAATACACACAACTTCAATTATTAAAACTTTAATGTTCGATTTGTGTTTTTGTGGGATATAAAAAAAATATATCGCGAAAGCTTAAGCTTTTGTCGTGCGTAAGCGCGCGTGATAAAATCAAATTTGATCGTGAGCGTGCGTGATCGTGAGAGTCTTGAAATTTGCTGTGCGTGAGCGTGCGTGAAAAAAATATTATTTTCGTGATCGTGCATGATCGTGAGCGAAAGCTCACTCACGCGCACATCTCTACTTTTTAGTGCCTTTTTTAAATTTGATTGTGCTTTTTGCTCAAAAAAAAGCTGGCATCACTGGATGAAGTAGTGAAGCTGAGAATTGCATTTGAGACTTTTTGCTCTCAGGATTATAACTCTATTGGATCGGTTCCGCGAGATGGGATGTTCCACAAATTGTCGACAGAATAGAGTAGCACATCGTTTTACATCTGCATGTTTTATGTTGTTAAATACGATAGCTGCGAGAATCATTTAGTTATTCGGAACTAAACATTAAGTCAAGACGGTAAGAACCAAAGACGTAATAAAAACTTTATTTTTTCATTATACATAGAAATTGTTTTTCTCATATATTGATAAAGCTAGCAACGGAAAAGCAAGAGCTTTCGTTTCTCAGTGGCATAAGATATATTTTTCTGGGGGAACTTTTTGCTACTATTTAAGAAAATTCTTATTTTAAGAAAACATTGTTTTACAACTCTGTTGAAAAACAAGTGTTAGTATAAATATGCAAAAAAAATACATAAACGCAAACCAAAAATACATATAGACAAGAAATGAAATAAAAAGAAAAATACCGTTTATGTTTGTTATTTTATTTTATTGTATTTTATTTATTTCCATTTTTATTTCCAAATACCAATATTACTTAAGTACGTGTTGGTATGCCATAAATACAAATACTAGTAAACTTTATTTGTATAAATGTTATATTAATCTAAGTATGTATGCACGAGTATGTGTGCATGGATATGAAACAGCATATCCGTTTGGTTGTATAAATGTAAATATGTAAATGTGTAAGTGATAATTGTGTTGGTATTGGTATGTGGTAACGATTTATTTATTTATTTTTTATATATTTTTTTTCTTCTTTTCATTTCTTTTCACTATATGTATTGTAGGTTTGTGTGTGTATTTGAATTACCCGTGTAACCTCCCTATTTTCTCTAGTACAATCATAAAAATCCACATTTTTCCAATTTAATACCACATCAGAAAAAAAATTTGATGATATAAATACGATATGCAAACATAAACATTGATACAATCATAAAGAAAAGCGAATTAAATTGGAAATGTCTATAATATTTTTGAAGCCATTGTACATAAAAAGCACTGCTGCAGCATGAGGTTTGACTTAAGCAAGAAATCTTTAATTTAAAATGTTTTTAGTTAAAAAAAAGAGTAAAGCAGATTTCCATACATATACTCAAAATCTGTCTTGCCACTTGCGAGCTACTTTATTTTCATAATTCCATATTCTATCAAATAAATTAAGCCAGTAACACTTAAAACTACAAACAATTTCAATCCAGCCTTCCTTCTTTCCTTCCTTCTACATCCATCCACCTTGCCTGTTAATAAAGCAGTTGCTCAATTTTAATCATTATTTATGGTATTTCCCTTCATATGTTTATATTTTTATAAACTTTTTTTAAATCTGAATTAAATCTGCAGTTCATTGTATGCAGACGATCACCAACAAACAGAACTAATCAAATTGTCAACATTATCATAACACATTCGAAAAAGTCTAGACTAAAAAACCCAACAGGCAAAAGCCATATACGAGTATAACACCTGTAATTATATTCTGATCTTGAAAACTTATTCAACTATAGCAAGAGTACTTAAATACGAATAACATACATAATGTTAAAACCTTTATTATGACAGATGACAACTTAAATTGTTTAATTTCGAATATCAAGATGATACAATGGGATCTGTGTGCGCCGCGCACATATAGTCACTACATTGGTTGCAGTGTAAAGTAAACCCTTGTCAAAAATGAGCATGATCAGCATAATTTGATATTTCCTTGATGATAAAATGAATAAAGATGAATATTATTAAATCGAAAGTTTTTGTTAATTTTTATAGACAACAAATTATAACTTCAACTTGACACTTTCAAAATCGGATTAAAGTTAATTGTGCAGAAAATAACAAGAGATAAACATATCATTTTAATAAATTAAAAAAAAGAATAATAATTTTAAGGAATAAAGGGATTATTTCTTGATTTTTCAGCTTTAAGCATTTGCACACAGACATACATGACTGATTCTCATTTCAAATGCTTTTTTCGTGTCCGTTGAAAGTGTAGTGTACCTCACATATGCTTAATGCATAACCAACAGTCTAGTGCACTTCACAATGTGTCATTGCACAAATTAGTAAGGTATCAATAACAATAAATATAATTATTAGCTACATGTGCTGATCAATCGTAATGTTTGAGTGACACAAATTTGAGTGTCAAGTGTTAATTGAGTGCATTCCAATGCACCACATTGCGATTGGTCAATGTACAAAGTAATTTGAATTCCTTAATATTTTTATGGTGCGGAAAAGAAACAAATTTAATGTTAACAATAAGCTAGTATAAGTTAGAAAGGTTAAGTTTAATTCTCAAAAGTAGTATATAAGCCGTAGAAAATATTTAATAAAACAGACTTTGATTTGAATAACTAAATTGGCAACATCTGCCTGCCTTTCATTGATTAGTCTCACCATCTTTTGGCAGTTCCTTTTTAGCTGAAACCCTTTCAGCTGTATAAGATAAACATAAGGGTTATAGGGTACTTATTACATGGCAGTCCTGCCTTACATAAACAACACAAAATTTATTACATGGCGATCGTGCAATACATCCACCATTTTACCTATTAAGGGTTATAGGGAACTTAATTACATGGCGATCCTGCCAAACTTATTACAAAAGTGTAGTAAAATATTTCATAAGATAAACGCATAAATTATAAAATGAAAACTGCTGTAATATAACGTAACATATTATAATTAAATTAACATACGTTTTTTAGTACTTACTCTTAGTTTTTACTCTCTTCATACAAAATGGCGTGTCTGCAATGCATGCTGTTGATTTTCCATATTAAGAAACTATGAATTTTTCCAAAAACGAGATTAAACCTATAACGGTCGTAGGTCCATTATTATAACTTGGCAATGGTGAAAGGCAGGATTTTATCGGACGTATAAACAGTTTATCTTTATTACAACTTTACTTTAACTGATAGTGAGCGATAAGTTAAAGGCAACTGCATCCTAACTGGTAGGTTACATTAAATTTGTAATATGTAATGATAAACTGTTTATCCGTCCGACAAAATCCTGCCTTTAACTTTTGCCAAGTTCTACTAATGGCCCTTAGAATATTTGCATTTTCTTCTCTTATTTTACACACTAAATTTTTCAAAAACTATAAAATTTCTAATTTTTTTTAATTCTTGTTGTCCGCAAACTTGTGTATTGAGCGTTACGCTTGTTTATTACGCTCCATTACTCAGTTTAATTATCAAAATTGCGTTAAGAACATACACTAAAATAACAGCGTAGGTTTGTACTTCTAAATATTTAAAAGTTTTGTGAACTTTGTTAAATAGTATTATATTGCAAAACGTTTCATCAATCAATCATCGTTTGTATTCAGAAAAAATGTATTGAGTGTTATTCATATTTTTTTTTATATAATTGAAATTTTTTACTGAATACACTCTAAAACACTTTTGTTGAAAATTAGGTCGATAATAGTCGGCAACACTTTACAGATTGTTATCGACCTAAAATTACACATGCATTATTTTTAAACAAAATGTTTTTACTAAAAAAAGCGATTGGCTGCGTGCAGTTTTGAACCGTGACCTACTGCCGGATAGTCTGATGTATCTATCATTCAGCCATAGCCGTATTATACTTTATGTAAAATTTTTGAAAATTTGAAAGGCTTTTTCTTTAATAAAATAACTACAAAATCGATGTAATTTTAGACAACGAGAAATTTTCAACACAAATTTAGAAAATATACGATCGTAAATTTGAAGTAATGTTTTCTTCGAAAAACTATTGTTTCTTTCGCACTGTGGGTTGTTATATTTTCGAAGAACGTATTAGTTACGTCGTATTTTGCTACGAATAATTATTTGAAATTGCCATAACTTTTAACTTTGTTGGTGGATTTTATTAAAATAAATCTTGTTTCAAAGAAGAGTTAGCCTACTTTTTGCTTATGTATAAATGTTTGTAAAGAGTTATTTTAAAATATAAAAATTTGTATTTTTCCATGTGAACCCAAGTCAAAATTAAAAAAGTGGTCATAACATTTAATTTCGTCCTGCGATTATTATAATTTTTTGTTTTTAGAGAGTAGATGTATAGTGCTTTCAAACTTTGTACTCATTTTTAGTGCTTTATTTTTGTTTTCGCAAAAATCACTCTCGGAACAAACGAAAGCAAATGTAACGCTCAATACAGAAAAAAGTAAAAAACGAGGCGAAAATTATAAGATGAATCCTACCTTCTCATATTTCATTTAGTCACATTGATAAACAAACAAAAAAAACACAAAATATACGTTTAGAATGAGAACCAACCATATATGCATGTATGTACTCGGTTGACCATGTCCTTCAGACATCTTGCAAGACAGATCCACGACAATGTTAAAGCGCCCATGACCTGTTGGTGACAGCTCAAACAGATCAGCGAAGACATTTTCGAACAAATGGCCACTAAGTTCATACATGACAACAAGAGCGACACTGTCAACCATCTGTTCATTAATCACCATGTAAATGATAACATCCTCAGAAATGTCGTTGATACGCATTACATTTCTCATTTGTTCTTTTTTTACACGTGTTCTACGATAACAATTTGAGGAATTTATCGCTCAGAGGTAATTTAATACATGAAGTTTTAATAGACATTGTAATAAAACTTGTCATCAGCTCAATTTTTCTCAATTTTTCAAGCAAAAATATACCAAAATGATATAAACTGGTGACAGACTGAGTAACAATGTCCACAAGAGTTTCATTTGCTGGTATACAAAGAGTAGTGTTTTTTGTTTTGATTCTGCCCCACTGTGTATTGATTGTAAATATAAGCCATATGCTATAAAAAGCCACAATCGGCCATGTGACAGAGTTCAATTCCGTTTGGAAACGGAATTCAACCCACCCCATTTTTGAAGCAGCTGGTGTCTAAAAAAGAAAACTAAAATACGCAAATTTGTCAGGTGTGTCCAGACTGTTGGCGGCGCTACTATGCTGCGGTATGCTCCAGCTAGGGCTTGACATAATAGGGTGGATTGAATTCCGTTTCCGAACGGAATTGAACTCTGTGGCATGGCCGAATATTTTCTTCTTAGTTTGTTCACGAAAACAATTTGACTTTTCTTTAATAAAAACTTGAAGTTTAATTCTGATTTGTAAGGATGGATTTGGGGGTACCTAATTGCATACTTTTTGGTAACCCGCAAATCATCTTGAATGAATGAATTAAGCTAAACGGGAAACTCAGGACACTGTGGCCGAGATAGATTTATTGTATCCCCTGGCAGGTGCTAGAGCACCTCATCTAGACCTACTGTCCTGAGGAATCTCAAGATTGCCAGTGGGTCTAGTGTTGGCAGTTCCCAATCCTCCAATAGGTGCTTGCTATATCTTCTGTGGCATAACGCTTCACAGTCCTTCAGAATATGATCTGGAGTTTCATCGTCGTAATCACAGAATCTGCACAGGTTATTACTCTCAATGCCAAGTCTGTTGAGGTGTTTTCTTAGTCTGCAATGGCCTGTGAGGAAGCCTCTGAGCATTCTTAGATTGTTTTTTCTCAGGGACATGAGAGCTATGAAACGTTTCTGGTTATACGTTCCAATCATTAGCTTTACATGCCTCAATCCAGGGAAATTGAGCCAGAGGTGCTCTCTAGTCCTTTTGATCTCCGTCGATATATCTTCCCGGGTTTTGTCCAATCCAAGTCCGCAAAACGGTTCTGTACCGAGACAAATCATCTTAGTGTTGATTTATACATTTTTGCGAAATACGTATGCGAATCGCACATACATCTGTACATAATATTATGGGATATAAGAAATAATTCAATTGAGTAATTAAATAGTTGAAAGGTATGCTTAAAGATTTAAAAAAATGTTTGCTGGGTAATAACATTAAAGCGAATTGTGTGCATTGCACGCCAAATCGGACGGCTTAAAAATAATTTTTATTTTCCCAATTTTGTGATATTTTTCAATACCTCTCAAAATAGCATTTTAGGTAAGTTTTGAGATTTTTTTTAATTATTCGTTAAAGAGAAATTAAATTTAAAAAAAAATCACTTTTCAGTTTTTTGCTCATAACTTTCTTAGTAAAGGTCTAAATTACATAATTTCTTTGAAATTATTGTTTTTAATATTGTTCTTTTTCCCGAAAAAAATACTCCTATTGAAATTTAAAATAGTGTTTTTGAAGATGAATATGTATATCATTGGGATTTTTGGAAATTGTAAAATTTTTAGTTCTATCCAGCCATAACGCCTGTTTTTTCGATATTTTTTTTTAATTAAAAACGAATCTATAAAGCATAAGAAATCTTGTAAGTCTTGTGTTTATGGTATACAATATGTTCAGCACTTTTATGTAAAACACCACAAGCAACATTTTTGTGGAATATTTGAACCATCTAACTTTTCGCAATATGGGCTACTTTGTCCCTATCTTAAGAAATGGCAAAGAACTACCCTTCAGCGCCAGTGTAGCGGGCTAGAATGTTTTACAAAAATATTTGCCTTACTAAATAATACTTTTTTATAAAACCAGCACTCAGGGGATGACCTCTACTCATGCAATGCATTGTGCCGGAATTAAGAAAATTGGTTGTGGGGAAGAGGATAGAGGGAGTAGTGTAGTTTAAAAATAAAAAGGTTAAAACAAATACTGATTAAAATAAAATACATATAACATTACACTTTTTTTCGAGAAATTTTACTTGTTACATTGACAAGGACATGATGATGTCCAAAACGTCCAGGATATCCTAAAAGAGGTGTACACATACTACCTAAGGTCATTTATGGCGGTTTTTGACCCCCCGCCGTAACGCTTTTTTTACAAATTCTCAGTATGAACTCCCAGCTACGTAACAAGGCCTGTATATTCATTCAGACCTACTGAACACATTTAAAAGAGCTTTCTTGAATTGCTAATTTTTTCAAGTGTATTTTTATAATTTGACCTGAGAAGATGATTGCTTTGCCAAAAACAATAACTACACAAAATTAGGACACACACTTACAAAACAAAAAGAAGGAATATGTTTGTTTGAACATAAGTATTGTATTTGTATGACCACAAGGAAAAGTCGCAAAAGTTCTTATCATCAATAATCTTGAAGACTTGATATGAACAAATTTTTTGGTCGCTTAATTGGAAAATTGTTATATTGTTTTTGCAATAAACCTGTGAGCAAATAAATACTACTTACAAACAAGCATATGTATATATATGTACATTTATATGAAAGCCTAAAACTATATAAAATAAATATATTGTTCAAGTATTGATAAGGATATGAAAAGGAATACATATTTTATATATTTATTCTAAAGAAAACAAATTGATTGATTTGTATGTTTGTATGTTAAGGATGATTGGTTGCTTTTAAGTGTTTGTTTAAGTAGAAATAATTTTGAGGTATTTTAACAATAATGTTTGCAATACACATGTATGTATTTACTTAAAGTTATTGTGAAAATAGACAAGTACAAAAATAGAAATGTGATTGATTTATATTAAAAAAATAATATGTAATATAAATAAGAAGATTTGTTTGGGGGAGTTTAAAGAAAATTTCCACTGTCAAGCTAACAAATCAAACGGGGTTGCTTTTATATTTAATGAATCCATAACATGCGCAGAGTTTCTTTGTATTGTTTCTTCTGTTATGTTGCCATAACGGGGTTGCATAAACTTATGATATTCTTAATCATAATTCATAATCATATTTTATTTCTTTTATCACCACCCACAGGCTCCACCTACTGCAGAGAATACATAAAAGTATAGGAAATTATTTGTTTAAAAATGGCGTTTTTTTTATGGAAGAACATATTATTTAAAAAATGCGTATAACAAATAAAACAGCATGTATATAGATAAACTTAGAACAATAAATTCGTATGCTACTATCAACTAAATTCAATTTTAACAAAAAGATTAAATAGAGTTTTTAATATGTATTAAAATAATTTAAGGCAAATGCTATACAATAAACGAAAAGACATAAATCTAACATGGTTACGACAACTATATTTATGCATAAAAAATTTGTTAACCCTTTCGCTACAAGTTTTCCAATTCAGGCATTAAAAATCCAATTTTGTTACTATTCGGCCTTAAATATTTTTAATAGATGAAATTTATTTGCTGGAGTTTAAGCAATTGTCTCTATGCAGCATTTCGTTGGTGCTTTACCAACTCATCAGTAGACTTATAACACAATTTTGAACAGTTTCAAACACTTTATCTTATGTACAAAATTTTAAAAACTATTTGAGAATCTACAAATATATAAAGGATTTTCAATAAGTAAGCATAGTAGGCTTTGAAACTTATACAAAACCCTGCAAATAATTTTTTATTCGAAAATCGTTTTTTTTAAATCATTTATATATTTGTAGACTCTCAAATGGTTTTTAAAAGTTTGTACATAAGATAAAGGCTTTGTAACTGTTCAAAATTGTGTTTGAAGTCTACTGATGAGTTGGTAAAGCGCCAACGAAATGCTGCATATAGACAATTGCTTAAACTCCAGCAAATAAATTTCATTTAAAATAAAATTATGACAATATGTCATATAATAAATTTCTTAAAGGTCTTATTTTTAATAAATTTTAATATTTTATTTTTTCCAAAAAGTTGACTGCAAAGTGGTTTTTTAGAATGATGCCATATGGATACATTTGTACTCAATGGTGTATAAAAAACACATGGGCGGACAAAACTAAATGGAATTGGAGGATGAGGTGGTCGTATATTTTTATCTATGGTGGGCATAATTAAGAGTCTAAGTTGAAATGAGTCATTTTCCAACTTTCCAAGTTAATCAAAAGAGGAATTATCTGAGGGATGAATCCATTATTTTATGGAACGGCCCAAGAAGGGGAAAGACGAGGAATTGCATTTTTTAAACATGGTGATCATTTACTATTATCTATAGTTATATTTTATTTGGAACCAGTTACCCCAAAATTTTCAAATTGTGCGAAATTTTTACTCTTTGAAAGATGAGTCCATTTTTTAGAAAAGGAAAAACGCACTTAGGGTGAAAATTTTTTAGAACAATTTACTGATTATTGTTTCTAGGTTCAATTAACATTTTTATTTCCAAATATGAGTCGGTAAAGCATCAAAATTAAAATGACTTTCATCTAGTGGTGTATACAGAGTTACAATAAAAACTTTACCACATCTTACGTTTGTATCCATATGGATACATGCATAATTAAAAAAATCGTCGGTGCTTTTTTAATTGTTTAAACAAAAAAATTTTTATGCAGAATATTAAATTATAGTCTTTTTGACTTATTTCAGTTAATTTTATTTAAAAAAAGTCAATATTATAAGTAAAATAAGAAACTCTGTTTTGACCAAAAATAAAATATTTAAAACATGCTTTTTTAAATTCGTATTTTTTTAAGAAAATAAAACCAAAAAAATTTTCCAAAAGTGACTTAAATTAAGAAATAAGACCTGGAAATTATATAATACGGTAGCAATCCAAAGGTAAAATTAATGCGGTTCTTGTGAGACGCTTATCAATTTACGTGTACCCATATGGATACAATATAGCGAAAGGGCTAACCGACCACCCACCAAACCAAATGTTCCGATTTTGTAAAGAATTCGTAACGACTGTTCGGTAAAATCTTCTGATTTCGGAACCGATATCGTGCCGAAATCGTAACGATTTTTGTATGAAAAGGTTGACACGACTTCGTATCGATATGTAGTAACGAAATCGTAACGATATGTCGGTACGAATTCACAACGACGTGTAGGTACGAAATCGATACGACATGTCGGTACGAAATCGTAACGATATGTAGATACGATTTCTTCACGAATTCGTTTAGAGTTTTCTTCAACTTTTTTAATAATTGTTTATATAAAAATAATTTTCCATCATTTTATTTAATCACTTCAATATTATATGATTTAATGTAATATAACACAAAAACTATAATTTAAGTTGAAAGATTAGAGTCGTAAGCCTTTTTAATGACTTTTGCTGTCGGTTCTTTGTGGTGTCACAATATTTCTTTGTTTTCATCTACATAGCTTGTCTGGCTATAATTAATTGTTAATGCATGAATCTGCAAAAATGTAGAAAATTTAGTATAACATATGTTATTTACTTTTATTTGAGCTTACAACGTACCTTTAAAAATCTTAATATATCTAAAACTATTCACAGCAATGTGTAGAGTATGTGTTCCTAGCCGGCCTTTGGCCAGGCTTAAGGGTTTTTTCCTCTATGTATGTCGAATAGTGGCTTCGCTGAGTAAAGATTTCCTACTTATAGTGTCTTCGGCCGAGCTGAAAGGTTCTCTTCTCAATGTACATATGTCGAATAGTGGCTTCGCCGAGTAAAGTTTTCCTGCAAAGACTTGTCCATACAAATTTACACTCAAAACTGTAATTGGCGAATGAATATTACTTTTAAATTTTCTTCTTTATTTAATATATTTCTTCAAAACAATCTGAAAACTTTTCACCGGTTTTTACTTACTTATAAATCAAATTTGTATTGTTTTTTTAAAAAGTTTTATTTGCACATACTCACATGAAATAAATGTACACATACGAAAGAAATTTGTGAAGACAAACTATCGAATTGTCGTAACGAATTCATTAAGACATTTCGGTAGTAAGTCTGATTTTAGCCAATCTACCGAAATGTCTTGACGAATTCGTTACGGCAAGTCTGACTTCAGAAAAAGTCGGAACTTTTGGTTTGGTGGACAAATTATCAATGTTTATATGTAATAGTTAAAGAAATAAAGAATAAAGAAATATATAAATAAATAGATAATTTTACTAAAAGATAAAAAATATAACATAGTTTTAGGTTGCAACAATATTTATTAATAATACATCGTGCAACGAAATAAACGAACACACATAGAAAATTTTTTGAATATTTTATACTATAATTGGATAGTTAAGAAAATCTCCATATTATACTCCGATTTTCCATGCATCTTTTTTTTATTAACTTAATTTGCGATTTGCGCAATTTTTTAAAGTTTGTGAAAAAAATTTTGTATGGAAATCTGTTTCATAAAACTTTTATAAACATTTGATAATTTATTATGTTCCTTAATATTTTGCAGAATTTTTTTGCTTTTGAACGAATTTTATGGGGAAATACCCAAATATATATACAACATAAAACGGAATAGAGTTTTTTCAATAACTCTCATTTAGTTGATTAAATAACACTGTACAACAAAACGAAATTTTTTCAAAATAATAAAATTCGACCCCTTTAGCAAATTGTTCTACTGACTCGACTTAAAAAATCTTGTAGGCCTTACGTTTCATGTATAAATAGTGCTCAGACTTTTTATTTAGAGCACCACCGGAAACATTTTAACCCTCTAATTCTTTGCGGTATGGGTCTTTTTGTGTCTTTCTTAAATAAGGGAAAAACTTAACGATATATTAAACCGTAATTTTGTTACGAATTTTTAATTTTAAAAATTGTATGTGAAGAAAATGTAAACATCCAATATTTTTAGGGAAAAAGTTTACGTATGAATAATATGATGATACCATTCATATTGTTCATATGCGCTACATTAAACATTTTTTCACATACATTTTTTTATCTAAAAATTCATAAAAAATATTACCGTTAAATTTTTTTAAATATGAGAATTACTTTGTTTTAAGCGACTATTTTTTAGGCAACTTCAAAAAAGAAGGAGGTTATTAATTTGTGTGTATGTTTTATTTTTGTACACGCATAATTCTGTCATTTGTGAACCGATTTAAAAAATTTTTTTTGAAAATTCCCGGGAAAATTTATTCCCCAAAGCATAACTATCATTTGTTAACCATAATTTTTTCTCAGAAATTTGTTAGGAAATTTGCTTTGCATTAAAGGAAATGACTAAGTCCCATACATCCTTTTCTTCTAAAACTAAGTTTCAGTTACATTATCGATTAGAATACACTAAAAATGTTTTATATTTTCTAAAATTGTGTCTTAGCTCTGTTGAGATTTTTTTTTAATTCGGTGCAAGGACATGACTACCTCCCATATATCATTTTTCTCAAAAACAAAATTTTAGCTTCATTTATGAATAGAATGCACTAAAAATTCATATTTACTTCTAAAATTATTCGTTTTATCACTATTGTAAATTTTGTTTTATCCGGTACAAGGACATGATTACCTCCCATATATACTTTTTCGCAAAAACTAAACTTTAGCAGCATATATGGTTAGGAGTAGCAACCGGTTCGAGCTCTGGAGCTTTATATGAAAGGGACCGGTAACTTTTACATGCCGTTGTCATTGGACATCCTTAATATACTTAGTGATAGGCTCTACACCCAAACTTAAGGTAGCTGTCCTGTGTTGGTTTCCTTAATACCAGTTAAATTACTATACACTCAAAATAACATATTGGTAAATATAACCAATTTCATAGGTTAGAATTATGACAACACATATAATACAGTAAAAATCAGCCAATGGAATTGTAGTTTAGTTAATAGAGTATAAACCTACTAACCGGAAGGTCTCAGGTTCGATGCCTGCCAAGTCTTAAGCAGTGTGTTTGTTTACAAAAAATTTTTTTGTTTGTTTTTAATTTTTTGGGCTTGAACTCAGGTTCTCATGTTTATAAACTAGACGCCTTTATCATCTCAGATAAGTCACCTTGTTAAGTAAGGATAGCACAAAGTATACATACACATGTGGTGACTTTCTTGACTTAAATATAATAATTTTTGTGGACTAACTATTTTCGCTGTTATTATCTTAAATTGGTAATTTTAACCATTAAAATTGGTAATTTTAACCGCAAAAATTTTTAAAAACTATATAACTAATTTTAACCATCAAAAATAATTTTATTTTTAAAACGTCGTTTTTCCCAAATTTATATTTTACAATTCAGTAAAATGTAATATTTCGGTCTTGAACTTAGGTTCTCATGCTTATGGACCGGACACCTTTACTATCTCAGACATGAAATGACTTACAGCTTTAAAAAGTTATTTTAACCAATGAAAATTATTATTTCATAAAAATTGCAACAACAATTTACATTAACAGTAGGTTAACTATTTATATTGGTTAGATTTACCAATTTTGAGTGTACTTTAAACAAATAATTCTTGTTTGTAAAGTGTGGGTATTTTGCTAATATTTTTATTCTAGTTTTGTGATATGTTCTCTTTTCACCGGCCACAACTCTGGAACATTTTGTACCATTCTCATTTTCACTAGTCATAGGATAAGTACGTTTAAGACAATTGGTACAACGATACTTACTAATTTTTGTTATTTTATAAAAAATTTATAATTGCATATTTACTTAAAAATGGTTCATAAATATTTTTATTTTAATTGTAATTTATAATGTTTTCTTTCAAACCGCATTTTTCAATTTATTTGATGATACCTCTGCATTCGAACTAGTATTTTAGTTTTCCCATTAAAGCATTTTTATTTTTTTCCTATTTCACTATATATTTTTTATTATTTGTGGTATAAAGCAGCTTCCGATATGACAACAAATTTAGAAAAAAAAACTAAAAATTTCATATAATTTTAATTTTGATTCATTACAACAACTCAGTCATCATATTCGATGCGTAATTTAGTTTCCTTTGAAATAGGATATAAATTATTTTAATCGAACTAGCTTTTAACTCTGGATGTCGCATTAAAGAAAAGTATACATCAAAAAACACAAAAAAAAACGAAAGAAGTCGCCTAAACGAAAAAACACCAAAACTTTAAAAAAAAAATCACTAAAACTAAAAATATCGTCAAAAAACGACAAAAATCGCCAAAAATTGAAGAAAATCACCAAAAAGGAAAGTAGAAGCGCTAAAACAAAAAAGTGCTAAAACGAAAAAAAGCGCAAAACCAAAAAAAATCAGCAAAACAAAAAAAGTGCCAAAACCAAAAAAACGCCAAAACTAAAAAAATACTTAAACCGAAAAAAGCGTCAAAATTTAAAATAAACGCCAAAACTAAAATAAATCGTTAAAACTAAAAACATCGACAAAAAGCGAAAAAACGTTAAAAAAACAACGCCAAAACTAAAAAATCGCAAAAACTTAAAAAATCGGCAAAAAAACAAAAAGGAATCACCAAAAAACGAAAAAAATTACTAAAATGAAAAAAGCGCTAACACTAAAAATAATCACCAAAAATCGAAAAAAAGCAAACGAAAAATTTTCAAAATGAAAAAAGGGCAAAAACGAAAAGGGCAAAAACGAAAAGGGATCTATGTGTATTCGTACGGCATCTTTTTGCTAATAAATCTGATACTGATATATATCCACAAGTTGTCAAGGCTCAAAGCCTCTTATCTCTGTAGAGTTAAAAACTCCGTAGAAATCTTTTTCATCTTACTTAGTCGAATATAAAACTGTAGTAAATATCAATTCGCGTACATGTACATATGTACAATTTCAGTGAATGCTTTTTAGAAATATGTACTTGTGCAGATTCGCAAAAGAAAAACTTTCAAAAATGTTCATCCCAGTCAAATAAATAATTTACACACGTATTCAGCATGTTTTCATATCAAAAATCTTTTTATACTCTTCACATTTCTTTATACTCGTGCTCTTGTTAAATATTATTTATTTTCCCTTATTTAATTTTATTTCACCTGGAAAATTTAATTTAACTTAAAACTATATACCATCATTTGCAGTCGTTACAATTATGTACATATATTCATACATACGAGCACGTTAGTACTACACGTACATATGTATTAAGCTTGTACCACACATGCAACAACTAACTCACTTCCATAAAGTTGTTGAGGCACTGAACCCTTGTTGATTATTTGGAATAAAAGAAATGAAAAATATAAAATAATTCTTATATCAAACGGAAGAAAAAAAGTCAAAACCACAAAAGATTTTAAAAATCTCTGTCTGTTCTTAACAAACATTGCCAATTGTATCCCCTGAGTGATTCACAAGAACACCCGTATTATATTTACCAGCAACGTGCTCATGTAAAGTATTTTCTTTTATTTAAGTTTAAATATATAAAGTGGGGTAAGGAACATACTAGATGTACCGAAGTCAGGGTGCCCCTTAAGATCTTTATATTTATGGTGGGCTTCATTCAGTTCACGTTGGCGTTGGTACACAGAAAAAATTATGATAAGTAGGTTTTTTTTTAACAAATATGTTTTTGAAACTAATTTTTACTATTGCATTAATTTGGTTTGACTTGTTATTTCAGTTCATTTTTGCTATTGTGAATGTTGGCAACCTGATAAAAATATGAAATTGTTTCATTTGTTTTTTTAATTCTCTAAAACATTTGTTTGGTTGAAAAAAATTTTTTAATTGAAAAATTCAGAGTTTTTTTTAACAAATTATTAGAAATTTCTTCATTTGAATTTATAATTTTTTTTTTGTAGGATCTAAATTGAACAAACTAACATTTGATTCAGAGAATTTGGCACAACAAAGACAACAATTGCAATTAGCGATGTTAAATTGGTTGTGGTCCTTCGAGCAAGATCTGGTAGTTTCGGACGTTCACAACGACGACTCTAAGTCTTCTAAGTTAACCCAAATGACTGCTTCTACTAAGCAGCATTCTCAAAATAAATAAATACGAGCTTATAGTTTGAAGCCCAAGTTCATACCACCAAACAGACATTCAAAAGTTACAATCACCGAGAGCAATAGTTTGACAAGTAAAAGAAAAGGGGCACCCTAAAGTATTCGTTTATTTGATGCTCTTAGACTCCATTGTTCTAGTTTTAATATTTCTTTTAAAGTTAAAGCTTTTATGAATAATGCAGCATGAATATTAGAGATTTAGAAATAAAATTTATGTTTGTGAATTCTGAAGTTTAACTTTCAATACTTCTCATTCGATTTAATAAATTCTTTCACAAATATTTTGAATTTTCCCTCAGGATGAAAAGGTCGCAGTTTATCTTTTTGAAGTTTTAACTGGACGCAACATACCCAAGATATAGAAAATACCAACATCGAGAGCATTCGAAGAGCATAACTCCACAAACTTTGTAAAAATGTGCTTCTTCCAACAATACAAACACCCAGTCTCGACGAGTAGTTTGTAGTCACTGCACGCGGTTAAAAGGGGGGGGGGGAGGGAGATATTTTCCCCCATCACCAAAACTAACAAAAATATACCCAATTTCTATTGAGTTTCTAAAAGAAATTTTGCAAGATAGTACTTTTTCAGTTAAAGCTCCGAAACGCTCAAGCTGGATCCGCGCCAATGAACAACTGCCAGCTGATATAGACTTAGATGTGTAAGGTCTCTGCGTGGGACCGCTCAATTTCTTAGAGAGACCAAAGTGAAATGGGCAGGATAATCTCTAAGATAGTTCCAATTAGAAAACTCGGCAGCTAAGATTGGATGCGACACAAGTGAGGAGCTGAGGAAACGCGGAAGAGTTATCCTTTTTGACCGGAGGGAAGAGAAATTCATTAACAGCAATTTCTTTCAGTGGTTCTGGTCTTTATGATATCCAGTAATTCCCATTAAAAATGAGAAACCGATAAAACCGATTAAATACCATATGACTGTCGAGAAAATGCCAAATCAGAGCACCAGATTTACGGGAGAGAATACGACCGCGTTAGTGGAACGACCAATGAGGAAGTTGTAGTCCGACATTTCTGTAAGCTCTGAAACAGATCAGCGAAAATGTGGGAATCCTTATTCAGTCATGGTGCTGCGGAGTAGAAAATATTCACAGATGGTTAGCCAAAATGCAATGACAATGGGAAATTAGTTAAACTTGAGTATTGCGACAACGAGTCTGAGATGATGGGAGTCGAGCGTAGATATGAGTATGTAAGAAGAAGAGGTTAAAATATGAGTTAGCTCGAGTTAAAAAAATCGGTCTATAGATGTCGAACAGAAGACGATACAGATCACAGGGGCACGTAAGTAGCTGGAAAGAAAGAGAAACTACCGTATAGTATTGACAGAAGGAAATGTGCAATGAAGCTAATGTCTAAGTAAACTTCAATCAACAGCAGGTCTTGGGACGATAGCTTGAAATCAATTTGGAAACTTGAGGATCTTAGACAAGACAAAAACCTATGTAATGGACGTAAGCTGTCGAAAAGGGGTTGAATTACTTCGACAGGCTGACGAGTAATAGCACAATTTCGGAAGTTGAAGAACCATTAAAGATGCCATGTCTAAAAGTTCTGATCCTACAGCGTGGTGGACTGCATTTACAAGTGGCGAGCCAAGATGAAACAACGTTTGAAAACCAGTTAAAAGTAGTAGTTATTGTGACGACGACTAATAGTTGATGGGAACCACGCATCAACGATAGGATCTGAGTCACAAGACGAACTATCGTGGGTATTCACTTAGCCAACTCCAGTTGGAAAAATTAGATCCTGCAAAAGTAATAAGGGGCTGAAAAACAGAGCTGTTGTAAAAATCGTATTTTTCTGAAGGAAATAGAAAAAATGGACAACGATGTCTTGAAGTTATTCCCTCAGATATCTTTAGTTAGGAACGGGTGGGGCGATAATGATTCGGAGCTATGGATGATCAGGAAGTTCGAAGATTTGAGATGCGACTATCAAGCGGATGTCAAATCAGTTCTCCAGATTTCGAACCAAGGGAGTGACCCCTGAAGTAGAAAGATCGGCAAATAAGTTTGAGTTTAACATCTCTGAAAACTCTGAATCACCTTACATAGTGTCCACACCTGATGAATTTATATCATGATGAATGTCAAATTGATATCATGATGAAAATTCATCAGGTATAGACTCAATTTATTAATGTTATATCAGCGTTATGATATAATCATCAGAGATCAAGCTCAGATGAATATATTATGATATTAAACGTCATTTTATTTGTTGTTTTTACTTTACCGTTTATTTTCTTTATTTTAATGAAAAAACATAAATATTGTGATAATTATTAAATAAATATTATAATAAAAATATTTAATATTTTTTTGGTGGTTATTGTTATCAATATAAAGGTCTAAATGATCGATCTTAGCTGTACGACGAAGAAGAAAATATGATTCATCATGATATAAATTCAGCAACGTCTACCCCTATGTATTGATATGAATGAAAAATTTATAATATCTCTGCCGACGTTTTATTAGGTGTTATGATCAAAATTCTTCAGGTGTGGACACTAAGTTAACTGCGAAAGGGGGAGAGTCCTTCAAAGCTAGTTAGCCAAGAAGTAACGACGATAGGAGATCAGTTGGATGTAACTCCTGCTACAATGACTCAGTGTGCATACCAATCACTCGTAAGCATGAGTATCAGAGACGAAAGAGGAACAGAAGGTTAATGTCTGAAGTAGGTCCAGTTTAAAAAAAGACCCTGTTACGGCGACCCAGAGCGAACATGAGATGATGGAGAAACTAAAATAAGGGTCATTAGATTTCAAATCAACTCGGCAGATTGACACTGGAAGTGAAGGGTGAAACAAAGATATTTAGAGGCGACAGCTGTGGAAGCTCTGAGCTATTCAAGCTGCGAAAAGAGGAGAGTCCACGTACACTGTGAAGCTTAGTGGACAACTTTAGCAGATGGTTAAGTAAGGCGCAATGGTGAAAGAAAATAAAGAAGTGTAATGACAATAACAGATAATGGAAACTTCAACTGGTTAAATGTCATAATGCCACTTAATCGTTATCGCACACTAACCTTTCCCACAGGAATTTCTAATTGTCCATGGATACTGCAATACCGTAACTGTTCAGTATGCAAGATCGACCTTTCAATTATGGCCAAAATATCCAAAATACTTTTATTCCGATTGTTCATTTGTCTCCGCATCCTAAAGAGCTGCCGCCTACCCTGTGTTCAGCCGGATTTGAGGATTTTTTTCTCTGCTGCTTTAACGAATAAAGACTTTTTGCTTCACTAGCCGGTCTTAAGGGCTTCACACGAGCTTAACGGGTTTTTTCTGGATTTGTCAAATTATGTTTTCCAAGCACACTGTATGAAATGGACTTCATGGCAGTCTATCAGTGGACTTTGTAATATTTTCTTAACTGGTCCATGAGATCTCCTAAAATAATACCTATTCCATGAAACCAATGGGACTACAAGGCACATGGTCACTAAAAACAAAGATCTTTTGGAAGACCTTCTCTATTTTATTCTTTTATTGTTTTTGATTGTGCCGTCCGTATCTGTCTCACAAAACAACAAAGAAATAATTAAGAAAATTTGTCACACGTTTTCATTATTTGCAATTTCTATCTTTTGTTGCCATTTCAGTCAGGGGGTCAATTTGTGGTGGTATTATTAAAATATGATAGATTTTTCTTTGTTTAAACTTTAACATATTTTTCATTGTAAGTGATAGTGGATTTTTGACGATATTCTAACATATGGGCATGTTGAGATGGAGTGTGAATGGAGTACAAATATATAAAGTTCACATTCATATAAAATACTTGAGCTTAAACAATGAAAAGGTATCAAGTAAAAATAAAATAAAATCTCCATTGTTATTAAATACAGCACCCAAAAAGGATAATGACACCCACTAAATTGCAGCCAGACAATGAAAAACAGTAAAAGCACCAGCCAACCATACAACCCACCACCCAACAAACAGTCAGTCACCAGTTTTTGTCTACTTGTATTTGTATGCTTCAACAACACTGTCTGTCCCCGTACTCAAAATACAAGCAGAAAAGTACAACAAATCATTTTTTCGCATGACTGAAATGATCCGTCTTTGAGCAATTGTCTGATTGTCTTCAGGCTCTCGCATGATGCTTTTAATGAGGGATTATTTTCTTGTGGGGTGAACTTTATCTCTGTGTTTGTGGTGTTAGTCAATAAGGACTTTCTACCAACGGCTTGTTGCATATTTGTCGGGGATGCTGTAGTTCATTTATAAAAATTAATCTGTTAAATTGATAACTTTTTGTCATTTTAAATTGATAAATTATGTGTTACTTAAAAGCGTAATTAGCAATTTGAATTCTTTAATATATTATACTGATTACAAGTCGGTAAAACATATATAGTAATTTTCGTTTGTAGTCACTACCGTTTATAGTCACATTATCGATATAGTCCATTTTATCTGTAGTTATTGCTTCTATTAATTACCAAATTTCATAGAAAATATTCACGTTATAGTCAAATTATCCATATAAGCACATTTGGCATATATGCCATCTATCTTTGGTTCACAAAAACAGAAATTCATACATACAATTTGCGTTATAGTCACAATCGAAAAATTTACTAAATTGTTTAGTTAATGAAGCCACAAACCATTTAAAAAATTACTATGAAAGCATTGAATCGTTTACTATTCCTGTCACCAACTCTCCACTATAAGAAAATATTACTTTTAGTCTTTTGTACCAGGGATGATTTCATCCCTGTTATTAACTTTTGTATGCGAATTTAGTTATATTCCTCCGAATGGAATATATGAAAATTAAGCTTAAGAGCTGGCGCATTAGCAATATAGTCCACAATTTGCGTGCAACTAAAGTTTGTGACTTTAAGCGAAAAGTACTGTATGTTTTTTCTGAATCATTTTTGTAAACTTTTTTATCAAGCTACTCACGTTATTGTAAGCACACTCCGTTAATTTTGTTTAACAGCTTCGAACCAAGTAGAATGAAAAAAATGTCCATTTGACTCTCTTGGAAAGTTGCATCAATTTAAATTTGTTTTAACTCAGATCTACACAGAAAAAAAATTGTCCAATTTTGTTTTCCAATTAACTGTTAATTCAGAAACATTTTTGTGTTTAATTAATATTTTAATTCAGAGATGGCCATACATACACTATCTTATTCTTTGTTTGTGTATGTGCTTCCCGGCTAAATAGAAAGACTGTCTGTCTCACACACAGTATACGTGTGTTGATGGTAAAAAGACAGCCTATACTCGCGAATATACGAAATTGAGAGAATGACCACCACTGTTTTAATTGAATCAACGTTTATTTTAATTGGTTTTAATTTACTTTTAAGACAGTGCTATCAATACATTTTAAATCAAGATATCATAGAGTGGAACAGTTTCCAAAAGCTTCTAAAAAGCTTAAAGAGGTCTGTCTGTACACGGTCAAAATGCTTGACAAGCATGTTAATAATATGAGTGAACATTTGTTAGTATGTGTGACACCGACGAAGCTTGATGGAAAATCAGAAAATTTAGATTATTGGCATGCTTGTTGTCACATGCTTGTGTGTGTATAGTGTTAATCCATCAAGCCTGAACAAATTTTCTTTTATTTAGGGACATCTTTATTTTTTACCAAACAAACGAACAGCAAAAAATCAAACTAAAAATGAATGGCTTGGTAGGTCGTCAAGCATAAACATTTCACACAACAAGCGCACGTACACGATTTTGACATTAAGCATTTTGACCGTGTCCAGACCCCTTAAACTGTGTCTGAGCTTGAACAAGTTTAAAACTATTGAAGAAACTATTAAGAGCGCACATATAAATATTACGAACGATCACTTGCGATGCACAAGAAAACATAGTCGTTTGATAAACAAAAAAATGTTGTTTCACCGTAATTTTTCAGGTAGTATGAAACGGCTCCCAAATGAAATAACTCCCAAACGGAATAAAATAAGTCACAACCAAAAGTCCAAAGAGAATAAAAAGTGAAAGACGTGTATAAGAAAAGGCCAAAAAATAAATAAATCTTAATGAAATAAGACATAAACAAGTAAAAGAGCTCCCAATAAAATAAGACCCAAAAGAAATTAAATAATTTCCAATTTAAATTATCGAAACTTCTTTGTCTTTGATTATAGAGATTATGGCAGGATAAATTCCTCTTTATGAAGTATCAAAAACGGGACGCTCTTCTTAAAACTGTCTGTGTTATTGACCTTCGTCCGGACGAAGAAATTCCCTCCTTCGCGGTTTGCTCAAAACTGGCTTTACTTACGCTTCTGTATTGCTGGTTTTTGGCTGAGTGGAGAAACTCTTTATTCTGCTGTATATCAAAAGCTTTCCAAAGCTTTTCTGCCTCCAAAAACAACGTTGTTAGTTTCTCTTGTTAATTGAAACACTATTTCATGTCCAATTCATGCTGACTAAAATGTTGCGAGCATAGCCTAATAACACTGCACAAGACAAAAATAACATGAAATAATCATATTCAGTAAATGTCCTTTACTGAATCTGTAAATTTTTTGTTTGACTTTTATTTAATATGCAAACACCAAAAATAACAACAAACCCCAGTTTTCTGAGTCGTAAAAAACCCCCATGACGCAAATAAGAACAACAACAATGATAGAGACGGGAATGCGATGTCGAAATTCATACAATTAGTATCAAACGTAAATTGTAACAGGTTTTTTTACTGAGGATTTCTTAGTGCATCAATTCGTTAATGTTGTTGCGTAAATTCTTATTAATTTTTTTAGAGTCTTTAGATAAACATACAGAGTTGAACACATCTAACAAAGTGAAATTTCATAAATGCTAAATGGATAATGATGTTATTATTTAAAGTAGGGATGTAACGATACGCCGTTTTGCCGATCCGATACCGATACCGATACTTAAAAATAAATATCGCCGATACCGATTCCAATACCGATACGAATATTGAAATTGAGTTCAACAAAACTCAAGTGCAATTTTTTTAATCATGCAAAATTACAGTGTACGAGATTATTAATATTTAAAATTGATATTAACCCAGTATAAAAAATTGGAAGTATTTTTTAAGGAGCTACATTTTCTTTGCTTCCAAAAAATCTATATTAAAAATATGCAGATAACACAGTGCAACAGTCCAAAAAACACACGGACTTGACAGTATAGATTCGATTGTACTACCACGGGGTAGTAAACCCCTATATTTAGCTTGGCGCATTTGGTGACCAGTTTCGTTTTATGGACCTCCAAAGTTTTGGAAAATCAGCGGGCCCTCAAAAAAAAGTGGCATCACCTTTTGGCCAACAGAAAATTCAAACTTGGTGATACCGCTTAACTATATATGCAATAATGTAGCTAAGAGTTCGCTAAACAGATTTTATTACCATTTTATGTGCAGTTTTTTTTGAAAAATTAAGCAAAAAAAATTTTTTTTTCACTTTTTCCAGAATAACTTACAGGGAGTCGTAATTTTTTATTAACAATATTTGGCAGTTTTTTTTTAAAAATTAAGCAAAAAAAATTTTTTTTTCACTTTTTCCAGAATAACTTACAGGGACTCGTAATTTTTTATTAACAATATTTGGCAAAGTTGTAGCTACGGTAAAGCTAAACAACTTTTGTGAACATGTCAATACAATCTGAATGTATCTGGGCACCCTAAACAGCCCAGAAAAACTAATTTCTACCTTAAAAATTTTCGTTTTTTACGAGTTAGGCCATATTTTTATTGCATTTTTTTTGCTTTCTTTGTTATTCCACTTCTTATGTTGCTGATTTTAGTATTTACTATTTTTTATTGTTTGTTGTTGTTTTGCCAAATAATGGTAATGAAAAATTTGAAGTCTATAAGTTATACTCAAAAAAGTGAATAAAATAATTTTTTTAAATTTTTTTTCAAAAAAAGTACAGGAATATATAATTTTTCTGGCCACAAAATGTTAGTGAAACACAACAGCGTAGTATGCACTTGAATATACTATTTTCAAAAAAATATATATTTTTTAGCATAAAAAATAGTGAAAAACTACAATTTTTAAGGTAAAAAGTGAACTGTGTGAGCTATTAGAGTGCCTAGATACGTGCAGATTGTATTGATATGTTCACAAAAGTTGTTCAGCTCTACCGTAACTATAAATTTGCCAAATATTGTTTGTTAAAAATTACAAGTCCCTGTAAGTTATTCTGAAAAAAGTGAAAAAAAAAAATTTTTCCTTAATTTTGTCAACAAAAAGTTCACGAAAATATTTTTTGGCATAATACGTTAAAAAAAATTTGTTAAACAGACTCAGCTACATTATTGACGTATATAGTTAAGCGGTATTGTAAAGTTTGAATTAGCTGTTGGCCAAATACTGATGACACCATTTTTTGAGGCCCCACTGATTTTCAGAAACTTTGGACGTCCATAAAAAAAACTGGTCACCAAATTCGCCAAACTGAGTAAAGGGTTTTACTACCCCATTGTAGGACAATCGAACCTGTACTGCCCAGTTCTTGTGTTTTTCCAAAAGTCTTTATTTGTCGCATAGTGTAATTAGTAGAAAAGCAAGAAAATAATTTTAATTCCTTTATAATTTTAAAAAATACTCGCCATACTCGCATAAACATAATTGTGAAAATGGGTAATTTTTTATCCTTTTTTCTTGAGGAAAAATTATTATAAAACACCGAAAAAGAAATTTGTCCGAGCATCGCTTCCAATTCGGTGATTGGTAATCGAAAAACAGAACTTCTTGCAATGGCAAGGATATGTAAGACTAATTAGAAACGATCCAAATTTGCAATACTTCCGGATCGCGAATTCTACATTTTCATGACTTCTTTGGAGTGTCTTTTTTTGCTGGAATAAGATTTAAAAAACAACGAATTGAATTTGAATTCATGGTAAAATAAACAAAAAATAAATAGTTTTTTACAAAATAATAGTATAAAATATTATTAATTTTTAAAATTGATATTAATAAAATTAAAAAAATTACGAAATGAGTTTAGTTCATGGTAAAATTAACAAAAAATAAATAATAATAATAAATAATAAATATCGTCGTATCGACAGTAAAATATCGCCGATACCGATGTATCGGAAAATCTGAAGTATCGCCGATATATCGGTATCGGTATCGGTATTCGTTACATCCCTAATTTAAACCTTAAATATCTTTCTTATCAAAAAATTAAGTTTTTAGCGACTCGGACAAAAAATCCAGGAAATATTTTTGTTTGGTTCAGTAACCAATTTTTTCAGAATTTGTGAATATTTTTAGACAAAATGGTTTCAGAAATTCATATATAAATATTGTTTGATGAATTACAGAAAATCCAGTAAATAGTTTTGTCTGATTCAGTAAATTATTTTGTTTAGAATTTGTAAATATTTTTACACAAATCTATAAAACAATAGATTTGGGTAATTTGTTTACTGAAAAAACCTGTTTTAACTGATACATGCGCTCAAAAAATTTAATTTTTTTTTCAGACAAGCATTTTGTTTGAAATTTGCTTTAAATTATATAAACAGTTTATCAGTTTCAATAAATGTTTCTCTTATTTACATTAAAAAGCAACAACAAAAACCAGTTTAATTTTCTGCCAAAGAGTGTTGTTTGATTTTATAAAAAAAAAAACTGTTAGGTCCTATTTCAATAAAAAATTTGTCTGAATTTACAAATGTTTTGATAAGAAATAATTCAACTTTTTTCAATAAAAAAGTTTGTAAATTTGGAAAAAATTGTTGTCTGAATTTACAAATATATTTATGTATAGGAAAAAATTCAGTTTTATTTTCAATAATGAAATTTTGTGAATTTGGACAAATTTTTCTCTGAATTAACAAATTGGTTTATGCGGTAAGTTACTCTGATGAGATTAGCGGGAGCTATCGAAACGTCAGTTCAACCCTCCGCACAGTCAAAATTTTCTTTGTCTACATGCTTCACATTTGTCTCTAAATAAAAACATAATTTAATTGAAAAATTAAATTAAAACCGAACTCAAGTCAAAAATAATTAAAATTCTTTGGGTAAAAACAAAACTTTAACTATGAATAGCTAATTTTTACATGAACTACAAAATTCCAAAGTTTAACAATCAAATTCTTATAGGAAAACAGTTCATCTGACAAAAAATTACACCAGAACCTTTTTCGTAGAGCATTTAATTTCCTTCAAGATATGTTCAGGTCAATTCCGTTTGGATTGACGATTTGGGAGTTAAAAGGCAAAAACCTGCATAGACAAAAAAAATCTAAAATTGCGACCTCTTAATATTAATATTAAGGGCTCAAATTCTGGCAATAATTCTTTTTTGTCATCCCAAATAATATTTTTGATATACATACATATGTATTGTACATGATTTTTGTTTTCTAAAATTCTATCTCCTTGATCTTCTTTTCACTTTTTGTGAATTAACAAGCTTTAATTGTTTTCTTTAAGCAGCATTTTCAAAATTATTTGAACGTGGAAAAACACATTAATTTGCCATTATATATATTGTTTTCTTTTTCTGAAGAAAATAGTATTTACTAGACTAATTAAATTTACTCTCATCTTTGAAACAGTGATCAAATGAATAAATCGTTTTAACAACTTTTCCCTCAAATTGAAACAAGCTTCACACTTGATGAGCACTTGCTGCAGTACATATTGCTACAAGTCATAAGAGTTTGTTTGTTTGTTCGGCTGTACAATGAAAAGAAAATCATTTATTAATACAGAGTATTAAATAAAAAAATAAAAAAAATATTATTATACATGCCATGCATTCTCCATATAAACTCTTACAGTTTATAAATTCAATTTCACCCAGTGGGCCACTGTACCAAATGTGCATTCGCTTATTTTAATATTTATTGAAATATTAAACCCTGATCACTGTCTTAAGTGGATTGATTATTTTACTCATTAGAATAAAATATTGTGCTAGATGTAGATAGATGTTAGTTTGCAAAATAAAATGTACAAAGTAGGAGTTTCATACAAGAAATTAAAATGCCCTATACCTTTGCAATGGAAAGAGGAAATCTTTATATCTCTTCTGGAGTATATATGGTCTCCACCAAATTAAGTCAATCTTTAAATGCTATCTCACAAAAAAATCACAATTTAGTTTTTTATGGTGCTCCACTTGGTCAATTCTTCCAAGTATGTGGACTGTGCAAATTAGTACATAGTACACGTACTAGACTCGTCACTAGCACTGTCAAAAGCTTTCCGAAGAAATTCATCATATGATGAAAAAAAAATCATATATATTTTGAAATAAAAAAAAATTAGAGATTTTTTTATTAAAAAAATTTATTGCAAAACAAATGGTATGTTTTGAGTTTATGAAGTTTATTGGCTTAAAATACACTTTCTTGACAAAGTCAGTTTAATTGATACCAACGCTCTATAGCTCAGACGAGCACTTTCTAAAGCCCAAGCTGTTTCAGAAGGAAGTTCCCCATCGGTTCAAATGAAACTTTGTATAAACATTCACATCCTGTGACAGCACGCACATTATAGGGACTAGAAAAGTGGGCAGTGCCCACGCCCATTCAAAGGAAATATTCATTTTAAACTTCTTCTACTTATCCGAGTCTTATGAAATAATTTTTTCTGTGCTATTATAACTTTTTTATGCAGAAACTTTTGCTAAAAGTTATAGTTTCAAACCTATGACCAAAAACTAAATAATGTCACTTTAAGGGGGCCCTCCTTTCTCTAGATCACCTACCAAATATGGGGACTCTTTTTTAGTTTCTTTAAATATATGTACCAAGAACCAACCGTGCTAATTTTCAAAACTCCCTGAATTATTTCCTTCGATTGGCCTTATTATGTCTTATTTGACTTGGCTATAAGCTCAAAATCCGTAGCCGATTGCTCTTAATTAAATACATCTCAACTTCATATTCTTCGCTGGGTCATCTTGCTTTTTAAAACTTTTTTAATCGGTTAATTGCTTATTAGTGTTCTTTAGCATTGCTACACTGAAAGAATTTTGTTTCATAAGACCAATGAAACAATTTCATTAATTTTTTCATTAATCCAATGACAATTTCATTAATCCAATGACAATTTTACAAATCCAATGAAAGTTTCATTAATGTTATGAAAGAGTTTCATTGGCTGAATGACAATTTCATAAATCCAATGAAAAGTTTCATTAAAATTCAACTAACGAAAATTTCTATAAAATTCTTTCACAATATTTGCACGTAATTATTATTCGAACTGAAATGGGTATAAGTCGGAAGTTATTATTCGGCTTAAGTTCAATAATTGAATAAATTCAAATTATGTTTAAGAGTGGAATATTAGAATATCTAATCAGACTAGCAGAACGGATTAGTACTACTAAATAATTTGAATTTACATTAATTCAATTATTGAACTTAAGCCGAATAATAATAATAACTTCCTTTCTTCCTTCTTTCACAATATTAATGAAAATTTTCATTAAATTTATGAAATTGTCATTTTTCCAATGAAATTCTTTCACAATATTAATGAAATTTTTATTGGATTTGTGAAATTGCCATAGGACTAATGAAAAAAATCTAATGAAGTTGTTTCATTGGTTTTGTGAAAAAAATTCGTTCAGTGTATGCCTTCTGTTCCTATGAAGTAGGCATCATTATTTGTTATGATCATTTTCATAAAAATTTAAATCAATTTTTTTAACACGCATTACGTGTTTAGTTTAGGGTGTAATGCCTTTTTTTATTTAAGTCAAGTTAATAAACTCTTGCTTAAAGAAATAATCAAAATAACAAAATCATGAGTGAAAATTTAAAATTCATTGACCGCAAGATCGATCATGTCTATATTTAATATTAACCATAAAGCAAAATTATGATAATTTCTCTTATCTTATTAAATATTTAATTCGTTTACAGATTTGCAGCGCTTCAAAATTTGTTGATTGATTGTCTCTAATAATGAGGTAGCTTGAGAAGCAACAGGATGTTAAATGCCACAAAGGTCGATAATGCAAAATGTACTCTCATACTTATTACACGTGTGTTTCGCTACTCAATATTTCCCCTTGTGATGAAAAGGAAAAGAACACTTTTATATTTAATTACTTTTCAATTATGTTTATTTAAAATTAATAATTTTATTCTAAATTACATTTATTTGTTGATGGTTAAGCATTGTCTATATGCATATCATTGGTGCTTTGCCAAATCGTCAGTAGACTTCAACAACACTTTTGAACAGTTACAAACCTCTTATCTTATGTACAGACTTTCAAAAACCATTTGAGAATTTGCAAATGATTTTCAAATATAAGCATAGTCCGCTTTAAAACTTATACAAGACCCAACAAACAATTCGTATTCGATATGAATATATTGATAAAAAAATGTTTCTGGCTTCATTTTCATACAAAAATTTGTTTATCAGCTTCTTTTTAATAAATTTTTTTTTTCTAAATTAGATTGTTAATCTATTCCTTTCTATAATACTATTCTCGTTTTTGACTTTAATACTCACGAAAAAATTTTCAAAATTCTGACTGTCTTCGCTTCCAAGATATTTTAAAGTAAATGTTGCTTCTATATTGGAAGTGTCATCAGTAATATGCTGTAAACATTTCAGAATGATCGGTTTGCTGGTATTAGCATTTGCTCTTTAAAAAAGGGCCACGCCCCCTTGTCCAATTTAGAAATTTTTTTCTGAGACAATACACACAATATCGACAGAGTTAACCTTACGAAATTTCAAGGTTTTTTCTATATTAATTTTTAAAACATCTGAAAATAAATATTAGCTCTTTATGGGATGTACCACCCTCTCATATCCAATCCAGATTTATTTTGAACGACAACGCACACTTTAGAAAAAATAATAATTATGAGAAAAAATTATGAGAAAAAATTATATGTAGGTGTTGCCACGCCCACTAATTTTTTTATTATTATTTTCTCTAGAGCAATGCATAATATCAATGAAGTGACTCCTACAAAATCTTAGGTGTTTTACCGTATTAGCTCCCATGGTATCTCAAAATATATTTTTGCTTTATGTGGGAGGTGCCACGCCCAGTTTTCGACTCCTTAATAATATCTCTTTAAAACCATTATAAAAAGAGTAACTCGCACAAACTTTGAAGTCTTTAGCTGCATTAGTTCCATAAATATCCTAAAATAAAATTTTCTTCTGTATGGGAAGTGCCACGCCCACTTTTAATATTTCAAAAATATATAGCCTATAGTTTCTTCCAGACCATGAGTAAACAGACAAATGGACAAACATACAAACAAATATTCACTTTTATAGACATATAAAGATATATAGATATGTATAGATGTATTTTTAACAAGAGTGATCTCATTAATATTCTTAATTAAAATATTTATAATCCCCCTTATTCCGTAACTATTTGTCGACGTCACGTCAAGACAATAAAAAAAATTGGCTCATTTCTACTCGTCATCGGCAAGAATTTAGTATTACTGACAGCCACTTACTTACTACTCTCTAAAGCATAGAAACTGGGAAGAGGCTGTTAGTAAATTTTTGTCGACAGCGAATAGACAAGTACCTATTTTTTGGTATTGTCTTGAAGTGACGTCGACAAATAGTTACGGAATAAGAGAGAATATTTTTCTGATTGCTACATATCCAGCAAATCATTTGAAAACACATAATTAAAAAACGTTTGACGGATACAGCTAACACGGCAAAATAATCAGATTTTAAGCTGTGTTCTCACTATGTGTATTTGTCTTATGGAACGTCACTTTTTTATACACATGTGATTTCATGTGTATGTCAAAATTTGCGGTTTACATAAGGTTTATAATTTTTTGTTCACCTGTTGCTATGTTATGTACATTTGACATAACCTATAAAGCAAAACAATCATATAACAGCCGAGTCGTTATACTTATTTTATTGTTATATATACTTCTTTTATTTAATTTTATACTTATTTTATTTAATTTAATACTTTATTAATTTAATAATTATTTTGTTTCATTTTCCCGTCCGCAAACAATTACTTTATTAAAAACCAGCTGATGTCAGATGCTTTGTCACTTGAAAATAGAACTCGTTCTAAATCATGTGTACTGTACACAGAGAAATAACACAGGCTATTGTTTGAAGGGGCTCAGACTATATGTACAAATTTACCATGTGAAAATGTGACATTCCATATGCCAAATACAAATAGTGAGAACACAGCTTTAGTTATCAGATGTGTTTTCAACACGACCTTATTAATGGGCCTTGATAATTAGCTTCCACTCCATTTATTCATCTCAGCAAAAAAAAAACAAAAACAAAAATATATGCACATTCAAAACTTTCAAATTTCATTTAACAAGAACTTTCGACAATTATGTTGGCGTACGTTGGTTGCTAAATAATTGCAGGTGCAATAAATTAAAAAATTGTAAAGAAAGTGCAAACACAATGCAAGTGCAACAACTTTATTATCTTTTTGGAAAATGATCATTATGAAAATGAGAGAAGAAAATATACCAGAGTAATGAAAAATTACAAATGCATCGATGGATAACAAAAACATGTCAGTCAAATGAAAATTTGTAAAATAAAACAAAATCTGTTAACAAAGCCCATGCATGGCCCGGCCTAATTTATTAAATAAAATGAATGGTGTTTTTTTATTTAATACTTGCAGAATTTATTAAATAAAATGAATGATGTTTTTTTATTTAATACTTTCAGAAATTCAAGTTTTTCAATGCTTTGAAAAGTCAGCTTTTACCATCGACACTTTTAGAACTTTTGTTAACATGAAGGATGCTAGTCGTTTTGCCATTTTTTGGTTTTTTTAGTTTTTGGCGATATTTTTATTTTTTTATTTTTATTTTTTTTTTTTTGGCGATTTATTTTTTTATTTTTGGCGATTTTTTAGCTTTGACGCTCTTTTCGTTTTAGTAATTTGTTAGTTTTGGCAATTTTTTTTTTTAATTTTTTGTTTTTGGCTCTTTTTTGTTAGTTTTGGCGATTTTTTAGGTTTTTTGCAATTTTTGTTCGCTTTGGTGACTTTTTTGATTTTGGGAATTTTTTTTGGTTTTTGGAGATTTTTTATTTTGGGAATTTTTTGCGGTTTTTGACTATGTTTTTAGTTTCGTAGATTTGTTTTGGCTTTGGCACTTTTTTCGCTTTGTTAGTTTTAGCGATTTTTTTTAGTTTTAGCGTTTTTTTTCGTTTTGTCAATTTTTTTCGGTTTTTATCTATTTCTTTAGTTTTTGCGTTTTTTTAGCTTTGGCGCTCTTTTTTTTGCGGTTTTTCGGCTGTTGGTTATTTGTCTGGCTTTACCGATTTTTCGTTTTTTGACGATATTATTAGTTTAAGCGATTTTTTAGTTTTGACGGTCTTTGGCTATTTTTTAGTTTTGGCAATATTTTTATTTTGGCACTTATTTTGTTTTAGCAATTTTTTTCTGGTTTTGGCGAGTTTTTTAGTTTTGCCGCTTTTTTTCTTTTAGTATATCTTTTTTTGTTTTTGGCGATTTTTTTTTTAATATTTTTAGATTTAGCGATATTTTTTTTTGTTCCTTTTTCGTTTTGGCGATTTTTTTCGGTTTGTTGCAATTTTTAGTTTTTTCGCGATCTTTTTAGTTTTGGGATTTTTGCCAATTTAACGATTTTTTTACTTTTGGTGCTTTTTTCCTTTTGGCGATTTTTCTGCTTGGCATTTTCTGGAGCAATATTTCCAAAAATTACCTTTTCTTAAGAGTGCCTTTTCCTAAGACTGCCTTTTCAAAAGAAGCATTTTTACAAATAAGTAACTTCTCATAAAGTTCCATAAAGTTTCTTTCCTTTCCGCTATATCGCTGCTTAAGGCAAGTTTTTTGCCCTTTTTTAAGAAAGGGATAAAAAGACCCATACAACGATGAGTAAGAGGGTTAAAATTTCCACAAAAATGTTCCTCGTGTATTTTACGTAAAAGTGCTCATTACATCTAATACCTGAAATGTAAAATTTGCAAGATTTCCTGTTCCGAGTCACTATAGATAGCCATGCGCAAAAGGGGGGAAAATTCAATTGCTCTAACATGAATCCCAGATATGAACTTTCAAAATGCCCATACACTTATTTATATATTTTGGTGCCCTCTGCCAGAATCAAACGTTAAAACTTTATAATTTAAAAAAAATTTGGTTTTGTTGTACAGTGTAATTAATATTATTCTCTTATAACTCAAAGAACACAAATATAGCACGTCCATTTATTCTATTTACCCCAAAATTCAAATCAATGTTGCACATACCTGATCTCTTTAAATTTACAAAATAAATTAACTGTTAACTAATTAGGAGTCCAAGCATCAATCTAAATACATTTGAAACTTTAGGCCAGATTAGAAAATTATAAACAAAAAGAAATTATTTACACACACAAACACACACACACACATTACGAACGAACACTTTATTAAAGTAACAAGAAGATGTTTATTTAATTTGTTTATCTTTTTTTAACATATTAAAGATGCTTTTGAAACACGCCAATAGTTTCCATATCAATGATTCGTACAAAATAGAAATTAATTTATAAAAGCTGGTAGCATCACATTGCAAGGCAGCAGTTGCATTTAAGAAACTTTTATATCGATATCAGCAAAAAAGAGCTGAATGGGAGAATCATCGATCCATATAACGAACAACGTCCGTCCTTAAAGGACTCATTTTCATGTTTGTAATTTCAAAAACGAAATCTAGTGACAAGTGAAAGGATTTAGACGATTTTTTTTATAAAAAAAAAGATAAGATCTGTTATAAGATCTTCAACTACTTAATAAGATAAAACAAAAGTGGAACAAAAGTGCACAAAAACAAAATGTCTAGTGAAAAACAATTAAAATGTTTAATATATGTTGTATGTATTACGATCACAATTCTACCAGTTACTCTGGCACATAGAAGATCCCACAGGAGTACCTCAACAGCTTCATTAACATCTGCGACAACAAGCAATACAGTCTCTTCACAAACGTCCACCTCATGGCTAGGACCAGAATTCCAAATTATACGACGTGTGTATGACGATTGTCAAGCAAAAAATGATTTTATGAGTTGTCTAAAGCACAAAGCTCTAACAGGTCTAAGCCGAGCCATAGAACAAGACTCGATAAAAATTGTAGATGGTGTAGTTTTGGAAAAACAAAATCATACAGAGGAAGAAAGTATCATAAGTGCTTTAACTGATGCGAGAGCTTTCAATAGTTTAGCTAAATTGGATCGTGCTCTTCTATCGAAAATCGATAAATTAGTGCGAACTCATTCGCTGAAAGTGGACATGAGTACAGCTCGTTTAGGTGGTGGTGGTGGTGGTGGAGGTGGTGAAGGAGGTCACCACGAAAAGAAAGAGAAAAAGGATAAAGAAGGAGGTCATATTAAATATGTTATTGCAGCTCTTCTAACAGCCATGGGTATTGCTGGTCCTATAGGTCTTAAAGCTTTGGCTGCCATTGCCGGCAAAGCTTTAGTTATAAGCAAAGTGGCCCTAACAATTGCCGGTATTATTGCGCTGAAAAAACTTTTCTCACAGGATCATCATGAGGAGACTAGTTTTCAGGTTCATGCTGGCGACCACAACAGGTAAATTTATATCAAACTAAATTTATATCAAAATTTTTAATTTCTTTTACATATTTTTTATTACCAAATTAGACGCAGTACATATGTTATACGCCCGGTACCTAAAACTGGCGGCATGCCAGTGGCTGCCGGTGAAGCTCCTGTTGTAGATCCCTATCGCTACTATTATGAATATCATTGAGCCTTATTAATTATGGGTCTGGCATATCCAAGTCATTTAGTTTTAAGTTGTAACGTATTTATAGTATACAAAATATTCAGACAGCTAAAATACCAAAGATTCAATTCAAAACCGTTGCATGAAATTTGTAGGCAAATAATTGTACCTATTTTAATTAAACGAATAATTCAGATTTGAAAAAAATTAAATTTAATTAATTTAAAACGAAATAATCTTTTGTTTTTTGTACATGAAAACGTTAGAAGAGAAAGTTTTATGAAAATAAATAAAAACATTACAAATAACCTGATATGTAAGTACCCTACGGGGAAAAGAACCTGTCACAGAACAGGTCACGTGACTATCTCCGAAGGACCAGCAGATGGTTTGAGTCCTGAAACGTTATATGAAAGCGAACGGTAGCTTTTACATAGCGTTGTCATTGGAGCGGTTCAATTGACATAATTAAGATACTCAGTGATCATGTCTAGTCCCAAACTTAAGGTAGTTGTCCTGTGGTGGTTTCTTTAATACATAGTAGTTAAACTACTGTACAAATATTTATGATTTGGAAAAAAATTTGCTCGTACAGTGAAGGATTGA
Organism: Panzeria rudis; assembly: GCA_956483635.1. Lineage (NCBI taxonomy): Eukaryota > Metazoa > Arthropoda > Insecta > Diptera > Tachinidae > Panzeria > Panzeria rudis. The sequence goes on along the minus strand of OY101449.1, from coordinate 117,200,438 downwards.
ACTGATATGTTTCGATAGCTACCGCTATTCTCCTCAGAGTTCATTACAGCGTAGACCACTCGACCAGTCGCTAGTTTGCAGTCAAGAGTTGAATATCATTTACCTCTAATCTATTCATACTGTCACTCTTTTAGAGTTGTATTTCATTTGATAGTTATTGATATTCAGTTTTTCTTTTATGTCTTGTATTAAGCTTCTTGTTATTTCTCTATATTTTTATTTAGAGGTAAATGTGAAGCATGTAGACAAAGAAATATTTTGTCGAACTAAATTCATAACTTAATTGTAAAACAAATATGCATGTTGTTTTCATCGTTGCGGTCAGAATAATTCCGAAACCGTTGAGTATATAAAAAATATAATATTAGAACGGCTTCAAGGTAATTTTATTTCAAGTTTTTGTGGTTTTTGTAATACAATTTAACAAGCCTTTCCTAAGCTATGATAAAGTCGGTGTAGCTACCTCTTCAAAAATCGCAAATTTTAGAAAAAATTTATCCATAGAATTTAAGATTTAGATAGTTTTTGTAGTTAAGATACCAAAGCAACTATATAATAGTACTCCTTTGCGTTTTTCTTGTTGGATAGTGTTATTAATAACAAAGTTTTAAGCAAATAAAATCAAAAATAAATGAGTGTACTGCCATCTATATGTAAACAATAGTAGTACAAGCTTATTATATCGGAAGTGCCCTGTTGTTAGATAAAATCTACCAGATATGTGGTTGCTGTCTCTGCTAAAACCATCAGGAAGTTGTACGTATTTATTTTGTAAACATCAAAAAATTATATAATTCACCACAAATGCCGACACTACCAAGGACATCCGGTATAAAGAAGGTGACCAAACGTTCACTATTATAGGGGGCTATACATTAGCCCAATTCACAATCTTGTGTAAATGGTCTTACATCGTAGCATTTGCAAAATGGTATTGCATATTGATACTCACCACTTAAGAATTGTTAGTGGAGAGTATAAATATACTATACCATTTTGCAAATGCTACGATGCAAGACCATTTGCACAAGATTATGAATTGGGCTATTATTTTATCCCCTTGACATTTTCAAATAGAGATGAGCGATATTTCAGTACCTGTGATATAATCACTGTTACTGAAAAATCACGATTGACAGTTTTGACAAACTTTGTCAAGTAACTGCTACTTGCAAAGTTGTTCTTTTCATTTGTTACCTACAGAAAATGTTGGGGCCTAATCGTCGCTTTCGAAATCGAGTCGAATATCGTATCGATATCGTATCGACTAAATTTCGATACGTATCGAATGGATGGATTACCGCATTCGATAGCTATCATATCGAAATGTTTAAAAAGTGTACTGTAATAAAGTTTACAGGTAATGTTCCATGCTTTTTTTTCAAAACAAACACAATAAAAGAAAATATTGTATTCGATCGCTCTAGTGTTATCGAGTGGAATTTAAACAGCAGCTACTTGTTTATCGTATGCCGTAGTCCCAAAAGGAAAAATTTCGATCAATTTTAATCGATATCGAATGCGACGTTTCGGCCCCTGCCTTGGTATATGGTGGAGCACCAAAGAAAACTCATAAATTAGAAGCAGGAGCAGATTCTGGAGATTCCTACTTTGTGTACGACGGTACAGACCGACTGGTATTTTCCGTTGATACTCCTGCAAAGAAGCACGACATTTCTACGAACTGGCCAAGTAATCCTGCATCTGCATGTCGACAGATTTAGTAACGGAATGGAAAAGAAATAAATGAATAAATAAATATATAAATAAATACATACTCATAAATCTTAGCAAACTGTATCTGAATTCATCTGTTTGCCTGTAGCCTTCCATTTTTGAATTTGGTATTTTTGGAAAAATGTATGCATTTTCATTTTCACAATTAAAATTTAATTTTTTATTAAATTGTTTTAGAATTAAATTTTTATTTCAAATGACATGTATCCGTGTATCATATTTTAGTCACAATATATATCACTGGTAGATCAAAATTACGTAAAATTTGATTACCTAGCTATGACTTACCAGTGATGTCAAACCTAGGTCATGTGTTCACTGGGATGTTGCTTTTATAGATAATATTGCGGATGGGACAGTCGACAATATATAAAAAACAAACTTACAATGAAGAATATTAACACTAGAACGAAATCTAGTACTTACGAGATTTTGAGCTAAATCTAGCTGCTTTTTACTAGAGTTCCTTACAAAACGGAATCTAAAACCCTACTAGATTTTGACAAAATCTGCTCAAATCTAGTAGTACTTGGTTATACAACCGTGGTTTTGTACACATAGTACTAAAATATACTACGTTCTTCCATAATATATACTTTATAAGGTGCGCAGTAGGTGTTTTACATATGACGGTTCTTTTTTTCTATGCAGTTTGACATTTCAAAATAAAAGAAACGGAATGGAAACGGAAGCTTGATATATGTCAAAAAAGCATTGTGTAAATGGTATAGACTTCGATATAAATTTCAATTGAAATCTCCAGATTTCGCTCTGGTGTAAATGTAGTATAATATGGTTTGTGGCTCGTAAAGTTGACAGCATTGCACTTCTGTCTTTAAACCTGGCAGCACTGTTGAACTAAAAGCATAATTTGCCAATAAAACCTAATAAATTGACAACACTTTCGACTCATATTTGTTTACTTTTATTTTGTTTATTTTAATTTTCATCACCGACCAATTAAATAGTCTGTGTTTTCATTATGGAATTTCGGAATAAGGATCCAGGTGCCGTACAGTTCGGAAATTTTATAAATTACTATCAGTTTAATTCTGCAGAAGAAAGGCTAAAGCTTTTACCTCGGACTCATTGGGTGCCTGAGGACGAAAACGAATCATTACAGCCTTACTTAGTCCTGGATGTGGGATGTAATTCTGGAGTTTTTACACAACTGTTACAAAAATATTTAAATAGTTTAATGCCACAACGTGCCGTATGTATGTATGGAGTTGATATAGATGCAGAATTAATATCTCGAGCACAAGTGAGCAATAGTGATTGTAAAAACATCATGTACGATTGTGTCGACGTCATGGATACTGAAGCTTTTCAAAAAGTACAAAACTTTCTGGCAACCAATGAAAGAAAAAAATTTGATGCTGTTTGCTGCTTTTCCATTACCATGTGGATACACTTAAATCACCACGATTTGGGTCTACAAAATTTTCTTAGAAAAGTATCCAGCATAGCGAAATTGCTTATAGTCGAGCCTCAACCTTGGAAATGCTATCAAACTGCAGAGCGGAGACTAAAAAAGTCCGGAGAAGTGTTTCCTTTATTTTTAGACCTTAAGTGGAGGTCGCAAGTCGAAAATGAGATTGAGAACTTTTTGGAACGAATAATGCGAAGGCAAAAGATTTATGAATCTATTCCCACCAAGTGGCAAAGAAAGATTTGCTTTTATAGATAATAGTGGATGTAGACAATTAATTCCCTACTTGATGATAATGACTATAAGAGAATTTATTCTTAAAGTGCTAGCTTAATAAATAAAAACAAATATAAACATTAATTTAAAAAAAAACCCCGAAAATTTAGATGAGAACTTCAAAACAGCTGGACCGATTTTCTTTAAACATGGGGTAGATTTTGGATCGTTATCTTTCAAACAAAATTTACTAAATTAAAATCGATTTAGCCGTTTATGAGCTACGGTATCACAGACACACAAATTCAGAAGGATACTGGAAGATAACATGCGATAAATTCTAAACCACTGTGCCGATTTTCTTCAAATATCTAACAATATCGATCGTCACCATTCAAATAGAAAAAAACTAAACCATAATCGGTCCACCCATTTGGATTCTACTATGGCGCACACACACACAAACTTATTCCTTCTGTTTTGGTCGAAGATTAAAAAAAAAGAATTTAAAAGTAATTAAACAGAAATATATTTTATTTATGTATACATATGTACATACATATTTACATCACATTGTTTTTTAATGTAAAAAATAAAGATGGAAATTAACAAAATTTTCTTCAAATTAAAATGAAATTAAAGCCATTTCCAGAGTCATACAAGTAAAAAAAGACATAAGGGGAAAATTCTAAATTAAAAATATTTCAGGAGCCTTATTTCTCCAAAGTTTCTTGTAAAATATTTTTAAGATCAATCAAGGCCTTTAGTTTTTCTTTCTCCACTAAAAGTTTACGTCTTTCTAATTCTATTATTTCTTTGTGCCTTTCGTCATCCTTTTTAGCTTCTGCCTTTAAAAAATTAAGCATTTCATTTTCCCCTTCTTCTTCGTCCTTAAAAATATTAAGCGTTTCATTGTTCTCTTTAACTTTTTTCCTCTTTTTCTTTCGGGGACCATATTCTTCACCTAAAAACTCGGAAGAAGCAATGTTATCATTATGACTGTTTTCTGGGTCCACATCTTGAACAGTGTAAAATACATTCAGTGACGACTGTAAATTCGCTAATGGAGGATTAATTGAATATCTGGTTCCATAGACTTCATCAAATTGATCGACAAATTCCCAAAACGTATTGTTTCGTCCCGTTAAATTACTTCGATTTTTAATTCTTTTGTAAGTTGTCTGCAGATTAGAAAATTTTCTACTTATTTGTTCCTCCGTCATTTTAAAATCTGGTTTGATTTCTTTAATTTTTAAAAGTACATTTCCCCACAAAACCAGCTTTTTCGTTCTTCCATCCTGAAACTCTGGCTCCATATCCAATCTAGTTCTTATAATTAGCTTTTGAATATCGGATGTCAAACCTTCGGTGCTAAAAATAGCGATTTTAATATGTAGATTTTTATTAGAAAAATGTACATAATGTATGGCTCACTTACTCTTCCATTTTACAAGAAAATACAATTTTCTTTAGATTTTGTTTTGACAATCGTATGACTATTGCAGTAGTAAATAAAATGCCGCAGCGGATGCACACATTTGCGGCAGTATTGCCAATTGCTTGCATTAAAAAACGTTTGAAGTAGAAAGTGCTACCAAGTTTTCTGCACGGGGTATCTTCACGAACGCTCAACTTAAAAAATATGGCAGTAATGCAAAATTCCTGCATTTACGAATGTACCCCTCTGAAAACTACACTAACAATTTCTGCAAAAAAAACTAACTCCAAAACAGAGACAGATATACAACAATTCCAAAATAAATCGGCTTCACTATAATCGACTTGTGGAATAAAAACTATCGATAGAAATAGATATCGAGCCTTTGCTGCAATAGAGTCATAACTCAAAAAACTTCATTTTTGAGGTAATAATGCGGATCGTGTTGTCGTTCTTCAAATTGTGTAAAAATTTCATACAAATATCTTGTACACTCTATTCTTGAGAGAAGAATAAAATGTTATTTTACCATTAAGTTTTTAGTAAATTCAAAACTTTAAACTGGGCTCAAATCGTCACATCCGTGATCGTATCGGCAATCGTACTAAAATGAATTACGTGACACGTCAATTGTATAAACTGTATGGGATTACAGTACGTTCACGTATGTTATAATCCGAAAATGGCGTTTATACGTGAGTTGTACGTTCACTGATGTGACGATTTGAGCCGAGGTTTTCTGTAAAACAATTTTTTTAAGTCATGACTATTGCAGCAAAGGCTCGATATGTACTATAATAGGGCGGAGTGAAAATGATCAAAGAAAATAATTTTCAACTTTTTTTAATCTCCTGTGTTGCTAATCGATGACCATATAAGAAAAAGCTTAATACACGCCGAATATCAAAGATCTTCGACTTTATTTAGAGGTGGCGCACGAGGGGCGATGTTTGTAAAAAATGTACTATGCGTTAAAAAAATTGTTTTCTTGTTCCTGATTCTTGATATACTCAAGCAATAGAAAGGCGCGTTAATGTGCTGTTAACATTTACGTAACGCCATTTTCGACGCATTTAACCCTTCGTAACGCTTCTTAACAAAGTTTTATTAGAAACCCAGGCAGAAATTGCGACTTTATGCAAAAAATATGTACTACCACAACACTGTGAATAATACAAAATTACGACTCTTCCAAAAGCTTTGTGCCACCACCAGCGTTACCATATACTTTTTTTTTATTTTATTTTTAAAAAAATTTTTCTGCCCAAAAACCTTTTTTCTACAAAGGTGCCAAAATTTTAAAAGAAAACACAAAAAAGTGTATTTGGAATTCATTTTAAGGAATGTATAAAAACGGCATAGTTGTAGAGGGAGTAAACACAATTAAACACTGTTGCAGTAATAAGGGAGTAAGAAAATATTAGATCGAATCATTGCATAATCAATCACTTAGTATTTTCATGCGATTTTAAATTATGTACATATTTATAAAAAACTTGATGAAACGTTATATAAAATTAAAACTTTTTGGCATCTCAAAAACTTGCAAAAAAAGGAAAACTTGATAAATGGCAACGCTGGCCACCACAGTACTGTACCCAACAAACACGCAGGCTTAATTTTAAATTAAAAATGATTTGAAATCAAACGTTTGAAAATTATTTGAAAATATGAAACTTGAAAAACATAACTAATAATAATAAATAAATTTATTTATCAACTCACTTTCAAATGTAAATTTTTTGTTTGTAAGGTCACATTTTAAATTTATCTTACTCAGGTTGTTACTAATGATAATTAATTTTTGATCACAAGCCAGCAAACAGTAAATATGTATTTTTTCTGCAGTTATAATATATGTGACCTTCTCCGAGAAAAGGGATGTGTAAAAAAATGGGTTTGGACATAAGAGTGGATTCTGGTACCTAAAATGGTGTATGAAACTTTAAATGCGTTTTTCTCAAAACTTCATTTTTACACACTAGGTCCCTTTTCTCGGAGAAGGTCACATATATGAAACTTAGTTTGATCGTCATATTGTTAAAATGTTTCCAATTTATGTTTCGCTTTAAACAGTGTTTCCACTTTGATTTATAGTTTGAAAATAACACCACATCAAATTGACAAAACACCGATTGTCAAATGTTTATATTCAAATCATTATCAACTTGAATTCAAGTGGTAAACAGAAACCTTTGAAAAAGATTTGAGAATTGTTCTTGATATCAAATGATAAAGTCATCTTATTTCAAATGTTAATTTCGTGTTTGCTGGGTATATACAAATAAATAAACTTTAATTTCCCAATACTGCATTCATAGTAATCCAATACCGCGACAACATATCAAATTCAAAATTATGACTTAACTGTCGAAATATCATATTCACAATAATCATGTAACACTACAATACTAGGTCTGGAATTTGAAAGTGAGAAAATGCAAGATAAATGAACGAACAGTTGTCTTCATGGGTTTACCTGGAATGTACCCTGGGGGTTACTCTGTATTTCGATTCGAAAAGAAAACTTCGATTTTTCATAATCACCCTTATCGGGAATAAGAGGCGATCATTTTGTTCACATGAAATATTTCCCATGAACAAAAAATGAGCAAAATAGTACAAAACGAGCAAAATAGTACAGTAACACAACAACAACACAAAATTAGCGATCGTAATTTTAGGGAAAGGGAACACATTTCACGTGAACTTTTATTCCCGATAATGGTGAATATTTACATTGCAATTCGAAAGCATTTACTTTTGTTTCGGATTACAGAATAGCCCCCTGCTGTAATCGATGTACTTGCTTTTGCTGAAAAACACCATTTTTTAAATTGTAATTGTATTATTTAATATATTTTTTGTATTATTTTGTACATTTTTATACACTAATTAAAGACCCTAAAACATTTGTTTTCTTTCTTTATTTTAAATACATTATATACTTTTATCTTTATTTTTTTAACTAAAATTAATTAATGATCATTTCAATCTTTTAATGTTTATAAAATTTTGAATTTTAAAATTTAGCTTACAATTCTTAATTCGGGTTAAACCCTCATATGTTCAACGAGTGCAAACATCGTGGGGTATTAGAACAAAAGCGAAAAAATTCAAATAAAATTCAAAATTATCAGTATTTCATTTGAATTAAAAAATAAAATTATCATAAACTCTAAGGGAAATATAAAATAAGATAAGTTTTAAGTAATGACAATATACATTGTTAAAATAATACAAAGAACTTGTTAACAAAGTTTATTATTACTATTTAGGATTAGGGGTATTTAATAATAGGGAAACAGAGAGAAGTTTTTAATTTCCAAGGAAAATAGTGAGAACAAATTTTAGTAAAATATTTTAGAAATAAAAATCTTCATCTATTACATCTACTGCTGAATCGTGGTTCTGATGTTCTTGACGATTTACATTTTCTTCATCTTCTTCCGATACTGTGACATTATGAATGATGTTTGCTAACTCCAATAAATTAGCTCTTCTTGTTGTTGTTCCTGTTAAATGACGTACTGGTTGTGTATGTGGTTTCTGATGATGGAGCTGAAGGCGTTGTTGATGAGGTGAAGTTGTTATTGTTGTTTCTGTAGGCGATATAGAAATTGTTGTAGCTCGGTTATTGGTTTGCGAAGTTAAATTTCATCCAGCAACCTCTTCGCCAGCAAAATCCAATTTAACAACATCTGCAGGCAAACATTCTTCAACATCGACTTCAGTTTCCGTCGTATTGATACGATTTAATGTCATTGTTACATCGGGGCCAGATTTAAGTGCTACCGAAGTAGCTGCTATATTGGGCACAGTACTAGCAGGGATTGTTGTAGATGTCACTGCGTTGGTGTTTGTTATAATGCTAGTGGCATTTGTTATCAAGTTGTTGCTTACTGACGTGTTTCCTGCTGTGTTGTTTTAAAAAATAGATTTTAATTATTAATATAACAATTAAGAATTAAGTTTTTCTAAGAGTTTAACTGTCAATTTTCAATTCGCTTCTTAAGAACCATTTTAAAAATAATTGTTAAGCGGTTTGTGTGTTTATTTTTGTTGCAAAAATGGAGAAAACTTGAAAAATTCGAACAAAACTTAAGATCAAAAATAATATTTTCAAATTTAAAATGGTACGAAAGTTTGTTAAAAATATGTATATGCAAAATGGCACGAAAAAGCTTTAAAATGGCACAAAAAAGGCATAAAATAAAACTAAAAAATAGATTCTAATACAATTTCATTTTATTAAATTTTGATTGGACATTGCAATCATGTTTTTTTTATATTTTCAAAGATAAATGATCTTCTATTGTTACACAGAACAGTTGAATATATGGAAAAGGCATCAGGAGATCGTACTGGCGCAAATGTTAATGCTCTTAATTTAGATGTAGATAAAGCTTCAACATATGGATCCATGTCGTTTTTATTTAAAAATATACATACCCTGCCTGTTCTATAAATCGAGTCGATTTAAAAACGCTCGATTTGGAAAAATGAAATCCACCACTAGCAACATTTGTTCAAACTTTTTTGATGTTTTCTATTCTTTAAAGCTTAAAATATCACATATTATCATTCGCGGTTTTCACTCTTGATGATAAAGTACCCTTGTAGATCCTGTTAATGTAGTAGATGTAGTTAAAGTACTATAGTATTTACCACAGGCAACAACAAAAAGTACCGAACTTTAGTTTACCGCGCTTTGTTTAAAAAACAACACAAAAAGCTGTAGTTAACACGCGTGTTAAATTTACCAGGACAAAACATTGACGAAAAACCAAACAAAAAATAGATTCACGCTTTCTAGTGATAAGTCTTAGTAAATATAACTAGAGTTATAAACTTAACACAGAGTGAAAACCGCTAATAGTTTACATCAAGGATTGAGTAAGAATGCTTTTCAAGTTGAAAGTATAATCTAATCCATTTCAAGCATTATTAAAACATTATTTACTACATACAAAGATTAAATTAATAAATTAATGGTGGCTATTCGGGTAAGCACGTCGGAGAAGTGGACGTTTCCATACGTTACAAAAATCAAATCAACTTATTTGTATAAGTACGTACATATGAACGTATTTTTGAAATTTTTGCAATTTAGGTTTTATTTTACATTTTTCTTTTATGTTACATAATTTCTTATTTATAATAATTATTTATAATAATTTTGACAAAATTTTCAATTTAGTTATTTTTTTAATTTTGAAAAATGGTTTAATTTTCCATTATTTGACAAACAAGAAAGTTTGAGCATACATTTTTGTTACTTTTAAATTATTTTCAAGCTTGAAAAGAACTTAAAACAATGCTTAATGAAGTTTACTTCCAGTTGAATTTCAAATAATGCAATTTTAGGACCGCTATTATGATTCACAACTCAACTAGGTCAATGTTACGACCCAACTCAACCATTTTTTGTATTATGATTCACAAAAAATTTTAATTGTCTTTGAAATAATGTACGAAAAATATGTTCTTATCTATGCTCTCTATTTTTTGAAGCCATAGTAGCCATCACAAAATATTTTAAATATTTTTAGTTTTGGCCTTACTATTTTTTTCTTGAGATTTTATGTTTTATGGATATGGCAACAATATTGGTTGACAAATGGGATAGATTGGTGCCTAAAATCACAATTTTAAAATTAAGTAAAAGTAACACAATAGTCGAAATAAAAACCAAGACACAAATGATAAAATCAGCTGTCTCACTTTGATGAAAGTTGTAATCCATACTAAGAATTTGACAACTGCGACTCAACTATCAATTTCGTTGTGAATCATAATACGGGCCTTAAGTTTTTTAGTACTTGTTGGGTTAAATAATTTATACTGAAATATTATTAAATATGTTACGAGTTTATTGCCTGACTATGAAAAAAGGAATTTTATGGCAAGGGAGATTAAAAATGGCTTTTTTACAAAATATTGAACAACTGGCATATACTATAAAAAAATGTTCCCTGATTATAACCAAACACTCGGATCAATCTCTTTTATCGCAAAGATGTTTAAGCAGAAAGACCGACAAAATCACTTTCATTTCGAAAATTTTAAAAGCCGGGAAACAAGACATGTCAGTTACTACCAGACCCACTATGTCGACATGATTTTTTCTTTCGTACAATTACATTTAAAACAAACACCTAAAACTTTGTGTTTGTTTTAAATGTAAAAAAACCTTGAAACTTTTAAATGTAATTGTACGAAAGAAAGTATCGTGTCGACATTGTTTGCCCTATAGTTAATTTATTTAACTTCTCCAAAGGCTTACAAAAATATAAAAAAAATTAGAATGCAGGCATTCATTTAGGCTGAGATAAAAGTTCTGATTTAAAAATTTCAAGGTTTATACTCAATTTAAAATCATTTTTAAAGCAAAAATTTTTTTAATTTAAGGAAAAAGCAAACCCAAGGCGAATCCAGTACCAGGTAGCCTTATTAGCGCAACTGATCGTCAACTGATTTACCCCATCCGTCAAATTCCTTATAAAATAGAATAAAATTTTTACCCGAACTGTCGACGTTCATATAAAAATAATCCTATAAACATTTTGTATGTATGTTGTTGTAATAATAAGGCCACCTGGTTACTTGATTCGCCTTGGGCAAACATCGAGAAAATTTATTTTAACTTTTCTAAAATTTTATGAATTTCTCCAAATTTTGCAGAATAGTTAAAATTGCAAAAATGTCGAAATTGGTGAAAAAATCCACCAATTGCCTAAGCAATATGGTACCTATTTTCAGTACATTTAAAGTAATTTGTTTGTCGTGGAATATAAATTCCATTTTGAAATTTAAGTGGTTCGATTGCAAAAAAATTTTTTTTGAAGAAGCAACTTACGGAATTGAAACCACTTTCGATCGGAATGGTATTCTGTAAACCGGTTTATCTCATGTCCAACTCTTTCTGGCTAAAAATTTTACGAAATTAAGCCTAATAAACACAATCACTTTGTATTAACAACCAATTTGGTTCGAAAAATTATCACATTAAATAAACATATTTTAAATGAAACTATGAAAATTGCTTCAGATATAAGCCTACATATATGTAAGTATGTATGTATGTATGTAAGTTTTAGTTTTATTTTTAGCCTACAGTCAATAGAAAGATTATTTTAACTAACTTGTAAGCCCTGGTTACCTGCATTATTGCTACTGTTTGCTGCAACTAAAGTCGTTGTGTTTGTCGAAGGACCAGTGACAATTTGTTGTGTTGTTGGCTGTTGTATTACAATGTTTTCGGTAACAGTAGCTGTGACAGGAGTTGAAGGTGTTGTCGATATGGTGTTTGTCGTAGTTGCCGCATTTGCTGAAGTGTTCGCTGATGCTGCCGCTGCTGCAGCAGCCAACAATGCTTTTTGAGCCTGCATCTGTTGGAACTGCTGTATTGTTACTGTTGTTGTAGTAGTCGTAGTGTGGGAGGGTTGTATTACTTGTGCCTGTTGCTGCTGCTGTTGTTGATGCTGCTGCTGTTGTTGATGATGCAGATGTTGAGCATGTTGCAATTGCTGCAATTGTTGCGGCTGTAAATGAACTATTTGAGGTTGTGTTAATTGTGATGATCCACTTGCAACTATATTTGCCGTTTTTGTAACATTATTAAGTGTTACTTGATTACCCCCAACCAAACTGCTGCTTGTGCCAGCTGAGGATGAGGCATGTGGTGACGCTTGTATTATAATCTGTTTAGGTGTGGTTTGCAGAATTTGAGTTGGCGTGGAAACGGATGATGATGATGATGTTGCAGATGAGGATGATGATGGTTGTAGAACCTGTTGCAAAGGTACAATATGTTGAACATTTTGTATATGAACCGTTTGATGTTGTTGCTGTTGCTGCAGGTGTAGTTGGTGCTGTTGTTGTGAATTTATTACACCTGCAGCAATTACCGCGGTTTGCTGCTGTTGTTGAACATGATGCTGTTTTAGTATTTGATGAGTTGTTGTTTGTTGCTGTGTAATATGTTGCTGCTGCTGTATTGGTTGTTGTTGTTGTTGTACCTGTTGCACTGTTTGTACCACATGATGTACTTGTTGCACCGGCACTTGTTTAGCTGGTATTCCAGCATCTTCGAATGCTTTTTTCTTTAAGGCCTGTCTGATTTGTGATCTAAAGTTAGAGAAAGAGAGCGAAAAATAAAGCAGACAGTTTTCATTAACGGCTTGATAAATGCATCGTGATTGATTGTCCTCTCGCTATATCCTATTGAGAGGTTTTTTTTTATTACAAATTATAAACTTACACTGTTCTATTTTTTATACTTAAACTGATTTTATTTAGATCTTCTGAGAATCGTAATATTGATGCATGTAACATATCGATTTCTTCATCTGTCCATTTCCTGTATTGTACAATACATGTTTAATAAAATGTTATTTCGTTGAGCGGTCATGTCGATTATAGATGGACATAGCGAGAGAACAGAAAAATATGTTTATAATTAGTTTTGCTTGTAATTAAAGGAGATTAATATAATTTATTTTACATAATAAAATTAGACAATCAAGTTTCCGTATTAGTTTAAAATGCCGAAAACAGTTGATTTGAAGAACATATTACATATCGCGACCTCATTATTGGTTTAGTCCATATGCCAAAAAGTCGGAATGGAGAAAAGCAACAAAGAAGATTTACATAAAGTTTTCTCAAAATATATCCGATTGCATTTTTTTGTATTCTCACCACTGCTTACGGCATATGTTTGGAAGCAAAATTGTAAATTTTTGTTAACTTTCATCAATCCGGTTAGAAATTTACATATTTTTTTGTGCTCCAGTAGCCACTTTTTTATTTTATTTGTAAAAAGCAGCTTTTGTTGCTCCATGTGTATACTAACTGCTGTGTATTGAGTAACTTGTTATTGAGATGAAATTTTCTACTTTTTATTGAAAATAAGCGTATAAATGTTATTAGAAAAGATATTTACTTGGAATAAAAAGATAATATTGATGAAACTTGGTATTTTACTTGATTTCTGATTTTTATTTTATCAAAAATTGATGATATCGAGCACAATGAATGCTTGAATGCTTGAATCTCAGAAACCAGGAACAATTTCAAGAAACAGTTTTTGGATTCTGAAAGGGTATTCAAAATATATATACTCCATACTTAAATCAATTTTTTTTAAATGGTCGGTGGGCCAAAACAGGGCTGAGGTCGCGATATGTATATAATTTCAAAGACATTCGTCTGCTATTTCAGACAATTTATTAATTGAGAGTGTTAGTGCAATAACTCGGTAAACCACAAAAGCAAAATGTCGAATAAATCGACTTTTAAGTTTAGACAAAATTTAAAATTGTATGGTTTTTGGAAATTTTTAGAAAAAGTGCTACAACTACTGATACGAAGCACTTGCACACTCCGAGCAAAAAGTAGTGAATTTTACATTAGCGTGCCATTGGAGCGAAGTGGTTGTTTGTTTTTGCCAACCCGTAAGCTAATAAAATTGACTTTTTATTTGCTATAAAAAATCTAAAATAAGGTGTGATTTTTTATTGGTGATATAAATCTAATTCATTTTAGATTTAGGATGTGGTATTTAACCACTTTTCCAAAGCAGTTAAATTTCTGATTTAGGAAGTGGTGCTTATTCAGTGATTTATAATTCCACTTGGATAGGTTTTTAATAACTCAAAATGAAGGAAGACTTCTTTTTTATTATATAAAGACTAAAAAAAGGAAATTTATTTAAGTATTAGGCATACTTAGCGAAAATAATATTGTCTTTTAAAATAGCAGCTATTTGTCAATCTTAGTTCATCCCTCAAAGTTGCTTTAGTCGACTTGTCGATGGAAGTCCCATCATATGCGGCATCTAAACAAGAAATATGATTAGGTATCTATCATATCTCTCTTCAAACATATTTTCGAACTAATTTTGTTTCCTTACCATCCTTTTTTAGCTTTTCCATTTACGAAATTTAATTATTCTTCTAATTTTGTTTCCTTACCATCCTTTCTTATTATTGTTGTTATTATATAAAACTTTTTAATTAAAAAGTCAATTAACTTAACAAAACTCCTTTTTAGCTTCACGCGTCTTTTTTAATTCGTTTGCAGAAAATAAATCAACTACAACCAACTTCACGTTGTTTTGTTTTTGAAATAAAGTTATGAAATTGTTGAAAACAAAGTAGTCATTTAAAACTTCATTTTATATGTGATTAGAAACAACTTCTTTAGTATCTAAAAATAAGCATTAGCTCCTTTGGAAGTAATTAAAAAGTGGTTCATAAAGAAGTGCTCCATTTATTTTTTGCTGGGAAGGAATAAAAAAAATTCCGTTAAAAATCGTGAAAATTGCCAAAATTAGCAAAAACTTGCTAATAGCGGCATCATAGCATATTCGAATGTTGTTTAAAAATCGTGTGAAAGCTGCAAAGGAGCTGAAAACTTGCAAAAAGTAGCTTGTATCTCAAAAAATTCGCGAGAAGTTGCAAAATCGGAAACGAGGCATAATAAAATTGGTTAGAAATCGTCAAAACTGTTAAAAATAAAAAACTCGGAAGAAATTAAGAAAAGCAAGTTCGCGACAAATTGCTAAATGCATTAAAAAAAAATCACTAAACCAGTAAAGAATAACAAAATGGGGGAAAAAAAGTTGTCAACCTCGCGGACATTGTAATAATTGTTATTCTTTAATTAAAACCGCATCACAACAATGAAAGTTTTTGATGTTTTAATTTAAAACTTTTAAATTACCAATGTGTAAATTTTTTTCTACTAATAAAATGAATTTTTCCACAAAGAAACCAAATAAAATAAGTCATATCCGATATTAGAGATTTGTTTTTGTTTTATTAAAGTTAGCGATAAACACCCTACGTCGTCGCAAGACTGTTAGAGAATACCAAATTAGCATCGAATTGATGCCGACGTGGATACAATATGGTGTTGACTCAAAAATGACGAAGACGTTGACGATGACAACTGTAATATGGGTGAATAATCATCATAAATGGGGAATTTCATACTAACCAAAACTGTTTTAATTTGTAACTTATTAACTCACATTTCTATTTCGTTAAAAAACTTGGTACGTGGTAAAAATGAGCAAGAAACGATGACGATATAGTGTAGTGGCATCGAAATCAGTACTGATCCGTTCTGCTAGTCGAATGATTATATATTCTAATATTCTTCTCTCAAAAATAACGTTTAAGTTATCTAAATTCAAGTGTTGACTAAACCGAAATAATCGGGTGTGTTCTGTATTCCATGCGGAATTAAAATGTGCGGAATCAGCAAAGCATTGTTGTTGCAAATTATTATTTATAACAACAATGCTTCGGTAATTCCGCACATTTTAGTTCCACATGGAATACAGAACATACCCGAATAACTTTCAAATTAAATGATACCTTTACTCCCGGTCCACACGTGCAATTTTTTGCAGCAATTCTTCATTTTTCAGTGAGAAAGAGCGGGAGAAGAATAGATATATTTCTATTCCAACACTCTCCCACAAATTCAGATATTAATGCAACAAAAATTGCATGTGTGGACCAGGACTCAGAGGTAGTTTAGAACAATGACAATATAGTCCAAGGAAATAATGTCCATAAACGTTATATGCACGTTGAAAAAGATATAATGTCTATAAAAAAAATGGAAATAAAGTTAATGAAAATTGTATTGGAGAGTAACAATTGTTTGCAAATCCTACCTTTTGCCGGGCTTAAGGGTTTTCACCTCTGCGTATGCCGAATAATGGGTTCGCTGTATAAATATTTTATTGCTATCCAAAAATATTTTCTCAACGAACCATTTGATATACCCAGAAGATAATCCTTTAGTGGATGCCCTATCATGATGAATGTAAAATTTCATGTAAGAAAATATTCGTCCTTATCATGGTTGGCGGTTTTCGACTTTTGTAGCAGATCAAAGAAAACTAGCAATATTTTTCTTTAACCTAGTACAAAACGTCTGATTTTCGCTACAAAATTGGCAAAATCGAAAATAGATTATTTTTTATATCGGGTTTTTTATATAAAGTTTGGCATATATCATGATATAAATTCATCAGGTGTGGACATCCACTTAACGCTTCCAAAAGCCAACTAGACATAAGTTCTTTACTCTACGACGCCAGTATATTTCTTTTCAAAAGGAAATAGCATCCAGTGGACAAAATGGAAATAATGCCAATGGACTTTACTTCCTTGGACATTATTAATTACATGCCACCGGTTCATCAAAAGTCTTTTGACATCTGAGGGAAATCAAAATACAAACAATGAATTGCCCTCCGAGGAAGTTCTCAATTCGTTTGTATTTTTAATGTTTGATCAACATAGCTGTCATACTTCCAGATTGGTCTCGTTGTTTAATTATTTCATTTTGGAATCGATGTCCATCTGACCACCTGTCCGTTTCTCATGTTAGGAGATTCCAGAAATGAACATTATTGCTACACCCACAAAATGTAAATATTTTTTTTTAAATGCTTTTATTAGTTTCATTTGTACATAGCAAACTAACAATGTAATAGAACTAGCAAAGTAATTGTAACTATTTTCCAGGCGTCCGATCAACTAGAAACTTTTCGCACACTTTAGGTTACCATGGCAATACAATCTTATAAATATAAAAGTGGGCAGTGCCACACCCATACTAAGTACATATTCTTTTTAGACTATTTACTTCTACTTTATCTTGTTTTTTTATGTCTATTTTATGCCAATTAGTTCAAATATTGTAGTTAATTGATAATGCAGAAAATGTTTTTAGAGCTATAAATTTCCGTACTATCGGGTATGTTCTGTATTTCATGTGGAATTAAAATGTGTGGAATTATCAAAACATTATTGTTGCAAATTAATATTTATAGTAACAATGCTTTGATAATCCCGGACATTTTAATTCCACATGAAATACAAAGCCCAGTCAATATAAATAATTCGTATAAAGTTTCTTAAGCGGCTAATATGTAGCATGTTGCATGCCGTTATTTCGGTGCAAAAATTTATTTTATGTACCCCTTATAACAGATCTGCTGTAGTCAAAAATTCTTTCCTACGAAAAAGCATCCGGTTGATGTACCAGTCGCTGAACTGCGCTGATGCATAAAATTCCAAAAATATAAACTTTTTCAAACTTTAAAGTCCAATTCATCATTATGTGGCTTACCTTTTTCTTAAACGTGCGTTCAGACTGAGCAAACATTTGACCAAACATTTTGGTATGTGATGGCAATCGATTGATTTAAATTCGCACTATTTCACAAAACTAATAATAACCAAATAAGTGTTCGGTTAATTGCACAATACAGTGATATCCTCGAAACCTCAAAAACAATACAAAAAAAGTATTAATGTAGTCTTTCAGTAGTTTGTTTTTTAAAATCGGCACGATTTGATATCAATCGATTTCCATCACATACCAGATTGAATACTTTTTTGTTAAAATCAAATACTTAATAAGTTTTACTATTAAATATAATGGCCAATTCACGAATAAGATATATTAGCTTCTATTTTATATCAGAGCACGCAAGCAAGATTGAATTTATTAAATCTGACTGTATCTTGCCTTCAAAACTTTTACACTACGTATTTCATTTAGAATTAAGTAAAAATTATAACGCTTTTTTCAAAAATTAAGAATACTTATGCGAAACCATTTTTGCTATATTTTACAGAATCAATATTTTAATACATACCCAGATGGCGATTCTGCATTAGGATGTAATTGCATTGTTAAATCACCTAATCGACTAAATGCCTGACCAGCAGCTGTAAATATTTCACCCACCTAGAAAGCAACAACAATATATAAGATGTTTTTAAAGTGATTTCAAAGCAAATAAACAATTTAAAACAATTTTTTGTTTACAAGGCTTTTTATTATTTGTTTTCCAAAACAATTCAACAGTTTCCCATAAGTTATCTACATATTAGTGACAATTTCATTTGTCTTGCAGACTGTCTTTAATTTAAGTAGCACTTTTAAACAAAATAGAAGTGGAATCTGTCCCCCACCCACCCCGCTCTTTTTAAACAATTATTGTTTGCAAACAAAACGCATACGACGTTTTATTATAGTTTCCTTTCCTCTTGGCCGCCCTAAGGAATTCTATGATCTGACACTTGCCGAGCGAGAGTTGTTTGGCATAGTGACATTGACGACGTCGCTCAGCTTTTCCCGCACAAATTTTAAATCACTTGGTTTTTATGTTTTATCGACAGTCTGCAACTATTTTATAATTTTTTAATAAATTAAACTTACTTTTGTGGCTGAATTCATGGTGTTTTTATGAAAATTTTGTTAGATATTGTAAAATATTCTGTGAAAAATATAATGTTGTACAGTTGTCAAAAACAGCGCGTAGATAGCGGAGTAGTAAAAAAAGTGACATTTGTTCAAAAAGCGCTAGTATGTCATAGCAGGGTGGCTCAAAGAATACAATAACTAAAGAGACAAAAAAACCTACGCAAGCTGCTTGACAAACATGCTTTCTCATTATGCTCACAGACTACGGTAAACTAGATCGTCACAGCAGTCGGGTCTATGTCCCGGGATCGACGCAGGGGAATATCCCCTGCCCAAGGACTGCATTCTCCCCAAAACCGGATCAAATCAAGTGAAGCCCACCCAGCGAGCTGTACCAATAAGTTTCGATCTCCGGCAAGAAGGGTTACAACAACAACAACTAGACCGTACAAGCATACATTTTTCACTTTAATCACTAATTTAAATGTTAATTTTCCACGACGAACTCACTCTATGGAAATTCGCTGCAGATGAACTAATTTCACAATAGACTACCCAGTGAACACATGACCTATGTTTGACATCACTGGGAAGTCATAGCTATGTAACCAAATTTTACAGCGTGGTAGTGTGTGAAATTTCGTTAGTATTAGTGACACTGACGACGCTTGATAGAAAATTTACTTGGTTTTGATTTTTCGTCAACCACACGTACACGAATCTGACATCAAGCATTTTGATGGTGTATTTTGCCCTTAAGATTTTGCACTAATTGTCAGTATAGTTTTCATTTAAATAAGTTTTATGCTTCTGCTGCAAAACTTTTAAAATGTTCTAGCATATTCTGTGACGATATAAAAGTACAACTATTTTTTATGTTCATTGTAATTTGAACATACGTATCTATCAAGAGGGCCTTATTATTACATAAACATGCACATAAAATTGTTGAAGGACTATTTTGATATAGAGTTCGACAGTTTGGCTATAAATAAATCTTATTGTTTTTTACGCGATACAAAACTATTGGGATAATTTTTATAAAATTCGAAATACAGGTTCATTAAGTCACTTAAAATTTTACCGAAAAATTTGCAAGCTAATAACATACATCTGCATAACATAACCATTCGACAAACTGATTATTTAAACAATTACATTTTGGTAACTGTAAATTGCAAGGCCGGGAAATTGAAATTTTTTTAGTACATTTTCTATATTTTGTAGTTCCATCTTTTTCATATTTTAAATTTTTTAAAAGCTAGTTCTTTGCAACAGTAGTTTTGTAAAAAGGTACATACACTTTTTTAAGAGTTAATATTTTTACGGCCCTTTTCACAATTTACGATTAAAAATTAACGTTGACTTCAACGGCAAGTTCGCCATACAAAATTTGCCGTTAAAGTTCACGTTAACTTTTGATCGTACATTGTGAAAAGAGCTGTTAAAGAGATACTTTTTGAAAAATTATGTTAAAGAGTTTATGCTTCAGGAGATTCTTCAAAAGGGTACTTTAACAAAAAGTGTATTTTTGGAAAATGTACTTTCTGGAAAAGAAACTATACAGAAGGTATTTAAAAAAAGTATGTTCTGAATACGATATTTATTGAAAAATATACTAATTGGAAAAATATACTTACTCAAAAAGGAGCATTACAAAAAAGTTACTTTAATAAATGGTACTTCCTGAGGAAAGTACTTTCTGAAAATTGTACTCTTTAAAAGAGGTTTATTTGAAACATATACTTTTTGGAGAAGTTCCGTTATCGAAACGGTATTTTTTGGAAAACATACTTTTTTGAAAAATTCACAATATTGGAAAATGTACCTTTTTGGAAAAGTATTTCTGAATAAGGTTCTTTTTGAAATACATACATAGGTACTTTTTGGAATATTTACTTTTTCGAAAGGGCACATTTGAAAATGGTATTTCTGGAAAAATACTTGGGAAAATTACTTTTCGAAAATGCAGGGTTTTAGAAGGTACCAGCAGTAAGATACGAAAACCCAAAACTTTTAAAAATTTCAAATTAAAAGTTGAATATTTTTCAATTCAAAAGGCAGAATTTCATGAACTTTTTTCTAAACTCTTTTAAATTTTGCTCTGGAAAATACTGGACCAAAGTTTTCAAAAATTGTGAAGTTTAAATTTTCAAATGAGTATAACTCACTAAGTGTAAGAGATAAGTGTACAACCGAACATGTGCCTTTTAGATCTTATCAAGTGCTATAATACAGCGAAAAAGTTTTAAAATCGGATGAGAAACAAAAAAATGGCAAGCAGTAAAAAATTTTACATGACCGAAAATTCATAGCTCCGCTCCTGAGCAAGTAAGAGAGCTTCTATTTAAAACATAAATAGGAATAATCCTCTGCTATGTCCACATGACAAATTTATGTTCCATTTAATTTGATTCTGCCCCATTGTGAATGGGAAGGCCCTGATGAGCAATTAACCAGAGAGTTCTGTAAACGGACACTTTTCCTTCGGGGGACACTTCCAGTATAGCTAGAAAGCTGAAATTTGGTACACAGGTAGTTCCCGATGAAAATATCATTAATTGCTTTTACACCATATCGTAGGCGCATAGTGCCAATGAGAATATATTCAGACAAATTTGAAAACGGGCGTTTTTCATCTGGGACGACTGTGGTGCCCCTTTTATCGGCCACTTCCAGTAAAGCTAGAAAGCTGAAATTTGATACACAGGTAGGCCCCTAAAAGAAAACAGTCAGATAAATCAGAAAACGGACATTTTTTGGCTGGGGGGACTAGGGCGGCCCTACTTTTTATATGGAAGGGACTAGGGCTTGGTAAGAAAGTACTAAGAAATATATGCAAATCGACATTTTTATCTAGGGGGCTAGGGTGCTCCTTATTTGTATGGGGCAATTATTGTACCAAATAAATACTTAGAAAAAAGAAGTGAGATCCGCACAAAAACATAAACCAAACAATTGTATGAACATTAATTTATTGTTTCAGTTTACGAAAAAAAGTCTCCACTTATAGATGTAGCATACCTGTAATTGACAACCCACACAAAAAATCTAAATGTGAAAAGAATGCCAAGTTCCTATCCAAAAAATGTCGGCCGTAAAAAGTACTGAGATTAAACATTATTCTCTGCAGAAGGCTACACGACTATTTTTCCGTGTAGAATTAAATGTAAAATTCTAATTGGGAATTTCCGCAGGAAGTGCGTACCACGCTTTAGCGAAGCGCACCGGGGCTGGGACAAGTGTATAAATAAAACGAGCTTTATAAATTATTTTTATAGCAACAAGTTTATTGAAATTTCTTTTTGTTTCCATAATAGAGTTTTTTTTTGTTTGTTTTACTATATACTTTTTTCCATTCAATACCATTTAATTTATAATTTTTTGTTTTTAATCATTAAACATATTTCCATACAGTATGTGGTGAGTTTTTGGAGATTGTTTTATATAAATTTGGTTTTAATTTAATATTTTTTCGTAAGTTTTGTTCTTTATTTTACATATAATCGTAATGCCAAATACATAAATTGTGTATTAAGACAAAATGTATTATTATTATTATTAGTTTTTCTCAAATATTTACGCATGATTTTAGTTAAATTTTAATAAAAGAAAAAATAAATTCTTTTTATAAAAAATAATTATAAAATATGAATAAAGTTATTTATTTTCTTTTCCACAATCAGACTTTAAAAGTTAAAGAGAAACTAAAAATTTAAAATTATTTATTAATAAATTACTATTGAAATGTGTAGGAGAGTGTTTTTGTGTGTAAGAAGGTGTTGGTTGGTTGGTTGTTACATGACTTTTTATAATAATATTAAATTATTTTCTTTACTATTTCCATTTTATTTAAAATCACAGCTTAATTTAAGTATATTTATTATTATAATTATATTTTTTTTTATTATTAAATAATTATTTTTGTTTAAATATTAAATTAAAAACAAAAACTCACTACCTTACGACTTACAATTTTCATTTTACCATGCTTTTGCCTGCATTTTTAATTTTTCATATGAACTTTCAATTTTTATTTTTTAATTTTTTTAAACTTTAGTTGCTATTACGTATATTTTTTCTTGATTTTTTTATATATTGCACAATTATCGAAAAAGTTTTTTTTGCTATTTTTGTATAGAAATTGTATTTCTTATTTTTAAGTTTTGTCTATTAATTAGTACCTGAGAAGTTCATATTCGTTATAAGATTAAATTAAATCAAATGCAAAAAAAAAGAAATAATTGAATATTTAAACTTAAAATTTCTTTAAAAAGTAAAAATGTTTTATTAAAAATATTTGTTAATTTAGTTTCATAAATGCATGTGTATACGTTAGATTATTATTTTTTCTTATGTTTTTATAATTATTTATTTTCTTATGAGTCTTTAATATGCCCTGAGTTTTTAATATTTTGGTTTATATTTATATGTTGTATACTTTATTTATGTTATTTTATTTTATTAATGAAACAAAGTAAAATTAAAAAGAAAAATTAAATACATTTACCTTATTTTCATTAGTTTACCATACCAAAGTTCAAGCCAACATTTTCAAATTAATTTTGCTTACTCAGCAGTTCAGAACATTCTGTTAAAAAATTTATTTAAACGAATTTTTAACTGGTTTTTCTATAATGTGTAACTCAAGCTTATTAAAAACAATAAGAAGAAAAATAAAAATTAGATATTAAAAACGTTATTTAAATTCTAGCTAAGATTCTTTCAGAAAGTTTTGTTTAACATTTCGGCATTTTTCTTCTTCTGACATATGAGTTAATAGCTACAGCGCCCCTATAGCCAGATTTAAAGATAAATAAAAAATACAATTGCACAGCGTTCTCAGTTTTGGGGATTTGTCCCCAAATAAGGGATTTTTTGGAATTGGGTATAAAAATTGTATGAAAATCCCCAGGGGATTTATTGGGAAAAAATACTTTTTTTCGCTGGGGATTTTTGGGGATTTGAAATCTATTTCTTCTGCACCAAAATCATTTCAAGATACCAGTCACCCAACAACTATGGCCTGGAGGCATAGTGAATCAGTAAAACACAAAAATGGCTCCGAATCGCTTCATACAAAAACACTACAAATAGTTCAGTTTTCTTCTCAAACGCTAAAACCTTTTAATACAAAAAAATTGCATGAACTGATTATTCAGAAGATTTTCATTCTGAAGTTTTGGAAATGATGAACATTGATACATATGCAATTGTTTAATTCTTGTGTTTTTTTTAAGTTACTCTTTTTATATATGTACATACATACATATGTAGATATGTATTTAGAACTGAAAATATGACGCATTCAGTAAATATGCCTTTGGAAGGACTTCAAAGACCTGAAATAAGATCCAAAACTATTTCTTTTCTGCCTTCTCAGGATAGCCTTCTAAAAGACCTCTACACTCTTTTCTAAAAGATCCGATACACGTCCGTTCTCCCTTCTTTCGGAAGGAGTACCCTATTTTTAGATGTTTCGTTTTGTTTAACAAAAAATGTACTTTAGAAATAAGAAAAATTCTCGTATTCTTTTTTCCCAAATAGTTTGTATATAAAGCTAAGTACTCTGTTCAAACTTGCGAAAAATGTGGTTCAACATTAGTTTTTTCATACGAAAAATATGACAAGTAACCAATTACAATAGCCCTTGAAAGTATGCTGCAATTGTGTACGTTTTAAGAAAAACCCAATGTGTTTGTTGTAAATTCCACACGAAAAAAGTGGTGCTTATATTATTTCACATGAAGACTCAAAATGTTGTAGATACATTTGATATGTTTTTCACAAAGTAAAAAGAGTACTACTTCTGCAACAATTTTTCATGAGAAATTCGTGAAAAATTTTTTTATATGAACTTTTGACAGCAGTTCGCACGAAATGATGAACACAGTACCATGCTTAAGGCTGAAATTTACGTACAAGAGACATCATACATGCTGCTATTATGTCGTTTATGATGCAGCTACTACATCCTTCTTAATAAATACACGAAATTTAGCCTCATATGTTAAAATATTACTTTGGATGAAAAGAAGGAGTTCGAAATAAAAATCACGATAATCAAAAATATAGAAGCCGCTATAGAAATACCCAGATAAATAATGTACCTCCATTTGATCTTTAACAGACCTTCCCAGACAGTCCTTCTATGAGGCATGCCACGTATGATCAGCAAATAGGCCAGCTAAAGAATGCCTGCTTAGCAATGGGTCGAAGAAGGCCTTGGTCCGCGTGTAAAAAATATATGAATATGCAATGAGAGTGGAAGTACTAGAGCTTGCTAAATAAGCCTATTTACTGCTGGGTATATGTAGAAATAAAATTAGTTTTAATATATTCAATATAAATGGATTTAATTAAATAAAAAATATTTCATACATTTCCTTTGAAATAATATGATTTTCTTTTTAATGTACTGTGGGAATTTTTGGGGATGAGAAAATAGCCATTTTGGGGATTTCGCGGAACGAAAAATCGAAAATTGGGGATAAGGTATGAAATAAAACTGGGAGCCCTGCAATTGTACCAAATGAGCATCAATTGTACCAAAATCTTCAATATAGGGCGTGTGTCAAATGGTAGAAAAGTACTATGGTAAAAAAACATTTGCCTGTGGAGAAAAAATTTCATGTTTCTGCTGTGCCAAATGAAATTTTTTTTGACAATATAAAATTTTGAGGTCTGTGTGAAATTATACTTTTTTGACAATATAATATTTTTCGGCGGCGAAGCAAAACAACTTACTACAAGCCGCCGGCTATCAACAAATTTTTAAAAGAACATTTTCTGCTGTAGCGAAAAATTCACTAGCCCCCAGGGCTAGTGAAATTTTATTCACCTCAGAAGTGTCAGAATTTTACTTACAATAGTACTTTGCTACCGTTTGGCACACACCCATAGTAAAAAAATACTAGAGTTAATCCATCTCATATCAACCATTGAGTGGACCTCACCATCTTCGATTTTAATACAACTTTGTGTGGAATTTTTTTAGTATGTATATATATTAAAGTAATGGATATCAAATTTCGGATTTGTAACTCCTTCGGTTGTGGAGATATGACGACAACAAAACTAAAAAAATATATCTACAAAAGTTGAGTTTACTTGAAAAATTTTCAACATCTCCAAAAGTGCTTAAGTTACAAACCTCAGCAAGGTTATAGAACCCCCTCCACAATGACGTAAACCAAAATATTCGCGGAGTACAAAAATAGAAAGATAAATTTTTAAAAAGTTTTTAGATTCCCCAAATTTAAAATCGCTATATCTTAAAAAAAGTGAATTTTAAAATTAAAAAATATATATATATATATATATATATATATGTATATCTTTTGTTTCACTTTCATGGTCTACCAAGACTACTTAGCCACAAAGTGGTAAAATAAATTGTAGAAATAGTTAGAAAAATTAATAGAATCTTAAATTGCAGTAGTTTGCAATAGAAATGAAACTTAAAACAAAACTGTTTGCTAAGATGATTATAGATAGCTAAGCCCGAAACTGAAATTCATTTATTTTTCCTTCGAACCATTTTCGAAATATCCGCGAAAACCCCGATTGGTTGAAAAAATTACGTTTTTCGCGAATATCTTGAAAACGGTTCGTATGAATTTCAGTTTCGAGTTCAGCGATCCACAATTATCTTAGAAATCACTTTTATTTTAAGTTTAATTTCTATTGCAAACTACTGTAATTGAAGATTCTATTAATTTTTCTAACTTTTTTTTACAAATTCCTCTATAACTTTATATATAATTAAGGACGAAATTAAAAACATAGAGTTTCCGATATCATGAAGTATCCTGAAACTCACATCAGCAAAGTTAAACTCAAAAGAAAGATATTTCTGTGTAGATCAACAATACATACATTGTTTTATGATTTGGAGAACTCGTCTGGAAATATGATGCGAAAAATACAACAAATGCTGTAATTTATGAAAATATTAAAGTCACTATATCTTTAAAACTAGAGTTAGTCGGAAATTTTTAGGGTGATTTCTGAATCCAGCAGATGAAAATACACACAACTTAGTTATTTTGATCTCCGAAACTTTTAAAAATTTCAAAATTGTTGCGTTGTATAATTAAACAAATTTTAAATCTGTACTTTTTATTCTATTGAATTTTTAAAAGCTTTTTTGAAAGTTTAATTTTTAGTCACATTCACTATTAAGGATTTTTATTTTTTATAGTTTATTTACATAAATTAAAAAAAATAAAAAACAAAATATACAAAATTAACAAATATGTATTTTAAATTAAAATTTTGTAAAGATTTTTTAATGTTGTAATTTTTTCTTTATATACCTGAAATTTTGTACTCATTAGATCCGAAATGTTTTTTGTTGTGTATATGTTTTTCTTCATTATAATAATTATAAGTAATTAATTAATAATGTGTGACATTATTTATATAATATTATTATTATTTATATGGGAACTAAACATATAAATATTTAGTAAAAAAATTACTTTAAGCCAATAAAAATTAAAAATTTGTACTTTTTTTCTTAAAAAAATTGTTTGCTTTTATATATTACACATTACATATTTAACTTGATTTACACATTTATTTATTTATAATACGAGTATTTTTCAGATTGATTTAATTTTACATCAAATTGTTTGTTAATTTTAAAAAGTACTTACTATTATTAGTTTGTGTAATACTAGTTGTTCTGAACTCTTCGTAATAATTTAATGCCAAAAAGTTTGTTTTTATAATTTGTTTTTTGTATACTGTGGTATTTAGTTTTAAATTTATGTACAAAAGAAAATAGCTAATGAAATTAAATGTAATTAATAAAATTAAAGTTAAACAGTTATAACAACATTAAAGGAGTATTGGTTGTATCTAGTGCTGGCAAATTCTATCGCTTTCTGTACTTTCAGATCAATTGCCATAAAGAATTATGAAGGTATTTAATAATGCTTTTAACTGAAACGTACTATTTTGCAAAAATTCAATAGAAATAAGGTATATTTTATTATTTTTGGGGGGATGGGGAGGAGGGGAAATATCCTATTTTCCTCCCTCTGTATCCGCATCTGCTTGTGTGACAATATAAGCCATTGATGCCAACTTTGGCTCTTTTTTACGATATAACAAAAAACGATATGACATACTGTATTGTCATATCGTAAGCTTTTTACGATATGACAACACTAAGATATACATACATGGTGTTGTCATATCGTCAAAAACTTACGATATGACAATACAGTATGTCATATCGTTTTTTGTTATATCGTAAAAAAGAGCCAAAGTTGGCATCAATGATATAAGCTGTCTCTATTTATTAATATATTTATTATTTTTTATTAACAAACATGTGTAAAGGTGGCAGCTCGAACTTCCTATTTGCAAATAGTGCATTAATCAGCAATTGTTTTCGCGAGTTAGTAAGTTAAAATAACAGCATACTTGGTGGCATTCCGTTTTTATCTGTAAATATGAAATGCCTACAGTCGTAAAGCAGCTCCGGACGAGTCAGCATCAAGCGTCGTTGGCAATTACCTCGTAAATGCAACCAGGCCACTGTTCGTTTATTTGTCTTCGAGAGTTTTGCGATTCAATCGCATGTGTGTAGTGGTTGGCGTCGTGGTTAACGGTATCGTGTACAGTTTCGCGTCGGTGGCCATTAGTCACATGCACTAGTTTTAGACACAATTTATGAATTTTTTGGTTACGAGTGCCAACCTAAACTCGAATAGACTGGTGGAGACCATTAAACTTGCTAGCGGAAAGCTTGGATTCCTCCTTCCTATATGATGGTGCATGACGGAAGCTCTCCTGGAGTATAACCTGGCAATTTGTGAGATAGAATTCTCCGCCAACCAATTTAGAATTAAAAAAAATGCCTATAAACGAGGTATATAATATGTAGTTTACATTATTTACTAAGTTTATACGTAGGTCTTATCAGCATATAAAAGCGCAGTTTGTATTTTTATTGTAACTTACTAACTCACGAAAACAATTGCTGATTAACGCACTATTTGCAAATAAGAAGTTTGAAATGCCACCTTTACACATGAATGTTTATAAAATATAATAAATAGATAAATATATTAATAAATAGATACATATTCAGTAATTTAATGGCAGCATTTTACGTTCTTATTTGCAAATAAGCCCTGCGTATAAATGTAGTATACTACAGCGCAGTTTACATCATCACACAAGTAGTACAAAAAGACAGCCTTGATATGATGAGCAGGGCGGCATTTTGCCGATTTCTCCATCAAAATATTACCAAATTGCCGATTTTAGGAGAAAAAAAGCCGATTTTTATTAAGCCAATAGCCAACACGCTAACTTCGATTTCAAACCACATTTTTGTGATTTAACAATAACAATATTTTATAATTTTATAAAAAAGAATATAGTAAGAAAATAAATATCAGATTCAAAAAGTTATTTTTGCCTATTATATACTAAAATCTAAATTAATCAAATCTGATATTCACAATGTAATGAATATTTTTTTTAAATTTTCATATAGAAATGCTCATCCTCGTACGAAAGCTATTTGATTTTGAATGTAACTTCAAGTCACTAAGTTTAATAAATCCAAATATCGTAATGAAGAAAAAAATCAGCACTATTTTTGACATTCTTAGGAATTTCAGAATTTTATAGATTGCAATTTCTTGCATTTGAAAAAATTTATTTATATATTTTTGAAAAACAATTTCTGAAATAAGGCGAGGCGATGCCACAAAGGCTTATTCAGTTTGTGAAACAAATTATGGCTCTGATCCATTCTTCTGGCGGAAAAATATTTAGTGCCGTCAATTTAACAAACTCACATGCTGATTAAGGCTTTTTTGATATTTTCTGCGGAAACACCCAGTCTTGGCAGGAATCGAACCTGCGTCTCCCAGTTAATAGCACATTCTTCTTTACACTATGGGGGCAACTAAACTAAATTTCGATGTTCCCTAGAAAATGAAGCTTTAGAAGGAATTCTAAAGATTATTTGACAATCATAAAAACAATCGTTTTCATTTAGCAAAAATGATAAATTCTTGAACTATCCACTACTGGTCTAGTGTGCTAGACTATTAGCCGGGGGTTGCAGGTTCGATTCCTGCCAATACCCTGGGTATTTCTGCAGAAAAGCCGAAAAAGGCGTAAGCAGTATGTATGTTCGTTTAAAAAAATGTATTCATTCTGTAAATCATTTATATTTCATGGTATGTATATAAGCTTGTAAAAACATTTTTATTTTATCAATTTATGTCTATAAATCCCATGAAATTACTAGCGATTGCTATTTTTATTTTCTTATTAATAAAAAATAATAAAAAACATGAAAAATGCTTAGTTTTATTTATGCCGATTTTCGAATTGAAGTGCGTAAAATGCCGATTTTTCCCCCAAAAAGTGCAGATTTTTGATGAAAATTGTTTTGCTGCCCTGATGATGAGCTGGTATTGTTTTTTGAAAATTTTTAATAAAGTACTTCTGTGGAAAAATTCCACATATCGTCATATGATTTCAAAAAAGCCCTAAGTTACAAAAAACTCAAAACCGACTTGTTGATCAAAATAAATGTTATTCCTAAGCTTTACTCCTCTATTCGTCCATGTAAAATAAGTAGAGTCCACCCGAATATTCGGTTTCGGCCAAAATTGTGGTTTCGGCTGATATTCGGTTTAGGCCAACTTTTTGGCCGAATACCGAAACCGAAACTTTTTATTCTCTATAAATAAGGAAGTTAATCGAAATAGTATTTTCCAAATTTAAAATATGTCACCGCCATGAATCTGTTTTTCCCGTCGCATATTTTTTCAAATTGAATGAAAATTTTACTGTTTTATAAAGCGCAACCAAAAGATATACATCCCAATAAGCACTCAAAAACTTAAACTTCCAGTACTTGAAATTCAGCTGGAAGTAAACTTCATTTCAAGGTTTGCTTCAAGCTCTTTGCAAGTTTGAAAATAATTTAAATGCAACAAAAATGTATGCTCAAACTTTCTTTTGTTTGTCAAATATTGAAAAATTAAATAATATTTCAGAATTAAAAAACAGCTAAATTGAACATTTTTCTAAAAATCAGTGAAAAATTATAAAAAAAATTAGCAATTATGTAACATATGTATATGTATCAGTGCAAAATAAAAACTAAATAGCAAAAATTTCAAAACTACATGAGGATGTACCTACATAGTATGTGTTTATAAAAGTGAGTGAAATGCGTACATATACGTTAATCGTATTTGTATAGCTTATACATTGTGTTTCGAAAATATTTTCTTTCGAATCGAAATGCATAACGCGCCAACATTTTTTACATTATTGTGGTAATGCCACATAATTATGATGGTGACGAAATGGCCAATACACTGGCCAAGTTTCAATTACCAGTGCTGAGGAATTGGTGCGGTTTCTAATACCAATTCAACATCTGAAAGGGATCATAGACTCTAGAATGAAAGATGCAGCGTAGAAAGTTTCGCGTGAAACGAAAACTTGCAAAACTTCTAAAATCATATGGAGCTCTTATGATTCCAAATCGTTTAAATTACTTTTATCACTAAATAGAAGCGACTGCAGGCTTCTAGTGGGTGTATTAACGGGGCACTGTTGGACGATTTAGTAAGCTGTCAAAATAGGATAAATATTTAATGGTACCTGCAGGAAATGTTAGGAACTTGACAATAGAACATCTACTGTGCCACTGATCGGCTCTAAGGCGCTCAAGATGTAACTGTCTTGGTGCTCACACTTTCCGGAGTATTAAACTTGTATCGAGAGTGGGAAGGTGTTGTATACTGCTGAGGTTTGTTAAGTCTGTGTGGGAGTCACTTGCAACGGGTACCGCGAACTAGGCTGTCATACTTACAGGGTTCTATTCATCTGCTGGGATCGCTAAGGATCAATTCCGCTCTATTACCTAGTTTATACCCAGAGCATATTTGCAAATAAAAACGTAAAATGCTGCCAAACCCTTTTTATTGTAACTTATTAAATCACTGATTATTAATCTATTTGTGAATATATTTATCTATTTATTATTTTTTTATTAACGAACATATGTAAAGGTGGCAACACAAACTTCTTATTTGCAAATAGCGCGTTAATCAGTAATTGTTTTCGTGAGTTAGTAAGTTACAATAAAAATACATACTTGGCAGCACTACGTTTTTATTTGCATATAACACGTGCATAAAGCAGACGCTAAAGTAGACTCTGTGCCAATTATTATTGTCATGAAGGGGTCGAAAAGGGACCAGGAATAGTAGTGGTCTGCTTCGATTTTGATTTATTTGTTAGAAGTTATTCTGGTATGTGATGGAAATCGGTCGATTTCAAAAACAAATTCTATTGAAAGATGACTTATTTACGCTTTTTATTAATTTCCTTACTTAAAATATTCACCCATATCGCGAATGTTATGGGAATAAGTTTTTTGGGAGCAAACCTATATTCCCATTCCCAACAAACCAGTATCGCGAATATTTTGGGAGTAAGTGTCTATTGTGAATTATTAGGGAGCAATAGTTTCTATTGAAATTTTAAAGAAATTAATAAAGTTTAAACTGCGTTTTGTGGTGCAGGAAGAGATTGCAGCGCAGATACATACGCGATTAATCGTTAGAGGAATATTTGCCTGCTAGAAGCAAGATGTTTGCGGTACCACCCGTAGTAATAATGGCTGGCATTTTGGCTAGCGCACATCTACTCCAACAGACAATTAATTTGCTATTTATTAACACTTGTGCACTTTTAATAAAATAAAAAAGTAATTTAATACAGTCCTAACTTACGTATATACAAATTACAACTCACATGTTCCCTTCTCGTTCCCATCGGCACTTGTGAACTTATTTTGTAAAATCATTCACGGGAGTAAACATTGGCGATGCCACATTTTTAAGTTTGTGAATTCGCTCCCAAAAACTTTGTTACGGGAAACATTCACGATAGCAAATCATCATGGGATTTTATTCGAACTTAAATTCGATACAAAATACAGTAAAATTTATTTTTGAAATCGGCGCCGATTTGAAAACAACCGTGTTTTTTTTTTTGTTCTAAAATTGTCACAATTGAAAACATGAACCAAATTTGAGAACGGAACATCCTTGGCAAAAATGAATTCACATTTTCGCGAGTTCACTGTACATAGATTCACAATTCCTAAAGACCAACACTGTTATAACCAGAAACTAAAGCTACGGTCACATTTGACAAATATTTGACGAAATAAGCGTAGCCACTATTTATGTTCAGGGTTAGTTTGATTTAACTTAGTTTTTATATTATTAAATACATTTAATTATTCTGCAAAAAGCTATTTTTTTTATAAATTTTAAAAAAATTTTTTGAATTAAAGGAAATAAAATTTAAGTTTGCCTATTGGTCACGTTTTTTTTCGTTAAATATTTGCCAAGTGTTAACGTAGCTTACATAGCGTCTTCACGAGACATATCAAATATTTTTCTGTTAGCAAGCGTCAAATTCAGTCGCAGAGAAAATTCTGTTACGCGTGGACTTCAAATTAGTAGAGGAAATCACTCTTGGTAGCATATTTGCACCTCTAGGATATAAACTATCAATTGCTGCTACAAAGGACGAGTGTCTTCTTGAAACATGTAGGAAATACATACTACACAAGAGCTTTTACTATTATTCACTGGATTTATTGAAAAAGTAAGTAAGCAGGCCTACTACTAGTTTGTATTTTATTTTCATGTGTATATTTTATACACTCTCAGAGAGTCTCTCTGAATAATTTTGCTAATTGCATATATGCTAGACAAGTTTCCTACAGTTTTTAGTATTGCATATCTGCTACTGTATAGGAAATGCAAGTTTCTTATATTTTGTTCTTGTTGTGTTGCATATGGTAGCATGTATCCTAGACTTGCAAGATCTGCAAGGTTTGCAATAGCAGTTTCATACGAAGAGTGATTTCCCCTATTTTGTTCTTTATGTGTTGCATATTGTAGCATATATCCTAGACTTGCATGACCTGCAAGGTCTGCAATACCAGTTTCCTTCGAAGGGTGATTTCCCCTAGTGTTATCGCAATGTTATAATATGATATGACATCGTTGTTATAATAAATATTATCATAACAATCTTACGATATGAAATGTCATATATGTTAAAATAACTAAATGTGTGTATGTGTTGATTGAAATATATAAAAATCAATGTTTTTTATGAAATTTTGGTGATTTTATGTATTTAAATTTCTTTAATTGATGTTTTAATTAAAATGTTCAAGAGTTGTGGAAATATACTGCACATTAGCTCAATGAGCATTTGTATTAAATGAAATCTCATAACAAAATTAAAAATACGTGTTCCAGTTGTACGAGCTGAAGAGATATATCGACATTTTAGTTTTCTTATTCTGCCGACGTTCTCTCTTATGTTATATAAGAGCTTATCGTAGTTGAAGACGCTATGTTAAGTAAACGTATTGTTTTCAAACAATTTCAATAAAATTTCTTTTCTATGAACGTTTTTTTTTATTTTTTACCAAAGAAATTAAAAGTTTTAACAAAAATAATTGATATAACAAAATGTGTTTTTTTTTAAATTAAATTCAAATTTTATTTGCTTTTTGTTTTATTTTTTGTACGTATTTTATGTGATTTTTTTTATTTTTAACAAAAAATTTTTTAAATTATAAAAAATAATATTAGAAACTAATTTTTACAACATATAAACAAAATTTTGAAAAATATAATAGACAGAAAATTACACAAATTTACAAAAAAAAAAAAAAAAAACGTAATCATATATTATTTAATAATAAAGATAAGTTATTTTTTATTTTGTTTTATTTAATTTAGTTTTTGTTTTAAATAATAAAGGGTGGGTTTTTGGTTTTTTTTTTTCAAAAATTTTCTTTTGTAAAAATACCAATTTTTGTTGCAACGGTTGAATGTAGTTGGTAAATTTTTTGTGTTTTTTCTTTTCTTTAAATTAATTGTTTGCAAAATGGCGACATCTTTTTTCTAAATATTTTTCACATAAGGTGTGTTAGGCTATGATATTAACTTACTTTTTATGCAATTTTTTTTTAAATAAGCCAAAACAGTATTGTAATCCTTTAGAGTACTTCATGTTTCAAGGAAGATCACCTGATGGCCGTAATGGAGCCGGCTACAGCTGATAAGTCGAAATACTTTTTTTACATTCTATACGCGCAGTAAAAAGTAAGCGACCTTATCAATGTAAAGCGCACCTTATTTAAATTTGGAATATTATTTTAATATATTTTACAAAGAAATTATTTGCAATTTATTTCCTTAAGTTCAGAAAAGCCTTAAAATCAATGGGGGGAAGTTTGTGTTTTTTTCTCATAATTTTCTTAAAATTTTAATTTTACATTTAATGTCTAAATTTATAAAGGTTTTTATTTTTTTGTAAGGGTTATACGTATATTTTTTGTAAGTTTTCTTTTTTTGTTACGTTTTGTGTTTTTTTTTCGTTTGCATTAATAATAATTATTTTTATATAAAGATTTTAAATAATTTTTAGTTATTTTTTTTAACCATAATGGTTTGAAAAGTTTTTTCTTCTTGTTTTCTAAATGGGGTTTAGAGCCTAAACAATTAAATTATTTTAAGATTTTTACTATTTTGTATTATTTTCCTTTACTTTTGTTTTACATAAAAAAATTTCGTTATAAACTTCTTTAGAGTTTTCGAAAAGAAAAGAAGTTTATAAAATTCATAAAGCCAAACATTTGTGTCAAGATTTTGTTTAATACATATTTTTTTTGTTTCGTTTTTAATAAAAATTTTTCTATTGTTGTAGATTTTTCAATTTAATTTTTCGCTTTTTTGTTATTTTGCCAAAAAAATTTTTTTTTGTTTTATATCAAAAGTTTTAAATTTAGATTTCATTTTCAATATAGTATACTTGTTTATTATTACGTTTTTATTTAAAGTATAAAATATTTTACATTTTTTTCTTCTTGTGGTTGTTATTAAGAATTAATTAAGAGTTGTGTAGTTCGTGAGCCATGTCGTTTATTTAAGAGATCGATTCAAATAAATAGTGACAAGTTTGCAACAATTTAGACATTTTGGCGGGATTACATTGGAAATCGATTCGAACATAAAACTGTTCGAGTTTGCATGTTTTTCTTAACATTGCACAATGGAACAGAATCAATATATTTTGGGAATAAATAAGCTCATCTTCTTAGTTTACATAGGAATACTCCTGTGCTATGTCCATGTGAAATTTCATACTGATCGGATTATCCATTTAGAAATGGCTGGTCTATTCCCAAAATATTTTGATTCTTTGCCACTGTGCATTGCAATTTTCAAACACTTTCTTTACCCAATAAAGCTGCCACCAGCTTTCTTTTAAAACCTTTCAATTGAGTTTATAGTTCAAGAGCTACAAAACTCTTAAGAATTGTTTATGCTTAAATAATTTCTTTGTATTTTGCAAAAATTTTTGTTTTTTTTTCCTTTTCTTCTACTGTTATTTATTTATTACTTGTTTGTTTAATATTTATTAGTTAATTTTTTATATCATATGCTTAAGATTATAAGAAAATAATAATTGAAAATATGTTTTAATTTTGCCAAAAATATTTACAAAAACCTATCTAAATAAAACGCTAGTGTTTAAAATTTATATTCAATATTTAGCCAAAGTGTTTTGTATTTTTTTTTTTAATTTTACATCCAAATCGTTTATTTTTTTATAATTTTGTTAAATGAAATATTTTTTTGTTTTTAAATTTAATCCTTTTAAATTAATGCCTAAATATTATATAATTTTTAAAAAAGTATGTATGCTCTTTATTTATTTTTTTTTGTTAATTATAGCCAAAATGTTTTTTTTTAAATATTTTTTCAAATAATTTTGCATAAAATCCAAAGTTTTGTTTTAGCGATTTTTTACATAAGTTCTTTGTAAATATTGTTGTTAATGTCAAGCCTAAAAGTTGGATTTTTGTTTAAATTTGATTTTTGTTTTGTTTAATTAAGAATTCAAAATTTGCATTTTTTTAATTCAGGGCCAAAAAATATAATTTATTATTATAATTAGTCACCACCTTACGTAAAAAATTTCATATTT
This sequence comes from Panzeria rudis, assembly GCA_956483635.1. Lineage (NCBI taxonomy): Eukaryota > Metazoa > Arthropoda > Insecta > Diptera > Tachinidae > Panzeria > Panzeria rudis. The sequence continues at coordinate 117,163,290 of OY101449.1, read as the reverse complement.
TTCATTTATTTTTGGAAAATAAAATTACAAAGTGTTAAAGAAAATTTTGAATAAATTAAAAAGAAAGATTACTTAAGATATTTCTAACATTTATGTTTGTAATTGTTATTGTTTTTGTTTAAATTAGTCTCATCTATTGCAGTTTTATTTTTGAGGTAGTTCAGTTACTATTGCAGTTTTTGAGTTGTTCAAGGTCTTTTGGTTTCAATTATTTTTAGTTTTAATTACTATTTTTATTGTTTCATTGAATTATATTCATTGTTTGTGTATAGAGTATGAGAGAGTATGATAAGGAAGAGAAAAATATGTAATTGTTAAAAAAGCTGGCATGCAAGTCGAAGACTTTTAATACAAAGTTTGAATGTATAGAAGTTTTAATTTTCAAAATTAGTCCCCAAGAATTTTTCCAGATATGTAAGCGTATATTTTTTAAGCCACATATTCTGACAGTGAAGAAAACTCTTGCAATCTCAAACTACAGGTAACGACTTAAAGCGAATTCATTTTACAAGTTGACTTCAACAACACAGGAGAGCTAAACTTTTTTCGAGTAATTGGACATTTGCAGATCAACATTTTCAAATCTTTTTGTATTTGTTACCGCCGCTCTTCTACCTTGTAAAATTGACTAAGACTTAAAGCTTTTAATGTTGCCCACATACATGGACTAGAGCGTTGTCATTAGACACAGTTCATTGGATGAAAAGCTCAGCTATTGTGAATTACATCATAAATTAATTTCCACCACAGTTGCGGTGGGAATGATTTTTTTGGAAAACAAAAATCATTATAATAGCTTATTTTAGAGATGGATTTACTTTCAATGCCAGCTTTATTTCTTTTAGGGATAAGCAAAACATTTTAACGGGGCACAGACCTTTTATAGAAAACTATACAGGTACGCTAGCACATTAAATGTATTCACAGAGGTGTGCTAACTGTTGTATCAGTTGCATATACTAACTGCTTTGCAATTTTTATTTCTAAAACTTTAGCATATAAACCAATACGTCAGTCAGGCCACCATTGTAAGTTCCTTTAATATTGTAAAACAGCTTTATTTTTTTATATTTTATTTCTGCATGTTTCCCCATTTATACAAGCACAACTTAGCCCTTTCACTACCAAACAATAAAAATGTTACCCTATTAAATAAGATAAACTCCAACTGGTAGATCTTAAGGCCACTACTTGGATTCGAGATCAGAGATTAAATATACTTTAATCTTTGTTTTAGGGCCTTATTTTGTAAAATGAAACGCTAATATTCCGCCTTATTCCGCAACTATCTGTCGACGTCACGTCAAGACAATACCAAATAATTGGCACTTGTCTACTCGCTGTCGACAAAAATTTACTACTATTAACAGCTACTTTCCATTTTCTATGCCTTAGAGAATAGTAAGTGTTTTGTTCTCTACATCGATTACTGTTTACGCCACCATAAAAATTTTCAAAAAATATTTCATGTACAGACACGCCCCTTTTACAATTTTATTATATGTATAGATATAGTTTGACATATTAAATTAATTAAATATTCTTTGTTATTTTTTAGAAATTGTCAATCACTATTGATCGATGGCCAGGGATGGTCTTTGTAATTTTAAAAGCAACGCAGGGTTGCATAGATAAATCCAGTTCGAAAAATAATATTTTCAACATAATTTAAAATAAATCAACTACTTTGAGACGATTTGGCCGTACGCAAAATGTATGGTAAATCATGTATAAATCAATATGATTTGCTCAAATCACTATGATTTGACGAAATCATGCCGATGAAAACATAATATAAGCGTTGACCAATTTTGTATATTTTGTTTTTGTAATTTACATTTTTCTCATACGAAATTCATCATCGCTAAGCGTTGCGTTTTACAAAATAAGGCCCTTAGTTGTCGATTTGACATTTATTTGCTACAAAGGCATATTTAGGCCCCTATTATGATTCACAACTAAATTGATAGTTGAATTGTAGTTGTCAAATTCTTATTATGAATTACAACTTTCATCAAAGTGCGACAACTGATTTTTATCAGTTGTGTTTTGGTTTTTATTTTTACTATTGTGTTACTTTTGCTTATTTTTAAAATGGTGATTTTAGGCGCCAATCTATCCCACTTGTCAACCAATATTGCAGCCATAGCCATAAAATGTCAAGAAAAAAATTGTAAGGCAAAAAATAATAAACATTTAAAATATTTTGTGATGGCTACTATGGTTTAAAAAAATATAGAGAGTATGGATAAGAACCTTTTTTCGAACATTATTTCGAAGACAATTAAAATTAGTTGTGAATTATAATATGTAAAAAAAATGGTTGAGTTGGGTCGTAACATTGACAACTCAACCTAGTTGAGTTGTGAATCATAACTCAACCTAGATGAGTTGTGAATCATAACAGGGGCCTTAATCAGGTGGCATTGCCACTACAGCAGACTATTTGTTACCCTGCTATGTTTTAACCAAGATATGTCAAAGTACCCAGTGGTAAAAATACCCATTACGTAATCGCTGATGTAAGCAATATTTAGTAGCTGCTAGTGATGTCGTTTTGGCTTATTTTCCCATTTATATTTAACATAAACGTGTCATAGGGTGTTTAATCGGCGTGATTTCGAAATCTTACATCTACACAAAAATAATTAGCTAAATTTGTATAAACTCGCTGTTTATGGTACGATAGTGAAAGGGTTAAGATTGCCTATCCCCGTTATGTTTGCCTAACCCTGTACTACAGGGTGTTTTTTTTAGAGGTATAGAACTTCGAATTGAAATAAAACACAAGAAAATCATTTTAATGTCCATCAATTTGGCTTTATTGGAAGGATAATTTTATGCCATTAATGTTTAAATATGATTTCGGGCATGTGGCCGCCGCGGCTGGCTCGAATAAAGCCAATTCTACAGGTCCAATTTTCAACCACTTTTTCGAGCATATGGGGCCGTATGTTGGCAATAACGCCACGAATGTTGGCTTTCAAGTCCCCTAACGTTTCTGGTTTGTTGGCGTAGACGAGCGACTTCACATATCCCCAAAGAAAATAATCCAATGGTGTCAAATCACACGATCTTGGTGGCCAATTGACAGGTCCATTCCGCGAAATTATGCTCTCATCGAATGTTTCCTTCAATAAATCGATTGTGACGTGCGCTGTGTGGCATGTAGCGCCGTCTTGTTGGAACCACAACTCATCCACATTCATGCCATCCAATTCGGGAACAAAATAGTCGGTTATCATGGCTCTATACCGGTCTCCATTAACGGTAACTGACTCTCCAGCATTATTTCGGAAGAAGTATGGCCCAATGACTCCACCAGCCCATAGAGCACACCAAACAGTCAGTTTTTGTGGATGTAATGGCGTCTCAAGGGTCTCATGTGGATTCTCTTCACTCCAAATGCGGCAATTTTGCTTGTTGACGTAGCCATTAAACCAAAATTGAGCCTCATCACTGAACAAAATTTTGCGATTTTGCTTGCGGTAAACTTCGCGAACTGAACCATTAGTTTCGAAATAAATTTGCACGATTTGCAAGCGTTGTTCTTTTGTCAACCTGTTCATGATGAAATGGCAAACCAAACTAAATATTAATCACTTGACAGCTGACAAAATGGCCGCCAGTTAAAAAAGTGATGCCAACTTAAAGTTCTATACCTCAATAAAAAACACCCAATATTTTAGGTAAGTATGAGTGGTGAATTAATATGGAGTTTTACCTTAACAAATAATTTAAAACTAAACAAGTAAACTTAGTGTTATTAATATTAAACATAAACAAATTATAATTTTACAACAATTCTGAGGTATATGAGTTCCTGTGCGTTTTGTTTTTTAAACAAAATAAAATTACAAATAACTCTAAATTTAGCTTAAGAACTAAAATTAACAGAAAAAAATAATAAAAATTAACAAAAATGTATGTGTATATGCTTTACAAAAACTTAAATGAAGCTAAAATAATTTGTTAAACATTAAAGAAATGTTCACAAAACTTAAAAAAACTAATAAAAATATTATAAAAACCCTTAACGTATCCTTATAATTAAAAAATTCAGACTCCTTGAGAACGTTAAAATGAATTTATAAAATTTCAAGTTTAAAAAAATTTGTAAGGAAGCAATTACTTTTTGCGGCAAAACAATTATTTTAGCACCATAAAGTTTTGAAAACAAAATGTAATAATATGTAGTAATAATAAAAAATAATAACTATAATTAACTTAAATGTTAATTTGAGGTAATTTAACGGTTTTTGTTTATTGTTGTTGCTATTTTATTTAAACAATGAATACAAACTATTTTTGCTTTTGTTTTTCTTTTTGTTTTCTTTGAAATATTGCCTTATTTGTGTTTCTTTTAGTACCGATTTTAAATATTTTCTTTCAACATTTAATTCGAGCAAATTATATTTTATATAAAAATTGCATAAATTTTAAAAACATAGTACATACATAAAATAGTTACAAATTATATTACTAAACAAAAGAGGAAATTTTTTTATTATTTAAAGTTTTAATATTAAGGATTAAAAATAATAATATGCAAATTATTTTCAATAATAAAAATCATAGCCTCAAAAGATTACAAAATTTTTATTATTGAATTTAGTTTTGCTGATCACAGAACAAATGGTTTATAGTTTTTTTTATTTATTTTAATTTATTAAAATTGTATATGTTAATGTTTCAATAATTAAATGGAAAAAAATTAAACAAGTTCAATTAAGATTTCTTTGACATTTTTCCTATAAAAATTAATCTTGTGCTTAAGAACCAAATTGAAAAAGTTTTAATGCTCGTTTAATTTTCTTTGAGAGCTTATGTTTGTTACTTTTCGTAGTATTTCTCGTCTTGTTTGGATCTTTGGGAAAGCTTGTGTCGTTTGAAAACTATTTTTGTTGTATTATTTCTAGTTAAAAACAATTTAATAATGACTTTTGTCGTTGCTTTTAAAATTAATTAATTATTAATTAATACCCTGTATTTAATAAATAAAATGAATATTTATTGTTTAGTTAAAAAAAACTTTCTTTTTTACCTTTTACGATTACCGTTCGAAAACAACTTATAACACAGTAAAATACGAAAAAAAAAAAAAATAAGAAGATTCTGACAACGAATTCCGACAGAGGGGACCAAACAATCGCCTTTATCGCATGTGGAATAAAATGTTTGGAGGCAAACATACTATAGCCCTATTCCAAAATAATCGGTATTGCGAATATTTTTGGAGTAAAAGTTTTTATTGTGAATTATTTGTCAGTGCTTTATAAATGATTTGCGTGTTTGTAAAAGGAAAATATACACATATTTTATAAAAAAAACGTTTATCTGCGTTTTATCTGGTGCTGCAAGAGGAGTAGCAGTCCATAGAAAGATTAAAGTGAAGACATATACGCGATGAATCGGATGCGCTATTGTTACCAAAGACAAAGTAAAAATAATGCAGATCTAAGTGCATTCATCTCTAAATCAATTGTTTTTTGAGGAAAACTTGACTACTTGGCACTTAGACTTTTGGTGGAAGGCAGCTACCAAAGGAGAGCGGACAGACAAATCGATATCGGTTTAACTCAATCCACATTCTGTGAAGTGCTAACAGAAATTCTAACAATAGTTGAAGGGATCTGTGTCCTAAGCGGATTGTGTGGACATCTATTGGTGAAAAGGTGGAGTTTGTGAAATGGTTCTACACAAAATACCGAATAACAAGTGTAGTAGCTTGTATGCCAGACAATTGATTTGCTCTTTATTAACAGTTGCGCTCAAGCAGGGATCCAGGGGAGGGAAAAAAGGGATATTTTCCCCTCCAAAACGAATAAAATATACTTCATTTCTATTGAGTTTCTAAAAGAAATTTTACAAAATGGTACGTTTCATTTAAAAGTTCCCCTCCCAAAAGCTTACAAACTACAAATTATATATTCCCTACTCAATCCTTTTGACACTTGTGAGTTTATTTTCAGAAATAATTCGTGGGAGTAAACACTGGCGATAGATACACAATTTAAAGTTTTTGAACTCGCTCGCAAAAAAAATATGTTATGGGAAACATTCAAGATAGAAAATTTGGGAGTTGTTTCGTGGGAATAGTTATTTGCTATATAGTTGACTAATATACGTTTATGGGCGTTTTGAAAGTTTACAACGTCTGGGGTCTAATCACGGCAGTCGATATCGAGTACACTATCGTATCGAATAATATTTCGATACGTGTCGAGTAAGCAAATCACCGCATACGATATGAATCGAATCAAAATTTTCTAGCAAATTGTAATAGATTTACGAGCATATGTATGTTTTTCAAATATAAACAAATGGAAAGAAAAAAGCAACTTAAACAAAAAGTGTTTGCGAAAAAAACAGTTTTTAATTAAAATTAAAGTGTTTTAAAACTGAATCGTTAATTTTTATTTATTTATCTTCATAAAACAAGGAATATGATACGTATTAGGAAGGAAATAAGAAATAAAAGTGACTATTATTTGTCTTTGCCGGCAGTACACGCATCTTTTTCCACATTATGGTTCGTTTGAATATTTTATATAAGATTTAGACTAAAAAATGATCACTATGTGTAGTCTGTGCCAGCTAAATTCACGACAAAGCACAATTTGTTAAATTAATTTGGATCAACTTTGGATGCTGGGTCATAAATTCTGCCATTAGCTCCTTTTGCATTGTATTGTGGAAATATTTATTATTAATTTTATTTTACATATCCTATATTGATCAAAATTGTATATATCTTCCTTTTTTATAAAAATAAACTTGCAAACAAGAAATTTTTATATATTTTTGTCTGTAAATATTAGATCATTATGCATACGATGGACTCTTACCTATCGAATCGATAGATGTAGATGTTTGATTACTCGATGTCGAATGCTATTATCTCAAATTACGATACTATTTATTCGATATCGAATGCCATGATGCTTGTAGTGAGATTCTGTAACTTTTAACAATAACAACAGTTGTCATATTGTCAACTTATTAGCCCAATTCACAATCTTGTGCAAATGGTCTTGCATCGTAGCATTTGCAAATTGGTATATTATATTGACACTCACCACTTAAGAATTGTTAGTGGTGAATATCAATATACTATGCCATTTTGCAAATGCAACGATGCAAGACCATTTGCACAAGATTGTGAATTGGGCTATTAAGTTGTTTGCACTAAAGATTCTACTATTCTGTGGCTTCTTGTTAACACCATTGTTTAAATCTAACATCATGTGGCATCTCTGTTAAAATAAACGAAAAGCACAGAATATAACAAAAAACAAATGAATTTGTGATTGCCAAACAGTGTAGAGAATTTTTTTCATTAATTGCTTTATTTTTGCGAAATAATTGTCAAATTAAATGTTAAAGCGTAGCAGCGCTGCCTGAAATTCAGGCTGCTATAAGAAGTATGTATGTGTAAAAAAAAAAACTAACTGAAATTCAGATTGGTAAATTTCTTAAAGAAATTTCCGTTTACTAGTACGCAGTTCCAAAACAAAAGTACACGGAATTTTGGCATTTATTGTCTATTACAGGCATGTTATAGCAATAAGTAACTGAAACGAAAATTAATGTTCAAGCGTAGTATGCAGTTCTCACTGAAATTCAGGTTTGGAGTTTTGCATTTATTTCTACACGGAAAAATAATCGTGTAGAATTTTATACAGAATTTTGTTTGCATACACACAAATTTATATATTTTTTTAATTTACAACACACAAAAACACTAAAAATTAATTATAATGTACGAAAAACTAGAAATGTCAAAAATTCCGTGACCAAACAATTGTCTGAACATTAATTTTTGTTTCAGTTGACGGAAAAAATTCTCCACTTATTGTTATAGCATGCCTGTAATAGACAATAAATGGCAAAAATCCGTGTACTTTTCTTTTGGAACTGCGTACTAGTAAACGGAAATTTCTTTAAGAAATTTACCAACCTGAAATTCAGTTTGTTTTTTTTACACATACTTCTTATGGCAGCCTGAATTTCATTCAGAGCTGCATACTACGCTTCAGACAATTGTTTGGTCACGGAATTTTTGACATTTCTAATTTTTCGTACATTGTAATTAATTTTTAGTGTTTTTGTGTGTTGTAAATTAAAAAATATATAAATTTATGTGCATGCAAACAAAATTCTGTATAGAGTTCTACACGGTTATTTTTCCGTGTAGAAATAAATGCAAAACTCCAAACCTGAATTTCAATGAGAATTTCATACTACACTTAAAATACTAGAAATATTCTATATTGTTGTAAAACAATAACTTTAATTGTTGTCATAAAGTACATACATACGTGCTACGGCTGCACAGCTGACTCTTGTCTATTTGGTAACAACAGAAAAATATTGTCATTAGTTAACCGACAGCAAATGTTTTTAAAAATTTTACAGAATGGCAAAATTGTTAATTCGCTTATGAAATATTTTAACAATGACAACTGTTGTTAAAATTGAATAGAGAATCGCACTACTGGTTTTTATTTTAGGTTAAGGTCAATCCATTTTGCACTTTGTAATAGTGAAACGGCTTATGAAATCTTTTAATTATTGCATTTTAGATATAATAAATATTGAGCACTTTTATGTAGAACACTACGAGAACTATTTTTGTGATACATTTTGACCATCTAACTCTTCGCTGTATCTTTATTGAAAAAGAAGCAAAAATCTCTTCTTAAACAGCGATATAGCTACAACTCTACTGGTTTCTTCTGTATGGTGCCTTGAAATTTCACTTAAGACATGAATACATATTTATAATTCAAACTAGACTCATACAATGGGATTTTGTGGGATATTAGCCTGAGAATCAATTAGAAAGCGAATTGCCTTGAATTCGACGCTGCATATAGTGTAGTAATTTGCTTCGGAGCTTATCCTAATTTTGATAAATATACATATATGTTTTTCTTTTATTCTGGTAAAAAAGAAAGCATATAAAACAGTTTGGCTATTTTTGTTGTAGTTTTAATATCTTGTTGTTGTTGTTAAATCTTTTCTTTAAAGGCTTCTTTAAGGTTCACAGAAACATAACGTTGGATATATTTTTTAATATAAATTTTATAAAATATTTTTGTTTACATATAAATTTTTTATATTTTTGTTATTTTTTATTATTTATGTGTCCTCTTTAAATTTTTTAAAAGAAAATTATACACTATTATTTTTAAATATATTTAAGTAAATGTTATATTTAATTTTTTTTTCAAAAAGAAGAAAAAAGTAAATAATAAAAGCGTAATTTACATTTTTTTAATTTTTAAAAATATTGCTTTAAAAGAAAACTTTAAAATAATAATTAAATAATGAATTTTAAAATATTTTTTTAAGCCGAAAAATGCAATTTTGAATTTTGTTTAAGTTGTTTTATTTGAATTTGATTTTTTTCCATTTCTAAGAAAAAAATTTTCAATATTTATAAATTTTCATTATTTATGATACAAAAATCTATAAACATTTAAAATTTTTTCGATTTTTTTTGTGAAAAATGTTTTCCAAAGGGTGTGTGTGCCAAAGGGGATTTTGTTTAATTTGTTGGGGGAAAAAATAACTAAAAACTTTATTTTTGTTTAAATTCAATTATTTTGTTTTAACAAGTTTCTATGAACGTTTTTGAATTGTATTTTCTTCTTGTTACTTATATCTGTGTTTTCTTTTTAATATTTAATGCTTAATGGTGGTTTTTATATTTTTAAATATTTTCTTTAGTTTGTTAATTTTTATTATTCAATATTTTATTTAATAAAAAATTTAACTACTTTTTTTTAATATTTTTTATATATAATTATAGAGGCACCCAATTTACCAATTCTTGTTTTAATAGTTTATTTTATTGTTTCTTGAAAAATAATAGAAAATTATAGTTTTATTTTGTTTATTTCAGCGAGTTATTTTTTTCATGTTTTCTTTCTTAAATTTTGAATGCCAAAAGTTTGTTTAAATTATTTGTTGTGTCCAAGTCGAAGTAATGGAAATGTAAAACTATGCCAAATTAAGGAGGCGCGAAAATTATTTGATAGGATTTCAATTTGAAATTATTTTTTTTCACACGCAAAATATATATTAGGCTGTATTTGAAATAACTATACATAACTCAGTCCTTTTAACCGCTTTTCGATTCAATTAAGTTTGACACTTCTTAGCGCTTTTTAGGATACTGTTTTGCGCCTTTTGCTTGGAAAAAGTTTGCACAGCTGCTTGGAGAACAAAAATATTTTCCACTTCAAATCATTCTAAAAATTTTTAAATACCCTAATCCAAAATAGAAGTCATATTTTAATTGTTTGGGATTAGAACAAAACTTAAAAAATCTTCATCATGGCAATAAATAAATAAATAAAAAGTTTTGGACAATTTATTGATATTTATCGCAGTCTGCCTAGTCTGTGGGACACAATGGATGAAGGTTGCACAGGTTGCCAGTTTAAAGATTTAAAAACCAGCCCACTTGGGTCCCTAGAGGTCCCGTTGTGTTTGGATGAAGGTTCATCGAGAACATCGCTCGGTTGCCTGGAATAAATTGGTGGAAAAATTGCAAGAAGTTGAACCAGATGTAAATCAAGAGACGGTCAAACCCAAAATTAATACATTTCGTACAAATTTCAATCGACAAGTTCGCAAAATACGACTCACACAAAAAGAACTTTGCACAGAGGTATACATCTATTTTATTCTATTATCATTTCTATTGAATTAAGAAAAACGTAATAATGGTGTATCATCCATTGATGGGCATTATGACGAAGAAACGACATTAATTGGTACAGTAACTGCAAAAAAGGAAAACGAATCAATGCATGCAGAAGCAATTCATCAAAAAGGTTTGGTGGTAACTGATACAAATTCACACTATGAATACTCAATACAGATTAACAATGGTGAATACAATTCTATTATTGAGAGACCACAAAAGCAATCAACTCGAAAATCTATATCAACATCATGAGTTTTTGCTATGCCACAGTTTGGAACAGTAGAGAATCTCTTAGAATCGCAAAATGCATCAACCTCTAGAGCGCTACAAAGCAAATTAACATAATCAATATTCACAGATGAAGCTGCAATTTATGGACAAGCGTGGGCTTGTGGTTTTAGCAAATTAAGCGGGCAACTGAAGGCTTTAAAACTGAATACAGTACCAATAAATACTAATTTATTGGAGAAGCTCATCACTGCGCGTTTGTGCATCGAGGATTTCCCTTAATATACATAAACAAATAGACGGTAGTAGTATGAAGTTGTTTAGTTTTTTAACAAGCCCTTTATATATATTATATCAAACTTTAAATTTAATAACATTGTGGAAAAAAGGAAAGTGTCGCTGAGATCTCAGGTTCACAAAAAGCAGTGTTTCTGTCTTTTTCCAGCTGAATTAAAAGTTGCGCAAGAAAATTTTATAAAAATATGTTATGTATAAAGTTTTATGCAACGTGTTTGACAGTGAGAATCACCACAAATTTGATTGAATTCGCCAATGTGTCTACTTTATTAATCTGCCTTGGTACAACTGCAGCAGTTTGTGAATTATATTTAATTTAGAAATTTTCAAATAACACAGTTTCATTAAGTTTTCATGAACGCATGAATTCTTTTTTGTATTGAATTAAGTTCTCTTAGAATTAAAGCGCAAAATTATTAGCTTATTAATTCGAAAGTTATTCTTTAAGCGAATTTAGACACATGTGTCCATCTAGACTTTTAAAAGTATGTATTAAATAGTTCTTTATAACTAAAGCATAGCTTTATGTTTCTAATAAACTATTGTTTTTGTAAAAAAATAAATTAAGAGAAATTAAGGTATTGAAAATCTTTACTTTTGCGTTTAAGTTTTTGAGTGGCCGAAAGGTGAGAGTAGAGGAGGGTTAATAAACTAAACAAATAATTCTATATTTCATTAAGTTACGTATGAGTCCACGTAGCAGTTTTTATATTCTCAACTGTCAAACTCTATATTCACAAGAAACCTTATATTTGTTGTGTTTATTCTTGTTCATATAGAGTTTGACGTTTGTTAACATAAAAATTGCTAGCAACCAGTTTATGCCATTACACAAGTGTCCACAAAAATACATCCCTGAACCAATAAGCCGCTATTGAGTTTTGAAAAAATTCAAGAATAATAACAATTTATCATAACAGGGTTGCATTGTTGTACTGCTTGTGTAATACTGTAAACTGCCTTTAAGTGGAGACTGGAGGTTAAAGTTTGTGTGTTGCTGCCTGCCATCAGTGCTGGGAAGTAACATTTATTATTTTCTATATATATAACTATATACAAACATGTATAAGAATGTGCAAGAAACTTCTAAGCTCAGACTATTTTCTGTTGGTTTGATGTGTAAAAATTAAAATAAAATAACAAAATATTAGCTCAGTCCACACACTATTCGGTAAGTGGTTACTCGTTAAATTGGTAAAAACTTTTAAAATTTTGTTTTGTAATTTTCAACAACAAGATGCATATAAAATTTTTATCAATTTATTGAATAAAAACTTATGGAATGACGTGTGACCTGAACTATTGTATTTATAAAGTTATTGCAGGTACTTGTGGTTACTATTATTTTCTATTTTCTTTATAAATCAATTATATAACTATTTAGTTTTTCCTTGTTTATTGCTCTATTTAGTTTGGTTAATAATGCTATTGTAAAAGTAGGCATGTTTCTATGGCTGTATGCAATATAATGACACTTGTGGTGAAGTGAAATTTTTAACAAATTGAAAATACAATAATTTAAAAAAATGAAATGAAAATACTTCTAATTAAAAAATAATAAAAAACAAATAGAATTAAAATACTTTTGAGGTTGTTGGTTTTCTTTTAGTAAAATAAATATGTATTAAGAAAAAAATAAAGATTTATTTCAATAATTAATTCACAATGTATTGTATAGTTGTAAAATTTTTTTTGCTATTGTGAATAATTAGTCGTCTGTTGAAGAGACTGGCGAACTTTTAAGCGAATGCTAGACAGGTAAATATTTAGGCTTCAATATATGTGTTTGTATGTGCTTGTTATGAAAATCAAAAACATTTTGATATTCTTCAATATTTCCCCTCCGTATATGTGTATATATATTTTTTTTAAACAAACGCACATAAACACATATATTGAAGCTGAATATTGACCTGTCTAGCATTCGCTTTAAAGTTACTTGCCATCTCCATATAACGTGAAATGATTAACATCATGTTAATGTTAAGTTTAGACTGCACATGTTAATGTTTTCTTCATGTTTTAAGATGGTTGTTAGAGCATTTGTTCTAACAACGCTTTCACAACATCATGTCTTAATAGCATGAACCTAACATAGCGCCTTAACGAGCCATAATTTTGTTCTAACATTTGTCAAACTTCATACATAAAAACATCAGGAAAATGTTAGTGATATTTTTTCATATCGACTTTGACTTTTGTCAAGACAAATCAATGGCTCGTGAAGACGCTATGTAATGTAGAATACATATTAAGACGAAAAAGGAGATAAATTCAATCAAATTTATATTACCAGTTTTACCTTTTCTACACTGTTTTTTTGCAGTCCAAAATTTAAGTTTTCATCCCTATCGCAAATGTTAAAGGAACTTGTATTCCCATTGCCGACAAATCAATATCCAGACTATCTTGGGAGTAAGTTTCTATTGTGAATTATTTTTCAATGCTTTATAAATAATTTGCGGTAAAACGAATATGTATGTACATATTTTGCAAAAATTAATAAAGAAACAAATCATAGAAAGATTTCGGCGAAGATATATACGGGACGAATCGGATTCGCTGAATAAAGATGGATTCTGATACCTGTTGAGGATGTTGGAGTAAATTTGCTTCCTAGCGGTAAGATATTCGCTGTACCGCAAGTAGGGAAAATGGCTGGCACTTTGAGATTTTTGCAGAAGGGAGGTACTAGGAGGTAGTGGATAAACAAATGTCGATGTCGGTTTGAAAACTCCACACTCAGTAAAGTGCTGACAGAAAAAATGGTGCCGTAGGTTGTATAGACGGCACACATGTAATCACATCCATGTAAAGACCGCCATTTATTCAACAACAGACAAGTTAATTTGCTCTTTATTAATACTTGCGCTCCTTCAATAGAAGAAAAAAAAAAGTAATTTAGTAGAGTCCTACCTTGAAATACAAATTAAAGCTCAAGTCTTCACTTTTCGTTTTCATAAACACTTGAGAATTTATTTTGTGAAATAGTTCGTGGGAGTAAACATTGGCAATGCCATAGTTTTTAATTTATTGAATTCGCTTTCAAAAAATTTATTATGGGAAACATTCACGATAGATAATCAGAAATAGTTATTCGCGATAGCGGTGATTATTTCATTCACAAGTAAGAACTGGCACTCATTATGAACTGATATCCTATTCAGGGATAGAAACTTAATTTGTTACTCAGTATGAAAACTGTTAAGTTATACTAATTGAAGTTACGTAAAGCAACTTAAACTAGAATATTGAATTTATTTTCCTTTTTTTGTTTTTAATTATGCAAAATTTTACTTCTTCTACAATATGTTGTAAATTGAACGAATATTTTCAACAATTGTTGAACTATGGAAGCATAGTTGTTTATTCTTTACATAAAATAAAAAAAAATATTGGAACTATTATTAGCTATTATTGTTATTTGGTACTATTGCCATTTGGTTGTTTGTTGCATATTACACAAAGTCTATTGCAAATTGTTATTTCGTTTAGTTTATTTGTTATTTGTTGCTTTGATTATTTTCAGTTGCACTTTAAGGTACTTTTGTAATGTTGCTGTGTGTGTATGTTTGTATGTGTTTTCTTTCAGTTGAAGTTTAGTTTTTCTTTTTTTAATTAAAAGGAAAAAATTATTGCATTTGAGTTTGTTTTAATGAATCGTTTTCGATTTTCTATTATATATTTTATGTTTAAAACAAAAAAAGAGAATAAAATCAAAATCATATTCAATCCAAAAACGTTCAAACTTTGTTCATTTTTTTGTAACATTTTCATTTTTAACTATTTTCTTTTTTATCTTTTATTTTTTGTATGTGTGTTTGTTTTGCTTCTCTCGTAAGGCTTTTTTGTTTTTTTTTGTTTAATCAATTTGTTTTAATTTAATTTTAATATGTAAATTCATGTTGTTATTTCTTTAAAAAAAAAGAAGTTCACTTTTGTATCTTTTGCATTTGTTTCATATTTTTAATTTCAATTTTTATAAAAAATACCTAAAATATTTTTCATTTCCATTAAAAAAAATTAAAAAAAAATTAGCACCCTGAAAACGATTTTTCAGTCGGATTCACTTATTTTTTCCTTTGTTTTATAGTATTATTACATTTTTTTGACTATAATTCTTTCAACGATTTCATATTTAAAAAAATTGTTCTTTAATTAGTTTGAAACAACAATAAACATAAAAATTTGTTTAGAAAACAAAAAAGGATTAACGGTTTTTTCGTTTTATACATAACACAAATAAAGAAAACACTATTTTTTTACAAAAAAAAAATTAAATTATAAAAATGCTTTTAGGCTTTGAGTTTAGAACATTTTATCATTTTGGCGTATTTTTTGTTTTTCTACGCCCTTTAAACTTATTTAGTTTTTTTTTTATTATTTCTGCACCCAGCAACAGCAGTTGCAACAGTAGTTTTGTGGTTTTTCATTTTGCCACAATTCTTTTCATTCTTTTTTAATATAAGTGTATTTAGTTTTCTTTTAAAGAGGCTTTAAGATCATTATCATTTTCTTTAGATTTCGTATTTTCATTTTTAGATAATATTTTTTCTTTAGAGTTTTCCTTAATGACGGCAGTTGATTTTAAATATTCTTCCACATCTTTAGCTGCATTATCTTTTAGTTTTTTTGTTGGTTTTGATTTAGTAAAATCGAGAGGTTTATCATCGTAGACTTCCATTGTTGGACGTGTTGATGATTTTTTGGCGTTATTACTTTTAATGGAAGTTTCCGATTCAAAGTCGTCTTCCCTGGATTCACACATATCGGAGGGATTATTAATCTCAGCTGATATATCCGTAGATGTTTCGGTTGTTTCTATTGCTTCCATTTCATGGGTAGAATGATTTTTTCTGGATTTCTGTGGCGTGGAGGTCATTTCAGGCCCCTTGTCGAAACGTAAATTCAGTGATACCTCTGGACTTAATAAATCTGAAGATGATGCTGTTGTTGTTAAATCGGCTACCGTTGTTGTGGTAACCATAGACGGTAACGAAGTTACTGTAAGTGTTGCTAAAGTTGTGTTAATGCTTGTATTTGTGGTTGTTGTTGTGGTATTAGTATTGTTATTTGTTGACGCAGCTTCTCGTCTTTGCATGCATTTTTCCAATGCCATTTTCAATGACTTACGCTTACGTTGTTTAGCCTCTTCTTTTTTTGAACTCATAACTACTGCTGCCGCCGCTGTTGCGGCCGCATCCTATTGTGAATGATTTGCGGCCGCTGCTGCAGCGGCAGCTACCGAAGCTGGTGCAATAGTAACGCCAGCACTTAAACCGATCTCTTGTTTGTGCTCTCGTGCAATGTGTCGTCGTACAGTGTTGTTACGGGTAAAGGTGCGCGAACAATAGGGACATGGAACTCGTATGCCTTGATGACGCTGTCGTATGTGGGCTCTTAAATTTGTCTCATAGCCATACAAACGATCGCAATATAAGCATTTTAGTTTTTTGCCTTTTCAAATCGAATTAAACATAGAAAAAGAGAACAAATTTTGAAAAATAAATTAAGCCAATGGTTTTCTACGTTTAAAACGTTTTTGGAAGGTTTTCGTAAACATTCTAAAAATGGTTTAATCTACCACCCAGTGAACAATTTTTGCCAACATGTCTGATGCCAGATACATAAGTACATATATGTATGTATGTACATTAGAGCGACTCGACTTGTATGAAGATGAAAAACGTGTTTTTGTTACCCCTCTCAAATTAAAGACAGGTCTTTTTAATGAGGTTTCCTAAAACATTTGAGGGGTCAAGCGATCGATGACCGCCCGTGAGCTGGACCATGTCTAAAAAAGGTATATTTTTGTAGATAGCGGGAGCTATCGAAACGTCAAAATTGTCATTGTCTACATGCTTCACATTTATCTCTAAATAAAAATATAATAATCAGGCATGTTCTGAAATCACGGTGATATCAAACCATGAACGATTTTGAAATCACCCGAGTGATTTTTTGTGTTCTGAAAATCACGAGATTTTTATTTTTTCGTCGTGATTTTCGTTGTTCTAAATCACGAGATAACAGCTGATTTGCTTTGTTTGACTACTAAAAAGGAAAAGTAAATCACGAAAAATGTAAACAAAACTAAATTAAGTTGCCACAAAAAATACAGTTTCATCCCAAATTAGTAAATTTTAAGGTTCTTTTGTGTAAAATAATTAATTTTATTACAAAAACAAATAATGAACAGATCATATTAAGTGTATGTAATCATATTATTACACAGTTCAAAGCAAAATGCTTAAAAACGTCAAGTGATTTGAAATCGTCAGCCTGTTAGCTGATCGGTTTCAAATTATGAGATTTCAAAGATTTTAGTGCGCAGTGATTTCACATCTCTTTACGATAAAGTGATTTTCAGAACATGCCTGAATTTAATTGAAAAATTTAATTCAACCCGAACTCAAGCCAAAATAATTAAATTTCTTTGGATATAAACCCATACAGTTCGACTAAAACTCACAACTTAATTGTTTTACTTTTTAGGTAAAATAAAGTTTTTTTTAATACATTGAAATTGATTATGGAGGTGTATTAGCTATTTCCTATGCAGATTTCCTTTGGGGCTAATGCAAATACGTTTATTTTGTTGTTGTGCAAATGTGTGCATATTTACACACATTTGCATCGTTTGCACACTTTGTACTAGCCATCGTGAAAACCCTTATTGTTTTTAAATCTGTCAAGTAGTTTCGAAATATTATATCGAGCCACAACCGCAAAAAGCTTAAGCGACATAATTTTCGAACTTTCGCATAGAACTACGTCAGAAGTTCAACTCCGGTAATAAATTTGGAAACTTGTGCAGTTTCTCGACCGAATTTGGCAAAAAATGTTCGCTGGGTATGTTTGTATGTGTTTACTACTCACCATCTGCCGTATTCACCATGCCACTGTTTTTGTTATTTAATTTTGTGGCATTCCAAACGTTTAACATGTCGGCGGGAGCTATTGAAGCCGCTAAGCTGCCGGCTAATATGCCATCTGAATTTTTAAGACTCTCCAACAAAGCGGCAGGTGTGGTGGGTGAATTATTTGAGGCGGGTGGGGGAGGAGGTGAATAGCTTGAATTTTCCAATTTCACTCGTAAATCTTCAGCGCAATTCTGAAATAAAAAAGAGTATTAAGCAGTTTTTCAGGATATTGAATAACAATTTAGTTTATGTGTGTGAAGATAAATTTAAATTTAAAAAGCAAAGATGCAAACCAAAATTTTTATCCGAGACAATTTTGAAGTTAACAGAGCACTGTTAAACACTTAACAGTCGTAGGAATATAATGTGTTTTAAAATTTGAATTTTAGAAAATTTTCTGGAGTAGATTAGTGGTCATTGTGGAAAAATGGAGATGTGTAGGGATATCCCACTATATACAAATGGTGCTTCAGGTAGTGGCCTAACTTGCAGAAAAGGTGGCATATCTGAAATCATTTTGAAACTCTGGATATGAGTTTTAAAATTTGAATTTAAGAAAATTTTCTGGAGAAGATAAGTGGTTATTGTGGAAAAATGGAGATGTGTAGGGATATCCCACTATATACAAATGGTGCTCCAGATAGTGGCCTAACTTGCAGAAAAGGTGGCATATCTGAAATAATTTTGTAACTTTGGATATTATGAGTTTTAAAATTTGAATTTAAGAAAATTTTCTGGAGAAGATTAGTGGTCATTGTGGAAAAATTGAGATGTGTAGGGATATCCCACTATATACAAATGGTGCTCTATCTGAAATAATTTTGAAACTCTTGATATATGAGTTTTCAAAATTTGAATTTCATACCTTTAGGAACGGTAATATGAGCTTTGCGTGAAAAAAAGTTTGAACACTTTATCGCTGGAAAATAGAAATGTTAAATAAATGGAATCTACAGAAGATAAAACAATCCGAATCGCAATTAAAACTATTTCGACCGTAATGTGTGACAACATTAAATAATATAAAAGTGTTTGTTTCAAAAAAAAAAATCATTCTAGAGCATTTTCAAGTGAAAAAATTACTCTCTCTGATGTGTCTTGAATTGCCTCTCTCTTGTGTGTTGAATACAAAATATCCATACGTGTGAAGAGTTGTGAAATTTTTATTGACAGTACAAGAGGTGGCTATATACGTAATCTTTGTTCCGATATTCGTTTATGTGTTGTGATTTAGAGCCAGACCACACTGCCGTTTTTAAAACGCACGTTTCTGCTTTTTTGTATTATATTTGAAGGTTTTGAAATCTGTATTCAATTTATGTTTTAAGATTTAAACTTTAAAATTCAGTTCAAAAAAGCAGAAACCTGCGTTTTAAAAACACCAGTTTGGCCTGTCCCTAAATCACCACACATAAACGTCTATCGGAGCCAAGATTACGTAGATAGCCAACTCTCGTACTGTAAATAAAAATTTGACAACTCTCTTCACACGTATGGACATTTTGTATTCAACACACAACAGAGGGGCAATTCAACAGTTTTAAGCAATTTTTTTGTTAATTTTAAAAATGTATAATTTGTTCGTGTCAAGGGTGGTTGTTCGTCTATGCTAAGCAAACATAGTCGTAGTGTGTTCATACACAAAATAAAACATTTTATCCACAGAAATAAATTGACTAACGTGCTTTATAGCAGTCTTCACTTCAAACATTTTAAATGAATTTTCTTACTTCTCTCGATTCATCTATATCATCATGTTCATTATCGTGATGAACCTCTTTTGTACTGCTATTATTACGCTCCACTTTGACAGATCTATCCAAACTGCTCGGCACATTACCATTGCCACCGGTAGTGCTTGGGCTGTGATTATCAAAACGGCTGTAAATAAATTCCAAAAAATTTATTTTCCTTAAAATAAAATTCTTTTATTTTCAATCTTTCTATTACAAATATTCACCTTGACTGCGGCGATGCTCTCTCTGAGTGCATTGTGTCCGCTTCGGTAGGAGCCGTTGATGAAGCGCTCGATGATGGCCTATGATAGGGAGGTTTACTTATTGGACTCGGACATTCTGAAGGATTTTTGGAGCCATCTCGTAGCACACTACCACGGATTTCCTGTTCGGCATAGGGGCTACGGAGGGCACGCTTGCGCAGTGGTTCATAGGACATGGGACGATGATACATGGGCGGCACATATGAAGGCATAGCTCCCAACGTTGAGCTGCTCGGGTGCATAAGCGAATCGCATTCTTGTTTCATACTGTTAGCAGAACCACCGAGATGGAGAGCGGCGCCAGCACCACTACCTAGACCAGCGGCAGAACCACCACCTATATTTAAATTGTTACCCAAACCCACTACGCCGGGGGGAGCTGCAATAATGCCACCGGTACTAGGACAGCGATCCGGCAGGCCTAGGCCGCTACCAACACCGCCGCCTGAGGCATTTATGCCACCAGCTGGGCTATTCATATTACTAGTACCCAGACCACCACTACCACCACTAATATTTCCATTACCACCGCATACGCTGTTTCGTATGTTACGTCGGCTAGTGGGAGAGCCTAAGGCCGTCGTCTCTATTTGTTGTTGGGCCTGCTGAGCAGCCAAGCGGCCTGTTTCGGTTGACAAGCCTTTAACCTAAATATAGAAAAATTATCAAGTTGATAAAAAAAAACATTTACATAGTGTTTATGATTACTGACCTGTAAATTTTCGGCAGATTTGAGGAAACTATTGAGTGCTTCTTGTGATACATGCACTTCACCTTTGTACATAAACTCTAATAAAGCGGCCATATTATCGGAGGAGGTTGCCTCTAAAATAACCACACATTGGCCATTTGTGGGTGTGGTCTCAAAGAGATCGGCAAACTTTTTCGAACATGCAGCCAATATTAATTTGTGAGCCTTAAAAACTGTGCCTGCAAGAAAAGAATGAAAATAAAATTTATTAAGAATATTTAATATATGTACGTACTTTTAAATATTACAGTGTATGCAACAAAAAGCAAAGTTTTTCAAAATAACAAGGTTCTAATTCTGACGGAGGGGAACAAAAGAAAGTATCTACACCGCTCTTTTGTATGGTGACTTATAGTGAAATTTTACATAAGACATATTTTTAATACAAACTAGTGTTATAAGATTTGGCTTTGTGGTATAAGTATGAAATTAGCCTTATAACATATTCTAAGTTTTCACTTATTTTTGGCTCTAAAGTTTCATTTTGAGTTTTGATGTCTTTGAAGAAATCTTGTTGTGGAACTACATGAAAAATACATTTTAGAACATTTCACACCGCTATATCGCTGCTTAAGGGGATTTCTGTGTCCTTTCTCCAGAAGGACCCATACAGTGAACAGTTATAGGGTTAAAATGTTCCACAAAAAATATATATGTAAGTGTTTGGAATGTTTACTCTTGGCCTTTATTTTTCGGGAGACTTAAAGTTCCCCCTTTTGCATATTGTTACAGTGAATCGGCATAGGAAATTTTGTAGTCTTACCAATTTTGACATAAACAACGTTATTTTCACATCTCCGACTTCGATAGCCGTTCTCGAGTGTTTTGTCCGAGAAATGTGTACCTAACATTTGAATGCGATATTATTTTCGAATGTTTTGATTGCTGGGATGTCATTTACTTATAATAACTTCGATTATTTGGCATTCTGTATGTGAGAATTTCGTTGTATTTCATAGAATTTGTCCCTTATATGTACAAAGTTAGAAACTGTGGCCTACTTTTGGGCTTTATTTAAAAAACAAGCTCGCTTACAGTTCCAATTGTTATGTAAACGTACAGTAGCGACACATACTGACATCGCAACTTACTTTTTAAGCGAGAGCGCATCGATTAAATAGTCTTATGTTAAATCTAAGTGGGTTAATAACCCAAAGCGTTATCACTAGCTGCTACTAAATATTGCTTACATCAGCGATTACGTAATGGGTATTTTTACTACTGGGACGTTCTTCATCTTCATATAAAGTGTGTCGCTCTAATGTACATTTCAAGGCGAATTTATTTTCAAGGTGGCTCTAGCGCCCTAGCTAGCATCTGCTTAAGTCTCCTATTATGATTCACAAGTCAAATAGGTTGAGTTTTAGGCCCCTATTATGATTCACAACTCAACTAGGTTGAGTTGTCAATGCTACGACCCAACTTAACCATTTTTTTGTATTATGATTCACAACTATTTTTAGTTGTCTTCGAAAAAATGTTCGAAAAAAGGTTCTTATCTATACTCTCTGTTTTTTGAAACCATAGTAGCCATCACAAAATATTTTAAATATTTTTAGTTTTGTCCTCAATATTTTTTCTTGAGATTTTATATTTTATGGATACGGCAACAATAGGGGTTGACAAATGGGATAGATTGGCGCCTAAAAGTACCATTTTAAAAGTAATTAAAAGTAAAAGAATAGTTGAAATAAAAATCAAAACACAACTGATAAAAAACTGAAACAACTGCTTTGATGAAGTTGTATTTCCTAATAAGAATTTGACAACTACGTTCAACTATCAATTTAGTTGTGAATCATAATGGGGGCCTTAAATGTTACGACAAAACTCAACCATTTTTTTATATTACGATTCACAACTAATTTTAGTTGTCTCCGAAATAGTGTTCGAAAAAAGGTTCTTATCTATACTCTCTGTTTTTTAAACCATCACAAAATATTTTAAATATTTTTAGTGTGGCCTTACAATTTGTTCTTGAGATTTTATGTTTTATGGATATGGCAGCAATATTGGTTGACAAATGGGATAGCTTGGCGCCTAAAATCACCATTTTAAAAGTAAGCAAAAGTAACACAATATATAAAATAAAAACCAAATCACAACTGATAAAAAACAGTTGTCGCACTTTGATGAAAGTTGTAATCCATAATAAGAACTTAACAACTACGACTCAACTATCAATTTAGCTGTGAATCATAATAGGGGCCTAAAATTTTGGAGTTTGACAGCGAGTTTGTTGTTTTTTCATTGTTGTTGCCGCGCATAGTGCTTGTAAAATGAATTCGCCCTTGGTATATATAGAGCTCTATCATCAAATATCACAACAACATTTGGGGAAAAAGTCGAATCAATTACACTTTCTTGCAATAACTTTTAATTTTTTTACAGTTCTCTTTCTTTTCTAACTTTTAAAAAATTCAAAAACAATTACTCTAACATCAGGATAATAATTTTTGTATGTGGGTGAGCGTGTGTTTGTATGTTTTTGCACGCGCACACTTGACAGCTGTTCAATTTTCCCACATTTTTCCTAAAAGGATTTTTGTCCAAGGAAAACTTGGTTGTTTTCAATAAACTTTCACTTGTTCAGCTTTCTTTTAAGAGAAAACAACAATGGATCTGTAAATAATTGGGCTGCTGTTTGGTAGTTGCATAAGTATGTGTGCTTATGTTGACAACTGTCGACCTGTCATTTCAAATTTTCTTAAGTAGAAAGTTTGTAAAAATAATACAAGTGCCCCATAAACAAACGAAAAAATAGGTGGTGCCAAAAAAGAAAACTTTTAATTTGTTGGTAAATTGTTATATAAGCATGATTTTTGTTGGGCTCTCTCATTGAGTCTTGCAATTTTTCATGAAAGAAACGAATACAATTTAAAAACTTTAAATTTATGATTTCTTTTTTTAAATATGAATTTATTATTATTCAGTTTATTATCAAGTTTAGTTTTTATTGAATTTATCAGCAATGTTACCGAATAGCATTCGGATCGAAAGTGCTTTTAATTAAGCAAGTTGCTTCTTAAGAAATTTAAAAACTAAAATTTTCTTTAGAATCAAAACACGTTTATTGTTCAAAAAGAAATTGAATAGAACTTTCTATTCTTCATTTGCACTATAAAGTAAAAAAAAAATCATACTTTTAGGAGCGAAAAAATAAACATTGTGTGCCGCGCGGTAAATAATGCTGTGAGTGGCGCCTTAATCTATGAAAACTTTATAGCTGTAAAATTTATATACAAAATAAACGGAATCTGTTAGATTGGACCAAGCAATTTTTAAATTAAAGCTTGGTTATCTTTTCTATAATCAGCAAGCAAATCATTATATTTCTCAATATTCGAATTTATTCACGAGCCTGAAAGTAGGCAATACTAAAGCTAAAAATAGAGAACAATGTTGTTATAACGAGTGATTTTTTTGCTATTATCTTTTTGGCAACACTAGTTTTGACAGCTCACGCACGTTTTGTATCTTGTGTCACTGTCAAACATCTTCAGTTTGGTCTATAATTTAATCATGAATCGTCTTACAAACGAACAACGCTTGCAAATTATTGAATTTTATTACCAAAATGCGTGCTCTGTTAAGAAAGCTTTTATCGAAGAATTGTGTTCAGCGACGAGGCTCATTTCTGGTTGAATGGATACGTGAACAAGCAAAACTGCCGTATTTGGAGTGAAGAGCAGCCAGAAGCATTGCAAGAGCTACCAATGCATCCACAAAAAACAACCGTTTGGTGCGGATTATGGGCTGGCGTCATCATTGGGCCGTATTTCTTCAAAGATGATGCGAATCACAACGTTACTGTGAATGGTGAGCGCTACCGTGCGATGATAACAAACTTTTTTCTGCCCAAAATGGAAGAGCTTGAATTGCATGACATGTGGTTTCAACAAGACGGTGCCACATGCCACACAGCACGCGAAACAATGGACCAATTGAGAGGCGAGTTCGGTGAACAGTTTATTTCACGCTTGGGACCAGTCAATTGGCCGCCCAGATCGTGCGATTTAACGCCTCTAGACTATTTTTTGTGGGGCTATGTTAAGGCTAATGTCTATAGCGACAAGCCCGCTTCGATTGACGCACTGGAAGCCAACATTGCCAACATTATTCGTGAGATACCGGCCGAAATGTTGGAAAGAGTATGCCAAAATTGGACTAAGCGGATGGACCATTTGAGGCGTAGCCGCGTCCAACATTTGCATGAAATAATCTTCAAACATTAAATTATATCGACCCAACTATCGATCCAAATAAATATTTCATGCATTTTTCTGAATTTTATGTGGTTTTTTTTTTACTTTCCGATAGTTCTTATAAAATCACCCATTATTACTAAAATATTAAAGTATAACACTAATAATTCTCATTTTCATGAGGCCTTTAAATTTTAAAGGTTACCATTAATTTCCTTGTATTTACTACTTTTAAAAACTTTTCTTTAAGTACTTTTTCACAACTTACTCGTACATACTACATTCATACATTGAAATTTTCGCTCTTGCCGGTTCATTTTATTTTATCTTCTCTATACCTGGCAGAGGTGAAAGTATAGTACTCACACTCCTCTTAACTCATAGTATACATATAATATTTCTGAACATAGAAAAAACATCTAAATATATATCATCCTCCAGCTGTGAGTTTCTCTAAGATGTTTATGGACCAAAGTTCAAAAGCAAAAACAATTCAGCAGAAAATGTCGATAATTTGTCTCGAATACTGCAAGCATAATGTAGAAAGTAGGTGTGCCGTTTGGATGGTTTCTACCCACTGGGTAGATATATATGTAACTACATACATATATAAATAAGGATGTATGCGTTTGTGTTTAAGTGACTATTCCTTCTGCTCCTTGTGATGTCGTTTAACGATTTGGCGCGTATACGAAGATTTTGTCTTCGGGTCTTTTTTCCTTATTATTGTTGTTATTAATTCAAATATATTTTCGTGTTTGGGGAGAAATTTTTCATTGCTTTGTATATATTTCAAGACCAAAGAAATTATTGTTTTTTCTTATTTTCTATAGTTGGCCTTATTTTTTGTTTTTATTTTCATTTTTTGTTGTTTTTCTCTTTGGATTTTGACTACAAGTGTGTGCTTTTCTATGCAAACTGAAGAATATAATGTTATTTATATTGTATTAAATACACACAAATTATGTACATATGTATGTATGTACGTATATAGATAGCTATGTAAGTATGTATTACTTACATATATTTTATTATGTATACCTTTAAGTATATATTTATTATATGACATGATTTTTTATGGGTTCAAGGTCTTCTTAGAAGGATAACTTTTAATTTTTATTTATTTTCGGTTTTTTTGCACATTTCCATACAATTCATTTTGTTTTCTTACTTGTTGTTAGATTATACAGAGGAACAAAATGGACATTTTGGTTTCGTGCAGCGAAAACTATTATTGATAAAAAATAGATGGGACATACCATTTTTAAAACTACCTTAATTTTTTTTGGCCAGCTCTAGTTTTTAAAACATCGCGTTTTTTTAGTCATTCAATTTCTTTTTTGCTTTTTCGTCTAATATTTCCAAACTGGACTTTAAAATTGAAAATGGCTTTTTTGATTATTATTCTACACAAAATCATCTTTCTTTTAAATATAATTTCGTTGATGGATGTTCTAGGATATTTTGGTGAAACTGCAGGGATATTGAAAGCTAACTATTTTCCGTTTTATCCTTATAAATCTTACATTTGATTAAAATTTAAAAATATTTTTACCAATCACATACATAATACTACACACAATAAACACATTTTTATGAAAAATTTTTAAATATATTTAAAATGTCCTGGTATAAAAATAAAACAAGACAAAATTAAGCACTAAATGTCCTTAAAATATCACCAAAGACTAATGCTAAAAGCATCAGCATTATTATACTCAAATGAAAGGTATTTTTGTGTAGATTAGTAGTTTGTTAAAAATCATTAGAAAGAAAGATATATACTTCGAAAAATGGAGTATATAACCTTAATATAAAATTCTCGATATTTGAAAAACAGCAAATAGTGGGATTTTTAGACAATTAATGCCTACCAGTTAATTAATCAAGAACAGGCGGTTAAGTGGGAGAGAGATAGAAAGCTAATTCATTTACAACTCTGCGATTGCGCATTTTTTGTACAGGAGTATTGCAGCCCCTCTGGTATCAAGCAGAGGCATTAATTAGTTCCATTTATTAGTTCTTTTACTTCGCTGACGGTTCTGCTAAAATACCGACGCAGAAGGGTGCTGTGAAGTGCATTAGGATATGTTAGTATTAATCGACGCCGGTACTGCCAAAGTGATCAGTACTATGTAGGGATGTAATCGCATCATCAAATTGTTGATTATTCAAAATTCTGATCAATCAATTAATTGATTAATCAAGAATTCTGATTAATCAAAATGTTGATTAATCAAATAATTTTAATTTTGATTATTCAAATTTGTATAATTTGTTCAAAATAATAAATCAACAATATTTCAAACAAAATGAATTTAATACATACAAATATAAAACGAAAGAAATACAAAAAAACTAAAAAAAAACAAAAGCACAAAGTAAAAAAACACAACACAAAAATTAAAAACACATATTATTCGATTGTTCAATATATAAGTTATTCGAAATCATGATTAATCACATAATCCTCATTTTGAATAATCAAATTTAAAATTATTTGATTAATCAGCATTTTGATTAATCAGGATTCTTGATTAATCGATTAATTGATTAATCACAATTTTGATTAATCAAAAATTTTGATTAATCGATTAATCGCACTTCCCTAGTACTATGCCTTCATCACCTTAACAGTCCAACAAAAACCAACACAACAACACACCAATGCACATCATAAAAATTCATGATGTTGTTGGCTTGCCTCAAACTAGTCTTGAACTCAAGACCTCAGGGTTTGTAGTCTAACGCGCAACCATTCAGCCAACAGCATCCTCAAGTGTGGCCGTACCTTTAGTAAAAATAATTAACTACAAACACACTTGAGAGCCTGTCCCAACGAATCAGTGTTGCCAGGTAACTTTTTTTCTTCCCCCCAAAAAAATTCGAAAACCCCCTAATTTTAGCATATTTTGAGAATAAACCCCCTAAATGTAAAAGTATATGTAATATGTAGTTTAATTTAAGTAAATTAACTTGATTCAGTTTCAATTTACATACTAATATCGTTACCTGAATAAAGCGTATACACCCTTTTTTTAATTTTCTGAAATTCCTTTAAAAATTTTTATAGTTTCTTGAATACTTTTGAAATAAAAAAAAACACTAATAAAATACTGTTACGCATGTACATATCTTTATATAGAATGCAAAAGGCACTATGTATCATAATTTTAAAAAAATTTTCAGGAGATAAAAACCTTAATAAAAGGCAAACTTTTATGATTATACAAATTATTTTTTCTAGATTATTTCATTTATAATGAAGTCCAAATTATTGATACAATCCTGAAAAAAGAGTTATTGCAATCACAAAACTTTGCTTTTTATTAAGTTGTTTATCTCTCCTTCAAATTTTTTAAAAATTATAACAGTCACTTTTGAATTTTATATGGTGATATGTAAGTATATAAATCGAATTTTTTTCACATTGGAGGTAGTAGAAAAATGATTTGTATAAGCATTGAAATCAAGTTTCTTCAAAAATATCAAGAGATGACAAATCGTCATCACTAACTTTATACATTTGAGCGGAATTAAAAATTTTAGTCATATAATGGATACACTAAATAATTTCAAAAGGGTTTTCTTTATAAATCTTTCACTTGAATTAACAGAAAAAATGTAGTTTAATTTTACTTTATCTACTATGAAAACAAAATTTATCAGCTGTAAAATACAGAACTTTTAGTTATAGGGAAATCTCCTAGCTATCATATAAAACATTGACACTGAAACAGATGTTGTAAAATATAATAATACTTAGCTCTTGTATAGGCATGCAAATTTGAAAATCCCCTAGAAACCCCCAAAATAAAAATTTATGCCCCCTAAATTTCCCCCTAAGAATTTAAGCCCCCTAAATTTGCCCCTTAATAAAATAAAAACCCCTAAATCTAGGGGGAAAACCCCCAAACTCATATATCTCTCAATATTATTTAAGTTTTGAACACTAAGAGCCTATTTCATCAATTGATATTTAAATAGCATTGGTGAAATAGGCTCTAAGTCTGAATTGTAATTTCCACAGAAACTTCGAAGTTTTGTCTCCCCACCAAGCAATTAAGCTTATACATATTTCAGAACCATGTAATCCGATTTTATATTCTTTATATTTTCCTAAATGTAGGGCTACTTACGTTCCACATAAAGACATATATAAATAAGTAACGAAAACTTAAGTAAAATCAAGCTTAATTTCTTTGTGACGTACGTAACAAAGACTGGTTTTTTTGTGGAAATACTCATGTGCAAAATTCTCCAGACCACAGATCAATCTTATGACGAGTTGTCCTTGAAAAATATTGAGACCATTTTTGGAATTAATGCTCCCAATGACGTCTTCCGTTTGGGATTTGATTATTTTTTGTAGTATCAAATCTATATTCTAACAAATCTTCTTTACATAAAGCAAATATAATGAACTCTAACAAAATTGTCGGTTGTGGTATATTTGGTCGGTTTTGAGGACAATTTTGGTAGGAAAATTTTTTTCCTTGTTGCACTCCTGGCTGCAATACTAAACTAAGAATAAAACACCAATAGTTTTTGCAAGTGTATAATGTACACTAATAAAAAAAACATTAACTTTCGTAGTAAATGTATATGTATTTGTGCATACGACTTGTTAAGAATTGTGACCGTTTTACGCAATATAATACAAAAATGCACTATAGCTAGAACGAAGAAATTCTGAGCAATAGTTCATCTATTCAGCGAAGTATTCATTAAAAAAAAGTCTCTATACAACGAAGCAAAATTAAATTTAAAGCAAAATATGTAAAACGAATTTTTTCATATTTCTTTAAATTTCGTTATATGCATCGAGGTTTCATTGATACATAAGTATGCACAACAAATAAATAGCTATAGCGAAGTATTTTTCGATCCCATTCAGATTCGTTTTACAGTAACTTTTTAAGTGTATTCGAAGAAAATTTGCAATACTATTCACACGCAAAGAAAAAACATGGTTGAGGGAACCATAGTCGAAGAGCAACATACTATGATTGAATACATGGTTGAAAACAACCATATATATGGTTAAAAGCAACCATATACATGGTTCTACCATCTATATGAATGTTTCAAAACAACGAAATTACAATAAATGGTTTAAAATAACCATATATGGTTGAAAACAACCATATGCAGTTCAAGCAACCATGTATATGGTTCAAAACAACCGTATATATTGTTCAAAATTACAAAATATGGTCTGAAATAACCATATATATGGTTAAAATTAACCATATAAATGGTTCTAAATAGCCATATATATTGTTCTATATAATCATATATTTATTGTTTTCTTAACAATAAGTTGACTAAAAAATTGACAGGAGCTAAAAAAAATTTTATTATTTCAGTTTAAATGAAAAACAAACTTTTTCAACTGGTCAGTGTGTTGAATCTGAAATAAAAATTATTATCTATTTTCACATAGATACATACATATTTATTGATACATGTTATATTTAAAATCAAACATGTTCTGAAAAACATTTCGTTGTGAAATCGGCGACTTTCAGGATAGAATCCAATTAAAAAGCTCACTTATTGGAGGTTTTCAGTTGGTTTTTTGCGTTTCAGATATTTCACATATTTTTTTCAGAACAAAGCTACGAATGCACTAAATTGTCCGATTAAAGAACACTTTTCTTCGCTTTTGAAATTTTGATATTTCAAAACTAAATGGTCTTCAGAACATGGCCGAACATTAATTGCCGGAATATATCACTTTTTGTTATTTTAATTTTTATTTTTTTATTTTTTCACACCAACCGCTCACAAAAATAAACCAAACGCTGTGAAGTGAAACACAAAACTAACAAAAAGCATTCAACAAAGGGATAGAACAAAAACTTTTTTGGAAGCAGAGAGCCATGTCTGTTTTATAACCATAGCTTTATTGCAAACAAAATAGTATAGATAAGAACGATATTTTATTATTATAGAATTTTTAAATAAACCATGATTGTAGTCAGAATTTCTCCAACAATATATATTGTTCAAGCCAACCATGTGTCAATTTTCATGAAATCTAATAATTTCATGATTAAATGTAAACGTTAGTTTTTTGGCCTTAAGCTAATTAAGGTTCACAGTCCTTTAATACAATAATAAGTAATTTGCCACTTTCAAAAACTGTGTCGGGAAACATTTCATTGCTGATGCAACCATGCCACAACCATATCTTTTCTTTGCGTGCAGAATTGAACTTTAAATCAAAAACGTAATGCTATTTATACACCAATTAATTCATAATTTTTTTCTTCTACACACATCTTCAAAATTATGCTCATTCATATTACTGATAAGAATGTTATTTTAATCCTATTGCACGAGTTGCAAAATCTTAGAAAGAAAATAAAACTTTTTTTTTAGCGAAATTAGAACAAATTATTTCTGTTTAATTTTAAATGCCCTCTTATTCTGTTTTATTTTTTAAATGATATACATACATACCGGCACATATCGTTACCTTAATGTAGAAAGGCCGTAAGTCATCAAATTTTTTGCAGATTTCAATACATGAATCTATCTCTGATCTATCGAAATATGTAAAAAAACTCGATTTAAAAAAATTGAGTTAGGGCTTTTCTTTATTAAGGTAATGATGTATACGCATAAGTTGACTTAATATAAAAAATTCTGTATCTTGAATTTTCGATATTTTACAGGAAAAGAAAAAAATTTAATAAAAACTAAAGCATTTACATAAAAAAAAATTATTCTTTAAATGGCCATATATTCGTTATTATTAACTGTAACTTACTTAGTTCTTTAGGAGTATGTAATTATACGTTGACTACCAGAAAACGTTAAAAGCGCAATTTCGAAAAAAATCGAGATACGCCTTTTTATATTAAGCCATCGGTATGTGTGTTTGGTAAGTTTATTTGCAATGTTATTATGCTTGCAACCTCAGAACTGCACCATTTGTAGAACGATTTGGAAATTTTTTATGTAAAATTTAAGCTTATACTGTCCCATTTTTCCTTGAAAATTATAACTCTATCGCGGTAAAGTGTATTATCCGTGGTACTAAGTACCTCTAAACTGAAATCCGTTCAGTAGTTTTTGCGTATGTGTGCTCCAGACAGGCAGACAGACAGACAGACAAAAATTCCAAAAGTTATTACAATTTGCCTTTAAACTATCTGTTCGAAAAAGTTAACTTTATCTGAAGTGAGATACAAATCCATATTCAACTATTTTCGTTACCATAACTTCCAGACAGTGATGTTGTATACTTTTTTCAAACGTCTTTATGCAGCTTCAGAAAATCCCTATTTTTCCATAATATATCAATTCAAATAAACCCTTGTGTTTAATGTATGTAAAATTTACAAGTATTTAAAATTGTTATTCTCCCTGGGAAGATAAAGTCTATTTTCATCCGGATCATCACATATAAACACATAAGGTACACTCGTAAAGGCAGTAAATTTGTGCAACCGGCCAGTAAACTACTGCAACAGTATATAAAATGTTGCCATAGCTGCAGCATTATGCGGCAGCACTGCCAGTTGGTTGCGTAAAGAAACTTTTGGAAAGTTTAAAACTTTCTAATTCAGATCTAAGACTGACAGTATGAATTGACTAAAAGTAGATGATACTCAATTCTTGACTGCAAACCATCGACTTTGGTCGATTGGTCTAAGCGGTAAAGAACTCTGATGAGATTAGCGGGAGCTATCGAAACGTCAGTTTAACTCTCCGCGCAGTCAAAATTTTCTTTGTCTACATGCTTCACGTTTATCTCTAAATAAAAATGTAATTTAATTGAAAAATTAAATTAAAAAAATAATTAAATTTCTTTGGATATAAACCCATACAGTTCGACTAAACTCATAACTTAATTGATAAATAAAAATAAATAAATCATTGTCTATACAAAAAAGTGTACAGAAATAAATGAACGAAACAAATGTAACACACGGTCTTGAACATTTGTCTTTGAAGTTTTTCACAACAAATTAATTAATCCTCACGACGTTTTGCAATTACGGAACGAGGAGTGATAAAAAGTAATCTTTAAAAAGTCCGCACCTTTCCATTTAGGGAATCGTTCCATGAAACTAGGTCGTTCCGAAACGACACAACTCTACTTGCATGCCATGCCGACCGTTTTTATTTTACCTTCTTCAGATTCCGTTCATATATTTGTTTGGACTTTCGGGCGATATGGATTTCAATGCTCCAGTTTTTTTACACGCTAAGCTTACATTTCAACTTTCTATTAACATGCACAACTTAGGGGCTACTCACATATTACGTACGTAGTGTGTATGTGTACACTTAATACGATTTCTACAAATCGGTAGGTTTTTTCATTCGAATCGAGTTTCCTAAAGCCTCGCAGATTTACGATTTATTTGATGTATTTTTTTAGTTAGTACAAATCTACATATGTATGTATGTATGAATTTGCAAATATTTATAAATCATATTTTTGCAGGCATAAAATCATAAATCATATGTATGTATGCATACATACATACATATGTATGTATGTTTTTTTTTCAAGATTCCTTACAACTTATCATACAAAAAACAACCATGATTCATAAAACTTCTAAGAACTTTTAACCAAAATTGCCTAAAAGCATTTATGCAGAATGTTTATTAAAATGTAAGGTTGAGAACGAAACTGTTAGAATGATCCATATCAGGGAACTGTGAGGGGTAGGCGGCTTCCCATACACGCTTTTCTATATTAACGTTGTTGCTGTTGTTTCTTTAACAATGACCCAATTTAGTATTTTATTTTTGTTATTTTATCAAGTATTTTTAAGTATATTAATATAAACAAAAAACATATAATAAAATTATCAAAACAGAAAAAAAACTGCACTTGCGTCTACAAGAAGAAAAAAAATTGCTTTTTAGCATTTCATATACAAAAACAAAATTTGAAAAATATTATTATTAAAATAAATTCTACAAACTAATGGCACTAATAAACGTAAAAATAACGTAAAAACAGACTTAAGTCCATATGTTTATATGCATAGACGCATACACGGACCGACCCATTTATTTTTACCATTTTGTTGTTGTTTCATTTCATTTTCATTATCAGAATGTTGGAATCTCTGTCACTCTCTTCTTGGAGAGACACAGGGGGTATGCAATACACGCGCAAAACTTACGAAAATTCAGTTCGAAAACAACCAACTAAACTGCCGGTTATAAAAAAAAATATAAAAAACAAATACGAATTTGTTCCCCGAAATAATAAAAAAAAAAGAACTCAACCAAAACAAAACAGACTACAACTACAAGAATCATAAAAATATCTGCGATTTCACTTCATTTTGCAGTCGCAGCAAACGTCATTTATTGTCAAGACAGAAGAAGAGGAACTAGAATCAAAATGTAAACATTTTGCTCAAACTCTACGATTATGCAAACATACATATCGTCCTATAAAATGCAAAAGGGCCTATAATCATTTTTAAGAAATTTTCAGGTGAGATAAAAAGCGTAATTAAAATCAAACTATTGTGATTATAAAAATATCATTCATAAAATCTGAATTAATGCAGAAGTAATGTAGTAAGCCAATAAGATCTTTAGTACAATTTCGAACATCAAAAA
Organism: Panzeria rudis; assembly: GCA_956483635.1. Taxonomy (NCBI): domain Eukaryota; kingdom Metazoa; phylum Arthropoda; class Insecta; order Diptera; family Tachinidae; genus Panzeria; species Panzeria rudis. The sequence goes on along the minus strand of OY101449.1, from coordinate 117,128,561 downwards.
TTTTTTATTAAAAAATACACGTCGATATACACGCTTGAAGAAGGAATGGAAAACTATTTTTTTTTGTGTCAAAAGAAAGTTTTTGGCACATAATTTTTTATTCCTTTAAAGTTATTCAATCTTGAGGAATATACAATTTTTATAACAATAATTGTTCTAAAAATTGGTATACGAGTAAATATTAGTTTTTGGATAACAAATGTGCACATTTCTAGAATTTGAATACTTTTTTCTTCATACAAAATTTTTGTATGAAAAGTTTTAAATAATATACATATAATATACTTATTTTAAATTTAATGAAAATGGGGGTTGTAGTTAGGCTTGCCCCCCGTACTTTATAATAAAGTATTGTACTTTATTTCGGGTAATTGTACTCTATACTTTATGAGAACAATAAAGTACGCGAAAACCATAGTGGTAAATGAATTAAGCTTTCTATTTTTTCTAACACTTCAGCAACTGTTCTCTCTACACTATCACTTTCCCAAAAGAAGGTAATTAACTGGTGGGCATTAGGGCCTGTCCCACGATGTCAACAAGTCCAAGTCGTTCTCGTATTTATATTGAAAACAATAATAAAAATTTTAAATTTCTTTTTGTTTTCAATATAAATAAGAGAACAACATCGACTTATCGACATCGTGGGACAGGCTCTTAATTACTTGATTGTGTTACTTAACTTTTAAAAAATATTTCAACATAATGAACAAACACCCAATAAACTTCGGCCGATTATTCATTACACACTTTTGGGTTATTCTTCACCCAACTATTTTGGGCATTTCTTTATTTTGCTGTTTCGTGACTGTTCTCGAGTTATGAAAAAAATCTGTGCCTGATAGAAAAAACTGAAAATACATTTGAGTTTAACGCATTAAGCTTTATATATTCCACATATTTTTATTTAATGGCGATTTTCGCTGCAGCCCTTTTTGGACACTGAAAATAATCCATGCAACATTTTACGAACAAAACTTTCGTAGTGACTTTTTCGTAGAATATACGAAACTTTCGTATATATTACGAAAAAACATTTAGACAAAATTTTTTGGAATTTACGAAAGTAACGAATACCTTTCGTAAATATTTTTTCTTGTTAAAAAATATATTTGAAATAAAAAAATAAATTAAAATATTTTTTTATAAATTGACGTATTTTTCAGACATAAGTAATAAAACAAATTTTTAGCTCTTATAAAATAAGTAGAAAGTGGCTCAGTGGGTAGAGTACATGACTTGAAATATGAAGATTGCGAGTTCGTGCCCCGGTTGAGCCATACTTTTTTCTTACTTTTATTTTTTTATTATTTTCGTACATTTCGTATATTTTACGACAGAATTTCGTAGTGCGAAATTTCGAAATATTTCGTAATATGTACGAGTGTTTTCGTGCCTATGTTGCATGGAATTTTTTCAGTGTAGACCAGTGTATTTAGTGCAAAATTTCTACCTTGCACTAAAATTAGTAAATATAAGAATACTACTTTTTTTTTACTAAAATAATTTAGTTTTAGTGCAAAATTTTTTAACAGCACCATTAAAACTTTTTACCAATGCTATTCATTTTCAATTCACCACTAAGCATCAACAAAATTTTGCACTCTATCTAAGTATTAGTGTAAACTGTACAATTAGTGCACTAACCCCATCTATGAATTATATAATATACTAGAAACCCAGGAAGACGTTGTTCTGTCACAAATTGATCACCTTCAAAAATAGTAACCAATGTAACAATAAAAATATCAAAAGTTTATGCCGAAAATATGAAGAAAACTGAGTTCTAAGTTTACTTATTCAACAAACCACGGAATGTGCTCTCACAGATATTGCAACTCCAATAGTTTAGTTTGAATATAAGTTATTTTTTCCTCTTTTCTGCAGAAACTTCCAGGGTCTTGGCAGGAATCGAACCTGCGACCTACTGGTTAATAGTCTAGCGCTAGAGTTTTTCTGGATTCTAAAAATGTATATTTATGTTCAAAACTCCTTCCTGCCCTTTGGCGTCTTCTATCATGCCATTTGTTGATAACACGTAAATATTAATATCAAAAATTTTGCGCCAACAGAAAGACAATATACAAACATCGTTAGCAAAAGCTTACATAAACTCAAACCACATTGCCCTATTTGATATATAAAAAAAAAGAAATATTCTAAAAAGTCTACTAAATTAGTAGATATGACCATTCGAAATATTGGAAAAAATATTAGGATGAGAAATTTTTGTCTGACAATACAATGAGTCTGCCCGAAAAAAAAGAAACAAATTCACGGAAATACAGGAATATTTTTTTAAAATGAAAAAAACATGTTTTAATAAAATAATATGTATAAAAAAAAACATGATGCGTACAAAAACGCGACCAAAAAAGCATTAAGAAGTTGTATACGTTGTTGGGTGTGCATGAAGTGTTTAAACATTTCTTTTTTTTCAGTTATGCTGGGGTATTTGGCCAAGAGCCAGTAAACAAAAAAAAAAGGATAATAGAATTGAAATCCTTTCGTGTACTGTATGATTTTCAATATCATAACAAACAGACAAATTTAAAAAAATAAACGTTCAGTATGCTTAAGGAGCAATAAAATAACAAAAATCTATTTGCTAAAATCCAGTGGACGTTATAGTATGTGTGTGGTATATGTACCCATACATCATAAAGTATGTGATATCTAAGGTAACACACGCATAACATTTTTTTTTTTAAATTCAAAATTTGGCATTTTTATGAAGCATATTTCGAGGAGTATTGACCAAGCACTCACATCAAGCATTCTATTGAGGTTCAAGAAAAGATTAAATTAGCTTAAACTTTAAAGACAGAAAGAGTAAAAATATAGTATAAATAATAAGTTAATAAATAAATTTTTTAAGCCTTGAGTTTAGCAAATGATAATTAAAGCTTTTTATGGGAACGCCTAAAAATATGCAATTATTTTTTAAAATAGTTATATCAGCAAAAGTATGCATCAATTTTTTTTCATTTTGGAATCTTTATTTATGCCTGTTTTACACCATCTCAAAAGCCGTTTGACTTTCGTAGAAAATGCAACCCTGATCTAATAAGTTTATGGAAAGTTTTAAATAGCAATAACAACAAATTATATCAGGGTTGCATTTTGTGCAGAAGTCGAACAGCTTGTATAATAGTCTAAAAACAGCTTTAAGAACATTTCAACTTAATCTCAGAGTCAAAGTAGCTTCTCTAAAAAAATGTACAAAAAATTTGAGTTTCCAATTCCATTTTACAATAGAAAAGTGTAAGTGATATTTTGAATAAATTTAAACAAAAGAAACGTTGAAAAATTATATTTAAGGTATAAAATGTGTTCAGGGCTTTTATGTAAAACTCCACGAAGAACATTTTTCTAAAACATTTCAACCACGTAACTCTTCGTGGTATGAGTCTTTTTGCCCCTTTCTTAGATAAGTGTAAAAAAACTGCGCTTCAACAACGATATAGCGGGCTCAATTGTTCTACATAAATACTCCTCTTGGAGTTCTACATAAAAGTGCTGAGCACATATTATACCTTAAACGTAAGGCTTTGTATATACTCCAAAAATAGCGTTACGTAATATGTGAATAGCCCCCTAAAATGAGTCCCAGATGTAAACTTCCAAAACGCCGATACATGCACATATACATATATTTTTTGCTGCCCTCTCCCACAATCAGTCGTTAGAAAACCTTGTCATTTTGATCTTGTTGTACAGTGTTTTTTAATTGTCCTTTTTGACGATAGGAAAAGGACATTTGAGATCAATTCACTCTGCAAGCTCTCGCAAACGAATATAGAAATATAACCTGAGAGAATATCGCCTGATATTCTAACCAGATTGAAAATACGATAAAAAATAGCGCAAAATTCTCCAGCAAAGGCGGCGCCTATTTGACCGCTTCATCTTCATTTGCTTTTTTGTTGTTTTTTTTTTGTTTTATTTCAGTATATATTCAGTAGTTATTATTTAAATTTGATTCCAGTATTAAATTATTCTGTCACACATTGTTACAAAAGACAATTAAATTTGTGAAATAAATTCGTATAAAAAATTCAATATATTTTTAGCTTTATAGTCATAAACAACGACCGAATTTCTCACCAGCCATTGAAAGTAAAAATTATTTTTATTTAACTCGAATTGTGGCTGGAAATGGCCACACACGTGATACGAAAAAAATATGCATTTAGTAGATATATTCATATTTGTTGGAATCAATCAACAAAAAAGTACTATTTTTGATTAAAATTTGTTGCCCACCAACAAATAAAATAACACATTCAAATCTAAAAACGAATTCCTTTGAAAGGGTATATAACAGGAACCCCCTGAAAATCCTTTTAATAAATCCATACATAAAGAAACATAAAAAGAAAAAATAAAATACAAATGAAAAAAACGTAAGTAGTATGAATTACTTACTCTCCTTTTTAACTATTAAAACCCATACACATACACTTATTCCAAATATTAGTGAGAGGTTGAAAAAAATATATAAATTTCGAATTTTTTGCGGGAGGCAAATTGTGGTTTTTTAATATTCACATAAAATATCAACAACAAAACAAATCAAATGTGTTCATAACATTGTCATTTTTAGTTGTTTGATGATTTTGCCAAGCTGCTGTATTACTGAAGTCCTGCATCAGTAGGCTTCCTTTTGATTTAAGCCACCAATGAAGCGTTAAAACCAAAAAAAAGGGAGCTGCACTTTTTTGTTTTATGTTTGTTGATGGGTAAAAAAATAATAAAATATTCATGTTTGTTTTTAGATTAAAATTTGTACAAATGTTTTTACTATTTTTAATATGTTTTAATATTATACTCGTATGTGTTTGTGTGCTTTTCGTGACAAGAATGGGTTAAAAATCTCATTGTAATGAAAGTGTAATTTTGGTTTGTTGTTTTTTGATTTTTGTTATTGTTGTAAAATTATTTCGATTTCCTGGAGGCAATCGTGAATGTAATGTTATTGTTTGTTAAAAAGGAAATGTGTACATATGTATATGTGTATGTAGTATATAAAGTATAAAATAAATAGTAGGGCATACTTCGAGGCGTTAGAAAAACTTTATTTTATGTTATTAGCCATTAACGTAGATTTTATAAAATGCATCACATGTTTACAAATTTCGAAATACTTTTTCGTTCGCTAGAAATGATAGTAGTTTTATGAATCCAAATTGATTATTAATTTCCAAGGGACAAGGGAAAAATTAACATTAATTTAATTTTTTAACGTACACAGCAGAACAGAGAAGCGCCACTTTCGGAAGCACCTACACTTCCATCGTCAGTGCTCACGTGTATTTTGTTTATCACCACTTGCCAGGTGGCGCTGTTGAATGTGATTTTAATTCTTACATAATACAACTTTCTCGTGAAAAATTGTTTTGTACGTTGAAAAATTAAGTTGATGCTAATTTTTCCCTTGTTCCTTGGAATATTAACAGGCCCAATTCTTTCTGAATATAACGTTACGAACCTTAGCCTAATAATCAATTTCGATTCACAAAGCAAATACGTTCGAAATAATCATATTAATAGACGCACTCTAAAACACTTTTGTTGAAAATTAGGTCGATAATAGTCGGCTAGACTTTACAGATTATTATCGACCTAAAATTACACACGCATTATTTTTGAACAAAATGTTTTCACTAAAAAAAAAGCGATTTGCTGCGTGCAGGTTTGAGCCGCGACCTCCTGACTGATAGTCTGACGTATCTACCATTCAGCCATAGCCGTATTATAATTAATCTTACATTTTTTCCACTTGGACTAAACATGTTTAATTGGAAAGGTTTTTTAAATAAAATAACTACAAAATCGATGTAATTTTAGACAAGGAGAAATTTTCAACACAAATTTAGACAATATATGATCGTAAATTTTAAGTAATGTTTTATAGTGCAGGAGTTTTAGTTATTTGGAACGCTGAACGCGAATCTACGTTAAATTTTGTCCATCAGCTCTATTTTTCGCGATATAGCGTTATATAAAAAATAAAGTCACTTTCACCACATATAGTAGCATAACTTGAGAAGGGGTTTTTTCTATTCAGTAAAAACCAAAACCGAAAAACCGTCAACAAAATAATATTAAAGCCGTGCGAACATTGTTTCTAAATTTGCTCACTACTTTCAGGGATATCATAAAAGTTTAACACAAAAAAGTGAAAATTTTATAAAAAATTTTGAATATTTTGTTTTTAAGAACTCATTAAAAATAAAAATACAACAACGAGCTTATTTTTGATTTAGTAGCTTGTTGCTCAATGTATACCAAAAGAATTGAGACCTTTTTTTTATTGAAATTGGTGCACAAATTTTGATTTTATTCATAACTCAGTGAGAGAACTGCTTTGATAAAAATTTAATTTGTGTTTGCTACTGTTGTATAGAAATTAAAATTTTATCAATTCAGTTCTGTCACTAAATTATGAATAAAATCAAAAGTTGTACAGCAATTTCAATGAAAAAGGGCTCAATTGTTTTGGAATATATTTAGCTACATGGCACTGGACAAAAAACTGGCCCGTTCTTGTATCTTTATCTTGTTATAACGTTTTAACACAAAAATTTAAAACAATTTTATAAAAAATTATTTTTTTTGCTCAAACTTTTACGATATTGCCAAAACTACTATGCAGACTTAAAAATAATCTGAACAGAATCTGTGACACGGCTGTAAATTTCAAAGAGGAATTGACAAAGACTTTTCTACTAACTTCATTTGCAGTAAATACTAAAAAACGTGCATAATTTTAGGAGCGTCAAATAAATATTTAGCCACAAGATTTCAATGTTAATAAAAAGCTTAATTTGAGATTTGCTTCTAAAAACAAGAATAAACATACTCCTCAAGGCATCTTGCAGTGATATATACCTTGAGGCGTTTCCTTAAACGTTTGTTTTAAAAGTAAGGCTCAGTATGCATTTTTTTAGTAGTGAAAGTCTTTGTCAATTCCATTTTTAAATATACGCACATGTCATACATTTCGATCGGAATAGTTTTAATTCCGTACTTTCATTCCGATCGTTTTTGTTCTGCAGTCTTTAGATTCCGTAAACATATTTTGTATTTCGATTTTACAATGATAAATATTTTATACCTTGAGGCGTTTTTTTATTCTGGTTTTTACAAGCAAAGCTCATATTAAGCTTTTTATTTACATGAAAAGAATTTGCCCAAATATTTATTTGACGCTCCTAAAAATATACAGGGGGTTTATGTACTTCGATTTGAAAAGGAAATCATTCGTATTTGTACACCTTAATGGTATTCTGTTACATGGCTGATAAAAGTGTTTTGATTAAAAAGAAAATTTTCATTTTTCGTTTTCTGAATTATCCAAAAAGGTAACCGATTTCAATGCTTTTTGTGTTGAATAATCTTTATTAAAAGGTAAAGATAAAACATGCTTAAAGTGTCCTTGTATCTCTTATACTTTTAAAGTAATTTTACTTAAAATTTTTTGGCCTACTGCAAAATGTCATGGAAAATAACAGAAATTTATTTTTACTTTGAACTTAGTTGAACTAAGTTTTTAAAATATATTGGCCATATTACGGTTGTCGAATCGACTTCGACTGATGTACTAGATTAAAGATAGTTCTTGCAAAAAAAAACCGACTACAAAATAGGCGTGGCACTATCCATAATTTTTATCATAATGCTGTACTTTCACGAGAACTAAGTGTGTACAAAGTTTTATAAGAATCGGTTAGAATCGGTAGAAGTAGTATAAATGAATATTTGCTTTTCATAGGCGTGGCACCCCCCACTTTTTTAGCCATAATATTGTATTGTAACAATAACTAAATGTGTATGCAAAGTTTCACTAGAATCGGTTTAGTAGAAGTTGTTGAAAAGGGAATTTTAAACGATATTTCTGATATGTTTCTAATTTCAGTTCCGAATTTTCTCCGGCATTAATACGACAGGATGTGAGAAGTTATAAAATAAATCCGAAAATGTTTTGATGTTTTGTCAGACATTTTTCCGACATTGTTCAGCTATGTTGAAAATTCATTTAGAAGTTTCCTTGAAAATTCGTCAGAATTCGTATAGAGTTCTCTTGGACATTTCGGAATAGTTTTTACAATTTCCTCAGACTGAGAGGTCCGGTTTCTTGTCAACAGCTCATATGATTTTCGGTACGTTTTCTGACCGACTTCGGATATGAATTCGGTATTTTGTATAGACTTTCAGACCGATTTCGTACCGATATCGGCAAAAAATGTTTGCTGCGTATAACGTTACTTTTAAGGTATGTGATTTTTGTATGAAAATTTCAGTGCCCTTGTGGCTGAGTGGTAGCGACGCTAGCCTATCAGTCCAGAGCCCGTGGGTTCGATTCCCGCCATCGACCGTGGGTGTTTTCCGCAGATCGCTTCGCGGGTTGTGTTTGTTCTTAAAAAAAATAATAAAAAATTGAGGGAATATAATTCGAGAATGTTTTTATTCCAATATAAAAAAAACAAGTTCTCGAACGAATAACACTGTGAAACACAAAAAATACCTTAAGTAGATGGGACCAACAAAATTTACGTGTACCGGCGTTTTGAAAGTTTACACGTGAGATTCATTTCAGGGTTAAGTTAAAAAAAACGAATGTTATGACAATTTAAAACAAAACACTTGGCATTTATAATATCATTCAGGTTATTGATTTTGCAGCAAATTATCAAGTCCTTACAAACGTGTCTTAAACTAATAACTGTTTATTAAGTTAACAATGTAGACGTGATTTTCTGTTTTTCTGCTAAGAAAATAATTCATTTATAAACATATCCTCGTCGTTAGAATGTTTGTATTTGTATCGTAATGTCTAGTTGATTTTTCTTTTCTTTTTAGAAATGTTTCTTTCTTGTCTTCAAGAATGAATTTCTTCATATACAAAAGATTTCCAACAGTTTGATATTAAACTGTTTGTTCGCCCTTCATTTAGTTTGTCTGTCTGTCTGTCTGTCTGGGGTTAAATTATTCGCTTGTTTGTTTATTTAGATTTTTCCACGTTTATTGTTTTTTTTTCTTTTTTCTCAATGTAACACATTTCTTCGAGTTTATTTTAAACATTGATTTAAGGAAACGTCTTTGCTTCCCTTTGGTGAAAAGCACTTTTTTCACTTTTTTTTACTATCATTTTTATGAGCTTTTTATTAAATTGAAGAAAAAGAAAAAAACCAACAAACATATACAAATATACCTACACTTTTGAAGCACAGTTAAATTTCATAAATTATTTTCTTTTATATCCCACTTGACCTGAGATTCTATATAAACGAATGTTCGCTGAAGCGAAGAAATTTCGAAACAAAACTCTTCGATATTTCTTCGCGAATCTAAAAAAAAAATCGAATGTTCGCTAAAGCGAACTTCTCTCGATATTTTTTCGAATGTGGACGATAGCCTAGTGGATGTGCGTTAGTTTGTTAAGCTAGAGGTACCGTGTTCGAATCTGTCTGACCGCATCGTTAGTTAAAGAACTAAAATAACTCATACGTACATATGTGCAATAATTGAACAGAGAAAAATTTACCACGATAGCCTAGTGGATGTGTGTTAGCCTGGAGGTACCGTGTTCAAGTCTGATTTACTGGAGCGTAAGTTAAAGAATTAAAAGATAAATAAAATAAATAAATAAAAAAATAAAGATAATAATCTTAAAAAATTGTTTTTGCTCCTGCCTTTTTGCGATATCGAAATTTGTTCGATATTGGCTCACTTTTAATATCGCTAACGAACCTTCGTAATCGAATGTTTTTGAAACAAAACTGAGCGACAGGCAGGCCTGCCATATTTGCCGATTTATCTGCATTTTGCCTCAAAATTATCAAAGTGCCGATTTGCCGATTTTTGCTCCACAGGGTAACTTTGTTTGTTTTATTATAATTTTTTAATTTTAAGCAACACTGGAATTGAACAAATACACTATTACATTAAAAAGAGACAACTGTTAATCAGTCAGCGCTTTTACTAACACTCGGTCTTCACGAGACATAAGTTTGGAAATTTGTGTGTTAGCAATTGTCAAAATTGTGTCCTAACACAAGAAATTAACGTGTGGACCGAATGTGTTTGTGTCCTAACACATGTTTGGAAATCAATGTTAAAATACAAGCCCGAGGAAATATGTTAGAACACAAACTGTCAAATTTAATATGTATGTGTGTTTTTTTTACAATTTGTTTGATTTTATTGAAAAAAGAATAAATAAAGTTAATAAATAAATGTTTTAGATGTTATTTTTTATTTTTTGCACATTATTTATGTTCATATTCATAAAATTTGTACACACAGAAAAATAATAAAGTGAAATTACAAAATGCCGTGCAAATTTGCTATATAAATATATAAAATTTGTGTCCAAACATTAGTACGTTTACTCCACCCTTAACACAAGTTTGAACACATGCATTTTTTGTGACGTCATTCTGCCGACGTTATTTCTTATGTTAAGATATATCAAATGTCTCGTGAAGACGGGGTGTAAAGAGAAAAAGGGTTCAGAATTTTGTCAGATATTTTCTGATGTTTTGTCAGACATTTTTCCGACATTGCTCAGACATAGAAAATTTCTCTTCAGAGTTTTTACAGAATTCTTTGAGACATTTCGTCAAAGTTTTTAGAATTTCCTCAGATAGAGTTCCGCTTTCTTGTCAACAATTCAATTGAAATTTCTTTTTCTATTTTTTTCATTGATTTTTATGTTATTTAATATGTTATGAACATTAGTTAATGCTGAATTGATCTGTTTTGTTATTTTTTGTTAATAAAAATATGGTTTATTGTATTTAAAATTGGTATTTTGAATGTGCCGATTTTTTTGCCGATTTTTTAAAATTGAAGTGCTGATAGTGCCGATGGCGACAGGTAAACTTTTTTCGATTCATTTTTGAGTGTCATTCTCGATAGTTTTACACGATAAATGTTCGAGATATATTCGAAATTGATATCATTAACGAAAATCGTGGTCAAGTGGGATGTATAGAAAAGGTCTTTTTCTACTTAATCTGGATGTTTAAATGTATATAATATATAAATACCTAAATATTCATAACATATATTGTAACAGATACACATTCTAGCGCTTTTTATGAATCAAACATTATCTTAGGTCAAGTTTTACTTTTATATATTACTATGAGTACTTAAAGACTTCTTATTTTAAACATTTCTCGAGTTAACTCAAGCGATACACTAAACCTTATAAATTTTAAATGATCCCGGCAGTACTTTATTTATTTATCATTTGATTTCAATGGAGACTTGCAATATGTTTCCAGATAAATATACCGGCAGTTTAAAAAAAACTATCTAATGTGTCAGTTTTATAGTGAAGCTTCACTACATCACTTGGAGATAAAATAACTCAATAAAAATTTTTATAGAAGAAATTTTAAGAAAATTCAATAATATAATTTTTTCACTTACCATCACATGACAATGTTACATCTGCTAATAGATCGGATTTAAAGAGATTTGAAAATGTTATGGCCAAATTTGATGAATACGAGTTCCATTTTAAACAAAACTGTTGTTGAGGATCCATGATGATTGAAATAAAAAATTAAAAGCAGCCCAAAAATGATACAAATTCAAACGCGTTAGTAAAGTTGAGAAATGAAATGTTGCTTTAGAAGACAGCCAGCAAAATTGATGTTTCTTCTTTTGTTGTTTAATAAAAACAAGTTTTGAATTTTGTTTAAAATTTTTTACAAATCTTTTCTTTTTGCAAAAAAAAACAAAAAAAAAACGTGCCAAACAAATTTTTAATTAATTTTTTTGTTTGTTCATAAAGATTTAGTTGCAATTGGGATTATTTGTTGTTGTTGTCGTTCTTGTCGTTCTTGTTGCTGTGATAAACGTTAGAGCCAAACCATAAATTTTGAATTTTTCTTATATAAAATTTTCGTCTTTTTCTTAAACAGCGACAGTTTTTCAGAATTTTTTGCAACGTTAATATTGAATTTTTTCGTATTGCTGCTGATGATGATGATGCTGATGACGTTGCTGTTCTCTTCGCCGACTGTAAGATATTTTCTCGATAATAAGAATGATGCTGATGCCAAACAGAATTTTTTTGAATTTTTATAATCCCAATTAAATGCGTTTTTAGCATTTATTTGTTTTAATTTATTGTTGCAAAACGAATCCTGGTTTTCGTTGAAAAATCGTTGAAATACAGGAAATTCTTAAGGTTTCTTTTTTCTAATTTAAGTTTTTCCCGATATTGAAGAGGATTTTTAGGTTTTATAATTACAAAAAGCGTTAACTGCTGCAATGAAAATTAAAACAGAATTGTTTGAGTTAGAAAAAGAATGCAATGCACATTTAATTAATAAAAAAAACATTTATAAATTTAAAATTGAATTATGACATTTCGTGCATAAATAAAATACAGTGGTTTTAAATTAAATTTTTTAAGTACTAATTTAAACTTGTGTAGTAATAAACTAACATTAAAAATCATTTTTAACAAAACTTTCCCAGATAGCATTTGGAAGATTGTTTTACCAAAAATCAGCAAACAGAGTCTTTTAAGACTACCTTAATTGATCAAAAAGTGATTAATCCGTTGCGGCCTTAAAACAAGACTCGAAAATGATTCCTACAAATGACTAGAAAACGACTTGTGCGCAATCATAAATTGATCATGCATATGTTCGAAATTTACTATTTTAAGACTAACTACTCGAAAATGAGTCCCATAAATGCTCAGAAAAAGACTTGTGCGCAATCATATATTGATCAAGCATATGCTCGAAATGTGACTGTTTTGAGTATTGTTATAAAAGTAAGCTTATGTTAGCTTTGTGCTGTCTATATTGTAGGCAGTACCTTGGCTGAGTGATTGGTATGTAAGGTTACAAATCCGAAGGAGCTTGGTTCGATTCTCAGTTAAAATAAAATTATTTTTATTTTACTTGCTCGAAAATGAGTCGTAATTGACTCAGAAATTATCAAAAATACTGTTTAAAAATTACTAAAATATGAGTCAAAATTGATTTAAAAGCGGGTAATAAAAGACTTTTCAAAGTATATTTTATGATCAGAAAATGAGCGCATAATGATTATTTTAATCGAGCTGAAGAATCAATAAAGATTCTAAACTAATTTTTCCTAGGTTCGAGTCCCAGCTGGTTCAAAAAGTAAAAAATAAAATATAATCAGCCTTATCATGAATAAAATTTCACATGAAAATATCCGAACATGTGAACAGTTCGTATCATGAATAAAATGTGTTGTGAAAATTTCCGAATGTTAAAATTTGTAAAATTTATTTTTGAATTTGTTTGCTTTCAAAAAACATCAAATACATGTTTTTAAAAACATGTATGTTATTTTATTCACATGGAATTCATGATACGAAATTAAAATCCATGTGAACAAAAAATTATATTCGGAACGTTTCACATGTGGAATTCATGATAATGCTGAATGTGTATATAAAATTTTTTTTAATTTCAAGTTGTTTATTTTACTACTTATTTTTTGGCTTTAAGTAAGCCAAATACTAACTAGTTAATTGCTGTGACAATGTAAGTACATTTGTAAGGGTTATCCCTTATTTTTTGGACTTCTGAAACAAAAATTGATAACTTGCATACAACTACTTGCATGTCTCAACGCAGGGTTAAATAATAGCATTGGATTTACGGAATGATAAGCAATGCATTATGAACGCATTTATAGGTCCAAAAATATGGGACAGTCTAATACACCTGTATATTTTTCTGTTGCTCTCTACCAGAATTAAGCCGCGTTTTCACAGACAACGAAACCGTCGACGAGAAAGAAATTACATACACTAGCAACGAAAACAAGTTTGTTTCAGAGCTTTTTTTCGTTGCTAATGTATGGAAATTCGTTTTCGTTTCGTTTTTTGTCGACGATTACGTTGTCTGCGGAAACGAGCCTTTCTTTAATCGTTAGAACTTGTTACTTCTAAAAAAAAGACTTTGTTGTGTAATCAAAAAGTATTTTGTTACTACAGGCTTTAAATCTACTTTATCCAAACCATATCGTCTGAAAGGACTTTTGATAAGTTGCACAAGAGCTCAGCTAAACTAAATATAGTACATTTCTATCTATGACATACAAATATTAAAAATTTAAGGCGTTTTGCAGCAAAAATATAAAATTTATTGTCTAAAACTAAAAATTGCAATAATATACACAAACAAAAAATCTGTTTCCCAAACTGAATTGAATATATTTTAATCGCCACCATCATAAATACTAGAATTGTTGGTACACTCTCTTTTCAAGACATATTAATGTTTGAAGGCGTTATTTAACGGTACTTTAAATATAGTGCATCATACATACACTTAAAAGGAACCCACCTTTAAGGCAAATCCTTGAATATTCCAAACATCAAAAACACACAATCAAAGAGAATAGTCAGGAAAAAAATAGCCCTAAAGGGGTTCGTTTCTTGTTTGTCTTAAAACCGAATGAATGCCTGTTTGAAAATGAAATTCTCAAGAATTTCAAAAGGAACAATCAAAAGGCAGCAACAAAAACACAAAAATATTCATATAAAAAATAAACCGTTGTTGCTGTTAAATACAAAGAAAACAACAACTACAAAGATATAAAGTCAATAACAAAATAAATGCATATTGAATAACAAATATTTATGTGGATCAACATGTCTCATAACCCAGCAAAATATTTATGTCAAATATTTCTATAAATACATACATACCATAATACATATGTACATTAAATTAATACTTAAAATAATTTATATATAATTTATTTTCATTAACAAAAAAAAACACAAATTGGTGGCAAATTGCTTATGAAAAATTCAAATATAAAGAGTGGGCGATGATCACTTTTTTCTACTAAATACTAATTTTCTCGATAAAATCTTGTGATGAAAATACTTTCGTTTATAGTGCAAATGTGCATTTATTAGATTTTTTATTACATTCTGTCAACGCCCATCATTTTTGTCCAATTTTTCACAAGTTTTTCTATTTTCTTTTTTATTGTTTTTAACTGTTGTAAATTTTAAAAACTATTTTAATTTTATGTGTGCAAAGCAATTTATTTTTTATTGCGGCTTTTTTGTACATAAAATTATGTTTTGAAAAACATTTTTATTTTAATACTTTAATTTTCTAATGCATTTTTTATATTCATTAATTTACATATTTTGAAATTTTGTACATAAATTTGGATTTACAGAATAAAATAAGAACATTTATTGATAATAAATACGAATATAAATTGACATTAAGAAATTCTTGAGAAAATAAATTCTTAAATTATTGTCAAAATTTCGAATTTTCGAAAATAGTTGCGAAATTTCTAACTTAATTGTGGATTTTTAAAAATTAATTTAGAAATTTAAGAAAATAATTTTGAACTTTCAGAAATTATCGTAGAATTTTCGAAATTCTTTTCGAGTTTTCGAACTTAATTTTCAATTTTCGAAATTAATTTAAACTTTTTTTTAAAGAGAAGTAACACAATCAGGTAATTAATGGCTACCAGTTACCTTCTTTGGGAAAAGGATAGCGTAGAGAGAAAAGGTGGTGAAGTGGGAGAGAGATAGAACGCTTAATTCATTTACAACCCTGCTATTGCGGTTTTTTTGTAGAGCAGTGTTGCAAGCCCCTCTGGTGTGAAATAGAGGCATTGAGTTGTGTAAGCTGTGTAGACTTTTTATTAGTTGTTTTACTTCGCCGACGGTTTTGCTACAATACCGACGAAGGAGGGTGCTGTGAAGTGCATTAGGATATGTTAGTATTACTCGCTGCCGGTACTACCTAAGTGATCAGTGCTATACCTTCATCACTTTAAGCTTCCAACGACAACCAACACAATAATACACCAATGCACATGAGAAAATTCATGATGTTGTTGGCTTGCCTGAAACTAGTCTCGAACTCAAGACCTCAGGGTTTGTAGTCAAACGCGCTAACTACTCAGCCAACAGCACCCTCAACAATTCTTAATGATAAACCCATCTAACATATGAAACTTCTTCAAAATTTCTTTCGCATACTCGAATTTAAATAGAGCATAAGCTTCAGTGACTAAATGAATATTTTTGATAGGGAAGCTTCCGATTCCAATACCGATAAGTACGAGCTTGTCTACCTTGTATAAAATGCAAAGTAGAACTTGCAACTGAAAAATGGGCATGATGGAAGAGATGGTTAAAATTTTGCGTTACTTCGGAGAAGCTACAAATTCATCTGGAAAGCTACTGCTACATTATCTGATGTGATTCCTTTAGTTAACAGACATCGTAGAACAATGGTCTTCAGCAAAAATTGCCTTTAAATAAAAATATATGGAATATAAAGATTTCAATGCGCTAAATTCAAATCCGTTTCCAGCTTTTTTTCTATCGGCCTTATATTTTTTTATGGCCATGACTAATATTTCCACTATGTACATCAGTATATTTCACCCTAACTTGAGAACAAATTGTCCGATTATATTTCCAACTACTTCGGAGTTATTCGGAAATTAACGGCGAAAAATTTGTATTTTCATGCAAAAAAAATTTTTTTTGGGGTATCAAAGACTAAAAAAAATTAAAAGGATTAAAGTTTTAGATTTTAATCTTTTATCAGATGACAAGTTGTATTATAAATAAAATAAGCCATAGATCATTGAAATCGGTGAACAAATATTGATTTTATTTATTATTAAGTGAAGGAACTCACAATTTCCATATACACAGAAAATATTATCACCAAAAATTTTTCAAACAAATGTTTGTCTAAAAATAAATTTCATTTTCAGTAAATGTTCTTGTTTGTTGGACTGTTATTTAGAACGCAAACACCAAATACAACAAGAAAAACTGTGTCGTGAAAAAAAAAACAATCCCGATGCGACATACGCACAAATAACAGCAACAATGATTGCAAAAAGATTGCGATTGTACCAAGTTAGTTTACTGTAGATCTTTTAGTGAATCAATTCGTTAATGTAGTTGCATTAATTCTCATGAATTTTTTTCGAGCCTTTAGATAAACATTCAGACTTGAACACATCTAACAAAGTGAAAATTCATAAATGCGTAATGGATGATGATCCAGACAAAAATTTTGTTTGATCTATTGCAAAAAATCCAGTAAATATTTTTGTTTGATTAAGTAAACTATTTTGTTTAATATTTGTTAGTATTTTTATATTAATTGTTTTATAAATCCAGACAAAAATATTGTTTGATATTTTTCAGAAAGTCCAGTAAATCTTTTTGTTTGATTTAGTAAATTGTTTTGTTTACAATTTGTAAATATTTTTAGACAAATTGTTTTATAGAATTAAACAATTTGTTCACTGAAAAAACACTTCTTTTTTCAATGAAATTGTTGAGATATTTTTGTCTATATTTACAAATTTGTTTGCTATATTTGCTATTTCACTGAATTCCTTTACAGAAAATGAAATTTTGTTTTCTAAATTTTAATATGTGTTGTATGAAAATTTCTCAAGTTTTTGGCTTTCTTACATTTTTACGTACTTTTAATCAATACTACGCTTTGTCTTTAAAATTTTAGCTAGTTTTGGCAAATTTTCATAATTTTCGAGATTTCTCCCGATTATATTCGAGGCACCAAAAACTTATATAAAACTTTCACGTAAAACATTTTTAAAAATTTTCTTTTTGCCTGTATTTAGCAGGGGCCTTTTCTTATGTCGTAAAATAAGTCGAAACTACTTAGCAATTGTCTAGAAATATACTATGAATAGAAATGAGTTTTAAGTTGGTAGCTAAATTTAAGTTGTAACTTAAATAGTTTCGATTTAAAAGTTTGACTATGAATATGCCTAATTATGTTTAGCAATAAAGAGCACGTGGGAAGCTTCCCTAGAGAGAAAAGGAGCTGTCCGATTGAAGGGTGTCAATTATGTTCATCAAGTTGTTCTTAATACTACGTAAATGACTGTACTTTAAACAAATATTTTTGATTTGGAAAAAATCTGTTTCTACAGTGAGAATACATTGTTAGCAGTTTTGTTCTAGTTACGTGATATGTTCTCCTTTCACCGCTCATGACTCGGAAACACTACCATTGTCACCTGTGCTAGGACAAGTATGTTAAAGACAATTGTTACAAAATTCCCCGCAGGCTTCCTAACCTTAAGTTTTATCTGTTTTTCATATTTTTAACTGGGTTATATATAGTAGCATGTACTCGTACATGCAACGACTCTACTAAATGACTGAGTGAGTGAATAACTGACTGAATGACTTTTGAAAAGATCCCAAACACGCCAGCATACACATTTAATTGAAGTTAGTAAATATGTGACTGCGTTTGATTTTTATAGATTCAATGATTTCATGATTTTTTCTCCCAAAAAATTGCTTTTTTCTAGCGATTAAACAAATTCGCGGAAACACAGAAACGCATCACATCAGAATTAAAAGCTCTTCCCTCAAAAACCAAGCAAAAGAGCTGAAAAAGAGCAATAGAATTGCAAAAAAAAAAATTTTTTTGAAGCAAAGTAACAACAAAAACGAAAAGAAGAGAAAAAAATCACCTGCAGTTTCTCAGAAATAAGGCCAAGAAATCATTCATGCACACGCATACAGGAATACATACGATTTATGCATGTGTGTATGAATATAAACGTATGAATGTTGCCCATATCAAGGTTACTAGGAGCCAACCCAGAAAGCAACAATTCAAATATAAGCTTGAATTTAAAGAAGATGCATTTGCCCCAACAAATTCTTCGTTCGTGTTGCTCGTGTTGGTTTCATTTTTAGCTCGTTCTTTATTGGTTACTGTCTTTATTTTATATTATTTTTTGTTACTTCCAAAAGTTTATTTTTTTCATTCAAGGTTAAGTCGGCAAAGTATTTGATTTGATTTAGTTTAAGTTGTGTATTTCAAATTCCTGGAATTAAATTGTATATCTTTTAAGAAGTTTGAACAACATATTTTTTTTTCTTTCGTTTTGATAATGAAATGGAGACTTTTTCTTTACTTTATTAAAGTTGTGTGGTACTTGTCTTCATTGGACTGCATTTAAAATGTTATTTTTTTAAAGAAATTATTTATTTTTTTAAAGAGCAACAACTATTAAATATTATTGCTTAAATATAAAATTACCAAAAAAAAAATTATAATGCACACATCATGACAACGCTGACAAGAACAGCATAAGAAAAAAGTCTCCCCCATTTTAAGAATATTGCATAAGAATATTATATATAAAGCCAGATTTACAAAAAAAAACATGAATATTCTTATGGCTTTACACTGACAGTAGGATGGATTTCCATTAAGAAAATAGCACTGGTTTACAAAAAAAAAACTTTTTTCTGTCCTTTCAATAAAAATATGTGGAATATAATGCGCTAAATTAAATTCAGTTTTCAGTTTTTTTCTATCACGTACACATTTTTTAAATGGGGATGACTAATATTTCCACTAGGTACATCAGTATACATATTTCATCCTAACTCTGAGAACGTTATCCCCGATTACGATCGACAAAGCGCTCAAATATGCATGATAAAATTACCTTCGATCTGCCTGAATAAAGTTTTTTGCTTTGACCAACATTTTCGGAGTTATTCACAAAGTAGTATCGAAGTGCCATTCATGCAAAATTAATTTTTTTTTCTTTTTAAAGCCTCATAAAAAATTTAAAGCTGCAAGAATTTTACCTTTTAAGCATTGTTCTTAAAGATATATGTAAAATATATCAAGAAAATCCATAGATATATGTTGATTTTATTAGCCATTACGTAAATACACCCACTTAAGAGGTACATTTATTACCGAAAGTACTTTTTAAGTGACTGGGTGTATTCACTTAATTGCTACTATAATCAACATTTATCCATTAATTTCCATGATATATGTCCTTTTTTTATCTTTAAGAAAGTTAATTAAAATGTAAAGTTTTTGCGGTTAAAATTTTTTGGAAATTAATTTTTAGAAAGAAGAAATTTTTTAGTTTGCATGAAAAATCACTTTTTTCGTTACTAATTTGTGAATACCTCCGAAAGCGCTGATTAAATACAAAAATTATATATTTAATTGAGTAAGACAAACCGTTCTACAGTTATATTATCATTTGTGGTGCAACTGCTTCATTTTTTAAATAAATGTATATCTGGAAAATTAGAACAATTAAAAAAACCGAATTCAGAATTGGATTCAGCACCGCAAATTATACAAGAAGCATCTTTCAGATGCTCCAGTCCAAAAACTTGTAAGCTTGTGCTATTTTATTTACTTAAAAAATATAATAGTTGTGATCCCTGCAATTAATTACTAAAGTCGAATATATATCGATTGACGATTTTCAACCAAAGTCGAAGCATGTTAATCGATCGGACACTACATATAAATCCAACTTTGCCAACCACTGAAACAGCCTTTGACGAAAATCAAATTACCAACTCATAGACTAATAGACTACCGCAGTAGTCATTGGGGGCACGCAGATATACAATAATATATTTAACACACACAATAAACAAACAAGTCCATTAAGGCAATCTCTTATAATTCTTAGGGCCATTATTACAACTTGGCAATTGTTTAGTTTAACCTACCAGGTAGGATGAACTTGCCTTTAACTTATCCCTCACTTTCAGTTAAAGTAAAGTTGTAATACAGAAAAACTGTTTATCTATTGCCAAGTTGTAATAATGGCCCTTACGACCCTTTTCACAACGTACGATTAAAAGTTAACGTGGACTTTAACGGCAAGATTTGCATGCGGGTTAACCTTTTAACATACATTGTGAAAAGGGCCGTTAATTGTGTATCTTAAGATTAAAAATAGTTTTTTAAGTGTATTTTTTCTATTAGTACATATTTTAGTTATCCTTCTTTATTTTTTTTAAATTTTATTAAGACCATGTTGATTTATTTATTTATTAATGTAACAATAACAATAATAATTCTTTTATATATTTTATAATAAAAACAATGAACTTTTACCGGTGACACACTGAAGTCAACTGTTCTCAAATAGCTGAGCAATAACAATATAAACCTTAAATTTTACATAGATTCACAACAATTATGAAATATATGTAATAAATATTTATTGCATAACATGATACAAATATATTTTATGTAAAATAATACAATATATACATGGATTTATTGTTTTCCTTATTATATGATCATTTGCAAAATATTTATTATGGTGGTATTATTGTAACTGTTTCTTTTACACACAGTGAAAGCTTAACGATAAGACACGATTTTCTTAACATATCATATTAACCATACAGATGATAAAATTTTTAAATCATATACAAAATATACTTTTATATCTAAATATTCGAACGACTAAAAGGTACTTTTTTTAATAGCTACTTTTTTAAAATGTACCTTTTTTAAAACGTACCTTTTTTAAAAGGTACTTTTTTGAAAAGTACTTTTTTAAAAGGTACTTTTTTGAAAAGTACTTTTTAAAAGGTACTTTTTGTAAAGGTACTTTTTTAAAAGGTACTTTTTGTAAAGGTACTTTTTTAAAAGGTACTTTTTGTAAAGGTACTTTTTTAGAGTACTTTTCTAAATGGTACTTTTTTAATATACACACTTTTTTTAAAAGGTACTTTTTTAAATGGTACTTTTTTTTAAATACATACTTTTTTTAAAAGGTACTTTTTTGAAAGATTAAAAAAGTACCTTTCAAAAAATGGTTTTTTTTTTAAATACATACTCTTTTTAAAAGGTACTTTTTTAAAAAGGTACTTTTTTTAAAAGCTACTTTTTTTAAAAGGTACTTTTTTTAATAGGTACTTTTTTTAAAAGATACTTTTTAATAGGTACTTTTTTTTAAAGGCACTGTTTTTAAAAGTAACTTTTTTTAAAAGGTACTTTTTTTAAAGGTACTTTTTTTAAAAGTTACTTTTTTTAAAGGTACTTTTTTTAAAAGGTACTTTTTTAAAAGGTACTTTTTTTAAAAGGTACTTTTTTTAAAAGGTACTTTTTTTAAAAGGTACTTTTTTAAAAGGTACTTTTTTAAAGATACTTTTTTAAAAGGTACTTTTGTAAAAGGTACGTTTTTTAAATGTACTTTTTCAAAGGTAATTTTTTAAATGGTATTTTTTTTAAAAGGTACTTTTTTTTTAAAGTACTTTTTTTTAAAAGGTACTGTTTTTAAAAAGCGTAGTTTTTAAAAGGTACTTTTTTAAAAAGGGTACTTTTTAAATGGTATTTTTTTAAGGTACTTTTTTAAAAAGTACTTTTTTATTAGGTACTTTTTTTTAAAAGGGTACTTTTTTTAACATGTACTTTTGTAAAAAAGGTACTTTTTTTGAAAGGTACTTTTCTAAAGGTACTTTTTTTTAAAAGGTACTTTTTAAAAGGTACTTTTTTTAAAAGGTACTTTTTTTTAAAAGGTACTTATTTTAAAAGATAGTTTTTTTTGAAGGTATTTTATTTAAATTAAACTTTTTTTTAAAAAGTTACTTTTTTAAAAGGTGGTTTTATTAAAAGGTACTTTGATTAAAATGTACTTTTATTAAAAGTTAATTTTCATAAAAAGTACTTATTTAAAAGAGCATCTTATTTTAAAACTACTTTGAAATATTTATTTTAAAAGTTTTTTTATAGTTTTAGTCCTTATTGACAGCTTTCACTGTAGCACAACTAAATGTTATAAAAAACATAAACAAAAATTGTATTTTTAGAATTCTAATACGAGGAAAGTGAAGGATTTGTTCTGCATAAGCAATATATAGACAAGAACAGATTGATAACAAGCAAATTTGATTTGAAATTGTCTGTTTCTTTCCTACTTTATGCAATTTCGTCTCAAAGTGTAATTTTTATTCTAGTTTTCTCTTATTCTTTTCGTCGTCGTTTTGCAATAGCTAACAAAATATATTAAATATCCCGCTGATTTCTTATGTAGAAGTTTGTAAATTTTAAAATTTATTTTGTGTTATTTTATAATTGTATATGGATTTGAAATTACATATGTGCATATATGTATGTATATATATTTATATACATAGGTAGAGTCAAAAGTATTCCAAATTCAAATGTTATTTAACTGCCATGATTTCGTCATGGAACTTTTACTCTTTGCAAATATGCCCGCGCTAATATGTAAAAAATTATACATACATGTCATTTAAATAAGAAAAATTTCTTGAAAATATATTACAGATTTTATATAAAAAAAGAGGAAAAGCATCTGCGTAAGCTAATAACCGGGGCTGTTGTTTTCATGCAAATGCATGTTTGTAGTCAGCAGCTCAAAATCAATTTCGATGAAACAAATTTCCGAAACAGAGAATATGTATCAAAATGGTATCGATTTGTTAGTGCATTTATATGCATTTTTGTGATAAAACCATATTTTTCCAAGTTATCTTATAAATGCATATTTCAAGTGCATATTGTGTAATAAGGGGTTATTCACGCATTACGCAACGCAATTCACTCACATCTTTATGGGACAATAAAAAAATAGTCTCCCCTCAAAAGGTGGCTATATAAGATATATTTATGATTATTTTATGCAATATTAATAGCGATATTAATAGGCAGATTTTGTAAAAAGTTTCGTTTCTAAACGTTTCGAATTTGTATGAAAAGTAACGCAAATACGTTTCAAAAAACTTTTTTCCATACAAATTTCAAAACGCAAAAAGAGTTTGTATTTACAAAATCTGGTCTTAAGAGTAATTCTGCTATATTAAAAAAATTAAGTTTTTTGAGATATACCACTGTTGCAGTGCGTGCGGGATATGTACATATGTATGCGATATGTACATCTGTTAGTGCATATTTTAGATTTTTTAGTGCATGATAATCTCGAATAACATTATTCGAATAATTTTTATTTAAATAGTTCAATAATTTTATTAGCATGAGGCCATGTTACAGAGTTCAATTCCGGTCGAAAACGGAATAATTTTATTCGAATAATTTGTATTCGAATAAAATTATTCGAATAATTTTTATTCGAATGATTTCATTCTAAAAATTTGCATGCGAATGTTTAGATAAATATTTTTTAATCACATAATTTCTTTCAAATACTCTTTAGTAAAATAATTTCATTCGCATAATTTTAGTTCAAATAATTTCATTCGAATAATTTTTATTCAAATAATTACATGAGAATAATTTTTATTTAAATGACTTCATTCGAACAATCTGGAATAATTTATATTCGAACAAATTTATTCGAATAATTTGTATTCGAATAATTTGATTCGAGTAATTTCTATTCGGATGATCAAATCCCCTGCGATGAAATGTTATTGAATAATTTGTTGGAACATAATGCTATGAAAATAATTTTTCTTTAAACAATTTTATTCGGATATTTTTTTTCGAGTTTTCAGCGAGTAATTTTATTTCAACAAACAAAATAACTATGCGGAGGATGTCTGGCTATAATATCATGTCGACCAAAAGCATTAAGTTGGCGCAAAAGTGTTATCGCACGTGAATGTAATTTTCCCTAAGTGTTGTAATTGTAAGGAGTCCTTGGGAACCAGCCACGTGAGCTATCTTAGGATAGGTTCGCTTTCCTCTAGGGAAAGAACTTTGTTGCAAAAAGATGAAAAAGAACAAGTTCAGAATGCAACATACATAATTTAAAAATTTTGCCAAACTAAGCGAATACCAGTTATTAGTCTATTGTTTGTATTCGTTATAAAACTTATACATATGTATTATGCACATACACATATAAAAAAATCTAAAGATTTCTTTATTCTCAAGTTCAACTCGATGAAATATATTTAAAATTAAGTTGAAATTACAATCAAATGAAAAAAGAATATTTACATTTATAAACTGATATATGTAGATACGTACATACAGTTGGCATGTGCAGATACAAAACAAATATTTCCCACCAAAAAATATAACAATTTCTAGTGACAAACACGAGTTGGTAATTAAGTGAAACAAAACGCATATAGAATAATTTCGTTAAATAAACAAGGTTAATTTGAAAAATAATAATAATAATATGTACTCGCATGTATGCCGGTACGCACGTATGTATAAATATAAATACATCAGTTTTGATGAAATAGGAAATAATAAACAAAACAAACTACTGATAAAATCATAAAAAATATTCAGTTAATAATGGAATGCATTCATATTTTTTATAAATCAGAAATTGTTAAATTTTGTTGACAGATTAACTAACAGACATACTGGCAGTAGAAATGCAAAGAAGTTAAACGCTTAAAACTCTATTGATAAACTAATAGTTTATGAATTTAAAAATTTATCACAACTCTTGTCGTATTTAAAAAAAACCAGTTTAATAATTTAAATATTTCTTTAGAAACTTATAAATATGCGAATTTCTTAATTAAATCAAACACTTATATTTATTTACTTATATTTAGTCTTAATTTGAAGTGTATAAATATTCCAAATGAAATGTAAGTGTTAGAAATTTGGGAATGATTTAAAGATTTGTCATTCATTTTCTGACAAATTTATGATTTTATATATGTCAGTACCCGGTTGGCCAACTCGTCGTAGAGGACATTTTTATCAACGACTACTTTAGGAAATTTCGACATTCATCATACACGATATTTGTCGATTACAGTTTCTTTTAAGACAATCAATTTACAATTTTGTATAATTTCGTTACAACAAAAAACCCTTACTCTTCGTATACCAGCAAATGAACTTCTTGTGGACATTGTCGCTCAGTCTGTCACCAGTTTGAATTAGAGGGCTGCACGAATATACTCGAAAGTACTCGTATGTATATTTGTGTGTGTATGCATGTATGTTTTTTTTGTATATATGTGTGTATATATGTATGTATATATGTATATTTGGTCGTGGCTATGTATGTACACACATATACATGCATGTATACATAAGTACATACATAGGAACATACATCTATGCACACACGAAATTCATGCGAGTACAATCTACGAATACATTTGTGTACACTTTGCAACCCTCTAGTTTGAATCATTTTGATACATTCCTGCTTGCTAAAATTGAGCGAAATTAAGCTGATAAAAGTTCTATTACAAAACTTCTTGTATTAAATACTCTCTGAGCGACAAATCCTCAAGTTGTTATTGTAGAACACGTGTAAAATAGAAACAAACGAAAAAATGTAATGGGAACATTTCTGAGGATGTTGTCGTTTACATGGTCATTAACGAAAAGATGGATGACAGTGTCGTTCTTGTTGTCATGTATGCACTTAGCGGCCATTTGTTCGAAAATGTCCTCACTGATCTGTTTGAGCTGTCACCAACAGGTCATCGACGTTTTAACATTGTCATACATCGGTCTTGCAAGATGTCTGAAAGACATGGCCAACCGGGTAGTTCCTACTGCTATACAGAAATACATATACACAAATGTAGTTCCCATTACAACTTATTTGGCTTTAAGTTTTCGTAAAAATAAATATTTTTTTTATAGATTTCCTTTTGTTCTTGGCTTTTATTTATCGTTCTTTTGTGAAAACTATTACGAGTATGAAAGTCATGACTTGACATTGTCACTATATTTTATATTTGCTTTATTTTTCTTATCTGTTTTTTTTGACAATATAAAAATATATTGAAATCTTAGTAGCGACTTGTGAAACTAGTATAAAAATATTAATGAAAATAAAATAAAAACTTGAAAAAAGAAATTAATACAGATGGAGTAAAAATGTTGTTAAAGATTTCTTTTTACTTAAATTGAACATACTCAAAAACAAAGTAAGTGATTAGTAATAGAGTTTTTCGAAAATGAAGTTATGTATAGTTAATAAGACCGAAGTTACTACAATTTAACATATTTTGGAACATGGATCCAAAGTGCTTCAAGTCCATCAGAAATACATAAATTTTATATTTCGAACATGCATCAAAATGCCTTAAATCCATCAAAACCGGCGAAAACATCAATTTACTCCTTCAAAATAGGAAAATTTCCGAAAATTCTATATGTTTTGGAATGCACCAAATTGCCCTAAATTCCCCAGAAATAAATAATTTCAATAAAGAAATCTAAAAGACATTTAAAATCGAAGTAACTCTGAAAAATTCAAGTTTTATGAAAATTCGGTACATCTTCGAACATGCACCAAAATTGCCTCGAATCCATCAGAAATACATAAACTCACTAAAAATCTAAAATTTTCCGAATATTCTACTTGACCTTAGGTTCACCAGAAACCCATAATTTCACTAAAGAAACCAAAGTTGTTCTGAAAATAACAGAAAATTGGAAATCTAAACTGAAAACCGTAATACTTTTATGCAGACTTGCAGTAAAATGGTATCTTTTACGTAAAATAAGTTACTCTTATAGGAAATCTGATCTTTTCAAAAAAAAATTTTTTAATAAAAAAATTTTTTTTTGAAAAAAAAAATAAAAAAAAATAAAAAAATCAGGGACTACTTTTGAGCTTTATTTCAACAACAAGCTCGCTTACAGTTTCACTTATTATGTAATTACACAGTAGCAACACCTACTGACATCGTAGCTTACTTTTTATGCGAGAGCGCACCGATTAAACAGCCTATGACACATCTAAATAAGAAAATTAGCCAAAGCCTCATCTCTAGCTGCTACTAAATATTGCTTACATCAGCGATTACGTAATGATTATTTTTACCACTGCGCAGTTCTGTTTCATCATTATCTCATGACTGCTTTTTACGGCGTATGATTACTGTCAATTTGTATGGAAAAACTCGTCTGGCCACAGTTCTGTTTCATCATTAATGAGGATGCCCTAGGCTAGTTTTTACAAAAAAAAAATCACAAAAGTCAAAGTAAGAAAATTTGTACTTTTAATTGGTCATTTCCGGTTTTGATTACACATTTTTTTAAATTAAATATTTCTTTTAAAGTTCAGACGATTTTCTGTAAGAATCAATTAGTTAAATTTTTTTTTCGTTTAATCTCGAAACAACAATTAAAATTTTTTTTTCAAAAAACGGCAACACTTTCGCATCATACGTGACTCAACAAATAAACATCATACAAACAAAAATTTTTTTTTTGCAAAATCCAAGGAATTTCAAAATATCAAGGAATTTCGGCAAACAAATTTTTTTGGGTTGTCCGCTTCAAAAATAATGCACAGAAAAAACTAAAATACGCTTTTAATTACGAAAGCTGCAAATTCAATCACTGAAATTAAAA
Source organism: Panzeria rudis (assembly GCA_956483635.1). Classification (NCBI taxonomy): domain Eukaryota; kingdom Metazoa; phylum Arthropoda; class Insecta; order Diptera; family Tachinidae; genus Panzeria; species Panzeria rudis. Next base: position 117,100,425 of record OY101449.1, on the reverse strand, counting down.
TTTTCAATTGTTCAAAATTTGTTGTAAAGTGTTGTTTTTGATCATGTTGAATAATTAATTCAACTACAAAATTAATTGAAACTTGTTTCAAGTTTTTATTAAGTGTATTAATTGAAAAATATTTTAGCAATAATTGTTTCTGTGTGTCTTCCGTAAAAAGCCTTAATCGAAAACCGAGCTAGGTCTGTCTAAAATATTTTCAAACAGTTTTTTTTGCTATTTTATTTCTATTAAAAAGCTCTTAATTTTTATTCAAAATGATTTTAATAGAGGTTTGTTTAATATCTGTTAAAACTTTATAAATAGGCGTATGATTAATATTTATTATGTCGAAAGTTAAACATATAATTAACAGCTTGGGATTTTGTAGTTAAACTATTATATTCTCAACATTTTCTCTTACAAACTAAAGTCTGTTATAATTTCTCTTAAAGTTGTTGTTAAGTGTTAGATAACCTTAGATACTAAAGACCAATGGTTCTCTAACTCCTTTTAAAGGTGGCATTCTTTTTTTTTTTTAATTTTGTTCTCAATAATTCGATTGTCCTATTAGCTAAAACGTTTTTATTCAATTAAAAATTGACTGCAAAAATGCCACTATTAAAATTCTCCACTACTAACAAATTTTTTGTAGCTTTTCTGTTATGGTGTCGTCTGTCTGTGCGTGTGTGTCTCTCCCTCCTTCTTTTATATCAAGCAGGCTTACTTTCAGCTATTTTCCTGTAGTTGTTATTTTCCCAGCTACTTTTCATAAATATCTCTGATGAATTGCTCTATGTGGTTGGTCGGTAGTTAAAAACTAAATTTATAGAAAAAAAAAAAAGATCAGTTATTTAGTCAATGATGGACTTTCTATGTTCAACTGCCAGTAGCTGCTGGCTGGCTGAAATTAAGCGAGTGTTTTTATTCCTTATCAGTAGAAATGAATAACAATGACAAAGTCTCAAATGATGATGATGTGGCAACGAGTTGTTGGATAGCAGGAACTGTAAGAGAATTCATTTTTAATTCCTTTTTTTTTAGTTTCGTGAAAGTCAATGATGAGTTTTGCTTGTAAACAAAAGCAAACCCGACTGCGTTGATTTTTAATTCATTTTTTTAAATTTTATTGCCATACAAATTTTTCCAACCAAAACCTGGCTATAAATGTTGTAAAAATGTCATTTCATTTTCAAAAAGAAATCCAAAAACATCCAATTATTGTTAGAGTTTTTTTTCTCTTAATTTTTTTTTCTGTTTAAAAACGTTCGTTATAGTCCAGCAGAGTGTAAAGCTATAGATTACAACAACAGATGCTTAGAACGAAAAAATTTACTTGTATGCAGGTTTTCAGCCAGGGAAATGTATGTATGTATGTATGTATTTTATTTTAGTATTGAAAACATGTAACATACGCTGTTTAAACATTCTGTACCAACCACCCCCTAAAACACAAGTTTTAACTATAACACTGGTCTGCAGTGAAAATGTCTTTTGAATAAAAAAATATGTGAAATATAAAGTTTAATATAGTAAATTAAAATACATTTTTAGTTTTTAGGGTTCTTTCTCGCGAGCCTTAAGAGGTACGGACTTGAAATTTTCACAGAATATATGATTTATAAATACAAAATAATTTATTAAATTTAAAAATTAAAGGATGTTGTAAAGCGTGCAACGAAACATGTTGAAATCCCAATGTCATATGTACACTTGATATATAGACACTTGAAATTTTCAAAGTTTGTGTATTATTATACGGACTACACCAGGTAATACTGAAATTTAAATAAATTAAAAATTAGAGGATATTCTATCAGTTAAGGTAATTTTGACAATTAGCTCTAACTTGGAAACCGTAAGAGGCAAACTCTTAAAATTTTCACGGCAAAGGCAACAGTAGCGAATACTAAAAATAATCAAATTTAAAGGATCTTCTATCAGGTAATGTAATTTTGAAATGAAGCTGTATCTTATGAGCCGTAATAATTAGATACTTAAAACAAACAAAATTAATAATTAGAGGATAAATTAATAATTAAAAGTGTATCCTTTCAAGATATGCAACGAACAAGCCGAAAGGTAAATCATCAAAACGAAACAGTCGGCAAAACGAAAAAATTTCCGAAACGAAATAAGCGCCAAAACGAAAAAGTCGCATAACAAAAAAAAAAATCTACAAAATATAAAACTAAAAAAACCGAAAATTAAAAAAAAATTACAAAACGAAAAAAGTCGCTGAAATAAAAAAGCGCTTCAATGAAAAAAGCACCAAAACGAAAGAAAAAACCAGCATAATAAAAAAAGCAGTAAAACGAAAAAAGCACCTAAACAAAAACATAGTGACAAAATTAAAAAACTCTAAATTATAAAAAATAGCCGAAGCGAAAAAAAGTGCTGAAACGAAAACAAGCACCAAAATGTAAAAAAATCGCTACAACACCAAATTTGAACAACACAAAATTAAAAATATTGGCAAAACAAAAATTCGCCAAAGTCGAAAAAAGCGCTGAAACGAAAAAAAAACACCAGAACTGAAAAAATTTACAAAAAATCACCAAAACAAAAAAAGCCAAGATTAAAAAATAGCCAAGAAACCGCAAAAAGGAAAAAAGCGCTGAAACAAAAAAAAAACTAAGCGAAAAAAAAATTTGCAAAACTAAAAAATCGTAAAAAAAATAAACATCCGAACAAAAAATAATTTTTTTTTAATGAAAAGGTTAAAGAACAAAATCAAAATCGTCAAAATGAAAAATGGCAAAAAAAAATAAAACATTTTTTTTTCATTATTTTAAATCTCCTGTATTGTTGTTAATCGATAACCCTATAGAAAAGCTTAATTTACGCCGAATATTAAAGATCTTCAGTTTTTTCTTATTCCTGATTCTTGATATACTCAAGCAATAGAAAGGCGCGTTGATGCGCTATTAATATTTACGTAACGCCATTGTCGACGTATTTAACCCCAAATTGCCCTTCGTAAGGCTTCTTAACAAAGTTTTAGTAAAAACTCTCAGCTCCGTAACAATTTTGAAACGCCCTAAATACGTTGCGTAACAAATGAACAGTCACAGAACTCGTAACTGAGGCTTCAATATCTGTCTATGGACCAGAATCAAAATATTCCAACTTAAAAAAATGGCTTGATTCAAAACTTCTGCGCCACCTCAAGAAATTAACCGAAGGACCTAAAAAAATTTTTCATTGTGTTTCAGACTATAAAGCATCGATTTCATAATACAGGAAAATAATATACATGTGTACATGTATGGTATCCGTACGAAACCCTTCGCATGCGAGTCAAAGTCGCACTTTAATGAATATATTTTTATTAAATGGACTTGCCTAATATTTCCAGTATATTTCACCCTAACTCGAGAACAGTATTGACGACAAAGTTTCCTTCAAACTTGTTTAATATAGTTAACAGATTTGATCAACGCTTTAAAGTGTTATTCAGAAATTATTATCGATAAAAAAAATTTTTTCATGCAAAATAAAATTTTTTTTCTTTCTAAAAATTCACAAAAAAATTTCAACTACAAAAAAGTTTACCTTTTAAATATAGTTCTTAAATATAGATGTCTTACGAAAAAAAATAAGTCATATTCAGGAAAATAGATAGATAAATGTTGATTTTATTAGCAATTAAGTGAATTAGCCCAGACATTTAAAAGGTACTTTTGTTGTAATTTTCTAATAAAATCAACATTTATCCATCGATATTCATAATATATGGCTTATTTTGTTCGTAAGACACCTATTCTTAAGAACACCAATTAAAAGGTAAAGTTTTTGCTGTTGTAAAATTTTCATGAGTTTTTATATATATATTTTTTCATTTTGCATGAAAAAAATACTTTGTTCGATACTTATTTGTGAATAATTCCGAAAATATCGATCAAATCCAAAAACTGTATTACGAAAGGTAATTTTTTCGTGCATATTTTGCAGTTTTGTTGATCGAAATCGGTCATACCATTCTCGAGTTAGGGTGAAATGTACTGATCTACCTAGTGGAAATATTAGTCAGCCCAATAAAAAAAATAATGTAAGCCTGATAGAAAAAAACTAAAAATTAATTTTAATTTAGCGCATTAAACTCTTTATATTTCTCATTTTTTTAACCTCAGACCAAAACGGATGGGTGTCATAAGTTTGAAGTGTGTGTCTGTGCATGTGTGTGCCTGTCTGCGCAATTTCAGAGGCCAAATGGCTGAAACGATTTTGATTTAGTTTTTTTCGTTTGAAAGGTGACTAGATTGAGAGTGTTTTGAGCGATATTTAGACGTATGGAAGCTATCACCTCTTTTTTCGCTGTATCTTCTTCAATCTGTGTGTCTGTGGTGGCGCACAGTGGTTCCAATTGTATAAAGTGGATAATAAATCTGAATCTTTAAAACTTACGATCCGATTACAAAACGATATATGTGAAAATTATATACGAGAACCCAAGCTTTAAAACTGTTGAAATTTGGACCACCCTATTGAAACTCCCGAAGAGCTGCAGGGTGTCAAAGTTGACTACCTAGGGCATGCAACATCTTGTCGGACTCATAACTTTTAAAAATATTATCCAATTTTAATTAATTTAAACTTGGTGTAAAGTGAACAGATAAACAGATAAATACAGTTTACCTGAAATGCGGAATTCTAATATTTTAGGGCAAAATTGTCATATGCAGGTATGATTAATAATTATAATGGTACCGTCATATTACTCATGCGGTTGACGAAAATATTTGAAATCCTCATTTTCTTCAAGTATATTTTTTTAAATTGAAAATTCATAAAAAATTGCCCGTTTAGTATATCGTTATAATTGTTTAAACAAAAGAGGATTGCTATGTTTTTTTGTAATAAATAGTAAAGAAATAAAAATATTAAATTTAGTACGGTGGTTTTCATGCAGGTAAATAAAATGCTTCTGAAAATGGGACTATTTTTAGAAAATCTGCTCTCCTGGCCACATTTTTGAGCGGCTGGGTAACAATTAAAAGCTAGATTAATTATATTAGATATGTCTAATATAGTTTGCAGAGACATTTGAAAAACTCGATGGGCGTTTTTTTTCTTAAGCGATTAATTTAGAATTTCGTAGAAAAATTTACCATTTTCATCCGCCGCTGCATGTAGCGTGCAAGCTCTAATCGATTTAGAGTTTCAACTGAACTCATTTTTAAAGTCTATTCTTTTAATGTATTGAAATTTTCAATTTGAAAATAAAAAATTTTAGTTTTAAAAACTTGTTGAGAAAAACTTTAATTTTTGTCAAATTATGCCATTTTTCACTCTCATTTCAAAGTCTTACTTTGACTCTTTTTCACGACCACGTGAATTAAGATAGCTAAAAAATTTGTTCTGCCTGTTATCAAGGATTGTGTTCAAAATCATTAAATATTTTTTTGACAGTTTTCGCTATGCTATTACCGGAGATATTGACGAAATAGAGAACAAATTCAAGGCCAAAAACCAACATTTTAAAATTCAAAGCCACATATCTTCGAAAATATTAATAGTATCTTAATAAAGTAAATTGTATTTGTTTTACCTGTTCATATACTTTACACCAAGTTCGAATTAATTAAAAGCGAATAATGTTTTAAAAAGTTATGAGTCCGACAAAGTTTTGCATGCCCTAGGTAACCAACTTTAACCCCCTGCAGCTCAAGGTGTGTCCAAATCTAAATAGTCTTAAAGCTTAGGTCCTCCCCTATGATTTTTACATACATCGTTTTGTAGTCGGATCACAAGTTTCAAAGATACAGATTTATTACGATTTTTTTCTAATTAGAACCGCTGTTCGCCGTAGCTCTCAAACGGCTTTTTTCTGAAAGGTGACTTGATCAAAAATCTTCTAACCTTTGTTTGAAGAAAATCGGTTTAGGCGTTTTGAAGTTATCATCCATTTGTTTAATTTTTAATTTTTGTTCTACTAGTTTGCTTATTATTTAAAGGACCCAACAATTTTTTTTTTGCAGACCAGTGTAATCAAAAGAGAGTGTGTGTGTGTTCGCGCTATTTTTTCTATTTTGGTCAATATATGCCTGAATATTTTTTCTTGACTTGTTTGCACTCACACACACACACACAGACACACATTAACAATAAATTCATATACTATGTAGTCTGGCTTTGATGCATGTATCATTGATGAATACGCGCCGATAACAAATCTCAATCAAATGTCAAAAAGGTAACAGACATGTTGTAATGTTACAATTTTCACAGGCAACATTGTTGAGAGGAAAAAAACTGAAATAATATATATAAACAAAATAAAATCAACTTACATTCTATTCAAAGTACTTTTCCAATATTCTATTCTCCACGATTGTACGACCTACACGCAGACTTTAAACTTTTGTTGAAAATTTAAGGTGAAAAAAAAACAGCAGAAAAAAATAAAACAGAATTCATTTTGTTAGAAGCAATAAAACAACAACATTGACAATTTTTATCTTGTTGGTTTTTTGTTGTCTTCTTTTTCTTTTTTAAATTATTCATCACTGGACAAGATGGAGCGAATGCTTGATGGTTAAGTGAGCGATGTTGGTGAGGTTAGATTATCATTTGTTGACAATTAAAACTGTCATTTTTAATCATTTATGATTGAAAACTGTCAAAATGTTCATTACTAAATTAAACTTGGAAGTTTTTCTTACAAAAACCTATGAAAAAACTGTGAAAAATTAGAAATTTTTTTATTTTGTCAGCATAAACTTTGGTAAAATACAAACTTAAAATGTTTTTCGATTGCTTTGAGTTTTTCAAAAATATGTTGTATGATGATTATTGCATTTTTCATTTCTTTTGCCATTAATATATGTTGTCTAGTTGAACACTACTAGGCGTATGATTAATATTAATTATAATAATATGATAAGTACCATATTGAAGTAACATATTTTTTTAAAAGATAAACTTCAACAATTTCTTTCGTAATTGTATCTGTATATTTTTTATTTCTAGTTATTCATATAAAAAAAAACTTTATTCTATAATAATCTATAATATTCCCATGCAGCTGTAAAAGTATACCAGATTTTCTCGCAGATTTTTCTTCTCTTTTATAATGCTTTTCTTTAAGTAATAATGATTGACAGAATATAATTCATGTAGTGATCAAAATTATTTAAGAAAGTAGGAAAAAAGAAATATATATCATAATCTATAAATATAAAGCGAAAGCACGTTTGTAATAAAAATACTTAAGCGAAACAAGATTTATATAAATAATACAATATGACTTTTAAAGATGTTTAATTTTGCTTATATTAAATAAAAGGTAAATAAATATCAATTTAATAACTGTTTTCTAACTAAGTCATTTTTTTTTATTCAAAAAGAACTGGACATTTGGCCATATTCCCGGGTACAGGAGAAAAGTTAATTAATATGATTATTTCGAACGTATTTGCTTTGTGAATCTAAATTGATTATTAGGCTAAGGTTCGTAACGTTATATTCAGAAAGAATTGGGTATGATTAATATTCCAAGGAACAATGGAAAAATTAACATCAACTTAATTTTTCAACGTACACAGCAGAACAGAGTAGCGCCACTTTCGGAAGCCGCTACACTTCCATCGTCAGTGCTCACGTGTATTTGCTATCACCACTTGTCAGGTGGCTCTGTTGAATGTGATTTTAATTCTTATATATACAACTTTTTCGCGAAAATTGAATACGAGAATTAAATCACTCTCAAGCTGATATTAAAGTGCACTTTCCCAGCGTTGCCATCGGTTTATTTTTCTTCATTCCCATTTTTCTGATTTTTGTTCTACTCAAGACAAACTTTTTTGGTTTGATTTTATACTTAAGTATATATGAACATGTAAACATGTGAAAAGCTCAAGCCAGTAGCTAATTGTTTTATTAATATCATTATTTCGAACGTATTTGCTTTGTGAATCTAAATTGATTATTAGGCTAAGGTTCGTAACGTTATATTCAGAAAGAGCCACCTGACAAGTGGTGATAGCAAATACACGTGAGCACTGACGATGGAAGTGTAGCGGCTTCCGAAAGTGGCGCTACTCTGTTCTGCTGTGTACGTTGAAAAATTAAGTTGATGTTAATTTTTCCATTGTTCCTTGGAATATTAATCATACCCAATTCTTTCTGAATATAACGTTACGAACCTTAGCCTAATAATCAATTTAGATTCGAAAAGTTAATTAATTGTAGCCTACGCGCCAGAACGTAAATGGTGCATTTCATCACTTTTTAGATGCCTGTGGTTGTGTGTAAATTCACGTCTTGTTGATGCACATTTAAGCTGTTTTTAGACTATTATACAAGCTGTTCGACTTCGGCACAAAATGCAACCCTGATATAATGTGTTGTTTTTTGCTTTTCTAAACCTTTCTTAAACTGATTAGATCAGTGTTGAAATTCTACAGAAATCGAATGTCTTGTAAGATAGTGTAAAACAGTTATTATCAAGTATGTGAAACGAATACAATTACACTGCACAGTGGGGACTTTTGCAAAATAAATGCTAATCTATCTGGAACTTCTAAGCTACTAACTGGATTTATCTCAAACATCGAACATCTTTAGAGGAGGAGTCAGGCTTTACAACGCGTGTCTTGGTAGCCTTCTGGTTCAATCAAGAGCGGAGTTACAGTGGGCCAAAGTTAACTACCTGGGACTAAAAATAACTTCTGAGGTTTGTAACTTTTTTAAATGTTATTTACAGCGCTTTGAATTAAGCTATTATATATAAAGAAAAAATGTCCTCACATGTGTTTCCGTATATCTTAAAGTTTTGAAAATGTTTGACTTTACAGAAAAAAAATTTTCTGTCTTGACTTTTTTTAGCATTTCGCCAATAACTTTTTAGTTTACAGTTGGATTTTAAACTAAAAGCCAGCATTAGATTCTTGACAAAATTCTAAATAAAATTGGTGCAAAACATTTTTTTTCAATCTGCATTCTGGAAGTCGGAGGAAGGCTAAAAATCAAAATTTTGAAAATGACATGAAAAAAGCATGTTTTTAAAAAAGAGTATCTTCATTAATTTCAATTTTGTGAAAAACTTTCTTTAACACATTCACTCTTCAATTACACATCGTAAAAGGTAATTCTTTGACAATGTGTTTAGAGCCAAATATTTTGTATTTTTGACATGTACCCTACATTAAGCAATAACCGAAAATTGTCAATTTTAAAAATATTTTTTGTGTTTAAAGGCCTATGAAAAATTGTGACGATTGATTTTGAAAATTCAAAAAACAACATTTTATAATGCAGATAGTTCTTAGGATTTTGGCGAAAATTAAAGAGAAACTTTTCATAAATTGTGGCTATACGCGTAGATTTTCTAAAAAACACAAAATTTAAGAAAAATAAAATTTTGTACCATAAAAGCATGTATACAAATAATTTTGTTTTCTCAAGTTGTCATTTTTGACTTCTATATGTATGTCTTTACTACGCCTGAAAATATTATTTGCATATCTTTTGCTAATTTAATTTTATTTAATTTTACAAAACATTTTTTATCCAGTTACACGGTCTAAGAAAACTAAAGAGCACATTTGCAATTATAATACTCATACGTACACAGTTTTGCTCTAAAAAGTGGGATATTCGCTTGTTTTTTTTAAATTAAAAATTCATTTAAAATAACCGTTCAATATATCGTAAACTTTTTTAAACATAAGATGTTTTTTTATATTAAATACATAGTAAAGAATTAAATGAACTTTATTAAAAAACATTTCATTATTTTTAGAAAATCTGCTCTACTGGCCACATTGAATTATATTAAATACTAGCTATACCCGGCGTGCTTCGCTACCCCATTGTTATGCAGATATATAAAAATTAGTTAGCTCATTTAAAAATAACCATAAAATTGGTTAGTTTTCTTGGCGATCTTTTTAGTTTTGGCGAATTTTTGCGTTTTAGCGAGTTTTTCAATTTGGCGATTTTTCGTTTTGACGTTTTTAATTCTGGAATTTTTTAGTTTTAGAGTTTTTTAAATTTCAAGAGTTTGCCACTTACGGTTTCCAAGATACAGCAAACTGTTTAAACTACATAGTCAAAATTACATTAACTTTCAGAACTCCCTTTATTTTTTGTTGTGTTAAATATTATACAGACTACACCAATTAACAATAACTTTGGAAATTTCGAGAGTCTATATAAAAGAGTCTGTATATTACATTAGTATTTCAACATGTTTCGTTGCTCGCTTTAGAATACCCCTTAATCTTTAGCCCCTAGTTCTTACGGCTCTCAAGAAAACAGCCTGTGACAGAGAGAAAGACAGACGGACTGACGGACAGCGTATCGAAAACAATAAGATTAATTTACATTTGTGGTGTACAGAGCCCAAAAAACAACCTTTTCAAAAAGTAAGTTTTCAAAAAGTAATCATTTTCAAAAGAGTACCATTTCAAAAAGTACCCTTTCCAAAAAATATTTTTCAAAAAGTACCTTAAAACTACATTTTCAAAAAAGTATGTTTTCGAAAAAGTACCTTTACTTTAAAATATTATTGGTTAACAAAAAAGAATACCAAAATTATATTTTTACCCTTTTTCGGCCCCTAAATGTACAAATTTCAAAAAAGTACAAAGCACCTATCCCCTCATTTTTCTATTTTATTATGACGCTTTTGGAATTTTATGTCTGCCTTACTTAGATTCGGAGATATAAGAACACCGAGTTTACCCGTTTTTACCCCTTTTTCGTTCTTAGAGAATATATACAAACATATGCATTCAGTATGTGTATCAATTTGCATTAAAAATAGTTGTGTGGAAAAAAGTACCAAAAAGGGCTACCAATTTTACCCATTATATATTCAAATTTGTAAAAATACAAAACTGTTTTTGGAGGCTTTTGAAGGAGAGAAGAATGCATTTCAAGTTTAGTTTCTAACTTTATTACTTTAGGAGAAAAACTGTTAACAAAAAAAGTACCAAAATTATATTTTCACCCTTTTTCGGCCCCTAGATGTACAGATTTAAAAAAAGTTTCAGACACCTGTCCGCTCATTTTTCTATCTTATTATGATGCTTTTAGAATTTTATGTCTACCTTACTTAGATTCGAAGATATAAGGTTACCGATTTTACCCATTTTTACCCCTTTTAATCCCGTTAGAATTTAAGTTTTCGAAAATTCATTCTTAGAGAATATATACAAACATATTCATTCAGTATGTGTATCAATGTGCATAAAAAATAGTTGTATGAAAAAAGGTACCAAAAAGGGCTACCAATTTTACCCATTATATATTCAAATTTGTAAAAATACAAAACTGTTTTTGGAGGCTTTTTAAGGAGAGGAATGCATTTCAAGTTTAGTTTCTAACTTTATTACTTTCGGAGATAAACTGTTAACAAAAAAAGTACCAAAATTATATTTTCACCCTTTTTCGGCCCCTAAATTTACAGATTTAAAAAAAATTTCAGACACCTGTCCGCTCAGTTTTCTATCTTATTATGATGCTTTTAGAATTTTATGTCTACCCTACTTAGATTCTAAGATATAAGGTTACCGATTTTACCCATTTTTACCCCTTTTAGTCCCGTTAGAATTTAAGTTTTCGAAAATTCGTTCTTAGAGAATATATACAAACATATGCATTCAGTATGTGTATCAATTTGCAAAAAAATAGTTGTGTGGAAAAAAGTACCAAAAAGAGCAACCAATTTTACCCTTTATATATTCGAATTACAAAAAAGTACCAAAACATGTTTGAGGGCTTCGTAAGGATAGAATAATATATTTTGAGTTTAATTTCTATCTTCATTATTTTAGGAGGTACACGGTTAACAAAAAGTACCAAAATTATAATTTTACCCTTTTTCGGCCCCTAAATGTAAAAATTTCACAAAAATTACCAAACAGCCATCCGCTCATTTTTTGATCTTATTATGCTGTTTTTTGGAATTTTATGTCTACCTTATTTAGATTCGGAGATATAAGGTTACCGAATTTATCCGTTTTTACCCCCTTAGCGTTTGAATTTCCCAAAACGCCGTCTTAGTGGATGTATACATCCTGAGAGGAGCCCACATACGAAATTTCAACTTTCTAGCTTTACTGATTTTGGCTGGGCGATGATGAATCAGTCAGTCAGTCAGTCACTCAATAACGTTACTATTTTATTAATATAGATAGATATCTAATATAATTTGTGAAGAAATTTGAAAAACTCGATGATCGTTATTTTTTCTTAAGCAATGAATTTAGACTTTCGTAGAAAAATTCACTATTTTCTTTCAATCCTGGAGGTGGGGTGCATACTTTAATCGTTTTAGAATTTCAACGGCAGTAATTTTTGAAGTCTATTCTTTTGAAATATTGAAAAAAAATATAAAAATTTATTTTGAAAAAATTTTAAGAAAAACGTCGAACAATTAAGCTCTAGTTTTGTTAAAATTTAGCCATTTTTCACTCCCATTTCAAAATCTATACTACATGAATTGATATAACTAAAAAAAATACTTTCTGCATATTATTAAGGATTGTGTTAAAAATCATAAAATATTTTTCAGAAAATGTTGGCTATGCTATTACCGGCATAGTTGCGAAGTAGGGAATAAACTCTAGGCCAAAAGAAAAATTTTTATATTAAAAGCGAAATATCTTTGAATATCTTAAAGATATCGTAATGAAATAAAGTGTGTTACCTTCATCTATTCATAAACTTTACAACAATTTTAAATTCATTAAAATCAGATAATATTTGTAAAAATTATAAGGCCAACAACATTTTTCATGCCCGAGGTAGTCAACTTTTACACCCCGTAGCTCACCGTGTGTTTGAACAGGGTGTTCCAAATTTCAGCATTTTTAAAGCTTAGATCCTCCTCTATGATTTATACATGCATCATTTTTTAATTGGAGCGCAAGTTTCAAAGATACGTATTTATTACCTTATTTTTTTGAATTGGAACCACTGAGTGGCGTATGATTAATATTAATTTATGATCAAATTTAGTAAAAGCGCAATAACTTTGTTCTAATTAAAGAGATTTTGTTTAATTGCATAAAAACTCATTTGAAGCTCAAACAGAGCTTCAGTTTTTTTATTTTAACTGTTTTAGCTTTAAACTTAACACAAAAATAATGCAACTACTTCACAAAATATATATTTGAAAAATTTTTTTCTTTCAAATCCTTGTTTATTCAACAATCATAAACTCCTGTTTGTTTTAACAGAGTAAATATTTTAGTCTCACTTTCTTTATCCCCATCTCCACCATAAAGTTTTTTTTTTTTTAATTTTGATGGCTGAAAAAGCACTTTACCAAAATATGATAAAAAAAATGTAAAAAATGCAAAAGTAAATGTTATTTCAAAAACTAAATTAAGATTGAAATGTAAAACTGAAAACGTTTTATGCTTTACAGCCAATATTGAGTTATAGAAAGAAAAAAAAACGACAACAACGATAACAGCATTTTGTAATCGATAGAAATATAGAATTGGATTGAATTTACGTTTGATGTAAAGGAAGGGGTATGAATTAGTATTTGTAAAGTATAAATGACAAACTAGACACAAGACGCGTTAGAGTTGCGTGCTTTATATACACGTATGCCTAATATAAAAAAGAAAGGGAAAAATGGAGTTTTAACAAATAAAACAATATTCTAGAGCAAAAAATCAGTCAAGTGCATAACTTACAATTCCGTGAATATAAATTTATATGCCCAAATATACAAATACAACACACATACATATAACAAAGGTATAACAAACAGCCAACAGAATTGAATGTAATATACGAAAAGAATAGACAAGGAGTGAAGAAGTAGAGGTGTCGCTTTTTTTTTGCTTCGAAGCAAGTTAGTTAAAACAAAATCAAACAAATGTCACAATGTCTAAATATTATCACACATTCCCGCATGCAATTTTCGATTGCAAAACAACAATGAAATTTTTGTGTATTTTTAAACAGCAAAAACATATCATGATGTCAGTCAGCAGCTTCAACGCAAAATTATTGTGAGGGCCACAATTTTTATTAAGTTTCGTTATTGTTACTTTTTGTGCTTTACTTTACTAGATGGTCTATAGTGAAGCTTTAAAGTCAAATCAGTCAACTGGCAACTGTGATATATCGACTAGACTTGTTCGTTATTCTTTTGGTTTTTTTTTGTTGTTCTTTTTGCAACATTTGATTTTGGACAAATATAAAATATGTACAATGTTCATTTCTTTTTGCTGATGAAGCTTAATTTAATAAAAGTTATATTTATGAAATTAATTAAACGGGAAAGTTTATAAGAAAAAGCAAATGTTTTAAATTCTACTCTGTTCTCTACGAATTAACTTTACTTATCATGTAAATGTCGTATTTGGAGGTTTAGTGAATAATGTTTTTTTCTGTGGAAAAGGAAACCTAAAATTAGTTCCATTCGATGAGTCCCAGGCAAATACATGGCAACATCGAAAGGAGACCGTAAAAGGACTTAAGTATGAGCAAAAATTACGACATAAAATATTTTGTTGTTGCATTTTTTTAAGTTTTTTTTTTTTTTTAATTTAGTAAGAAAGCAAAAAACATTGTAAATGAGAATCATGTATATGGCTCATACTCATTTCAAATGCTGTTTTCTTTTCCCTTGAAAATATTGCATAAAATAAACGCGTAAATTTTAAAATGGAAACTGCTTTAGCATGATTTAATAGATTGTAAATAAATGTACATAATTTTTATTTTTTTTTTTTTGTGTAAAACTGTCCATTATGTGTTAAAAACAAAAATACGATTTTCCCCTCTACATACAAAATGGCGTGTCCGTAATGCATGCTATTGATTTTCCACAATAAGAAACTGTGAATTTTTAAAAAAAAACGAGACTAAATTTATAACCGTTTTAGAATATTTGCATTTGTTTCTCTTATTTCGTACATCAAACTTTTTAAAAATTATTATTTGAGAAATTATAATTTTTTAAATTGTTGGTGTCCGCAGTCATGTGTATTGAGCGTTACCAGTTTTTAGTACAATTCATTACTCAGTTTAATTCTTAAAATTGCATTAACAACATACACTAAAATAACAGCGTAGCCTTAGTACTTCTAAATATTTAAAAGTTTTGTGAACTTTGTTAAATAGTTTCATCAATCAAGCATCGTTTGTATCAAATAAAATGTGTTGAGTGTTATGCATATTTTTTTAATATTATTGAAATTTTTTAGGGAATACTTAAGAATCTCAGAATTGTATTGAATTCAAAAATAAAGTATGTATTCTGAAATAATTATTGAATTCGTATAAAAATGTATTGATCGCGACGTAAAAAAATTTTTTTAATATAATAATTTATCTATAAATTTTAGGACTTTAAAAAAAGTTAACAGCAGCTGAAGGATATAAACGATATAACGAACATTTTCTGTTTACAAATTACCGGTTTTCTTTGAAAAGATTATGCTTCTTTCTCACTGTGGGTCGTATTTTGCAACAAAAAAGTTATTTTATATTGACATAACTTTTGACATTGTTGGTCGATTTAATTAATATAAGACTTATTTGAAAAAAGAGTTAGCTCATTTATAAACTTTTGTAAAGTATTATTTTATAACATAAACATTTTTTATTTTTCCATGTTAACCCATGTTAAAATTGAAAAAGTGGTCATAACTTTTAATTTCGTCCTGCGATTATTATAATTTTTTGTTTTTAGAGAGTAGATGTATAGTGCTTTCAAACCCTATACTCATTTTTGGTGATGTGTTTTTTTTGCGAAAATCATTCCTGGACCAACCGCGAAAACATATGTAACGCTCAATACACAAAAATTTTAAAAAATCGAAATATATAATTTTATTTGAGGAACTATTGAATAAGGCGAAAACTATAATAAAAATAATATCTGGTTTTGATAAAAGTAAAAGATTTTCGTTTAAAAAGTATGTAGATTCGTTACTGAAATTCTAACATACATTAGAGCGGTCGTAAAAAATTAAATTTGGATTTATTAAACTCTCATACCCCAAATCGATGGGTACATATTTATAAAGAAAAAAATATCTTTAAAAAATTCAGGTCAATCAGCTAAGATTAAACCAAGCCTTACCGAAGTTTGAGACAATACTCTTTTCTGTCTTGGCTACCTCATAACTTATAAAATATAGTATTTAAAAAAAGTTCTTCTACAAATTAGCTGTCTGTTATCAGCTTTTGCCTTACCGACTTTTATCTAAATCGCATATTTACCAAAATATACAGCAATATCGAAAACAGCCAATAACTATTAAATTCTCAAAAAAAAAACCCCCATAATTTTACAATTTTCGGTAAACTTTTCTAGATATGAGAGTTGTTTGTTTTATTTTTATCAGCTCTAGTTTTCAAGGTATACCGTTATGTCATACATATATGTATTAGCATAACTGGAAAAAGGTTTACTCTATTCAGCAAAAAAAGAAAAACCAAAATTCGGCATCAATATTGTCTTCAAGCCGATTAAACACTGTTTTTAAATCTGCCTATTAGTTTCAGAGATATTGTAAAAGTTTTAGCTTGAAAATTAAAAATTGTATACAAACCTTAAAGTTTTTTTTTTAAATTCATAAAAAAAATAAAAATACTCCAACGATACCATTTTTTTTGTCCTCTATCATGTTGCTTAATATATTCCAAAGGAAATTAGCTTAGCGCCTTTTTGTTCAAATTGATGGACAACTTTTGGTTTTATTCACAATTTAGTGAGAGTACTTTTCAAAATTTTTTATGAAATTTTAAATTTTTAGGCTAAAACTTTTAGGATATCTCTAAAAGTAATGGACAGACTTAGAAACAATATTCGCTCGGCTTAAAGATAATTTTGATGGCGAATTTTTGGTTTTCTGTTTTCCTGGACAGGGCGCACCCTTCTCCAGTTATGCCAACATATGTCGTGCTAGTACCTTCAACTATGACACAACGGTACATCTCGAAAACTAGATCTGATAAGAAAATCGCGTGCAGGCTCGCGTTTAGCGGCCCAAAATTTCTAAAGAAACAGATTTCAGTTTTAGGGAACGAATAAGTCTACCGAAATTTATAAATTAGTGTAATCGCTTTGAAATTTTAATTGTTATGGGATTTTTTCGATATTGTTGTTTATTTCGTTAAATATGCGACTTAGATAAAAGTTGGTATGACAAAAGCTGTTGGCAACACAGACAACTTTTTTGAAGAAATTTTTTTGTAAATATTTTACTTATTAAGTTATGAGACATAAAATATAGAATCGAAGCATTTGCTCAAATTTTGGTGGCCGTGCAGCAACACGCCTTAATCTTAACTGATGGACCGTAATTTTTTTATGATCGTTTTTTATAAATACCCATCGAGTTGGGGTATGAGACTTGAAGAAATCCATATTTTATTCTAATGTACATAATTACATTTTTGCTTCCTATGGCGTATGATTAATATTAATTTATAATAAAATTTACGAAAACTTCAATAACTTTGTTGAAAATTGTACAAATTCTAAAACTCGAAATTTCTAACGCTAAAGATAAATGGGACTATTTAGCAACGAAAATATTTTGAATTTTATTATACTCAAAAACAGAAAAACTAAACAAGAAATTTAAAAATTGTTATAATAATTTGGTTTACTTTAACGTTTAAAGATTGCAGTCATTTAAAACTTGAAGAGACAAAACAAAAAAAATTATTACATTAGAGTGAATAAACGAAAAGCAGGTAACTTTAGCGTAATTAAAAGTATATTCAGCAAAGTGGGAGTGCGAATCTCATACGAAGTTTTCGGTAATTACTCTGTACACATATTGTTTTCACAGTGCTGTTGGCTGAACTAGTCAAGACGTTGCCTATTAAGCAAATGACGAGAATCAAGAGCCTGAGTTCGATACTGTGAGCAGTCATCAACATTAAAATTTTTTTGTGATGTGCATTGCCGTCTTCGTACGTATTTCAACCATGGAATTGTCAATCAATTAAAATAGAGAATAAAAAAATATAAGTTAAATAGGCTACTAAGTAGCGTAATAATTTCATTAAAACAATGAAATAATTTCATTAAAATAATGACAGAATATCATTAAGATAATGACAGAGTTTCACTGAACTAATGAAATAATGTCAATAAAATGGTGAAACAGTTTCATTAAAACAATGAAATAATTTCACTGATATAATGAAATATGTTCGTTAGCTTAGGGAAATTATTACATTGGAGCAATGAAATTATATCATATATTTAATGAAATTTTCATTCAAATAATTTTAACGCAACTTGTTTTATTAATCCAACGTAGCGTGACATTGTTTAAGTTTTAATGAAATTTTTCATGGGATTAATGTCAAAATTCACAGAATTTATGAACAAAATTCACAGAATTTATGAACAAAATTCTTTCAGTGTTCGGTTTGTCTAATGTGCCTGGTCTAAAGAATAACAATTTGTTCACTGCCGTGATACATTGTTTACTACAACAATTATATAGTTGTTGTAACCATAACCATTGTTACAATCGTAAGAAAAATTAAATTTGGATTTCTTCAAATCTTATACCCCAAATCGATGGGTATTTATAAAAAACTATCATAAAGAAAATTTCCCTTACCCATTAATAGTTCAAATGATTACACTAATTTACAAATTTCGGTAAATTTATTTGTTTCCTAAAACTGAAAGAGGTTTCGTTAGTTATTTAGCTGCTGAACGCGAATCTACACTCAATTTTTTATCAGCTCTAGTTTTCGAGACATATCGTTATGCCAAAATTGAAGGCACTTGCACGACATATATTGGCATAACTGGAGATGGGTTCGCCCTACTCAGTAAAAAAGAAAAGCCAAAAATCCGACACAAAAATTATATTTAAGCCGAGCGAACGTTGTTGCCAAATCTGCACATTAGTTTCAGAGGTTTCAGTTTAAGTCTAAAAATTAAAAATTTTTAAAGTTCTCTCACTAAATTGAGAATAAAATCAAAAGTTGTTCAGCAATTTCAGCGAAAAAATCTCATTTCCTTTGGAATATATATACTATGGCTACATGATACTGGACAAAAAATGGGGTCGTTGGTGTATTTTTATTTTTTTATGAATTATTCAAAACGAATTTTTTTTAATTTTTTATAAAATTTTTAGTTTTCAGGCTAAAGCTTTTACGATATCTCTGAAACTAATAGGCAGATTTGAAAAAAATTTTGGGTCGGCTTAAAGCTAATTTTTGTGTCGAGTTTTGGTTTTTCTTATTTACTGATTAGAAGAGTAAATATTTCTCCAATTATTCTAATATATGTCGTGCAAGCAGCGATGCCATTTCAAAAATGATTTGATGAATTTGGGGTTTTTTTGCGATATAACAAAAAACGATATGACATTCTGTGTTGTCATATCGTAAGTTTTTAACGATATGACAACACTAAGATAGTCATATACGTACGGTGTTGTTATATCGTAAAAAACTTACGATATGACAACACAGTATGTCATATCGTTTTTTGTTATATCGTAAAAAAGCCCCAAAAATAGCATCGCTGCGTGCAAGAACTTTCATTTTTGACATAACGACATATCTCGAAAACTAGAGCTGATAAAAAAATTTTGTGAAGATTAGATTTTCGCGGCCTAAATAACTAAAGAAACAACTATCATATCTAGGGAACGAAAAATTTTATCGAAATTAGTAACATTATGGGCTGTTTTTTTAGATTTCAATACTTATTGGCTATATTGCTGTATATATTGTTCAACATGCAATTTAGATAAACGTCGGTAAGGCTAAATCTGTTGGAAACTTAAGAGACAACAACTTTGGAGAAGATTTTTTTTTTTGTAAATATTATATGTGTTTTGTTATGAGATATAAAAGACAGAAAAGAGCAATTGCTCAAACTTTTGTTAATCTTAACTGATTGGCCTGAAATTTGCCACAGGAAATTACGCATTCATTGCCATCGCCGATCTTGACCGCAACAACTTTTTCCAAATTTTCTAAACCTCAATGTTGCTTGAAAACAAACAATCTATTTTTAAGCCGATCTTCCAATTGATCAATTTAATTTTTCGACAAATTTTCTTAAATTTAATAAATTTATTGTTTTCGAAAAAAAAACAACTACAGACTAGACATTTACCCCAACTATAACAGGCAGCAAAAGGGAAATATTACTTTTACGCATCTCATGATATAAAAAAAACAACGAAACGTAGACTTCAAAACTTAATTTTAGTTACAAATGCTGATGTCTCTAACAATACAAAAGAGCGCAAAAAAACACCTCAAACGGAAGTGAGACCATAAGGACAATTCATACATACGACGAGCAACTGATGGATGTGCTGTATGAAAGAAAAAAAAACAAAAACCGGACCAAGCAGCAATTTTATGACAAGAGTAAGTAGTTGGCATTTGTAGCAATCACATTATTGAACGATGAATATGTTTGTGCGGAGAGTTCAATTCAAGGAGGCTCATTGCGGTGATGGTTGTTGGGGTGTTTTGGCAACATTACGGCGATTGTATGCTAAACTAAAGAAAGCATAGAGAGAACAGGTTTGGCTGTGATGATTGACGTGCCTTTTATTGATGGTCTTGATTGGTTTTTTTACCTTTACAAATATGCACACACCTACTCATTCATGTGTAAGCTAAATATACAAGCCTTAAAAGGACAATACACATGCAAGTATTCATATGAAGGCTTATACAGGGATTTCTTGATTTTTTCTCTCTTCTTCTGCAAAATACAATAAACCATACCTGGTGTTTTAGTCGTTAGTTCAATATGTGCGTAGAAAATATGTACAAAAAATATTATAAATCAGTTATGATTTCATTAGATTCGATTCGAAACAAAAGTAGGCACTCTTTCCATCTTTCCTTTTCCCAAAACTCATTCTTTGAATGTTTTGTCTACTGGTTGACTACTACCTACCAGTGGACTATGATTGTTTTGTTTTTATTCTAGAGAGTTTAAGGAAAGTAAGGAATTGTTAGATTTGATGTTTGCGTTTTTAATCAACAACATTTGTTTGCTCCTTCTCCCGAGGACTTTCTCTTTGTTCTATATGGATGTCAAAATACAGGGTATTGTAGACGTTAAATACTATTTTTAGCAATTGATGCGTAACTTGGTTTTAAAGCAAGTTTAGAAAATAATAAAGAGAAGAAAATAGAAAAAAATAAAAACAAATTCAAATAAACTAATCAAGTGTCTGCCATCATAAAAGTTAAACTAAACATTTGTTACCATTTCCGTTTCCTGTGTGGATGTAAAAAAAAAAAAGAAAAATGATAAACACAATTCAGTTTACTTGTAAATTGTTTTAAAATTTGACTTTTTAACAGTTATTTAAACATTTTATTATTTATTTGATGGATTACTATCATATCCTTAACCATTCTTTTTATTTCTTCTTTAAATATATGTTGGACAAATATAAACAACAACACTCTCATCAATAACACCAGCCAGAGTTGTTACCTACACTCATACACAGTGTTACACTAACAAGAAAACCATTTGCCAATTTAATTCACATTTCTCATACTTCTTTTTTTTTTTGCCAGGATCATATCAAACTCGTATCATCATATTCGTCAAGCCTCAGTGACTTGTTTCATCCATTGCGTCCGCACGCGTTAATACTTTAATCCTTTTGCCTGTGTATGAGTTAGGCAAAAACCGACCAACTCCTTTGCTCACAGATAAACATAGCAAAACATTTTAAAGAAGAACAAAAAATAAATTGATGGAAAAAAAAGACAAAAAATTTTTAGGGTATTAAATCGATGAAGTATTAACGACTTAATTGCATGTTTGTGAACCATTTTGCAATAACATTCAAACAAAAATTCCTTACTCCTGCCTTACAATGTTTTTTTTTTTTCTTATTTTTGCTTTTGCAATTTATTTAGTTGTTCCTCTATATCAATACATTCCATTTTTTAGCTTTTATTTTACATATTTTTTTATTTTTTGCCATTTTATTTCTTCTAGCAAATATATATTTTTTATTTTTATCAAGTTCATTAGCAGGGCTTAACTGATGTTCTCTTTTATAAATAACATTTTTCGGTAGTTCTTATTTAAAGCAGCAACTTTTTTAACAACTGCAAATTCTTTACTAAACGCATTTGTCGTGTAAACAATTTCTTTGAATAAAATCATATAAGTGCTTTAGAATTTTAACGGAATATTTCAATTGAAAAATCCTGTGAGGAAGGCGTATGATTGATATTAATTTGAAGTTAATTATACTATTTTCATATTTGTCTAGCGATAAGAAAAAAAATTTAGATTTCACAGTTTTTTTTAAGATTTCATAATGAGCCAAGAAATGATCACAAAAAACTAGATTACACAGTTCGACATATATGATTTTTGTTGTGTAAGTTTTTGGAATAAATTTTCTTTCATGAGAAACTAGAAAAAAATTAATATCAATTTAGTTTTCAACACACACAGTAGAACATAGCATCTCTATTTGCGGCAGCCGCTATACTGTCATCACCAGCAGATCATAGGAACGCTACTTTCGAAAGCCGCTGCACTTCCATCATCAGTACTTATGTGAATTTTTGCTTATCACCACTTGTGAGCTGGCTCTGTAGATAGTGATTAAAATTCTTATATACGGCGGACTCTCATTCTAAACGTACATTTTGCGTTGTTTTTTTTTTGTTTACCAATGTAACTAAATGAAATCTGAGAAGGTAGGATTTATCTTATAGTTTTCGCCTTATTCAATGGATCCTGAAATAAAATTATATTTTCGATTTTTCAACATATTTGTGTATTAAAAGTTACATTTCCTTTCGTGGTTGGTCCGGGAATGATTTTTGCGAAAAAATACTGCACAAAAACTGAGTAAAGGGTTTAAAAGCACTATACATCTACTCTATAAAAACAAAAAAATATAATAATCGTAGGATGAAATTAAAAGTTATGGCCGTTTTTTCAATTTTTACTTGGGTTCACATGGAAAAATAAAAAAAAATTTTATGTTTTAAAATAATTATTTACAAACATTTACACATAAGCAAAAAGTAGGCTAACTCTTCTTTCAAATAAGACGTATTTTAATAAAATAGTCCAACAATGTCAAAAGTTATGTCAATTTCAAATAATTTTTTTGTAGCACAAAATGCGACCTACCTACACTCTAAAACACTTTTGTTGAAACTTAGGTCGATAATAGTCGGCAACACTTTACAAATTATTATCGACCTAAAATTACACACGCATTATTTTTAAGCAAAATGTTTTTACTAAAAAAAACGATTGGCTAAGTGCAGGTTTGAACCGCGACCTTCTGACTGATAGTCTGACGTATCTACCATTCAGCCATAGCCGTATTATACTTTATGTTAAATTTTTTCCACTTAGACTAAATATGTTTAATTTGAAAGGTTTTTTCTATAATAAAATAACTACAAAATCGATGTAATTTTAGACAAGGAGAAATTTTCAACATAAATTTAGATAATATATATGATCGTAAATTTGAAGTAATGTTTTAGAGTGTAACACAGCTGTAAAAAATTTCAATCAATTTTGATTGCAATCAAAATGATTTCAACCAAATTGATTACATTCTTTGATTTCAAAATGATTTCAGTTTTCAAACTTTCAATCATGTCAAGATTGCAATCTTTTGTGATTGCAATCATTTTGAATTCATTTATTTTGAAATCATTGATTGCAATCAATTTAATTGCAGTCAATTTGATTGCACTCAAATTTTGTTGAAATCCTGTGATTTCAATCAATTTCTCTGAAATTACTACTACTATAGTTAAGTCCAACAAAATAGTATAAAAAACCGTACCAAACCGTAGGTTGTTAGCCATTTCATGCAGTTTTTTCATTATCAGAGTAAGCTTTATTTCTAGAAGAATGTGTTTCATTTGAAGAGGACGATGATTTTGATTCTGATTTAATTTTGATTGCAATCACTGGATTTGATTGCAGTCAATTAATATAGAAATGAATTTCAAAAAATTGATTGCAATCATTTTTATTGAAATGATTTCATGATTTCAAATTGAAATCACGAAATCAAATTTACGATTTTGATTGCAATGAAAAACTAGCAATCATTAACATGAAATCATGTGATTGCAATTAAATTGATTGCAATCTTTTACAGCTCTGCTACCTAATATATAGAAGCTAAATTTTTTCATAGAAAACCAGAAATTTTTAAACAGATAATGTTCTTTATATCGTTTTTACCCTTAAGCTGCTGTTGACTTTATTTAACGTCCTAAAATTTATAGATAAATTATATTAAACAAATTTTTTACGTAACGCTCAATACATTTCTATACGAATTCAATATTATTTCAAAACACACACTTTATTTTGAATTCAATACAATTCAGATGTACAATCTTCGATATATTTTAACATAAGCTCCAAATTTCAATTATATTAAACAAATATATAGATAACACTGAATACATTTTTTTGGATACAAACGATGATTGATTGATGAAATGGTTTGCAATATAATACTATTTAGCAAAGTTCACAAAACTTTTAAATATTTATTTTAGTGTATAGTGTTAACGAAATTTTAATAATTAAACTGAGTAATGAAGCGTACTAAAAAAGCGTAACGCTCAATACACAAGACTGCGGATAACAACAATTTAAAAAATTTTTAATTTCGAATATATTTCAAATATGTTATATGTGAAATAAGAGAAGTAAATGCAAATATTTTAAAACGGTTATAAATTTAATTCCGTTTTTGGAAAAATTCATAGTTTCTTAATGTGGAAAATCAACAGCATGTATTACGGACACGCCATTTTGTATGAAGAGAGTATAAACAGTATTTTCGTTCTTCGTTTTTAGCACATAGTGAACAAAAAAACTGTTTATCCGCCCGACAAAATCTTGCCTTTAACTGTTGCCAAGTTGTAATAATAGCCCCAAATCATGCTAAAGCAGTTTTGATTTAAAAAATTTATGGGTTTATGATTATTTTAATTTCGTCAACCTATTTATTTTTGCTTCTATATATTTTATTGGGCTCAAGGTCAGGATTTACAAAATAATAAACAAACTTTATTAAAATGACATTTATTATCCCTGAAGAAGCTATCCATTGAGATAGCGAAATATTATATGAAATAAAGTTTGTTTATTATCTTGTAAGTCCTGACCTTAATGCATTTATTTTATGAAATATTTTACTATAATTTCAACGGACACGCAAAAAGCATTTAAAATGAGAATCACCCAATTCACAAGTGACATAGTATTGATGTTACTCCAGTCTAGCATTGATGACACTTAAGCTATGACAAAATTCTATGATGACGTGTGTCATCAGATTAATGTCTGTTTTCGTTTTATTGATGACATGAGTCATAGCATTGATGTCAGAATACTGATCATAGGGTGTAATCAATGCGATGAGTGTATATGGACGCTTGCCAGAAATATGGTTTTTATAATTAGGAGTTCCGGCACACAGTGGCGTAAATTAAATATAAATCCAGTTAAGTGCTACTTTGACTCGCACTCGAAGGGTTCCGTACGAATACTATCTACATACGTATATCCCTTTTTTTGGTTTGGCGATTTTTATTTTTTTTCGAACTTTAATTTTAGCGTGCTTTTTTCCCTTTTTGGCAAACTTTTTCCTTTTTTTTGCGATTTTTGTTAGTTTTGGTCATATATTTCGTTTTGGCGATTTTTTTTGTTCCTGACGATATTTTTAGGATTGACGATTTTTTTAGCTTTAGCGCTTTTTTTGTTTTGGCGATTTTTTAGTTTAGCATTTATCACATTTTATCAGCAATTTAATGGTGTGATAAAAGTTAATATAAGATGTTTAGTAAAAAATTGACAATTATAAAACAAACAAAAAAAGTCGAGGCAAAAAATTAAAAATTTCAATTTCGATATTAATATCTCTTAAACTATAAAAGATACGAAAATAATTTATTTTGTCTAGCAAAATCCAACGCACTTAAAATTTTACAAATCGGTTAATATTTACGAAAGTTACAAGCCACGCAATATTTTTCATACCCAAGGTAGTCCTAACTCCTTTAACTCCTTGTAACTCCGCCTCTGGTGCAGCTAAAGACTTCAAGAGACACTGTTCTGAAAGCCTGGCTCTCCCTCTGCAACCATTCAATTTTTATACAAATCGATTTAGTAGTTTAGAAGTTCCATACTTATTACCACTTTTTTTAATGTACACCTCTGTGCTACATGGAACACAGAAAAAACTAAATTTAATTTTCTGTAAACGAATTCAATGAAATAGTAAATATTTTGTATAGGAATGGACCTACAAACAAATTTGTAAATATAGACAAAAATCAACAAAATACAAAATACAACAATTTGTCTAAAAGTATATACAAATTGTAAGCAAATCAATTTACTAAATCAAACAAAAAAATTTACTAGATTTTCTGCAAAATATCAAACAATATTTTGTCTGAATTAAACAATTAGTCTATAAATACTAACAAATATTAAACAAAAAAATTTACTTAATCAAACAAAAATATTTACTGGATTTTTTGTGAAATATCAAAAAAAAATTTTTGCATCATTATCCATTAAGCATTTATGAAATTTCACTTTGTTAAATGTGTTCAAGTCTGAATGTTTATCTAAAGACTCTAAAAAAATGAATGAGAATTAACGCAACGACATTAACGAATTGATTCGCTCAAAAATCTTGAGTAAACAAACTTGGTACAATCGCATTCCTTTTGCTATCATTGTTGCTGTTGTTACTTGTGTGTATATCGTCATCGGGGTTGTTTTTTTACGACACAGTTTTTCATTAATTATGTAAAGAACATTTACTGAAAATGAAATTTATTTTTAGACAAACTTTTGTTTGAAAATTTTTTGGTGATAATTTTTTCTGTGAAGTACTACAATTTTAAGATGTAAAATTCTTAATCCAAACAAATCTCTTTCATTATGCTAAAGTTTGTAACTTTTTACGAAGAGAGATTTGGGCACGGGACAACTTCCATAGAAGAAGGAAAGAATAGTTCATTCATTTTCAACCTCCACAGCACAACACCAACTTTATTTTCAAAGGCCAAAACATCTTCTAATCAGTAAAATGAGAATTATAATTATTTCAACATATAAAAGTTTTCAAATTAAATCTACCATCCTAATTAAAGTTAAATTAACCCTGACTGCATGTTCTATCGTGTAAGTTGGAATTAATTAACTCTAACCTTGTTATATAATGGATTGCCTCATGTACAATTGTTTTTGAATAAAAATATTATCAGTTTTAGAATAATATAAATTACTTTGGATTAATCAATGTAGGCGAAATTAAAATCTCTTTAAATAAAATATGATTTTAATTAGCATTTGATCTGATGTAATTATAACAAAAAAGCCGTCTGTTTAATTTTTCTAAAAATATCAAAGTTATCATTTAGACAAAACTATGTATCAATTAAGTTATGAGGTTAGTCGAACTGTATGGGTTTATATCCAAAGAAATTTATTTACTTTTGCCTTGAGTTCGGTTTTAATTTGATTTTTCAATTAAATTATATTTTTATTTACAGGTAAATGTGAAGCATGTAGATAAAGAAAATTTTGACTGCGCGGAGGGTTGAACTGACGTTTCGATAGCTCCTGCTAATTTCATTAGAGTTCTTTACCGCTTAGACCGCTCGAACTTAATTGTTAAATGTTAAAGCCTTTAGACTTTAACAAAAAGGATGTATATGTTCAAATAAACTGAACAAACAAACATTCACACACACTAGTACTTGTAATTATCAATGATAGTTCATACCAGAATAGAGAAATAATAATAAATAAAAAAAAGAACATTAACAAAAGACAAAAGAAAAAAGTGAATATCAATAACTATCAAATGAAATACAGCTCTAAGACTGAAAGTATGAATTGATTAAAAGTAGATGATATTCAATCGCCGACTTTGGTCGAGTGTTCTAAGCGGTGAAGAACTCTGATGAGATTAGCGGGAGCTATCATAACGTCAGTTCAACCCTCCACGCAGTCAAAATTTTCTTTATCTACATGCTTCACATTTATCTCTAAATAAAAATATAATTTAATTGAAAAATTAAATTAAAACCGAACGCAAGCCAAACATAACAAAACTATCAGGTATGTGATGGAAATCGATTCCGAAAACGAAACAATTTTGAAAGGTGGGTTTTAATAATATTTCTTCATTAAAGACAATTTTATCACATATATTATAAAAATATTTCTTTATTACAAAAGAGTTGTATCACAAAAATTATAAAACTTTGATGAGAACTGCTTTAAAATGATTCGTTTTCAAAATCGATTTCCATCACATACCTGTATGTATTTTATTTTTTACCTTTAATTAATTCAGCTTTATATTTAATTAATTGCATGTTGGCAATAGTTACCTGAAAAGATAAAAGAGGGAAGCATTTAATAATTTATTTAAGCAATTAGATATACATATTACAATAAAAAATTTTAAAACACATTTCAAACTTGATTTTTATAACATCTAATTATACTTTAACCTAAAAAAAACTTCAACTAAACTAGACCTTAAAGCTTTTTATAAATTTTATTTTCAAAAATTTATTACCACCACCCAGCCAGCTGCTTTTCATTTAGTAAAAATCTAAAAGGAAAAAGCAAAATGAAATGTTTTATAATGACATTTTTGCACATAAAACGCACACGCACAATGAAAATGAAACACCCTCTCAATACACACTCAACCCCACATAAAAGATACAAACTACGAAATGCAGAGGAAAAAGGAAAAACAAACGACAAAAATCAATTTTCCTTTTTTTCGAAACGCATTTTGTTTTTAAACACATACAAGCACACGCATATACACATACGACATAATACTACCATTAAGCCTACACACATAATACAACTAAAGTTCCTTTTTGGGGGGGAGGGGGGTTTACGCACATTCTTTAGAGATACATACATACAAATGTTTTGTGTATGTGCGTGTATGTGTATTTAAGTGTGAGTGCGTGCATATAAATGCTTTTCTATGTATATACAGCATTTTTGGGCATTTCACTTTTGTTCCTTAGTGCAGGGAGGAAGGATAAGGAAAAATTTAGGTTAAAATTGGAGTGAGATAAATTTGGAACAGAACAGTACAAGTAAATAGAGGAAAAATGTTAATACATACACAGGAATATATACAGGGAGTAGCCTGTGAAAAAGAATTGCATTAAAAGTTAAGAAGAAAAAAAGAAGAGAGAAAGAGATAGAAGAGCAATAACTTAAATTAAATTAAAATTAATCAATAAAATTTGAGTAAAATAATTGTGTGAAGGAAAGGCAATAACATATTTAGCAAACAACATTACAAATTGTATATTGGCAGGTTGAAATGGGATTTAATTCCGTTTCCTTCACTACAGGTGGGAAAGGTATAATACATAAGATTGTCATTCCATTTGCAATGTTATACCATTTAAAAGGCATTTTCTTCTTCCGTCATCTTTTTCTACCACACACATTCCAACCATAATTTGCTTCTTTGCTAGCCCTTTGCGGAAGCACCAGCCCTCCGATTACCTTTATGGCCTCCACTTCAACATCACTAAATAGAAAATTCACAAGAAATCCAAAGTTCAGGAAAAAATCTAAAATTTACGACAAAATCAAAATTTCACTAAAAGCTAACATTCTAAAGATATTGAAATCTAACTACTTTTTCCAAAAATCTTAAAATTTACCACAAAAGCAAAATTTCACCTTAAATTGAAAAGGGAGAGCATTGGTTTATAAGTGTCCGAAATATTGCAAGACAACCAACCAACTGTTTCTACTACACATTTCTCACATGTTTTATGTTGATTTTTTTAGTAATCACGTCAGAAGACCTTGAAAATCCTTTTGACGTGGAAAAAAAAATAAATTTAATTCGAATAATTTTAATCGAATATATTTATTTAAATAATTTTTGGTCAAATAATTTTAAGCGAATACTTTTTATTTCAATAATTTTTAATCGCACAATTTTGATAGAAATAACTTTGATTTAAATAATTTTTATCCGAATAGTTTGTATTCGAATAATTCTTATTTAAACAGATTTTTCTCTGTTCCTATAATGAATGGCCTTGTCGACGTCACATCAACATGACACCAAAAATGTTAACTTGTCTACTTACTCGTTGTCGACAACAATTGACTACTATTGACAATCTCTTTCCATGCTCTAAGGCTTCGAAAATTAATAGAGCTTGTTAATAATACATAGTCAACTGTTGTTGACAAAGACTTGACAAGTGACCATTTTTGGTGTCGTTTTGATGCGACGTCGACGACGCCATTCATAGTAGGGGGAATAGCTTTATTATTCAAAAAAATTTTGGTTTTTAAATTTAATTATTGGAATAAATTCTATTCGAATAATTATTATTTAAATAATTATTATTCGAAAAATTATTATTCGATTAATTATTATTCGAATAATTATTATTCGAACAATATCTACTCAAATACATTTATTCGAATAATTATATCGAAAGATTTTTATTTGAATACTTTTTATTCGAATAATTGATTCGATTAATTTTAATTTGCATTTTTTCCGACAACTTTTACTTAAGAAAATAATTGTGTGTGTGTAGGTGTGAGCTAATAAATATGGCATTCAGTTAGTTTTTTATGGTGTTGCACATTGTCGTTACCTATAGACACATCTATAGATACATCTTCTGAGCACCTTAAGCGATTTCCGTTAAATAAATTTTAGTTTATAGGAAAGGACCTAAGCTTATCGCTTATTACATATACATATTTATTAATTTTCATCCGCATAATTTTTATTCGAGTATTTTTTTTTTCATATACAAAGTTCTTTCCGAAATTCGTAACAACTATTATTCGAGTAAGTTGTATTCAAATACTTTTTATTCAACTATGCAATCCTTTCGAGAAATTTTACTTTCATCATTTTTTATAACAATCGCTGATTCGATTATATATTTGTGTTCGAGTATTATTCATATGAGTTTTATTTAAGAATACAATTGTGTGTTGTATGACCTATTATATATTCCATGCAGTTGGGTTTTTTTGGGAAATGACGTTGTACATCATCATGAAATAAGAATAAAGTGGTAAAATACATACATATTGTCGTATAAAATGTAAAAGGACCATCATTTTTAAAAACGTAATAAAAAGTAAACTATGTATGTATTGTGATTTTAAAAACAATTTTTTTTTGGTTAGTATCCTTATTAAAGTCTGACTCAATGATAGTGTGCCGTCAAAACAATTTTTGTAATCACAATAGTTTGCATTTTATTAAGTTTTTTTATATCTCCTGAAAAATTCTTAAAAATGTATAGGACCTTTTGCATTTTATCTGACGATATGTATGTACTATACATATGTGTATGTATGTCTGTATGTATGTACGTAAACATATAGAATTTCTAAATCACTTATGCGATTTGCATGAAATAAATAGTAGTTCAAAGGAGAGGAATTAATTAAGCTTTTCGATTATTATACTTATTAATTTTAATCGGAATAATTTTTATACGAATAATTTTTAATCAAATACTTTTTGTACAAATAGTTTTTATTCCAAAAATTTTTACTCGAGTTATGTTTTTTTAAATTGTTATTCGAATAACTTTTATTCGAATAACTATTATTCGAAAAAATTTTATTTTAATATCTTTATAATCAAATAATTCCTTTGTGATACTTTTCATTCGAAGAGTTCTTTTGAAAATTGTTTATTTGACTAATTTTCGAATGCTAATAACTGATTCGATTCAATGCTATTTGAATACTCTTGAAGCCGTTTCTTTTATTCGTTAAACTTTTGTTTTATCTTGTTTTTAGCAGACTGAACATAGTCAACAAATCAATAAAAATAAAATTTACGTTTTCATTTATTTAATAAAAGGGTAACTAATTTGACAACATAAAACAAGTTTATTTTAATATCTTGAATAAATCTTAATATTAAACAAAAAACCTAAAACGAACCCTTGTTACAAGCGGCAACAAAAACAAGTTGTAACACATTGTATTGTAGTAAAGGATTTCAATTAGTCTAAAAGTCACATGATGCATTTCGTTTTTAAAAAGATTTAGTCATCGAAAATACAGAAGATTAAAGTTACAAGCACCACTGTAGTATTTATAGGCGGCATGTGTGTAAGTCTTCTATCACACACACACTCACACATGCTAATATTTGGTGAGACCACAAAGCAAAAGCAGCCGGTGACAACAAACAAATTAATTCGCTGAAGAAAAACTAAAAAATTTCAACCCCTAAATAAAACCATCGAAAACCCCTCATCACTTTGGTTTTCTTTTTAAATTAAAATGCAGAAAGCAACATAAAACACCTTTTCAAAAATTAAAAAAAAAATCCACAAAAAAATACATTGTATGAAAAGCACTAGCAACAAATTTATTGTTACATCAAAAGCAACATCGAAAACAACAGCAACAAAAGCAATATTAAGTTAAATGCAATTTTCTATATGAAAAAATTTACAGAGACACCACACATTCATTCAGTCACACAAAAACAACGGCTTTTATCGCACAGCACGTGCTCGTTTTTTTAAAAAGCTGATGCACATGAGATTATGAGAACAACACAAACTACAATCCGTACTTGTTTTCATTAAAACCCAAAATGTGAAATCACCCTTAAATTTTCAGCAACAAACAACACTGTATAAGTGCAACCAAAAACTTCTTTTATTTTTATTACAGAGAACTGACAGAAGTCTGTCATGCTTTAATTTTGCGTCTTTACAAAGGGGTGAGTTATTTCATTTATGCACTTTCGTGTGCAAGTGAAAATCTGATTCGTTTTTGAGGGGTTGCAATTGCACTAACAAAACCTTATAATAACTGAATATTTTGTAAAATGATTCACACACAGCTTGAAAGCGCATTCAAATGAATGAATGACACTTTACTGAACAGAATATGAAAATCTTGCAAAAAAAAAATTTCTTAATTAGCTGATTTCGAAATTGTTTACGATGTGGGGTGCAACTTGCAAGTAGAGTTTTGGCTATCGGGGATTTTTTACTTCCAAGGAAATGGGAGTGAAAAAGACTCATTCTACCGGGAGTGTCAGAATATGTACAGTTTTTAATAAGATTTCTTGCTTGCACAGAAAAGAATAAGTTTCGTTTTTGATAACAAATTCCCGGTATTCAATATATATTTTTTTTAATTTCTTGTGATAAAGAGTTCCGCTATAGTGATAAGAAAATTATTTCAAAAGAAAAAAATATGTATATAAATTAAAAAAATGTTGACATGACTGGGATAAGAACCCGGTCTTCTCGGACGTAAAACATGCTCTCTACAGCTGAGACATGTCCCAGTTATTTGTTTATGTGATAAAACTTGTTTTAAGTACTTATGTATGAAAAGAAAAGAAATAACTGGCATGGGAAAGAAATACATACAACGAAATATTGTATTAAATTAACGACAAATGTTATTGAAATTCATATTGTTTTTTTTTTTCAATAACATGGTGTTATTGAACATAGTTCTTGTCTGTTTTCTGTGTGCAATAACATAAAATTAGAAAGTAGAAAGTGGATGATAACTTCAAATCGACTGGACCGATTTTCTTCACACATATTAAAAGATTTTAAATTAAGTCACCTTAAAAAAATAAACTTAATTAAAATCGATCTAACCGTTAAGCTACGGTGCCACAGACACACAGATTCTAGAGGATACAGCTAGAAAATGGAGAACACTCTCGATCCAGCCACCTTTCAAACCAAAAAAAAAACAAGTAAATCAAAATCCGGTCCATCCGTTTTGGCTCTACGATGTTTCAGTCAAACTTATAGCATCCCTCTTTTTGGTCGGGGCTAAATAGAACACGAGAGGTGTTGTGCGACACTCGCTTAAAACATACACCCAAGCTCCAGACTCAACTTGATTGCCAGAAATCATTCAAAACTTTAAAAACATGTTTAAGGGTTAATTCGTACTTATTTACAATTAGCAATTGGCTAGGAAATCTTCTTAGTCTTACGTTTAAGATAAAAGATATGTTTAGGTTAGGAAGGGTAGTGCTATACCGCACATCCACTCGGAGACCCAATTGAATCCATTGTGATAAAAAAAGATATGTTTAACAGCACGAACAAAATTTTTGTAGAACATTTTAGCCCCTAACTCTTCGTTGTATGGGTCTCGTTGTCCCTTTCTTAAAAAAAGGTGCAAAAAACTCCAATTCAGCGGCGACATAGCGGCTTAAAATGTTCCATAAAAATATTTGCCATAAAATTCTACTATAGTTCTTTTAACTCAACTTAAACGCAAGAAATCATTCAAAGCTTAAAATTTTTTTAAGGGTTAATTTCAAGATTTCCTATGAGGAGTCACAATAACTATGTGCAAAAAATGTGGTGGGGAATTCACTCCCCCTAAAATGAATCCCAGATGCAAAGTTTAAAAACGCCGATACACAGATATGTTTTTTTTTGTTCCCTCTACCAGTATCTGTCGTTAGAGTCATATTAGATTTTTTACAGAGTATTTCTTCGACGCGTTATTAAGGAAACAATTTTGTTCGTATAATTTTTGATTTTATTCAAATATTATTTTAGTTTGAATAATTTATTTCGAATAGCCTATTATTTGTGGAATAACTTTAACGACTTTTATTCGAGTAAATTTTATTCGAATACTTTTATTCGAACAATCTTATTCGAATAATTTTTATTCAAGCAATATTATTAGAAAACTTTGTATTCCAATTATTTTATTCAAACAATTTTAAATCAAATAATTGGAAAAAATTTTATTTGAATAATTTACATATATCGTATAGCTTATCAAAATTATTTGAGAACCGATTTTTAATGTCCGACCGAACGCTCGGGTTCGGTGTTGGAGTTCGACAAAAAGCTGTGTTCGGTTGATATTCGACGTTCGGTAAAATTTTCACCGAACACCGAACTTTGCATAATTTTTTTTATGTATATATATTTATAATTATCAAACATACACAAAAATGCAGTCCTATAAAATGTTATCGAAAAAAGCAACGTACTACGAATTTGTTCATTTTGTATTTATTAAATAAATGAATTATAATTAAAAAAAAGTTAAATTGAAATTCTTCTCTTCAATAAAATGTTTGGTTTCACGTTCGGGTTCGGCTTCGGTTCTAAAAAATCAACTGATGTTCGGGTTCGGTCTGAAAAAAGTACGTTCGGTCGGACACTACCGATTTTATTCAAATGTTATTATAGCAATAATTCTTATTTAATTATACAACTTCATACGAATAATTTTAGTTCGCATGATTTTTACCAGAATAATTTTATTCGATTAATTTATTCGAATAACGGAGCATTATTTCATTTAATTTGCATCATAAGCAAACTAACTAAAATGTGAATTTAGACTCTTTAATTTTAAAATTTGTTTAGAACTTATCTTGAAAAGATCACTATATCGTCACCTCAAATGCAAACGGACGTAACTACACTTATTTATTTTTACAGCAGAAGCAAAAAAATAAATTTTTACGATTATTAGAATGTTGAAAATGAAAAGAACAAATACGAAAAACAACAAATTCAAAGCAGTATTATTAATATCGTTGTTTTCAAGCTCACAAAATACATGCCTTTCTATATTTTTCATACGTCTCTTTGCATTAAAAACATACATGCACTTGTAGTTACGTCCGTTTGAATTTCTTAAATAAAAACGCAAGTTTTGAACGTTGGAGCCTAAAGCTTTGCGTGAACGCATAGTTTGATAATATAAACCATAATCAATAAAAAAAACTACATTTCGATATTTTTGTGCTGTTAAGCTGACGGTATGAATTTCGTTTCAATTTTTATTATATTATGAGTTTCTTCCTCCATTTCTTTTACTCTGATTGGTTATAGTTTTTTCCTAATGTTTTTACTAAAATGCACATGTTCGCATTAAGTTAACATACAACAACAAACTTAATGATTCGCTAAAATGACACGATCAAAATCGTTGATCAATTTAACGAAGCTGTAATCGTTGCAAATAAAGTGCAGGCAATCGTTAAAGACTTTTGCGAAACAAGCTTTGTTCGTTTCGTTTAACGACTACGAACATCTAGAAACAATATCATTGGTAAAAATTATTCGAGCAGTGATTAGTTGAAAATTCGATTAATGCATTAAGTTAGACAAGAACGGCAATACACGCGAAGCATGAAAGAAAAAAGCTTTAATGCAATTATTATGCAAATGTGTGCAAATTTACAATATGTTCGTATTAGTGCATCTGCATTTTTTATGTGTGTGTGAGCTAATAAATATTGCATTCACTTGGGCCTTGGAAAAATGGCGCTGCACAGTGTCGTGAAATCAATCGAAAGTGGTAATAAATATAGAATTTATATTATAAGCAACATGTATGATTTAAGTTGTTGTTCGAAAAAGAAAACCAACGCTTATGAATTAAAAACTGTTTTCGGTCTACAGTACGCTAATGATGGATGACAAGGTCGTGTGGGAAAAAATTCTCCCAACTTGAAATTTTTGAAAATTTTAATAGATTTTGCATAAAGTGGTCTCTTTCTTACATATTTAAAGTAAGTTGCCATATCAAATTAATTATATTTAAGTAAGTTGCCATATCAAATTAAGTATATTTCTTGAACCGACTTTTTTCAACTTAGTCCCAAATTTTTTATTATGCTTTTACCAGCTTGACTTGTTCAAGTGCAAAAAATTTTAACCAAAGCGAATGGCTCTCAAGCGTGTCCCATTAAGGTAAAATTTAAAAAAATTTACTAAAATTATGTTCAATTTACATAAAAGAATCTTTCATTACGCATGGAGAAAAATGTTGAGCCAATTCCGATAATTATAAGGAGTGACCTCTAGTGGTCAATAATAAAAGATTGTGGAATTTACAAAACTGAAGCATAATTTCCAAAAAAAAAAAACTGTCTTTCATTGGGTGTAGGCAAAAGTTTGAGCCAAATTTGAGAGCTCTAAGGTGTGGCAAATTTTACAAAATGTTAGCTCAATGGGACACGCCTGAGAGACAACCGATTTGGCTAAAATTTGGACCATGTGAGTTTTATACCAAATGTCACAATAACACTGTACAACACAAAAAAATTACATGCTTCTAACGACTGATTCTCATAGAAGCTACAAAAACAAATACACGGGTATCGGGATTTTAGAAGCTTACATCTAGGCTTTATTCTAGGGGAGTTAAATCCCCCTCCAACCTTTTTGCACACAGTTATAATGGCTTGGAATAGGAAATATTGTAAAACTTACGTTTACGGTAGCCCTCTAACACTCTAACTCTTCGTTGTATAAGTCTTTTTATCTTTTTCTTAAAATAGGGGGCAAAAAACTACCATTCAACGGCGATATAGCGGGAATATAGCGGAAAAATCGCCTTTTGACCCTTGTATCCGCGCCTGATAGATAAGAACCTTTTTTTTCGAAAATTATTTCGAAGACAACTAAAATTAGTTGTGAATCATAATAAAAAAAAAATTGTTGAGTTGGGTTGTAACATTGACAACTCAACTTAGTTGTGAATCATAATAGGGGCCTTAGTGTATATCTAAAGTAAAGTTTGAAGCTTTTATGGCTGCGGTGGTTCCATGTTGTTTCCACTTGATATAACTTTAATACAACATGATTCTTCGTGTGGTTTCAATATCAAATTCACGTTATTTCAACTTCAAATAACTTTGATTCAACATGTTTCTTGGTATTATTTCAGTATAAACTCCATTTTGATTTAAGTGTACTGGAATATTATATCAACATGAAATATAGTTATTTCAAAAGAAAGAATGTTCTTTCAAGATTATTGTAAATCTTGTAAATCTTGAATTCACATGAAACACCTATGAAAGCAAAATCACTACCGAAAAATTTTAAACTAACCTTCTTTTCGACGATTTTAAGGTGAAAGTTTTCGGTTAGCAATTATTCGATTTAGAATTATTTGAATAATCTAGTTAAAATATAAAGTATTCCAATAAAGTTATTCGAATAAAATTATTCGAAAAAAATTATTGGAATAAAAGTTATTAAAGTTAAATTTATTCGACAATATGTTCGAACTAAAATGATATTTGAGTAAAATTTATTCAATCAAAAATTATACGAATAAACTTGTTGCGGTAAAAACAAGTTGAAGAATTATTAAAATTGGGACAACATTCTTTTCTAATTCGCCTCTTCTTGTGTGCAGTACCACGCCCATACAAAGTATATATTCAACTAATTATACTTAACCGATTTGTATGAAACGTTGGACAGCCGTTAATTTCCACTAGTAACTATTTACTTTACTACCACCTCTTGGCCGATGTCGAAGGAATTCTTACAAATAGGCAGTTATTTTCTTATCATGTTACCTTTTTTGATTTTAATTTAAAATTTTATTATTTTAATTAATTGAATTATTTAAAGTATAATCAATTATTTGTCTAACTAGACACTAAAGCTGAAATCTAACACTCGTTATGGAAATGTTATGTTGAAAAATTAAAAGCAAATATTTATTACTTCATTAGCCATTTTATGGCGATTTAAGTAACTTTCCATTTCATGCCATTAAAAAAATAAACCGATTTATTGTTAAAACTAAAATAGTATTTGATGAATAAAATAAACCGCTAAAAACAAATATAAATAAAAATGGCATTGAAATGCAAAAGTTAATAATAAAAAATAATGCACAAATACAACAACTAAATACGGCATGTGTCTTTCTGGTTGCTGCTGCTGCTTATTTTTTTTTATTAGC
Organism: Panzeria rudis; assembly: GCA_956483635.1. Taxonomy (NCBI): domain Eukaryota; kingdom Metazoa; phylum Arthropoda; class Insecta; order Diptera; family Tachinidae; genus Panzeria; species Panzeria rudis. Next base: position 117,061,679 of record OY101449.1, on the reverse strand, counting down.
AAAATACTCGTGCGCAGTAAAAAATAAAAATATAATTATATTTTAGGCGAAATGATTTACATAAATAATAGTCATACGAGAAAAAAGTATTTGTACAAACAAAAGAGTAAAAAGCAGTTGCGGTGGGTTTTGCAATGAGCTAATAGTTAGACAGACGGATGCATAAATAGATGGGCCAATAGTAAAAGCATAACAAAAAAAAAAACAAAAGCATTTTATTTATTTAAAAATTTATATATACTTTTTGTTTTTGCATCGCATTTTTAAATAATATTTGTGACGCATGGCGTTAAATTTAAGCATAAAAAACGGCAACAGCAACAGCGCAACCAGCCATAAAATTCATTTCTAAGTATTTATTATTTAAATGCATGTGTTCGTTCATATGAATGTTTGCCTGTGTATCTTGTATCTTTGTATCTGAGTGTAGCTAAAATCAACAGCATTGTTCATTATAATCAGGGCTCGGACTTTCGTGCAACTAAAAATTAATTTTAAGCGCTTAACAAATGCACCTAAAAATGCAAAAAATATGCGCAAAGATATGCATTTACCTACGAGCCAAGTACCAAAACTAAAATAATATGAAAATATTTATTTTTTAATTTTTTATTATTATTAGAGAGAAAACATAAAACAAACATAATTGGGTCTACAGCTCTCAGTTGCCAGTTTCCATCAGTAGTGTCATTTTCAGCAACTGGCAACCCAACTGAGGCCCGGTTGCCATCCACAATCAGCCTATTAATATTTTTTTTCAAATATCGAGAAATATGAATTAAAAACATTTTCATAACTCCAAAATATGCATTTATTGCCAAAATATGCAAAAATATGCACTTAATGAAATATACAAAAATTTGCAACTACAAATCGATGCCAAACTACTTAAATTTTAATGATTCGCATAGATAATTAGTCAATACCTCTTTATCTATCACCACAAAAAAACATGCATTTGCATGAAAGTTCGAGCCCTGATTATAATATATTAATACATACAACATTTGCTGCTTCTAAAGTATGTATTTATTTTGTCGGTATTTTTAACACTTTTATTCGCTATTTGTTCGTTTGAAAAAAAAAAAATCTACTGCACACAAGTGCCCCAATTCCATAAGTCTGTCATTCTATGTAAATTTTGAAAAAATAAAAAAATTTAAGCACAGACGTGTTAAGAAAAATAGGTGCGTGCGATTTTTTTAAGTAGGAAATTTTAAAGAAGGCAATTTTTGAAAGAAGAATAACAAATTTTTTTTATATGGCAGTATGTACATACTCAACACCGGATCTGAAAAAAAGATAAATTTTTTACACTAACACGGACGGATAGAATATAATAAAATTTAATTTTCAAAAATCACCATATTTCCTAATCAGAGCACATGAGATCTGATTCAGAACTTATGTGCTGCAAGATTTCTCTACATTCTAATTAGCAGATATGGTGCTCTTCGAAAATTGCATTTTTTTAGTGATAACAATTTTTCGGTCTAGTAATACCGTACAACAGAACACACTGAAAAAATTACCAATGTAATATCAAAATGTCGCAATTTTGATTGGAAATCATATTAAATTTATGAGAAATAATTTGTTGTTTAAATATGTTGTTGTTTATTTTCTCTCTTGATAGCTACAATGCACTGTTGTGCTCAGTTGTGTGAGTTCTTGTCAGAGCCGGCCCTAGCCTTTGATCAAGGTCTTTCGGCGCACTTTACAAAAAATACTTTTATCGGGAGTGTGGTAAAAACTATGCAAAAATTGCTAAAACTAAAAAAGGCTCAACATTAGTTTAAAATTATTGAAACTGTAAAAATGGCTAAAACTCCCTTTTATCACGAAAATTCGCGTATAATTTATTATATCACAAGCAAGCTTCAAAACTGATTGAAATTCGCTGAAACTGTCGAAAAGCATTAATAAGAAAATGGAAAAAATTCACAAGAAAAATCGGATGCAAAACCTAAAACTGATTAAAAGTTGCTAAAACTATACACAGAACAAATAGGAATGTAAAATCAACATGTCGCAATTTTGATAGAAAATCGAATTAAATTTACGGGGAATAATTTGTCATTTAAGTGTGTTGCTGTTTATTTGCTTTGTTCGTTGCTACAATTCACTGTTGTGCTCAGTTGTGTGACTTGTTGTTGTTTTGTTATTGCTTATTTTTATATAGTCGACAAATAGCCGACAAACAGCGCACATTTCTTGCTGCTGATTTAAAATTACTATTGTTTCATATTAGTTTTAAACGGAAAATAATTATTAATCTAACCTTAAATCTCTTTGGTTTAATATTTCTCACAGTTGAAATAAAAATAAAAATCGTTCCAAATTTAAAATAACATTGTTATCAACGTTACATTTCATTTTAAATCAACATGACCATAGCTTTAATTTTAAATTAATTTTATGTTAAATCATCAATTAAATCATGTTGAATTAAAATTAAACTTATGTTACTTATGCTGGTATTTATTTAGTGTATATCTAAGGCAAAGTTTGAGGATGTTTTGACTGCAGTGCTTAGCTTATTGACTACGAAGCAAGTAGCCCGACTACAGCCAACTACATCACACATTTTTCTGATAACTATACGAATAAACATCACGTAAGTGAAATAACTAATAAAATAGCTACATTAAATTCATATTGTTTCAACTTGAAATAACTTTGATTGAACTTGATTCTTCGTGTTATTTCAATATCAAATTCACGTTGTTTCAGCATGAAGTAACTTTGATTTAACATAATTCTTTGTGTTATTTCAGTATCAAATTCATCTTGTTTCAACTTGAAATAACTTTGATTCAACATGATTCTTTGTATTATTTTAGTATCAACTTCATTTTTATTTAGCTGTACTGCAATATTAAATCAACTTGAAATATAGATAATTCAAAAGGATAATTGTTCTCTCAAAATTATTGTAAATCATGATTTTACATTAAAATTTTTCTGTGCATTAAGTTTGCATTAAATAACGATGCATGAATTATAAAATTGTTATTAAATAGACAAAGCTAGCTAAAAGAAGAGTTATGTATTGCTCTTGTAAAAAATTTCCTGCAGCCGGGTAATGCTACCGGCAATAGTCAACCGCCGCTGACTTCTTTCGCAGGGCTTAGATTTCTGGCAATACCAAAACACAGATGTCAGAAAATAGAACACGCTCTAATTCAAATTTTGTACCACACGGAATGTATATGTTTTACAGTGGGAAATTTGACAAGTCAGATGAAAAAACATGTCGTCTACGGGGGGCATAGAGGTTTAAAATGTTACACATAAATGTTTCTCGTTGTGTTTTACATAAAAGTTCTGAACACATCTTATACCTTCAACGTAAAGCTTGCAAGATTTCCAGTGCCGAGTACTAATTGTGAATAAGTACGAAATTAACCCCTAACAGCGATGCCAGTTTTCGCAATTTTTTACGATATGACAAAAAACGATATGACATACTGTGTTCTCATATCGAAAGTTTTTTACAATATGACAACACCGCGATATGACAACACCGTGTATGGCTATCTTAGTGTTGTCATATCGTAAAAAACTTACAATATGACAGTATGTCATATCGTTTTATATCATATCGTAAAAAATGGCTAAAAATGGCATCGCTTAAGTATTTCATGATTTCTGGTTCGAGTTGAGGGGCCTGGAGCTTGGAAGTCTTTAAATAATTATAGTATAATTGTATGGCAAATATTTTTGTGGAACATTTCAGACCGGTATATAGCCGCTAAAGGGAAGTTTTTTGTCCCTTTTTTAAGAAAGGAACAAAAAGACCAACATCCAAGGTTCCGCCAATATCAATTTAAGGCATTTTTAAAAAAGTACTATCAAAATAAATTGGCTGTCAACTTTCATAAATTTTGTACACAATCACTTTTTGTGCTAATCGACTATGCCGACAACTTAACGGGGCCGGCCCGTAATTGTTAATGATCTTGATCATAATGACGTTATTTTTTGGCGCAGCATAACAAAATTTTGTGCAGCACAAGTGGTTTTTTAACAAATAAGCAACAAACAATTTTTTGTTTGTTTTCTACTTGCTACTTACTTCTAACTGATTGTTTTAAATTATTTTCTCCTTTATTTTGGTTTTGTTTTCTTCTTCAAGGTTTTTTTATGTGTCACACACAGAGACAAAAACCAACAGCAACAAATACAATCAAATTAATCGCATTTTGAAATACATTTCTGTTTCTTATTTATTTATTTAAAGATCGAGTAACTTAAGTGGGAAATGCACGTCTTCAAAAATCTTCAATTCTAATTAATTTGTTTGCAAAGATCGTTTTGATTTTTATTTTAACATTTTTAAGTAGTGGAAGTTCCTCGATAAGGAATTGCTGTGTGAGAAAAAAGGATTTGTTTCTTTTTGCTTTTGATTTTATTAATCTCACCAATTATCAAAAATTTTGTTGTTGGTCAGTTGTGATTTTGATTGTTTAATCGTTCAAGTAATTTTACAATAATATATTTTTTTAATTATTTAATTTTAGTAGTTTTTTAACTTTCAAAAATATGTTTGCATTTTTGTTTGCTTTCCACAATTTATCACATATGTAGGTATAAAAACCGCATAGCCTCGAAAGCAAAAGTACACATGAGGGCAGAAAAATAGCATTATCTTTTCATATTATACTTATTTATAGTTATAATGAAACTTAAGGATTTTATGTAGGACAATAGAAAAAGTATATAACCAAACCCAGACTATCGTACGAAGTAACGTTCACCATAATTTTGCCCGAACGTATGGTCCCTGTTCAGAAACAGAAAAAAGTCAAGTGTAACAAAAAGTCAATTACCAAAAATGTAGGATGCGTTCAGCACTTTTATGAAAAACACCATGTTCAAATTTTTTTAGACTATTTTAATCCTCTAACTCTTCGTGATATGGGGGAAAAACTTCCCTCAGCTGAAATGTTCTACATAAATGTTCCTCGTGGAGTTTTACATAAAAAAAGCTGAACACATGTTATACCTCAAACGTAAAGCTTACAAAAAGATTTCCTATACCGAGTAATAATTGTCAATAAGTACAAAATTAACCCTTAAACACATTTTTAGTTTTGATCGACTTCTGACATTCTAGTTGAGTCTGAATACTGGGTGTAGAAAATTTTATGGCGAATATTTTTGTAGAGAATTTCAGCACGCTATATCGCCGCTGAAGGGGAATTTTAGACCCGTTTTAAATAGAAAGGCAAAAAATCAATACAACGAAGAGTTAGAGGGTTAAAATATTCCACAAAAATATTTCACATTGTGTTTTACATAAAAATACTGAGCACACCTTATTTATATCTTAAACGTAAGGCTTACAAGTTCACAGATATTAATTTTCTAGAAAATATGTAAAAAATTTATTACTTTTTATTAAAACATCGCAATTTAGCATTTGGGGCATTATTTTTGAAGAGGACAACCCAAACTTTTTTCCGAAATTCCGTGATATTTGGCATAACTATAGTTCTAGTAGATATGAATGTGTATGCAAAATGTTTTTTTATGATCTTAATTTATCGAGTTATGGGGTGCGAAAGTGGCAACACTTTTTTGAAAAAACAATTTTTTTTATTATTTTTTCGGGGTAGAAAAATATATAAAACAAAAAATTAATATAAATGATTATTAAAGAAAATCGTCTGATCTTTAAAAAAAATATTTAATTTAAAAAATCGCATGATCAATCGTAATGACCAATTGAAAGTAAAAGTTTTCTAACTTGTACCCTTTACACTATTTGTTTGTTTTTTTTTCTATCCCGAAAAAATAATTTAAAAAAAAATTTTTTTTTCAAGAAATTATTTCTCGTAGAATTTTACATAAAAGTGCTGAACTCACCTAATACATTAAATGTAAGGTTTACACCATATCTTCTTATACCGATTCTCTATAACAATGACCACAAGATGGGTGTCATGTAAAAAATTTGCATAACTTTTAAGCTCATCAAACTTTTACAGTAGAATGAGGACACCCTAGACTACTTTTGGTAATAAATCAAAAAAAAAATCAAGAGTCGAAATTAGAAACATTTCATTTTCAATTGGTCATTTCCGGTTTTGATCATGAAAAAAATTGTTTTAATTATATAGTTTTTCTTGCAAAGATCAGACTTTTTTCTATAAGAATCACTCAATTTTAATTTTTTTGTTTTATTTTTTTCTACCTCGAAACAATAATTTAAAAAAGTTTGTTTCAAAAACGGCAACACTTCCGCACCCCATAACTTGACAAATACACATCATGAAAAAAATTCCATTCACATTTATATCTACTAGAACTATAATTGGGTCAATATCAAGGTTTTTCGACAAAAAAAATTGCTGGGTTGTCCGCTTCAAAAAAAAAATAATGCTAAAATTTACCTTCGTAAGGGATGATACAATAACATCTAATAAATTCACTTCGTGCAAAAATTATTATGTATATTGCAAATTTTTATTGAAAAGTGCAAACAATGCAACATTTGTATTATTATTTTTTTGTTAGAAAATAAAACGCCATTATACAGTTTTTTGATACCCTCTACCCGAATCAGTCGTTAGATCCTTGTTATTTTGACATTTTAAAATTTTGATTTTTAGCAAGTTGAAAGTAAATTTGATAATATTTATGAATTTTGATTTTGTTGTACAGTGTAATCAAACGTGTGATTTTCATCTCTAAAATTGCGTCAGCTTTTTTTATTACAGTTTTTAAATTTATGCGTTCTTGAGATCATATGCACACTCTAAAGTAGAGCTAGCTGATCATGTGGATCGTTTACAATTTCGTTAAAGTACCCAGCAAAAATTAGTGCTTTCTCGAAGCATTTTTGTAAGTGAGACAACAGAAAGGAATCACTTCGTCAAAAGCTAATAAGTGCTCGTACTCTTTTGCAAACGTTAGTGTATTTTTGGAAGCATTTGTTCTTATGTAATGTGCCATTTATTGCTTCTAACAGCTTTTAGTGCTTCGAAATATCGATTTTTTTTTTGCTGGGTAATATCTCAATACCAAGCTTGCTTTGCTATAGTTTTCTCTCTTTTTTTTAAATTGAACAGTCTGCATTTTTTTTACTCACATGACGCATTTATTGTTTGTGCTTCGATTCTGTTTTTAGTTAAATGTTTTTTTTATCGGTTTTGTTGTTGCTTTTGTTTGTTCGAATTCTCGAAAACGAAAACAAGGTCAAATGCAGTTTTTTATTGTTGTTGTTGTTGTTTTATTTAAAGTATTGTTACTTGTTTTGTTATTTTCAAATTGTTGTTTTTATTATTATTGCGTTTGCTGTCGCTAATTTTTTTTCAAATGGATTTCTTTTTTATTTTTAGTTTATCTTTTCCGTTTTTTTACTGCAACTACATAACACGATCAAATTTGGTTCTTATTAGAGTGTTAATAACAGTAAATCCCAGTAGGTTTTATATTTAAAAATGGACTTATTGTTTGATTAATAAAAGGGTGATCACATACATAATTTTTCTCAGAAACCATTTAAAGAATATTCTTGGGGCATATTTTAGTTTATTGCAAAATGAATCTAATTACAGAACATTTGACACTTATGTATATCGAAGAGTTCCATAGAATTTAAGTTAAATGTCATTATTTGGAATTCTGTTGGTATTCCTACTCACTGGTTAACTTGTTCGTTATCTCGAAAGAGGAAACTGATGATGAGATTATGTATATATAAATGGGCACAGACAAAAATAAAAACAAGTTCGAATTACGAAATAACTACATTGAATCAATTGAAAAATTATTAGCTTTTAAGCAATCACGAAATGTGTACTATTAGCTCAACAATAGATATTAATTGAAAATACTTTTCTCGATTTTTTTCAATTAAATAAATATTGTATTAATTAAAAATTTAATTGGAATTGAAAAATTAATTAATAAATTTTCTTAAAATAAATAAATTTTCACAAATGCGAACTAAACTTTATGCACACAGCTTGTATGAAGAAATTCGTCCATTTAATGATTTCTTTAACCATTTGAACCAAAGTAAACAAAACTTTAATACCGAAAAGACTTTAGATTGCATACTATTCGCAAGTGCGATCACTTGTCAGAGCCCAAAACTCAACCTTTCGCATGATTAATAATTTCTTAAAACTTGAGCGCTTTTAAGCCATGCATTTATATACATCAGGGATGATAAATAAAAAATTCATTTCGTACCAATAAGCTTCTAAAATAGTACTTTTTCGGCTCAAATAGTACTAAAATCTTTTTGAATTTTTGTAAAGAAGTAAGCCACACGATTTTGATTGATTTTATGTGCTAATTGTGTCAAAGATCATATATGGCTTTGTTTTCTAAAAATATTTTTGATAAATTCTTTTTCACATAATGGTGCCAAAAATTAAACAATTTTAATTTCAAATTATCTCAATGAAACTTCAGTTCTGCCATATAACAAATTCTAATTTCTTTATTCTTATAAACTTGAAGTTTGCTAAAAAAAATTTTAAATTCTTCACAATGGATAAACAAGCCATATCAAAAGATATTTTTCGATTAAAAATTTGCTCTGCTGAAAAAACCAGTTTTAAGACATACGCCTTTATTCAAGAAAACCAATGATTTGTTTATAGAATATGGAGTTTGACATTAACCTACTTCATCAGCATCGTTGTTGATATTTGTCCTTAACAAGCAAATATTATAAGCTGTTCTCTCAAGACCGCCTGTTATGTATTCTCCTTAAATAAGTACACAAATCCACTCACGAAATAACCGCCTAAGTAGACTCAAGAGAGGATTAAGTTAAGGGCCAAAGTAGAGATAAATTATTATTGAATAATCAGTGGATACCACCCAACAAATTAAGCAATTTTTTCAAATAGTACCAAATGAGTCACGGGGGTACCGTCGTACTTTTTTGTTTTCAATAGTACCAAAAAAAGTACAATTGTACCAACTTTATCATCCCTGATATACATATTATATTGTTGGCATCGTTGTTTTATTGTTGACAGCAATAATTCTTTTTGTGGCTTATTTCTTCCTGCAGCACAATCTTTGTTTCTCAGGAATTCTCTTTTTCTTAATCCTACTTTTGTGTTCGTTCTCCTTTTCATTGTGCTTTATGAAGAAAGGAATTTATTTTACTCAAAATATAAAGAGCATCAAAAAAAAGAATTTATAAAATTCTTGGAATTTCATAATCACAAGGTGAGAACCAGAAAGCTAAACGAAATGTTATGTAATGAACAGGAATGGATAATAATGTAGTCAATGCTTTTGAGCTTTGATATATGAACATTAGACCGGTCGTAAAAAAATTAATTTTGAAAAACGAGGGGTATTTATAAGAAAATACTAGGGTATTCATTTAATCGGGTTTCTGCTTTAATCGGTTGATTGATCGATTAATTAATCGAGGTTTTAGCTGAATCGGTTAATAATCGGTTAATTTCGGTATTAACCGCTTTAAATTTATAAAATTTTCCATTATGCCATTAGAGTGCTGCTATAAATTCTTAGACTTATAATAATTGTTTCGGTGTTAATTCTGTTAAAACATTTCTTGTATTACTATCGATAGATTCTTCTGTTGTAAGGTCATCATCTGACTCGTACTGGCAGAGCTCAGCGACGAACATTCAGCAAATAATTTTATTTCCGAATTTCTTAGTTTCCGTTTTTATACTGTATTTTAAAACACTGTTGCTAGAAGGAAATATTCCTCCTGAGTGGAGGTATAAAATAAGTTAATTCGTCACTCATTAAATTTCATTAAACAGTATTGTTGGCTTTTTATAAAACTATTAAACTAAAACTTAATACATAATTCCCTCAAGTTGAATTATAGTAGCAGAGTATTTACTAAACTCTTTTATAGCCACGTCCAAAGATTTCAATATATTTTACTTAAGTTAAAATCACTGAACACTCATATTTATTTGTATTAAAAATAATTTCTAAGCACATACATTTTGTATATGAGACGTAACAAATAATAAAACACACAAAAAATACGTTATAATACTACAAAATATGAAAAAATTTGTTACTTCGGTTAATCGATTAATCGACTGAAATTAACCGGTTTAACCGTTAATCGAAAATAACCAAATTTAAATTAACCGGTCAGTTAATCGGGTAGGAATTAACCGGTTAAACGATTAACGGTTAACCGAATGAATACCCTAGAGGATACCCAAAAAAAATTAAAAAAAAAAAATACAAAAAAAAGGAGTACAATTACCAAAACTGGGAAAATCTACTTATATCAAAAAATCAACACATAATCCTAATATCTATCACTATAAAAAAAATTCAGACATATAGGACAACTTAAAAAACGCTATGTACGAGGGCAGATCAATAAGTCCGTGACTTTTTGCATGAAACACAGTTTTTTTTTGCAAAACAAAAATTTATTTTTCAACATAATCTCCTTTTAACTCAATACACTTAGTCCAACGTTTCTCCAGTTTTTGTATCCCTTCCAAAAAATAGGATTTTTCAAAGTCCTTAAAATAGGCATTTGTTTGGTCAATAATTTCATCGTTGGAGCTAAATCTCTTTCCAGCGAGCCATTTCTTTAGGTTTGGAAATAGGAAGTAGTCACTAGGGGCTAAATCCGGAGAATATGGCGGATGAGGTACCAATTCGTAGCCCCATTCATAGAGTTTTGCCATTGAGACTGCACACGTTTTACGCGTACGGTCAATTGAGAGCAAACGCGGCACCCATCTTGCAGGCAACTTTCTTAAACTCAGCTGATCCCTTAAAATCGAAACCACACTGCCATAGGAAATGCCTATGTCATCAACAATCTCACGCACCTTTACTCTTCGATCGGCCAACACCATCGTAGATTTTTTCGACGTTTTCGGGTGTACTGACCTCAATTGGCCGTCCAGAACATTCAGCGTCATTTGTAGTTGTGCGATGTTTTGAACAGCTGTTAAACGCAAATTAAATGACGACACTTGCTCAAAATTTGACAGTAGTCTATTAACAGGTGGTACTTGATGGGATATATCTACGAGGGAAGTTCGAAAAGTCACGGACTTATTGATCCGCCCTCGTATTAAAAACCAAAAATATTAGGTATGAAATGCATAGGAACAAAAAACTTTGAAGCTTAATTACTCAGAATTTTGTTTTTTGCACTTGTACCCCTTTGCTTTTAAGCCCCTCAATTATAGCATTTACAAAAAAAAATGTTCTTCTATAAAGTTGCTGTTAAAGAAAACATTTATTTAAAAGTTTTATATACAAACTTCTTGTACTAAATATACTTTGTTTAATGATTTTAATATTTCGAATATCTATTATTATTTACTGTCAAATATTTTCAATTGAATTTCTTCATTCCAAATAAATTGTTCAAATTGTTTGAACGTAAATACGTACGAATTCCTGTCGTAATATTTATTCCGAGGAATCGCAGCAGTTGCTGAGTGTTAAGTTCCTAACAGCTTGTGCCTTACCGACTTTTATCTAAACCGCATATTTAACAAAATAAACAGCCTATTTCTAAGATTTCAAATGCAAAGATTTTAGAAAAAAATACATCTATGGTTGCTTATATTGTTATTGGTCACACATATGTCATAGACTCTATCGGGTTATAATAAAAAAAAATTTTTAGTTTTTCAATCTGTTTTCATTCCGACTCGAAAACGATGCACAACAAATCGCTGTCAGTTAACTACATTCTCTAAACAAAAATAAAGAAAATTAATATACTATTTTTCAGGATATATAAGGATAAAGGATATTTTAGCAATTTAGAGACACTTGTAGCAGGAAGCTATGTAAAGAGGAGACTGAAACATTTCGAATGACACCGAAATTATTAATATCTGATGACGCGCTCTCTAGTTATTCAATCTTAAATATACCGAACTTTTCTCAAAAATGGCCGAGATGGCCAAGTTTAGACGGCTATCAAATTGGAATCATAATTATTGCCTCATGTTATACGCACGTAAGAATCGACAGGGTAAAAATCCAGACCATTTCGAAATCTAATATACATATATAAGAATGTTTTTGAATAAAATGGAAAAAATTAAAATTTAGTGCTTTTTTTAAATTACGCGTTTTTTTCTTGTTTCAGTGCTTTTTGAAATTTAAAAGTTGACAACGCTGAAGCTTACACACTCATTGTTGCCTATTTGGTAGAAGGAGAAAAAAAATTAACATTTGTTTTATTGCAAAAGTGCGTTTTTCGTTTCTAAATAATTTGTATGCCCTTATGTGCGTTTATGCTTCATTTCTTTCTCCCTTAGAAGCTTTAAGTAAAATCCTAAAAAAACCCACCTCCTACTCCGCTGCTGGGTGCGTATTGTGTGTCATGCAATGATATGAAACCAAAAAAAAAAATAATAAAAACTGCTGTACAAAGAGGCAGACTTAAAGTTGTCCGTCTATATACTACGCCTGCTCGTTATGCATTGTTTTTGATTTCTCTAATACCCCACAAAATATTCTATACTATTTATAGATTTTTCTTGGTATGTATGCGTAAATATTTACGTATTTTGAATAGCCATTAAAAAGAATTTTATGAAATAATTTACTGCTAATAATTATATAAAAAAATACATATTTCTAACTAGAGTCACAGTCTAACCAGGTACGACACGAGCCGGAAGATATTGCCGCCGTCTTAGCCGAAATGGCCAGCATCACAAAAGAGAAATAAGAACCTGATTTGGCCAATTTTCAACTGTCAAAGTTGACGTGTCTGGTTAGACTGTGCTAGAGTTGCAATTTCCTATCACATTTGACTGTTTCCTATCATTTAAGCCTTGGGTGGGTATTCAAATGCCCGCACTTTGACCTGCCAAATTGTTGGACATAGATCGGAGCAATAGACGAGTAATTCTTTTTCCAATGTCAAAATCATTTCCTTTATCTCCGTACCACGTCTCTGTTTAATTCCATAAGGCATTCAATTGCATTTTGAAGGTTTACAGCTGAGATTCTTTTTAGGTCGATTTAAATTTATAATAGTAACTCAGCATAGGACATATTGTAAGCCTTAAGTTTCAGGAACAACATGTGTTCGAGAAAAATTTTTGTAGAACATTTTAAATCACTAATGGTGTTTTCTATTCTACAAAAATATGTGACATTTTTTTACTTTTTATTAAAAAAAATTGCAATTTAACATTCCTTTAAATGAAAAATTTGCCTTCGTAAGGGATGATACAATAATTTCTAATAAATTCACTTCTTCGAAACATGATTATATTGCAAATTTTCATTAAAAAGGGCACATAGTGCAACACACTTTTGTAGAAAAGAAAACGCCATAACTCTTCTTTGCATGGGTATTTTTGTTATTTTCTTAAAAAAGAGGCGAAAAACTCCCTCTCAACGGCGATATACCAGCCTGAAATGTTCTACAAAAATGTTTCTCGTGATGTTTTACATAAAAGTGCTGAACACAACTTACACCTTCAATATAAGGCTTACAAAATTTCCTATGCTGAGATACAACAGCTATGTGCGAAAGGGGGACACTTTAACTCCCCTAAAATGAATCCCTGATATAAGCTTTCAAAATGCTGATACACGTATATATATTTTGTGTTTGAAGATAAATATGTCTAGTTAAAACGTTTTTAAAAAATATCGCATGCTACATTTTTTCAGCGTATTGTAAGTATATTGTCCTGACTGCCATACGTCAAGCGTCGCGTTAGCTACAGAGCACGTATTTACAATACATTCTACAAAAAAATTTACTGTTAATGCTCTATAAATACGTACCCTGCTGCTAACGCGACGCTTGCCGCTCTTATTTAGGTATGACAGTGAATTTCAGATCTTCTCTCGAAATACACTCACTATAATCAATTCAGTTTTCCTAAACGTATCAAACGTATTCATGAGTTCTACAAATTGCGTTTTTTTTCTACTAAGTTTGATTCGTTGCGGAAGAAGAACTTATCTATATATACATACATACATGTATACATCTAGTTAAGAGTTTCTAACAAATGTTGCATGCGAGATTTTTTTCTGTGTATTGTACGCATTCGATACTCAATTTCAGACTTTCTCTACAAATACGTTCACTGTAATCAAATCTGTCTTCCTCAACAACAATGCATTGGTCTAAAGAACTGCGTTATTTTTTATTTTTTTTTTTGGTCCAATAAGTTTGATTGGTTGAGGAAGAATAATTTATATGTGAGAATTTTTAGCCATCGTCTAAAAAATGGCACGACATAAAGTTAGCATATATGTTCATTAGAGTGATTGTAAAAAAATAAAATTTGGATTTCTTCAAGTCTGATATCCCAACTCGATGGGTATTTTTAAAAAAATATCTTGAAAATATTTTCATGCCAATCAGTTAAGACTAAGGCGTGTCGCACGCCCTCCAAAGTTTGAGCAAATACACTTTTCTGTTTTTATATCTCATAACTTAATAGATATAGCATTTACAAAAGAAAAATTCATCTACAAAGTTGCTATCTATCAAGTTTTTGCCTTGCCGTTTATTTTGTTAATTATGCGATTTACATAAAAGTCGATAAGGCAAAAGCTGTTGGAAACTTCACAGACCACGACTTTTTTAAGAAATGTTTTTGTTATTAAGTTATGAGACATAAGACAAACTTCGGTGGGCGTGCGCGACGCGCCTAAGCCTCAACTGATTGACCTACAATTTTGTTTAGGATAGTTTTTTAAAAATACCCATTGATTTGAGATATGAAACTTGACGAAATCCAAATTTAATTTTTTACGATCACTGTAATGTACATGTGGGGGGGGGGGGGGCATTATTTTTGAATCGGATAATCCAAAATTTTTTTTGTCGAAATTCCTTGATATTCGGCAAAACTATTACTGATTTCTGGCGTTCCAGTTGAGTTTAGAAATTTTTCGTCTTCAAAGAGTTATAATAAAATTTGATGAGAAAATTTTTTGTAGGATATTTTAGCCCGCTAGCTCGCCGTCGAAGGGGAGTTTTTTGCCCCTGATTAAAGAAGGGCCAAAAAAGACCCATACAGCGAAGCTCTAGAGGGTTAAAATTTCCCATGAAATTATTGCTCGTGGAGTTTTACATAAAAATGCTGAACACACCTAATACATGAAACGTAAGCTTTACACGATATCTTAATCCGATTCTCTATAACAATGACCAAAAGGTGGGGTTCATGCAAAGAAATTTGCATTTGTACAGTATAATGAGGACACTCTAAGCTAATTTTGGGTAGAAAAAAATAAAAAAATGAAAAGGGTCAAAGTTTGAAAAGTTTCACTTTTAATTGGTCATTTCCGGTGTTGATCATGACAAAAAAAGTTTATTAAAATTATTTTTTTTAATATCAGACGATTTCCTATAAGAATAACCTATTTTAATTTTTTTGTTCAAAACAATAATTAAAAAACTTTATTTTTCAAAAACGACAACACTTTCGCACCCCATAACTCGACAAATAAACATCATACAAAAAAAAATTTTTGCATACACATTTCCACCTACTAATATCAAGGAATTTCGGCAAAAACAATTTTTTTTCAAAGCTAATGCCCCATGTGTCTGTTGATATATATTTCTAGCTAAAAACGTTTTTAAAAAGTATCGCATGCAAGATTTTTTATATACGTATTGTAAGCATTTTGTACTGAATTTCAAGCTTTCTCTGTAAACACGTTCACTGTAACCAAATCCTTTTTCCTCAACGAATTAATCGTGGTGGACAACAAAGATAATGAAGGAATGCATGGGCCTAAGAAAATGAGTTTTATGTCCATTAACTTTGATTCATTGAGAAAGAAGAAATTATATGTGAGAATTTGTTATTTAGTCATATTTTCAAAAGTTTATACAAAATTTCACTAATACCATTCGGATAAACTATTAGCGCAGTTTACTAGCCCCATCTATTGTCTTCATTGTCGACTAGGTTTGATGCTTTGAGGAAGAAAGACTTGGTTACACAGAGCATATTTGCAAATAGTCTAAAATTCAGTACATAATGCTGGCAATACGTATAGAAAAAGGTCTCGCATGCGATATTTTTAGCAACGTATTTAACTAAACATATCTTTCAGCACACACATATCATTTCCATATCTGTTATGGAAAAAAATGCGAGGTAAATGTTTTTTTTTCGTGTATTAAAAAGAACACATGCCACAAGAAGATCAAATTAACTTTTTGATGATATCATATTTTGTTTTGAAATTTCTCATAAAATATGCAACAGGATGGATGGATGATATGTATGTATATAATTTTTATTAAACATTTGAAAAAAAGAACACTTAACCTTTCAAACGACATTACTTTAATTCACATCAGATGAAGCGCCCCAAATTTATTGAATCTTGAATATTAACACTGCAAAGTTAAATATCTAATAAACTCTTGTGAAAAATCGGCATTATTCAAGTTTGAATAACTTGAGAGCGCGTGGACTGATTTGCATAAAAGTAGTGGCGTTTTAAAGGTTTAGATTTCTACTTCACAAATGTATAAGAAACACAAATTATATATGTATGTATGTATACTCCCAATGCATATTTTATGAGAAATTTTAAATTTCTAGTTTGAAAACAAAATAATTGAATGGGAGGGAAATGAAGAAAATGTTCTATATTAAACGACGTAAAAAGCCTGAGATTGTGTTTACTACCAAAAACCAGCGCTATTTTTCAATAATTCAAACTGAACTGTTGAGTAATTGGGAATATTTATCGACTTATACATACAACAGACAGATCACATGCATTTCAACAATTCCATATACAAGTAATTATACGAGTAATTATAGTCAAAAAATATTTACATTTTATTTGAATTTATTTTTGTGCACATTTGCTTATTTAAATTTTTTTAGTGATTATCTCATTTGTTTTCGCATTTTGACAAAAAAGAAAAAAAAATTATAAAAAACGTTTGTGCATTCAATGCTATTTATTTATTAGATTTAAGATTTTTTGTTTTAATTTTGTATATCGATAATATTAGCTGTCATTTACTAACTGCAAGCAAACAATCAAACAGAAACTCAGTCAGTCAGTTATTTAGTCACAAATTTGCGAAAAATAATTCAATTGCTGCTTAAGACTTTTTAGTCAAATATTTCGCATTTGGATTTCAATGGCTTCTTTAAAGGCAGCAGGCTGTTAGACAAAATTCTCAAAATGTAGTGGCTCATTTTATAAAAACACATGTAACCTGCAGATAACGCGACTAGTCTATGAACGCATGTATAGTATACTCACTGGAGCACTAGAGCTAGTCCAAAGGTAGCCCAAATGTATGGAAAACAACATAGTCGATTTAACATTACGATGTCCTAGGGATGGACCATTTAATCCACCTTGGCATTTAATTGGAGTAGTCTCAAAACTAGTCTATGCCACTTCGTGATGGACCGATCACAAAAGTGTTTGTGTTTTAACTATTTGCAATCGTTAAAACGCGAAGACTTGTCGCTTAACTATAAACTCTTGGTTGCAAATGACATGGTGGATGATTGCATTACATCGAAGTAGTCTTAAGAGTACTCCATCCCACTATTGGATAGAGCACCATATCCAATCGTTAAAGCACGAATACTTGTCAGTTAACTATAAACTATTGTATGCGCATGACATGGTCCATGACTGCGTTACATAGGACAATGTTGTAACTAGACCATTTCAGCTAAAATGGACCACGTAGTCCAATAGTATATGCAGTTATATTATCTGCAGGGTATAGATATACCATTACATACACTTGTATACATTCATCCATGTGCATTTTTATGTTGTTTTAATTTTTTGCTGGGCTTAGACTTTGGCACGTCTGTATTTTACATTCAGCACTTAGTTTTATTCATGACTTTGATAATGACATTCAACAAATTCAATTAAAAAATTATATAAAATAGTTCATGCAAAATATCACCGGCTTTAAAACAGATGGGAAGGCAAAGGGACGGAAAAGTCTAATATAAAAAAGTAGCAACGGGACCAATCCGGAAGTATGCACTTTCATAAAGAATAAAAATTTTTCATATCACTCTGTCAAATGGCGGAGTTCTGAGTTAGCAAATATTGGAGAAAACAATACCAGCGAATTGATAGTATTCTCCCGTTTTTGAAGTCGCTTAAATAAAATCGGTTACTTAAAATAAATATTAAAATGTTTTAAAATATTATATGAAAAGAAAACTGCCTTTCTGAATTTGTTAATTTAAAATTTTATTAGAAACTTACTTTTATTAAAGAAAACAAGAAGACGAAATAGCAAATTACCTGGAAGAAAAAAAAAAATAAGAAATTTTAAATTAATTAAATATTTAATAAATTTACACACGAAAACATTTCATAATAAAATCGTCGAAAACAAGGTTAATTTAATATTTTTCCGTAGTGATTTTGCTTAATAGGTGTGTCATTTTAATTCAACACGATTTTACAATAACCTTCGAAGAACATTTTTCTGTTGATTATATATGATTATATGAAGTATAATGTAGAATCGAAGTTATTCCAAGTTGAAACAACATGAATTTAATATAGGCATTTTATTAATTATTTCACTTACACGATGTGTATAAGCATAGGCATAAGAAAAATTGGTGCTGTGGTTGGCTGTCCCAGCCTACATATACAACACGAGTGTTAACGAAACTCACAACAAAGAGTGTAAGAATTCATTCAGTTGTATGCTAGCTTTCAAACAAGCAGGTTGCCGTCGCTTCTTTATGGTAAAACAAAAACAAAACTTAGTTGAGATTAAAAAGAAAAAAAATTTATCTCAACTGAGTAGTTTAATGGCTCTTCATTTTTCAGCATTTGCAAAAACTCCAATACATTCTCATTTTAAGTGCTTCTCTTTGTGATGACCTTTGCTTTAGATATGCACTAATATACAGCCGTGCCGCAGATTCCGTTTTATTTCGTAGTTGCCATTCCGAAAAAGTTAATTTTTGGTGCTTTAGATTCCGTTTATTTTGTATTTCGATTTTACAATAATAATGTTTTTATACCTTGAGGCGTTTGTTTTTAGAAACAAATCTCACTTGGAAAGCTATGACTAAATATTTATTTGACGCTCCTAAAAGTATGCACGTTTTTAAGTATTTAGTAGTCAATTCCGCTTAAAAGTGGTTTGATTACGAATAAAATTTTAGTTTTTCGTTTTCTGAAGAAGCAACTTACGGAATTGAAAACACTTCGGAATAGTATTCTGTGACATGGCTGATAAATACAATTATAAGTAATATGAATGATGATAACAACGTTTAACATTAATATGAAACAATGGTAATTTTAAATCAGCAGCAGGACATTTTCGCTTAAACAACAACTTCAATTTAATATGATTTCCAATCAACATCGCGACATCTTGATTTTACATTGGTATATTTTTCTGTGTGTTAATGTTGGTGTATTAAATAAAATATGTTATAGTGCTATATTCGGCCATGACGAATATATTATACACTTCTCCTAAAAATCAAATAGCTAAAACATGCTAACAAATGCATCTACCCAGTTGGCCAGGTCGTCTTACCCGACATTATCGTCGATGATTTCTGTGCTACTTGTCCTCTGTCGATTAGGTTATCCTCTATAAAGAAATGTTGGCGACAAGATGAGAGACAATTTGTTACGTTTTGTCTTCAGTAAAATTGTTGAGGACAAGATGACCGACAATGTCTTACATTTTGTCCTCAATCCAAGTTTTTGAGGACAATATGAGCGACAATGTCTTAAATTTTTTCTTGAATCACACTCAGATCTCCAATGTCCTACATATTGTCTTCAATCAAACTTTGTTAATGACAAGATGAGCGTCAACATCTTACGTTTAGTCTTTAGGTAGTACTCCAGCAAGGCGTTAAGCGCGATAACTTATAAGCATGTAGTGAACTAAACAGACTTAGTTCGGCTTCCAGCTAAGTCAGTCCTCAACATCAATAATTTAAATGAAACGAAAATGAACAAGTAAAGTAGGTAAAAACTTAAATTCTACTGATTCTATGATTAAATAAAAAATGTTTTTTATATGACAAAATAGATATTGTCGCACGCGTAATCATTACCGAAAATATAGCTAAAAGACATTGTCCGCTGTATAAATAGGTGACATTATCGCCTAAATAATCACACTGGTATTCTGTGAACGACAAGCTGAGCTACATTGTCTCCCATGGAGCCGTGCACGATTTTCGCAACATTTGTTCGAAAATATCGTTGACGACTTTTTCCGGCTATCCCTCACGTGTCGTCGGGGACTTAAGCCCTTATGACACTACATTTTTCTTGCATTGTTTTGCTATAAGATTGAAAGAAAGAAATAGCAAATGATAGAAAGAAGCAACTATACAAAATGTAAACAAAACGTAATGGCTTCTTTAAGTGCTGCCTAGTTTTTATTTATAATAAAACGACAAAAGAAACAAAAAGTTGAAAAAAGAGGCAGCACTTTAATGTTTCAAGCTTTAAATGTCAATTTTAAGATGAACATTTTTACATTTTTTTTGGCAGCCCCCATTTTTTATCGATAACATTAGTAAAAGCTTTGAAAATGTGGTATTTATCTTAATATAGCTGAACTCTTTGCACGTGGTAAAATTTTCCATTATATTCTATTTGCACTGTTCTCCAAAACTTGAAAAATTAAGAAAAATGTAGTGTCATAAGGGCTTTAACATTGTCGTGCACCCGTTATTGATGACGTCTTACAGACATGGCCAACTGGGTTATTAACTAAACTTTGTGCACGTGTGTATGTGAAAGTGGAGTAGTGTATCGATCATATGATTTACATCACACGTCATCACAAAGAGAAGCACTTAAAATGAGAATATATTGGTGTTTTTGCAATTGCTGAAAAATGAAGAGGCATGAAACTACTCAGTTAAGATCTATTTTCTTCTTTTCAATCTCAACTATGTGTTTTGTTTTATCATAAAAATGCGACGGCGACCTACTTGTTTGAAAGCTAGCATACAACTGAATGAAATTATAGTTTCTTACACTCTTTGTAGTGAGTTTTGTTAACACTCGGGTTGTATCAAGGTGGATTTATACAGGTGATATTATAAGCACAGCTGTTCTACTTTTCTTTCGCAAATTAGATGCTCGTATGTCAAAATATGTATACGTTGACATAGGGGCTGAGATGTCAAATGTTATTGTAATGTTGTAGTTGTTTTAGAATCAACACCACCTGATAAAATTAATTCACCTTGGGTTGTATATGTAAAAATGACGAAAAGTACTCGGGCACCGGTGGCTTAGCATGGTGATGCCTGATTTACATGAATCGTGCTCAGGGTTGTCAGATCTTTGTTGACCCAATTCATCAAATTGATTTGAA
The DNA here is from genome assembly GCA_956483635.1 of Panzeria rudis. Classification (NCBI taxonomy): domain Eukaryota; kingdom Metazoa; phylum Arthropoda; class Insecta; order Diptera; family Tachinidae; genus Panzeria; species Panzeria rudis. Next base: position 117,040,345 of record OY101449.1, on the reverse strand, counting down.
AATTTTTTAATGTGATTATTTCCAGTTTACTTTTGAGTCAAGATAGATTTACGACATGATCATAATTCCAATATTTTAACCTAAACGAGAGAACAGTCCAACCATCAGTGGTCATATACATTTCCGTTTATCACCACTTCTTATATAGTTCGATGGAATGCGATTGCTGTTCTTATTTATGCAAATCTTATGATATATTTCAACACGAGAATTCCATCACTAATAAATTAGTTATAATATGAATTTTGTTATCGGATCTGTTGTTTAGAATACACAGATTTATTAACGGGTTTTTGGCCACCTGTGTAACATTAGGATGGCAATGAAATATTTTTGATTTGTTAATTTCAACAAAACGCGAGCGGATTATTGTAGCATTTGGTATAAAACTCACTTGGTGAAAGTTTAGTCAAAGTAAAAATTTTTGTGAATTTCACCAAATTGAAGCAAAAAAAATGGACGACTTAGAGTTTTCTAATTTAGCTAAAATTTTTATCTCCACCCAATCAACGATTATTGTTTGGAAATTATGCTTCATTTTTGAAAATTTCACAAAATTTTAACTTTGACCACTAGAGGTCGCACGTTATAGTTATTAGAATTGGGCCAAAATTTTTACCTACGCTAAATAAAAGATCATTTTAGGTAAATTGAGCATAGCTTTGGCAAATTTTAGAACATTTTAAAATTTACCTTAAGGGGCATGCTTGAGAATTAGCCGATTAGGCCAAAATAAAAAAACAGATTTTGTTAAAAAAAAAAAAAATTATTGCCAGTCTAGTTTAAAATACTGTGCGGTGCACACAGCAACCAACAGACTACGACCAATGGTGGTCGTAGTAGATGATATGTTGAAAAAGCGTGTAGCGGCAGAGTATATTTATTTCATTCTTATGTACAAGCCCTGCTCAAGGTGAATTAATTTTATCAGGTGGTGTTGATTCTAAAACAACTACAACATTACAATAACATTTGACATCTCAGCCCCTATGCGAACATATACAAATTTTGACATACGAGCATCTAATTTGCGGGAAAAAAGTAGAACAGCTGTGCTTATAATATCACCTGTATAAATCCACCTTAACCCTGCTTTGACTAGATTCAATTTTTAATTTTCTCTTCTAACATATTGTTTCGGTTCTCAAGTTAAAGAGGCACCAGTTTGAAGTTTTGGTGTATCCTCGACGCTCAAACAAGTAAAACGTGATTTATCGCACTCCACTATTCATTTTTTCCTTTCACTCACTCCAACTCATTACATATTCGTAATCTTCTTTCTTATAAACAACACAACTTTCTGTTTTATTTTGAAAAATAAAGTAAAAGTTCTTTTGCTCACATATAAAAACGCAAGTTTAAATAACAACAAAAAACTCACAATTTGCAATAAGTTGCATGTTAGATGCGTCACACTCTAATAATACTCACTCACAGAAATACAGAAAGCAAACCCAAGACGTAGAAAAACTCCCCAGAAGTTTTGCGCCAAAATAAAACAAGAAAAGAAATATTTATAAAAAAAAAAATACGGGGACAAAAAAATATATAAGTTTTGCCGCAAGCATAAATCCATTTGCACAATGCGACATTAAAAAAAATTTAGAGGCGGGTTACAGTAAAACAGAAGTAGGAGTTGCAAGGTATTTATACAGTGAAAATCAATAGAGGAAAGACTGAGTGCACTCAGCATAAGCAAGAATAACTAATACGAGTAAAAATAACAAAAATTGGAGGATATTGTAACATGTGGCTGCAGGAGAAAAGATAAAATTCATGCGGTACTGAAAAGACTTTTAAAATTTTAAGTTTAATATAATTTCTTTTTAGGGTTCCGTACACCAAAGGTGAACAGAAACCCTATTGTTTTCACTACGCTGTCCGTCCGTCTATCTGTCACATGCTTTTTTCTCAAGAACCGTAAGATATCCGTACCTGAAATTTCAGACAATATGTGTAACTATGGCTGCTACAACAACCAATGCAAAAATTTATGGAAGTTAAAAATTAAAGGGTGTTCTAAAGCGAGCAACGAAACATGTTGAAATATTAATGTAATATACGGACACTTGATATTTATACACTTGACATTTTCAAAATTAGTGTAGTATTATTATACTACATAGTATTATTATACTAACGAGTGATTTTTTTTGCTATTATCTTTTTGGCAACACTAGTTTTGACAGCTCACGCACGTTTTGTATCTTGTGTCACTGTCAAACATCTTCAGTTTGGTCTATAATTTAATCATGAATCGTCTTACAAACGAACAACGCTTGCAAATTATTGAATTTTATTACCAAAATGCGTGCTCTGTTAAGTTAGATGAAGATCCACTTTTTTATCGAAGAATTGTGTTCAGCGACGAGGCTCATTTCTGGTTGAATGGATACGTGAACAAGCAAAACTGCCGTATTTGGAGTGAAGAGCAGCCAGAAGCATTGCAAGAGCTACCAATGCATCCACAAAAAACAACCGTTTGGTGCGGATTATGGGCTGGCGGCATCATTGGGCCGTATTTCTTCAAAGATGATGCGAATCACAACGTTACTGTGAATGGTGAGCGCTACCGTGCGATGATAACAAACTTTTTTCTGCCCAAAATGGAAGAGCTTGACTTGCATGACATGTGGTTTCAACAAGACGGTGCCACATGCCACACAGCACGCGAAACAATGGACCAATTGAGAGGCGAGTTCGGTGAACAGTTTATTTCACGCTTGGGACCAGTCAATTGGCCGCCCAGATCGTGCGATTTAACGCCTCTAGACTATTTTTTGTGGGGCTATGTTAAGGCTAATGTCTATAGCGACAAGCCCGCTTCGATTGACGCACTGGAAGCCAACATTGCCAACATTATTCGTGAGATACCGGAAGAAATGTTGGAAAGAGTATGCCAAAATTGGACTAAGCGGATGGACCATTTGAGGCGCAGCCGCGGCCAACATTTGCATGAAATAATCTTCAAACATTAAATTATATCGACCCAACTATCGATCCAAATAAATATTTCATGCATTTTTCTGAATTTTATGTGTTTTTTTTTTTTTTTACTTTCCGATAGTTCTTATAAAATCACCCATTACTACACCAATAAATACTGAAATTTAAGGAAAATAAAAATTGAAGGGTATTCTATCAGTTAATGTAATCTTCTGGTATGTGACGGAAATCGATCGATTTCAAATCACGTCGATTTCAAAAAACAAAATCTCCTTAAAGATGAGTTATTGATGTTTTTATTGCTTTCGAGGATCAGAAAATTTTATTCGATCTTAAATACAGTGATATCGTGCGATTTATATAACACATATTTGGCTATTGTTAATTTGATGAAATCGAGCGATTTGAAATCGTTTGATTTCCATCACATACCAGATTGACCATGAAATTGTGACAATTTTCTATATCTTGGAAAACGTAAGAGGCAAACTCTTGAAATTCCCATAGCATTTTCAAGGAAACAGCAACGATTTCTTACAACAAACAAACTAAAAATTAAAGGGTATTCTATCTGGTAATGTAATTTTAAAATTCAGATGTATCTTATGAACAACTGTAATAATTAACATCAAAACTAAAAAACCCTTGAAGAAATAGTCAAAACGGAAAAAACCTTTCCACATGAAAAAAGCGCTGAAATGAAAAAAGCACCAAAATGACAAAAAACGAAAAAGACGCCAAAACTAAAAAACGAAAATTAAAAAATTGCCAAACCGAAAAATCGGTAAAATGAAAAAAAAGCGCTAAAACGAAAAAGTCTAAAAAAAGGTAAAAACTAAAAATTGTAAAATAGAAAAAAATCGCACAAATCGCGCCAAAGCGAAAAAATTGCCAACACTAAAAAAAAATTGCAAAACTAAAAAAATCTCTATAAAACGAAAAAAATGGCAAAAATAAAAACAATCGCCAAAGCAAACAAAAACCTAACTAAAGATAAAAAAAAATTGCCAAAATCAAAAAATCGCTAAGACGGAAAAAGCACCAAAATTAAAAAATCGCCAAAACTAAACTTATACAGGAATTAAAAAAAACCTTTACCAAAATAGCGTTACGTAATATGTGAATAGCTCTTCTTAGCGTTAATTACTCTCATAGAAGGGAAATTTCGAACCTAACGAGTTTATTCATGTTAAAAAAATTGTTATATTAAACTCGTTGAAAAACATGTTAATTTAACATTTTCGTTAATAATTTTTCTTCAAGATTTTACAATAACTTTCAAAAAAATTTTTTCTTTTGAAATTATATTTCAGTATCAAATTCATTTGCTTCAACTTTGATTCCTCAGGATAATTTAGTATCAAATTCACGTTGTTTCAACTTGCTTGATGATGCTTTGTGTTATTTCAGTATCATATTCGATTGTTTCAAATTGAAATAAATTTGTTACCACATGATTCTTCATGCTATTTCAGTATGAACTTCATTTTGATTTAACTGTACTCGAATATTAAATCAAAATGAAGTTCATACTGAAATAGCATGAAGAATCATGTGGTATCAAAGTTATTCAAATTTGAAACAACCGAATATTATACTGAAATAACACGAAGCATCAGCAAGCAAGTTGAAATAACGTGAATTTGATACTAAATTATCCTGAGGAATCAAAGTTGAAGCAACATGAATTTGATACTGAAACAACAGGAAAATCATGTTGAAGCAAAGCTATTTCAAGTTGAAACAACATGAATTCAATATAGCCATTTTATTAGTGGGTCAATTATGGATGGCAACCGAACTTCAGTTGGGTTGCCAGTTGCTAAAAATCATATTACTGATGGCAACTGGCAACTGAGAGCTGTCAATTTCAGTTGCTTTTTAGTGCTTTTTTGATAACCACAAATTTTTAGTTGCCGGCTGGCAATGCAACTGAACTTCGGTTGTCATCCATAATCGATCCATAGATATATTACCTACGTGATGTGTATTAGCATGCACGGGTAGCCTGGGAACGAATTTTACGAAAAAAAATGTTCCACGAAAAGTGAGTGTAGGCGTTGAAAGCACTATATATCCAGACAAAAAAAAATTATGTAAAATCCACATGAGTTGTTATATTTGCGAAGAGGGTATTACGTAGGTCGCATTTTGGTTCGATTAATTATTTAAAATTGACACAACTTTTGACATTGTCAGTCGATTGTATTAAAATTTGTTTTATGCCTGCTTTTTAATCATGCATAAATCTTTGTACAAGTTATTTTAAAAGAGTTTTCCATGAGAACAAAAGTTGAAAATAGAAAAATTGTCATAACTCTGAATTTTCTCCTATGATTAATTTAATTTTTTATTTTAGAAATATGTAGTGCTTTCAACCCCTATACATAATCACTTTTATGTGGGGCATTTTTTTCTCGAAAAATTCACTCACAAACTACCCGTGCATAGGCATCAGATATATTTGTGTTGTAGTTGATTTAAAATGAAATGAAACGTTGATTTTTCATTGATTCAATAATGTAGATCCAACTTTAATTTACCACGAAAAAAGTTTATGTTAATATAAAACAAGATTTTATATTTTCAATATTGAACAATTTTGTTTTAACAGTGAAAAATATTAAATCAACAATTTGTGCGTGTAATTCGAAGTTTGCCGGCTGTTTGTCGGCTATTAAGATTTAAGCAACACGAACATCAAAATAAATAACAACAACAAGCGCACAACAGTGCGTTGTAACTGTCAACACAGTAAATAAATACCAACACATTTAAACAACAATTATTTCTCCGCGGGCAACGGGTCAGATTAATAATTTTTCATTTAAAATTAATATGAAACGACAATGGTAATTTTAAATAAAGTCTGTATTTTTGCAAAAAAAAATTATATAGTTTCCAATCAACATTACGACATGTTGATTTTACATTGTACCTAGCTGAAATATTAGTACTGCCCATTAAAAAAAGTCTGTACGTTATAGAAAAGAGTAACTGAAAACGGATTTTAATTTAGCACATCAAACTCCTTGTATATCACATATATATTTTTATTTAAAGGCTATTTTCTTTGCCAACCATTCTAATACTAAATTTTTACAAATATATTCCCAGCCACGAAGAATTGAAAGATCTAAAACACAAACTTTAAGATACTTTTTACATCTTTTTGAAAATGAAAGTTGAATTTATCTATTACATGTACATAAAATACATATGTATCTATGAAATAAGACCGAGAAAAACAAACATAAAATTTATTTACTTAAACTACTCCCCACATTCGAATATTCTACTACTGTAACTTGATGATGATGATAATGATGATGAGATAGATGGTGAATGTGAATCATTCATTATCAGGACAAGGGGCCAATGATGTTTATTAAAATTGGAAGACGTTCAAGTTTGAAGAAATAATAAAATAAAAAATTATCTAAATGCTGTTCTTTTTCACTTTTTTGTTGCTGTAATTTTCTATTCTTTTATTATCATTATTATGTATTTTGTTATTTTTCATCATTTTTAAGGTTGGGATGTGTACGGTAATGTGTCCGTAAAACGTTTGTGTGGTAACTTTATTTTATTATTATTCAAGTTCAAGTTCAAGATACATTTTTTTTGATATCATAAATACAACAACAAAATTTACGTATTAAGATACTGAATTGTAGATACAAATTCAAACAAACATGTGTGTAACTTTTTTTTACATATTTTCAACTTTTTCTTGTCAATACATTGAATTTTGTAGTCATTGTCTGCGGTTTTTTTGTTTTCTCTCTTCTTCTTATTAATAAACTTTAGATATTTTAAATATGTACTGCATTTTGCTTGAAATGCATGTGAATTTTAAATAAAATACAAAAAAGGCACGAAAATGAAATCTCATTTACATTAAATTAATATTATTTATACATACGACGACGACGACGACGACGGCATTAAGTCAGTCAGTCAGACATACGTATAATTTCATATATTCAAGGTCTTATTTGTGACTTAAACATACAATTTTTTGTTTGTTTTCTTCTTAAACTACATGAATAAATAAGAGACTTAAAATTTTTTAAATTGCCAGGTTTTAACAATTATAATAATTTAGATTAAATAAATAAAAAAATATTGTTAGTTTTTCAGTGTCTACGCTGATAGAAACCCCGTCATAACGCTGACGTAATTTGCTATTTCAAATGTCTTCGTTTTTGACACCTTAACACTTTTCATCAGTGTGATGACAATCTTTACATCAGCTGATTATCAATGCCAATGATGACAAATTTACTATCAATGCAATGACATATCGATAGCAGGGAAATGATTAATTGACATTAATTTAATCACAAAATTTCATCAATATGATGTCAATATGACCATCATAACGCTGATGTAATTTGACATCAATGCTATTTCAAGTGTCTTCGTTTTTGACCCCTCAATACTTTTCATCAGTATGATGTCATTCTTTACATCAGCTATCATCAATGGAATGATTGAAACAATTATACAAATTTATATTTTCTTAATTTAACTTTTTTCTAATTTAGTTTTACTTAAAGTTATAATATTTTTTCTCCTAATGTTGGTCTCGATCGCAGGCTCCTCAATCCATTCCACATTTATAAACAAACATCTCTACCATTTCAGCTATGTCACCATCCAAAACATCAGCAGCATAAGGTCAACATAAACATTATTGATGCGACGTACCTACATATGATGACTAAGTGTCATCAGTATCATGAAAAGGTGCCATACTATCGTTTGCTTCAATGTTTTGTCTGTGCATGTATGCTGTAATGGCTTAGTTTTTAAAACGACTACATACCACATTTTTTATTAGCTCTGTCATAGTAATGATGATTAGTGCACATCAGTGTAATGTCATGTTTTTTTACCTTTTTAAAAATGCATTTAAACACAAAAATAAAAAAATAAAACAATAAAATTTGTATTAATTCCAAAGGTTATAACATTGTTGACTTATTTCTTTTATACATATTTCATACTTTAATAATATATAATAAGTGACATGGTATCGATGTCATTCCTGTCATAGAATTGATGACATTTAAACTATGACAAAATTCTATAATGACATAGTTGTCTGTTTTCGTTTTATTAAAGACATTTGTCGTAGCATTGATGTCAGAATTCTGATTAGAGGTCGTCACCAATGTGATGATACATTTTTCGATGAGTGTAACAAAACGATTGTCATACATGAATCAAATTACACTAAATTAAAATTCGTTTTCCGGTTTTTTCTAGCTCGTAAACAAATTTGTTAATGGGTTTGGCTAATATTTCTACTACGTACATCTGAATGGTTCAGTTCCAAAACATCAAAATACATTATAGTGATGCAAAGTCTTAGTTGATTTGGTTTTGTAAACAAAGTAAAGCCGCATCACTACAATGCATTTTGATGTTTTGTAACTCGCCCTATATTTCACCCTAACTCGAGAACGCTATGCTCGATTGCAATCAACAAAACGCCTAAATATGCATGACAAAATTACCTTTAAAAGTGGGTTTTCATGCAAAATTAAACATTTATTTCCTTTAAAGAACTCATAAAAAATTTTAAACTGCAACAACTTTAGCTTTTAACTATTGTTCTTAAGGACAAGTGTTTTACGAATAAAATCTTGAAAATCAATTAATAAATATTGATTTTATTAGCAATTAAGTGAATAGATCCAGCCGCTTAAAAGGTACTTTGATGCGTCGTATATATCAACTAAAACTCTATGAGTAATAATTGCAATGAAAACAAAAATGATTATAAGCATGTGAAAGTGAAGTGTTCATTGAAAAATTTTGTAGCATGAGCTTTGTCAATTTGCTAAGGATTTGTCATTCGTTACTTCAATATTTATTTCAAAAACTCAAGCGAGTGTTGAATAAAAGAAAAAAATTTTTGAAAAGAACAAATTGTGTTTTAATCATATTAATTTGAGTCGTAAATAATTAAATTTTATTAGACAATTTAATTGTAAAGAAAATAAACATGTAAAAAATTTTTAATTCGTGACTTTTTTACTTATTGCGATTTTGTTCTGATAGTTTCTAATATCTGATTTCGATGATTTTGTTATTGTTTTGGTTTTTAAAGCAGAAGAAAACTAAATTAAACGGTGCAGAGATCCAAAAACGTTATAGAGAAATATTAAAACCAGACGAAAAACTTAATGCAAAATATAAGCAAAAAGCTGGGGTTAAGGTAAAGTGAATTGTTCTTAAAACAACTTATTTTATATATTTATTTTTTGGTTTTGTTTTTTTTTTTTTTTTGCTGGAATAACATAGAAATCATGTCGTCCTTAAGTGAAGTAACGAATGACAAAATATTAGGGTAGAAAAAATAAAATTATTTTATTCAGAATCTACAGACAATTAATTGTTCATACATTACCCTACGTCTATACCTGATATATTTTTATCATGACAAATGTTAAATTCCATATAGGAAAAACAGCTAACATAAACAAATTATTTTTCAATATAAAGTTTGACCTTTGTCATGATAAAAATATAACAGGTAAAGACGTAGGATTAGATTTTTAAAATTTTGAAGTAATAAATTTAATTTTTATTTTTTTCCTTTTTGTACGATGTTAAATGAATTTTGCCCTCTTAGCATTAATATCTCAAAATCAACGTAAGACGATTTACGCCATTATTCATGAAAACCACAAATATATTATTGTCGGAAATTTTCTAAAAAAAATATTTTGCAAAAAAAAGTTAAATTGATTTGTTGTGGTATTATATGCCAACATTTTGTTGGTTGATCATTGAAATGACGGTTCCTCATTTGCTGTCCTCCAATGGAGGAACTATCAAATGCTAGGCCGATGAACCACATTTGAAAAGTTTTCAAAGCTCGTATGCTTATAGTTAGACTCTCAAAAAAGAAATGAGAATCACAATACACAAGCATAATATTTTTATTAAGAAAACACAAGGCTTTACATATGAACAACACAACAAACATCTATAGATTTTCCAGAACTAGTGCCTGGGAACCAGTCACATGACCTGTCTTCTAACAGGTTCTCTTCCCTCTAAGGGACAAATAGCCTGCGTATTGACGATTAAATAGAATTTCTTCCAAAAAATTCAACTAAACTATGTAATATTTGCCTCAATAAAATCAATTTTGATATGTAATTTAAGTCTCTTTATTAGATTTTGTTTAATCTCTTGCAGGCAATTATTTTTTTTTGTTTTTGTGAAATATGTAGCTCCTTTCGAGCATGAAAATAGTAAAAAAGAGGAATTGAAAATGTTGAGTGAACTTTTTAATTGCAATCTCTAGGATAAAGCACAACAATAATTCAAGTGCATACAATACAAGTTAGCTGCTGCTAACTTGTTTCTATATAAAAAAAATAGAAAATGAAAAAATAGCAAATAAAAAATACAACAGAAAGCAAAATAAATAAACAAATAATAGAAAAAAAGTACAAACAATATTTACTAATAAAATAAAATAAAAAACCAATACCTTTTTACTAAAAACAACAGAATAAAAGAAGAGAAAAAAATCATACATAAAATAAATAAGAATTTTTTGTTGTACACAAAAATAAAACATGAAAAAACTACAAAAAGAACGATAAAGTTAAATAGAAAATGCAAGCAAATTACCAACACTACCACCGACAGAAACACAGACATTCAGCCAGCCGGCCCGGCCCCACCATTCACACAAATGCATACATGCCAAAAATCCTTAACTAACTGACAGCAGCCTGCTCTACCACCCAACAAACCATACGAAAGAGATATGTTAGAATACAATCACATTTGAATGCAGCAGCGCAACAGCAACAAGACGAAAATATTTTATTAAAAAATATCAAATGCAGAGTGTGGTAGTCTGTGATGCCAACTCAGAGTTTTTGACAGTATTTGTAGTGCTTTTTTACGACTCTTGACACACCAGGAATACTGAAAATACGTATGTATTCCATTTAGTGCGAAAACTCTGCTTTGATGTCGCTGAGCAAACACAAAAATTGCAATTTCTTTCTGGTCCTTCGAACCACATTCTGGTTGCCACTTTTAAAGTGATTTATTGTAATTTTATAGACCCTTTTGTCCCCACCAAATCATTACTTGGCATCACTGCTGCTAGTAGTTCTATACATAGAATGAGAATTGAGCCGATGTGGCATGTTTTCGTATGCATTTTGTTCCAGGGGTTAAGAAGGGCCAACCAACATTGATGGTGGTTGCTTGTTGTTAGCACAAGACTGCAAAGTGTATGATAAAATATTAGACAGCAACAGCAGCAATCACATACACACATCCACAAACACATATTAATAATATCTATGATATAGATTCTATACAGATGACAACTACGTTGCAACGTTACTATAAAATGTATTTCGGTTTTTTCTCTTTTTTTCTTGGTAAAATTGTTAGAGACATTTTTATCTTGAAAATTTTGAAGCATAGAAAAAACTTAATACATACAAAGTTTTCCTCATTTCCTCTAAGTCTGAGTTTTTATGCCCTTTTTTGCAATACACTCTCATACATACATTCTCAATTCGAATTTATTTGTATAAAATACAAGCTATAGTCCTGTTTAGAAAAGGATGAAAACGAAGTATTGCAGCATAAGCTGCTGGGAATAAAATTATGTCTTAAGAAGTTAACTTTTTTCTAATATTGAAATAATGTAACTTTATTAACGAAAATTAACATGAACATTTTTAAAGTGGCCTAAGTTTATGTTAACTTTTTATGTTGCCCATTTCTTTTACTTTTCTGATTTTTTATTAAATTTAGATTCTTCAATTAGTAAAAAAGACCGTCACGCGTGCAATGAAGAGTCTTTGTTGAAAATAGAATCTATGAGCTCGCCCGACTGATAGGCTATCACACTATCCATTAGCCTTACTGGTGCATATAGTTAATATCTGTATTATATGAAATAAGTAAATCCATTCTTGCTTTCCCTTGTTTTGTGTATTGAACGTTACTTTTTCTTAGTACGGCTTCATTACTCATTTTAATTGCTGAAAATTGCATTAAAAACATTAGATATAAGAAGAGCGTGTGTTCGATAATGGTTTGTATCTTAAAAGATGTATTGAACGTTACCCACAATTTTTTAAATTAATGAAAAATTTTTGCTGTACAATCAAGGAGTTTTCGTTAAAATTTATCAAAGAGTATCCATCTCAATAGTTGTTATTTCAATTAATAGCGTTTGTATTGAAGGTTACTTTAACAAAATTCTTAAATATAATTTAGAATGGTGAAAAATATAAGTCCAGCGAAAAATCTGAAAGGATGTAAAGATTTCCAGTAAAAAATCTAAGAGGAGCGTATGTGTATGATTCTAAATATTTAAAAGTTTTGTTATATATTATTATATTGGAAAATGTATCATTAATTAATTTCACTGTACAACAAAACCAAATTCTCTTCAAAATAACAAGGTTGCAATGACTGATTCTGATAGAGGGCACCGGAAATATATAAGTGTAGCGCCGTTTTGAAAGTTTTCATCTGGGATTCATTTTAGATGGAGTTAATTATAATAATTAGGAGCCTGGGATCCAGACCAATATTAGAACAAAATATAAAATAACAAAAAGCAAAGCTAAAATACAAACAAGTAAAAGTAAGAAAATATAAATACGTATAATTGTTAAGGACAAAATACACCATCAAAATGCTTAACAAGCGCGGTAATAGTATGTGTGAAATTTCGTTAGTATTAGTGACACCGACGACTTTTGATGGAAAATCTACTTGGTTTTGATTTTTCGTCAAGCACACGAACACGAATCTGACATCAAGCATTTTGATGGTGTATTTTGCCCTTTACAATCATTCCATTGATGTCAGCTAATGTAAAGGTTGACATCACAATGATGTAAAGTGTCATTGGGTCAAAAACGAAGACACTTGACATAGCATTGATGTCAAATTACTTCAGTGGTGTGACAGTTTTTTTATCATCAGCGGCATCATATTGATGGCATTTTGTCATTAAATTGATTTTAACTAGTCATTTCCCTGATGTCGATGTGTCATTGCATTGATGATTGATTTGTCATCATTAGCATTGATAACCAGCTGATGTAAAGGTTGACATCATAGTGATGAAAAGTCACATAGGGTCAAAAACGAAGACACTTGACATAGCATTGCTGTCAAATTACATCAGCGTGATGACAGTTTTTCTATCAGTGTAGAATTGTATGATAAATATTTTTGTCGAATATTTCTGCACATTATATTGACACTGAAGGGGAGTTTTTTGTCTCTTTTTTTTAAGAAAGGAACAAAACGACCCATATAACAAAGAGATGGATGGTTAAAATGTTCCATAAAAATGTTTCTCGTGGTATTATACATAAAAGTTTTAAATACATTTTATACCTTAAACGTAAGGCTTACATGATTTCTTACGCCGAGTCACTCTAACTATGTGTAAAAGGGGGGAACTTTAACTTCCCCTAAATATATATCCGAGATGTAAACATTCAAAACGCCGATAAATGTGTATATTTTTTGGTGTCATTTAGCAGAATCAGTCGTTAGAACCATATTGATGACATTTCGTGTTGTACAGTATTATTAGTTTATAATGAAGCCGTATTTTTAAAATAACTTTAACTAACTTTAGTAAAACTCCCCAGCATTGATTAAAGAATGGATAAAACCACTTGTGTAAAGATAAACTTTAGCAACAGAAGAAAATGTTATTTCTTGGCCCAAAGAATGGAGCTGGAAAACACTACAGCATAAAACTGGTTGAAAATGAATTTACGAAAACGATTGCAAAAGGCCAAAATCAATGATACAACAACTGCAAACAAATTCTAGCATTTTACTATCATTATTGTACTGTAGCAAATAAGAGAATAGGCAAAATAAACACCACCCCCCCCCCCCCCCCCCCCCCTTTACCACCACCACAACCAACATCACAGCCCTCACAAAAAAAAAAAGAAATAAGCTTAAAATGGCAAGTAGTTTGCTGTAACGAGAGATAATGGAAAACAACGACATACATAGACGAAACAGTCAAGTCAATGGAAGCGCATCCAAAAGCAACTTAAAATAAAATTCATGATGTATGCAGCAGTCTTGCTAACCAAAATGTTGAATAAAAAAACAACACAACGTCATTATTGTCGTCATCATCGTCATCATCATGCTCATCATTGACGTTGTATAGAGCACAGAAATACTCTTTCGACTCACAAGCGAAAGAAAGACCCCCTTGAAGCACGTGAATTTTACAATCAAATATTGTTGCAAACAACAAAGTGGTGGTGTGCTAGTTATTGCCACTACCATAGAAAATTTTTAAAACTTGTTTATACAGCTTTAAATATGCACCACATTTATTACCCAAAAACCCCCAAACAACAAAACAGAGTGTTGCTCTTACAAAAAATAAAAATATTTCAATACACTTGGCAATCTAGACTGGGTTCGAAAAAACTGCAGACTTACAAAATGCGCCAAACAACCATCGTCATCATTATCACCAACACTAACTAGATGCCGATGACAACATTCTGAGTCTAGAAATCCAACTAAACCAGGAAACGCAACAAAAGGCAGTTCAACACAATGGCAGGCAGTCGTAACTGCAGTAGCAGCAGCAGCAGCAGCATGAACAGCATGAGGAGTACGAACAAAACTTTCACTTTTTCTTGCCAAAACACTGCCAGGCGTCCACAAAGGCGCAGGCAGTAGTTACTCTAGCAGTTTGTTTTAACAGGATAACAGCCATTCAGGCAAGTAAACAATCCAACAAACAAATATTATACATACAATAGTATTTATTTGCTACTACTTTGAGAGGTCGGAGGAAGGAACGACGGACGGCATGAAAGGCATGGTTGTTTGGCAGACAGACAACCAACCAGGCTACTTTTATTTTTTTTACTATTCCTACAATATATGTTAAATGTAAAGAAATGTATTTAATAAAGAAGATTTAAAAGTATTAAAACATTTTTCTTGTAAGTTATGACTCGAAGAGTGGATCGTTTTTACAAAGGCGATAACAAAATCGGATCAGCCTTTCTCAAGTTATGATAAAGAAGCATTTGACTATCGATGTTCATTGAAAAAAGTTGATTGCATTTGACGTACTCATAGCTATACGATCATGCGCGGCTGGAGCTTTTAGCTGGCACATGTTAGTTTTCTAAATTTCTCTTAGAAACTCAATAGAAATGAGTTATATTTTATTAGTTTTGGTGGCGGCGGAGGGGAATATCCCATTTTCCTTCCCCTTTTAACTGCGCATGTCTATGATACAGTAATAATGATCAGCCCAATCATGAATATTCCCTAGGAATTTCTTTCCCCCGGAAAACACTTTTCTCGAAAAAAAATTCCTCCAATCATAAACTTTTCGGAAACAAAAATATGAAACAGTGGCATCATTGAATAACAAAGGCGGCTGTATTGCCTGTTGACATTTATTTATTCAGTGTTTTTGTGTCCAAAAATAAATAAAATTGATGTTTTAATTAAATTTTAAGTAAAATTAATTAAAAAAAGTGAATAAGAAAGTAATAACATAGTTGTACAAGCATTTGTGAAGGATATAGATGCTGTAGAAGAAAAAAAATTTCAAGTTACTCTTTGCTGCATTTATGGAAACCAAAAGCAATGGATCGTTTAAATTTAAAAAAAATTAATTAATTAAATTAAATTAAAATAAAATATTTTTTTATTGATAGAAATTTTGTTTTATTTAAATATTAAATCGGTTTTTATGCAAACTCCCTTCTGTTTTGCAAGTGAAAAATTCCGGGGGAAAAAACGAAGTTCAAATGCATTGAGAATAGCTACTTTTTTCCCCCATCGAATTTTTTCCGACGGAATTTTTATTCATAATAGGAGGAAAGGAAAAAATGAAAAAACTCCCACTGAATTTTTGTTTGTGATTGGCCTGGATATGTTTTTACACTTGTCGATTTTTTGCGAATTTTTTTAACAAATAAAAATCTATCACTTTATCACAAAATGATATATTTTTGATTATTTCGCTCTGAATAACTCCGACACAGTTAAGTATATAAAAAATTACATTAAAATAACTTAAAGGTTATTAAACGTAATATTTTTTGGTATATTTTACAACCAAATTGGACAACTCGTTCTCAAGTAATGAAAAAAATCAATGGAAAAGCCCCTGAAAAAATGTCTAAATTTTATAAATCAAGTATTTGGAACTTATTAGAGTTCACTCCTCAAACTTCGACTTTATATTAGGAGTAAAGTAAGGAATTCAAAAATTAGAAATGCCATCAAAATTCCAGAGTGCTTCTAAAGTCCTAAAAGATTGAAGACGTCCGTTCTGCCGATGTTTTTAGTTTTAGCGACTTTATTTCATTTTACCGATTTTTTTCCAATTTCGGGTCTTTTTTTTTTTTTTTTTTTTTTTTTTTGCGATTTTGGCATTTTTTGCTCTGAAGTTTTTTCTCGTTACAAAGCCGTACTTTTCGTTTTAACGGTTTTTATCCATTTTGGCACCTTTTTTGCGTTTCAGCTTGTCACTTTTTTCGGTTTGGTGTGTTTCCCGGTTTTGCGATTTTTTTCCGTTTAAGCATTCTTGTTTTAGAAATTTTTTCCGACTTGGGGATTTATTCCGCTTTATCGTTATTTTTTTTTCGTTTTTTCAGTTTAGCAATTTTGTCGGTTTGGCGATATTTTTGCTATCTGGCCAATTATTTGTATTGTTAATTTATTGTTCGTTTCAGCGATTTGCCCATTTTCAAGGCTTTTTTTTCTATTTTGCCGATTTGTTTCCGTTTTTGTCATAAATGTTTTAGGGGCTGTTCACATATTACGTAACGCCCCTTTTGTAGACTCTTCATTTTGGCGATTTGTTTTTTAAGTCGGAAGTTATTTTTTTTTTCGTTCTGGGTATTTCACCCGTTTTAGCGATATTTTTTTTTTGTTTTCTTGATTCTTTTCCTATCTGGCTATGCGATTGTTCGTTTAACGATTTTTTTCGTTTCTGCGATTTTTCCGTTTTGGTGATTTTTTTCTTTGTTTTGCCGATTTTTTTTTGTTTTAGCAATTTTTTCCTTTTATAACATTGTTCCGTTATGGTGATTTTTCCCCTTTTTGTGGGTTATTTTAAGCGACTTTTTCAGTTTTGACGATTTTATTTAGTTTTACCTATTTTCTGATTAGGTAATTTTTATTTCGTTTTAGTAATTTTTTCCTTTTTGCCCATTTTTTCGCTTTGACATTCTTTTCGCTTTCGATTCTTTAGTTTTTTTTTTTCATTTTGCCGATTTATTATCCGCCAAAAACTTCCCAGTACCGGATTTTTTTTCGTGTTTGCGATATTTTTCCGTTTTTTATGTTTTTTTTAGTTTAAAGCGCTTTTTCACTGTTTTGGTAACTTTTTATATATTTAGCCCTTTTTTGTTTCACCCTTTTGCTTCATGCTTTCACTTCATGTTTTTTTCTACGTAAAAATAACAAATAAATTACCAGCAAGGAAATTATATGACATTAAAACAACGCAGTGGCATCTCTTATAAAACGAATCTGACATCCCTTTATTAAACATTTAACAAACATTTTTATCATTCAACTCCTTTAAGTCTCTGTCCTGAAAAAACTCCAACTGGTTGCAAGGATCGCACATAAGCAAACTTTTAACACAAACACGTCGCAAAGTTTACGACTACTCGATTGCATAATGGGGGTTGTGCATGAGTGGCATACACAGAGAGGAAGGGAAAAAACAACAAACATCACAACACGTCATTACAATATACTAGGAAGGTTTTTACTACAAAATGTTGGGTACCTCCTGCGATAACAAATATAAGTGTATGTGTGTGTGTTTGCAAATGACTTATGGCAATCTCTACTACAACTACAATATAAAAAGTGACAACAAAATATATGCAATGCGCCAAAGTTTATTTTTTAAAATAAAATTGTTTCCCCGTAAAAAATAGGAAAGAAATACTCGTACTAAAGAATTAAAATAGAATCACGCAGTCGGTACTACTCGACTGTTTAAGTGTGACTTGGTTTGGATTTCCTCTAAAAATGAATGCAACTATGTTTGTATTCTTATAGCAAAAGAAAAAAACAATAGCAAATATAAATAGAAAATTGCAAAAAATAAGTCGTTATTTCGTTAAAGCCAAAAGAAAAGAAAATGTTTTTAAAATGGAAAGCATGATGATGTCGATGTACGAATGCAAACAAAGTATGTATGGAAATTGCTGTTGAAATAAAAAGTTAGTACTTAGTTTTATTTTTTACTGCAATGCAACAACAACGAAAATAACACATGTTCATATCTTTCATACAGGATATTGTAACCAAGTGGTTGCAAGGAAAGTTTTTTTGTGTGTGTAATTTATTTTTTCTTTACCCGGTTTTCTGATGCTTTTTGCATGTGGGATGTAAAAATGCATTTACATTTTTTATTTTTTGTTGCTAATATTGTCATTGCCTGTTTTTAGCATTTATTCTCTTTAATATTTTTGTATAATATTAAGGTGATTGATTGCTTGATTCTTGGAATGAACATTTTGGTGGAACATTTATTTGTTACTTTTTATTATTAAAATATTTCGTCTTTTTTTTAACCCAATATTTTGGAACGAAGTTCTTTTTGAAAAGAAAATGATTAAAACGTCACTAAAATTTTAATAGAACTAGTCCCAGTAAAAAAATTTCTTACTATTAGAGAATAATGTAAGCAGTGCTTACAAACCTGCCGCTATCGCTGCTGATTTTTATATGGCGAGGTCCTTGTTTGGAGTACAACATTTTTGATACAAAAAGCGCTTTTTGAAGCGCTGAAAGTCATCACTATTTTCAGCACTAAAATTGTAAGAATATGGAACCTTCTCGCTTGAAAACCTGCATTTTATCAGCAGTGAAAAATCAACTTTTTTTTTAGTTTCTATCATATACGTTCACTGCTCCGAAATAAGATCTTATTTTAAAGAGTATTATTATGCGATTTATCGGAATCCCGGGATTTTGTCGAGATTTCGGGATTTTTCTTTTTTTAGTGATGCACTCAATTTATAAAGTAAAATATCTTCATTATGAGTATTCTTAATAACAACTATAAAAAAATATTTAACTTAAAAATAATTTTTTAATAATAACTGAAAAGAATATCTACCGACCTTTTTAGCATATTCGAAATTTCGAACTTAATTTCGAATTTTCGAACTTAGGAAAAACGCAGTAATCGACGGCAAAATAAAAGCTCATAGTCTTATACATCTTTTCAAACATATTTAAAAATGTTGTATTCCAAAAAAATACATTCAAATTGTTGAGTAGTGTTATCAATTTAAAAGTTAAAATTATCTATGACTTTATTGCAGTGAACCGACGAAAACTAGTACACTACTGCACCGATAGTGGGATCTCGGCTTTAGTTATAGATAATGGTTTTTTTCGCTAGCACTAAAAAAAATTTGTTGTAGTGATAATTTTTTCACTATTAAACGCAGATTTAGTGCAAAAATCTGCAATACATTCAATTAGTGCAAAATGTGAACCAGCACTTAAATATATCTCACTAAACTTTAAAATATGTTACCTTAAATTTAATGCATAATTGCTACGTTGCAATCAAATTTTAGTCAGGAAAACAAGTTGCAATAAACTAAAACAATTATTATCACTAATCGCTAATTATTATCAACATCACCAATAATTAGTGACACTGATAACTTTCAATTCACCACTAAACATCAACAAAATTAGTGCAATAATTTCGATCTACTAATAAGTATTAGTGGCAACTGCAAAATCTTACTAATTAGTAGCCACATCAATTCCTCTAAAGCAGGGGTGCCCAAAATGTTCTTATGGAAGAGCAAACACCAATACATTTAAAGAGAAACTATTTTTTATTCAATATTTTTTGTTGTAAAAACCAATACATACAAAGAAAAAAAACATTTCATATATTTATTTGTTGTTGCTTTGCACTTGCGTGTATACAGTAAAGAACGACAAAAAATCGAATAAGACAATATAGCTAAGTGCTTTTACAAAAACAAAAAAGCACCAAGCGTATAGAGCTTGGGCAACGCTGCTCTAAAGCTTATATGTAAATAGTTCAGGTCATACCATCCCAGCAAAAGCTGTGCTTACTGGTAGGCAAAAAAGTGTATGAGGATTTAGGTCGTAACTACTTACAATTTGACTCGATAACTACATATTTTTGTTTGAAAAGTGAAACAAATAAGGGGTACCCCTTACAAATGTATTTACATTGTCACAGCAATTAACCAGTTACTATTTGCCTTACTTGAAGCTAAAAAATAAGTAGCCAAATAAACAAATTAAAATTTAAAAAATTATACACATTATATTTTACTTATATTTTTTAAATTTTATTTCATTTTTTATTTTTATTTTTTTGCCCCAGCTGGGATACATACCTGTGCTCGTTCAGATATGAGACAAGTACTTTACCCACTCAGCTATTGTTGACTTATAAGTTTAAGTGACAAAAATTAGTTTTCATATAATGGGTGATTTTATAAGAACTATCGGAAAGTAAAAATAAAAAAAACACATAAAATTCAGAAAAATGCATGAAATATTTATTTGGATCGATAGTTGGGTCGATATAATTTAATGTTTGAAGATTATTTCATGCAAATGTTGGCCGCGGCTGCGCCTCAAATGGTCCATCCGCTTAGTCCAATTTTGGCATACTCTTTCCAACATTTCGGCCGGTATCTAACGAATAATGTTGGCAATGTTGGCTTCCAGTGCGTCAATCGAAGCGGGCTTGTCGCTATAGACATTAGCCTTAACATAGCCCCACAAAAAATAGTCTAGAGGCGTTAAATCGCACGATCTGGGCGGCCAATTGACTGGTCCCAAGCGTGAAATAAACTGTTCACCGAACTCGCCTCTCAATTGGTCCATTGTTTCGCGTGCTGTGTGGCATGTGGCACCGTCTTGTTGAAACCACATGTCATGCAAGTCAAGCTCTTCCATTTTGGGCAGAAAAAAGTTTGTTATCATCGCACGGTAGCGCTCACCATTCACAGTAACGTTGTGATTCGCATCATCTTTGAAGAAATACGGCCCAATGATGCCGCCAGCCCATAATCCGCACCAAACGGTTGTTTTTTGTGGATGCATTGGTAGCTCTTGCAATGCTTCTGGCTGCTATTCACTCTAAATACGGCAGTTTTGCTTGTTCACGTATCCATTCAACCAGAAATGAGCCTCGTAGCTGAACATGGAAGAAGCGCGCGATGAACTTTCTTAACAGAGCACGCATTTTGGTAATAAAATTCAATAATTTGCAAGCGTTGTTCGTTTGTAAGACGATTCATGATTAAATTATAGACCAAACTGAAGATGTTTGACAGTGACACAAGATACAAAACGTGCGTGAGCTGTCAAAACTAGTGTTGCCAAAAAGATAATAGCAAAAAAATCACTCGTTATAAACACATGTTGACTTTAAAAGTGGTTGTCTACTTATTTTATTAATACATATCAACAAATTGTAACTACTTTCAGATAATTATAAAAATACGTACTAATTTTATTAAAAACTAAGTAGTAGTACTAATTTGAAGCATAGTAATAAGATAAATAAATACCACTCATTACTTTGTAACCCATTAATAGAGTACTACCGATTACAAAAATTGTAAAAGTTTTTGTTGGGTTATATTTTAGTTATAAGGTTTAGTCAGCACTTTTATGTACAACACTACGAGGAACTTTTTCGTGAAACATTTCAATCTTCTAGCTCTTCGCTCTATGAATCTATTTGTCCCTTTCTTTAAAAAAAAAATGGCAAAAAAAACCTCCCATCCAACGGCACAAAAATATTTTTCATAAAATTCTACCTTAACTCTTCAAAGACTCCAAGGCTCCAAACTTTACTTGAAAAAAAAGGAATGTAAAATCAACATGTCGAAATTTTGATTGGATATTTTTTATATTTATGAAAAATAATTTGTTGCTTAGTGTATTGGTGTTTATTTGCTTTGTTCATAGCTACAATGCAGTTTTGTGCTCAATTGTGTGACTTGTTGTTGTTTATTTTGATGTTCGTGTTGTATTAATTTAAATAGCCGAGAAACTTCGCATTACGAGCGAAATTTTCCTGCTGCTGATTTAAAATTACCAGTTTCATATTAACTTTAAACGAAAAATTATTAATCTAACCTTAAATCTCTTTGATTTAATATTTTTCACTGTTAAATTAACATTGTTATCAATGTTATCTTTCATATTTCATTTTAAATCAGCTTGACTAAAACTTTAATTTAAAATAAATTTTATGTTAAATCATTAATTAAATCACGTTTTTATGAAATTCATGTTACTTATGATGATATTTATTTAGTGTATATCTAAAGTAAAGTTTGAAGCTGCTGTGGCTGCAGCGGTTAGCACGCTGGCTACAAAGCTAGTGGCCCGAGCCAACTACAAGACAAATGTTTCTAATGCCTATGCGAATATACATCTTACGTATGTAAAATAATTAATAAAATAGCTACATCAAATTCATGTTGTTTCAACTTGAAATAACTTTGATTCGACGGGATTATTCGTGTTGTTTCAATATCAAATTCACGTTGTTTGAACCTGAAATAACTTTGATTCAATATGATTCTTCGTATTATTTCAGTATCAACTTTATTTTTATTTAACTGTACTGGAACATTAAATCAACATGAAATATAGTTATTTCAAAAGGAAAAATGTTGTTTCAAGACTATGAAATCCTTTTGTGTTTGTCATCCCAGATTTTCATCCACCTACTACCCTCCATTTCTACCTAGTAGTTTTTCTAACATAAGCATATATTTTTAATATGAAATTAGTAGCATTCAAAATATTAATTTTTCTTCATTCACAATTTTATTCATCAAAATTAATTTAATTTCAATACATATTTTCATGTCAAGCAAGTTTCCACTTTTAATGCATTTCATTTAATGAATTTATGACTGAGTACAGTTGAGCAAAAACATATTCCAATTAAAATCTTTTATACAATTTATTATGACTAACTAAAACTGCATTTCAATTTTGTTGTTTTTCTTTTTTTGCATTTCAAGCAAACTTTTTATCTGAAGTGTACTGAGTTTCATCAGAAATATATTTTTGTTTTTCATTTCCTCTTCTAAAAACCATTTAAAACATGAATTTATATAAGTTTTATTAGCAACTGAAAAGGAAGAGAAAGGGAAGAGAAAAGGATAGATAGACATAGAATGTATTAACCGAAAAAAAATGAAAAATGAAATTTATCATATTATTTTTTGCCTAAACTCTACAAATAAAACTTTGTAAAATAAAAAAAGAAGTACAACAAAATGTTTTCTGCAACTAACTGCAATTTAAACAAAACTGCAAACACGCCCAATATATTGCAGTAAAAAGCAAGTAACTAAGCCCAACAGCAACAACTAAAAGGACTACAACAGCAAAAACAAATATAATATAATAACATATAGTATAGCATACATATAGGGATAACTAATCATATACAGGCAGGCATACATGAGCACTTGCATTTACATACATCCACACATGCATATGTACATATGCATGTATGCATGTCCCCATAGCCATAGAATATGCATTTATGTATGTAGAGCAATTTATGTATATCCTGAAGGAAGCCAGGGTCCAAGTGTCTCCCAGTTACCACTTTTGTCGACAAGTTTGGTGACTTTTCGGGATCATTGTAAACGAATCGTCTTCACTTTTTATTTAGCCTTTAATGGAAAGAGAAGTTTTTTACAGCTACAAAACGATTTTTAGGGTTCCGACACCAAAAGTGTAAAGGACCCTATTGTTTTCGCTAATCTGTCCGTCTGTCTGTCTGTCACAGACTGTTGTTTTCTCGGGAACCGTAAGAGCTACGGACCTAAAATTTTCACAGAATATGTAAAACTTTGGCCGCTACAGCAAATATATGACAGTTAAAAATTAAAGGGTGTTCTAAAGCGAGCAGCGAAACATGTTGAATTACTAATGTAATAATATACAGACACTTATATAGACACAATAAATTTTCAAAGTTAGTGTTAATTAGTGTAGTCTGTAAAATAGACTACACCAATTAGCACTGATATTTAAAACAATAAAAATTAAAGGGTGTTCTATCAGTTAATGTAATTTTGACTATGCAATAGACAATTTGCTGTATATGGGAAAACGTAAGGGCCAGGCCACACGTGCGTTTTTAAAACGCGCGTTTCTGCTTTTTTATATTAAATTTGAAAGTTCTAAATTTTATAAAACTTCAAATTTAATACAAGAAAGCAGAAACGCGCGTTTTAAAAATGCCCGTGTGGCCTAGCCCTAAGAGACAAACTCATGAAATTTAAAAAAAACGCTAAAAATAAAAAGTTCCAAAATAAAAAAATAAATATGTCAAAACGAAAAAACGCCAAAATTAAAAAAGCGATAAAAGGAAAGAAACACTCAAATTAAAAAAATCGCTAAAAGACAAAAATCACCATACTTAAAACATCGCCGAAACTAAAATAATCGGTAAAAACCGATAAAAGTCGTCAAAACGAAACAAGCACTAAAACAAAAGAATCGCTAAAATTAAAAATATCATCGAAAAAAATCGTCAAAAATTAAAAAAAAAATAACCAAAACGGAAAAAGTGCCGAAACAAAAAACACGCCAAAACTAAAAAATCGACTAACGAAAAAAAGCTTCAAAACCAAAAAAAAAAAAACGGGAAAACTAAAAAAATCACCAAAAACCGAAGAAATTCCCAAAACCGAAAAAGCGCCAGAAATGAAAAAAGCGCCAAAATTTAAATAAATCGCTAAAACTAAAAATATCGTCAAAAAGCGAAAAAAAAATTTAAAACAAAAAATCGCCAATACTTAAAAAACCGAAAAAACGAAAAATCGCAACAAAAAAAAAACGATAAAATCAGCAATATGAAAAAAATTGCCAAAACAACAAAAAAAGTTTAAAAAATCTAAAATTAAACAAAAAGGCTAAACAGAAAATTGCCAAAATGAAAAAAGGGCAACAACGAATATGTGTATTCGTACGGAACCCTTCGTGTGCGAGCCAAAGTCGCACTTTACTTAATTTATTATGGTCTGATTTTGTTGTGTTGAAAATGCATGCGGCTGCACGCAAAAATAAAAATGTTCATAAAAAATAGAATTTAATTCCTTTCCCTCCTAGCTAAAACGTTCATACATATGTGTTGACTAGAATCATAAAAATGCAATAGTGAATCTCTGGTACCAATGTCTCCATATGGTTCCACAAGAACCACCTAGTCTATAGTAAGTCAATAGTTTAGAGGTCACTAGTGGAATCTCAATGACAAGCACGTGCTAAATGTCTATAGCACAGAACATTGCCTCAGGTATAATTAGTCAGTAGTCTTGGTGATAAAGTCGATAGAGAATCAGTACAGTTTTACTATCGACATTTCCTTCAGGGTATGTATAAGTGTATATTGTGTATGTGTCCTGTATGCATTTGTATTTGTCTGTTTGGAAGAACATCAAGTTGAAACTATTTCATACCAACTAAAATGGACAAAACATACTGCAGCATAAACTTTGTTGTTGCTGTTAAACTTTTTTTTTCAAAAAGCAAGCAGTTCTACTCGTAACATGTACTTTTTTTCTAGATGCAAACCAAAACTTGATAGAAAAAAAATAAAATTTTTTATTTAATTTCTTGTGCATACATGTGTATTTTAGTGCAAAATAAATACTGCAGGCGAACAGTTGGGGTATGAATATTTGCATTGTGGTTGGTCCCTTCTTTCCATTTATGTGATGAAAAATGAAAAATACAATAGTTGACCAGACATTAGAGAATGGTTAGCTGCATATTTGCAAATTTTAAATTTATTTTATTTCGAAATTTAATTAATAAAGATGTAATCATGTATAAATTTGTAAGTAAATACTAAAGGAAATGTAAATTCGTTATGCTTGAATTACTCAGAATAGCATGAACTTTTTTTAAAGCATACATTTAGGCTTCTAACAATGTAAGTTTTTAATTGTTAATGTTATTGTTTGAAAATCAATTAAAGCTTGTTTATTTTATTAAAATTTTACTATTGAGCTTTATGGAAAACATCACGAGAAAAATTTGGCTGAAAGATTTTAACCGTCTAACATCGATGTATATATACATTATTTTGTCTCTTTCTTAAAAAAAGTACAAGAAAATCCGCTTCAGCGGCGATATAGTGTGATAAAATTTTTCTACAGTCATAGAAAAACTTATCGTCGCATTGATGACAACCTATCATTAGAATTCGGACAACAATTCTATCACAAACGTCATCAATAAAACCTAAACGAACACAAATATCAATATGATGGCAAACGTCATCGTGGAATTTGGTTTATTTTAAGTGTCATCTTGCTATCACTGGAATGACATCAATACGATGTCACTTATTGTATATTATTAAAGTGTCAGTTATGTATAAAAGAAATAAGTAAACAATGTTATAATATTTGTAATTTTTATTTTAATATAAATATTGTTCTTTAATATTTTTTTTTATTTTTGTGTTTAAACGCATTTTTAAAAAAATTAAAAACAAGACATTGCATTGATGTACACTTTAATCAATACTATGACAGCGCTAATACTAAAAATATGCAAGTCAAGCTAGCACAGCATACATGCATATACAAATTATTGAAGTAAACGATAGTATGACATCTTTTCATCATATTGATGACACTTAGTCATCATATGTATGTATGGAAGAAACCAACATTAGAAGAAAAAATATAATAACAAAAAGTAAAACTAAAAGAGAAACAAGTAAAAGTAAGAAAATATAAATATGCATAATTGTTTTAATCATTCCATTGATTACAGCTGATGTAAAGGTTGACATCACAATGATGTAAATTGTCATTGGGTCAAAAAAGAAGACACCTGAAATATCAAATTACATCAGCGTTATGACATTTGTCATTAAATTGATGTCAATTAGTCATTTCGATGTGTCATTGCATTGATGATAGAATTGTCATAATTTGCACTGATAGCCAGCTGATGTAAAGGTTGACAGCACAGTGTGGAAAAATGTCGTGGGGTCAAAAACTAATACTCATGACAGAGCATTGATATCAAATTACATCAGCGTTATACCGATTTTTCTATCAGAGTATATGTATATGTAAATGTTCCTCGCGGTGTTCTACATAAAAATGCTAAATACATCTTTTACCTTGAGAGTAAGGCTTACAAGACTTCTTATGTAAAGTACTAATTGTGAATAAGTAAGAAATTAACCCTTAAAGACTTTGTACATTTTGAATGATTTCTGGCGGTCAAAGCAAGCCTGGTGTCTTCGAGGACATACACTAGAATTTTATAGCAAATACTTTTGTAAGACATTTCAGTCCGCTTTGTAGCTCCAGAAGGGGAGTTTTTTACCCTTTTTATGAAAGGGACAAAACTACTCGTACATCAAAGTGTTAGAGGGTTAATATGTTCCACAAATATGTTTTTAGTGTTGTTTTACATAAAAGTTCTGAACGCACCTTAGACCTAAAATGTAAGGATTACAAGATTTTCTATGGCAGTTTACTACAGACAGACAAATTTCATAGCAAAATCGTCGAAAACCAGTTTAATTGAACATTTTTCGGTAGTGATTTTGCTGCACAGTTGATTTACAATAACCTTGAAAGAATATTTTTCCTTTTGAAATAACTATATTTCATACTGATTGCTTATTTCAGTACAGTTAAATGAAAATGAAGTTGATACTGAAATAATGCGAAGAATCATGTTGAATCAAAGTTATTTTAAGTTGCATCAATGTAGATTTGTTATTGAAGCAACCCGAAGAAGCATGTTGGATCAAAGTTATTTCAAGTTGGAATAACGTGAATTTGATACAGAGACAACACGAAGAATTATTTCCAATTCAAAATAACTCCTCCCCATGGCCACCTATTGGGCCAAAAAACAAAAAGCTAACGGGGATTGACCCAAACCTGTATGAAAAATTTTAGCTCGAAAGCTCTTATAGTTCCGAAGATCATTGGTTAGAAACAAACACACAAACGATTTTATATATACGGATTATTTACCTCCGAGACAATAATAGGCCAAGTAAAAACTTAAGAGTCCTCAACAACAGAGAGATTATTTATTTTTCCATACATGTATTGCATGATCCTTCTTATTTTTAGAATGCCAAATAAAACATTTTTTCCTTTACAAAATAAAAATTACAAAAAGTGTACACAGCAACATATTTTTAACTACTCAAACAAAAAGCATTTTAGCAACAACTATCAGACTAAAAAATGCAGTCCTCCTGGTCAAACTCTTATGGAACGGAAGTTGACTTTTGTTAAACAGGAAATCACAAAAATGCATATAGAAAAGAAAAACTAATAGTACTAAAAAATAAAAGAATTAAGAGAGATAGAGAGAGAGAGAAAAAAAGGAAAGAAAAATATTAAGCCAATTTAACGGTATATGTTACACATACATATGTAGATGTAGTTTTAAACAATTAACATACACTAACATGCGAGTGTAGTTCCAGAAAAACAAGGAATGATGTACACTCAGAAAAAAATACTAATGGAAAATCAACATGTCGCAATTTTAATTGGAAATTGTATTAAATTTATAAGAAATAGTTCGTTGTTTAAGTGTGTTGGTGTTTATTTGCATTCTTCTTAGCTACAATGCACTGTTGTGCTCAGTTGTGTGACTTGTTGTAGTTTATTATTTTGATGTTAGTGTTGTATAAATGTAAATAGCCGACAAATAGCCGGCAAACTTCGCATTACCAATTAAAATTTTCTGCTGTTGATTTAAAATTACCATTGTTTTATATTAATTCTAAACGAAAAATTATTAATCTAACCTTAAATCACTTTGATTTAATATTTTTCACTATTAAAATAACTTTGCTATCAACGTTACGTTTGTAGCAATTTTTATGACGTAACAATTTTCATTGGTTAAAATAAATTTTTGAAGTTGTAAGTCATTTCACCCAGCAAAAACTTTGCTTACTGGTAGGCAAAAAAGTATGTAAGAATTTAAGTCCTAACTACTTACAATTTGACTCGATAACTACTTATTTTTATTTCAGAAGTCCAAAAAATAAGGGGTACCCCTTACAAATGTATTTTCATTTTCAGAGCAATTAACTAGTTATTATTTGGCTTACTTGAAGCTAAAAAATAAGTAGTCAAATAAACAAATGACAATTAAAAAAAATTTTTTATTTGTTTTATTTATATTAAAATTTTTTTACTTTTTTGACCCAGCTAAGATACGATCCTGTACTCGTTAAAATTTGAAGACAAGTACTCTACCCACTGAGCTATTGTTGACTTACAAGTTTAAGCGACAAAAATTAGTTTTCATATATAAACACATATTGACTTTAAAAGTGGTTGTCTACGTATCCACTTATTTTATTAATAAATATCAACAAATTGTAACTACTTTCAGATATTGAGAAAAATACGTGCTAATTTTATTAAAAACTAAGTAGTAGCTCTAATTTGAATCATAGTTATAACCTAACTAAGTACCACTCCTTACTTTGTAACACATTAATTAAGTACTACCGATTACAAAAATTATAAAAGTTTTTGCTGGGCATGTCTATTGTTACTTTTTGTGCTATCGTTATTTAACAAGATGACTTAGCTGAGATGATAAAGGCGTCTGAGATGATAAAGGCATCTAAGTTCAAGCGCAAAATATTACATTTTACTGAATTGTAAACTTATCAATTTGGGAAAAAACCACGTTTGAAAATTAAAATTATTTCGATGGTCAAAAGTACTAATTTAATTCTTGACAATTTTTTTATTAAAACAACCAATATTTATGGTTGAAATTACCAATTTAAAATAATAACAACGAAAATAGTTATTTCACAAAAATTACTGTATTTAAATCAAGCAAGTCATCACATGTATGTATATGTAAACTTTTTGTTATCGTTATTTAACAAGATGAGTTAGCTGAGATGGTAAAGGCGCCCGATTTATAAACATGAGTATAATTGTAAGAACCTAAGTTTAAGACTAAAAAATTACAAACAAACAGAATTTTTTTAAACAAACACACTTACTGCTTAAGCCTTGGTAGGCATAGAACCTGCGACCATCCGGTTAGTAATTTAGCATTTTATCAACTAAACTACAATTCCATTGGTTGATTTTACAGTATTTTATGAAAATGGTTAGATTTAACAATATTTTATTGTGAGTGTACATCAGTATATTTCACTCTAAAGCCGAGATCCCACTATCGGCGCAATAGACCGATTTTCGACGGCTCCCTGTAATAATGCCATAGGTAATCAAGCAAAATTACCCTATTTCTCAATTAAATGCGAAATAAGGCTGTATGGCTTTATTACTACTGCTGTGTGGTCTAATGACGCCCTTATTTTTCAGTTGGTTAAGAAATAAGACCATTTGGCTTTATTACCACGTATATCTTTATTGCAGTGGGCCGACTAAAATCGGCATATTGCACTGCTAATGTGATCTCGGCTTAACTCGAGAGTAGTATGTCCGATTTCGATCAGCAAAACGCCAAAATATGCATGACTGAATTACCTTAAAATTTTCTTAATATGTATAGTTTTTTTATTTGATCAACGCTTTCTAACTTCTTCACAAATTAGTATGGAGAAAAGTAATTTTTTATGCAAAATTAAAAAGAAATTTTATTTCTAAAAATTCATATAAAATTTAAAACAACAAAAACTTTACCTTGTAACTATTTTTCTTAAGGGCCGCTGTGTTGTGAACAAAATAAGCCATATATTATGAAAATCGATGAATAAATACTGCAGTTATTAGCAATTAAGTACATACTTTCGATAATAAATTGAAGTATGTACCTTTCAAGTGTATGGCTGTATTCACCTAATTGCTAATAAAATCAACATTTATCTATAGATTTTCATGATTTATTTCTTATTTTGTTCGTAAAATACCTAACCTTAACAACACCACTTAAAAGGTAAAGTTTTAGCATTTTTAAATTTTTTATGAGTTTTTGTAGTGAAATTTTTTTTACTGAATGAAAAAATCACTTTTTTGTGAATAACTACGAAATCGTTGATCGAATAAAAAAAAAAAGCTGTATGAAGAATATTTCAAGATAATTGTATCGTGAATGTTTTCGCGATTGGCTGATCAAAATCGGACATACCGTTCTCGAGTTAGGTTGAAATCATGATCCAATAATACAGGTCTGTGCAAGAGATCAGCTGATTGTTTGCTTTCATGCTGTGTTTGTCAAACTTCATATAAACAAAACACAACAATATTTTTTATAGAGTTAGTTTGACAATCACAGCAGTATGGCGTTTTTGTTGTACTGCTGCACAGACCTGTATTATTAGATTATGGGTGAAATATACTGATATATACCTAGCGGGGATATTAGTCATGCTATACGTGATAGAGAAAAACTGAAGAAGGATTTTAATTTAGCGCATTAAACTCTTTATATTGTACATATTTTCCGTATTCCACGCGAAAGGAAAATGAAAGCACGGATGTTACGAGTTAATATTTATAGCAAAAATGCTATGACAATTTCGAACATTCTCATTACGAGTGGAATACAGAATGTTTCTGAACAGTTTTTATGATCTTCAAAATATATATAAGCCGCAGTGTATACTATTTTGTTATCCTTGATGGGTAGTATAATAAGTACTTGGCCCGCCCTCGCATTTACCAATACATTAATACATATAAAATGTTAAAAGGATTTTTCCGTATTTCTCATTTAGTTTTTTCTAACAACGAGAGCAGTTTTTTGTTAAATGCAAATGCATAAAAAACTATAAATGCATAAAATTCATCAGAATTACAGTTGAAGAATTTATTTTTTATTTCACTTTTTGTTAGTTTTAGCTGTTGTTGTTCTTGTTGTTGTTGAGTTGTTGCTGCTGGTGGCAGTAGTACACACGATGACCGCTTCTCTACAGCTTTTCCAATGCAAAAACTATAGTTTTTCTGTCTTTTAGTCAAGTATTTTATATTTAAACTTCATATACATTTTAGTGTACTATATGTCCTATACATACATACGAACATACAAACTTACTATGTACCGAGTTTCTATGAGTGGGTTGGCAAAATGGTAAAATTGTTGAAAATACTGCATAGTCTTTTTTCTAAACAGATTTTTCTTGTTTTAAATGCTGTTTTAGTTTTGTTTTAATTTCTTTATATATGGTTCGTTTGTCTCCATGTAGATGGCAAAATATTAGAAAAAATATTGAAAATTTAAACTCTATTAAAGGCGTTTTTTTATATTCATAGAAGAGGGAGTATGTGTGGTGTACAAAAATGCAATAAAATATAACATAGAAAAAATTACAACAATTTTAAAAAATGGTTTGTTTTAAAATATAGAAAAAATACTGATTTTTAGTGTTAGAGAAATAGAAATGGTCGTCTAAATGCATACATCAGACATTTATGGCTAAAGAGATAAAAATGTTTAAATCTAAAGGAAATGAAACAATTCATTGCAATTTTTGTCTCTTGGAATATGTGTGAACATAAAAAATACTAACATTTTTTAATGGAAAATGTCTGCAGTGAAATTAAATTTAAATTAAAAAGAATATGCTGTAAAAAAATAAAACTGTTTTCGAACACCTCGAAATATATGTTCAAGCGTTGTTCTAATATTTAAATATAAATTCTTACACAGAAAAAAAAGTTTCGTTTTTTATAAGAAAAAATCCCGGTATTCAATAATTTTTTCTTTCCAATTTGCTGTGATAAAGAATTCCATATTGAATTCTATATTGGTAACAAAATTATTTCAAAAGAAAAAAATATATAAATTAAAAAGAATGTTGACATGACTGGGATACGAACCCGGGCTTTCCGGACGTAAAGCATACTCTCTACACCTGAGCCATGTCGCAGCTATTTTTTTATGAGATAAAACTTGGTTTAATTATTTATGTATGAAAAGAAAAGAAATAAATGGCATGGGAAAGAAATACATACAACAAAATATTGTATTAAGTTAATGACAAATGTTATTGAAATTTATATATATATACATATATTTTTTTTCAAAAACATGGTGTTATCGAACATAATTCTTGTCTATTTGTTTCTGTGTATAGATGAATATTACACAGCAACAAGGAAGAAATCAACATCAATTTAATTTTCAACGTACACATCAGAAAGGATCTAGGTTCCTTTCGAAAGCCGCCACCCTCCCATCGTTCGTGGTTATGTGTATTCTCTGCTTATCACCACTTTTTAAATGTGATCGCAATTCTTATTTACAAAAGCTTTAATTGTGATGCGATTCTCGTATACAAATTTCTCAAAATATATAAATATATAAAAAATGCAGAGTGTTGCGGTTTCCAAAAATAACGTTGCTCTGTCCTGCTGTGTACATTGAATATTGAATTGATATTGATTTTTCCCTTGTTCCTTATAATATTGATCATGTCTAATTCATTCGGACAGCACAAACAAAACTTTAAAAATTTCTAAAATTTAATTTTTGGTTTTAATACAAACATACATTTCACTTTACTGACATGATTTATACAATCAGGCCCTTAATGCATTTTTAGTTCCTACACACAGACAAATTTCATATTAAAATCGTAGAAAACAAGGTTAATTTAACATTTTTCAATAGTAATTTTCCTTCATAGGTGTTTCATGTTAATTCAACATGATTTTACAATAACCTTCAAAGAAGATATTCCATTTGAAATAACTATCTTTCATGTTGATTTCATATTCCATGACAGTTAAATCAAAATGAAGTTGATTCTGAAATAATATGAAGAATCATGTTGAAACAAAGTTATTTCAAGTTGAAACAACGTGAATTTAATATTGAAATAACACGAAGAATCATGTTGATTCAAAGTTATTTAAAAGTTGAAACAGCATGTGTGTAATGTTTTATTAATTATTTTACTTACGTGATGTGTGTATTCGCATAGGCATCAGGAAAATGTGTGTTGTAGTTGACTTGCCCCAGCCAAGATTTGAACTCGAAATACTTGCTTGGTAGGCTACGCGCTAACCACTGCAAACACAACAGCCTCAAATATACTTTAGATATATCTACACTAATATAAAAATACCATCATAAGAAACATGAATTTCATTTTAATTCAACATGATTTAATGGATGATTTAACATTAAGTTTATTTTAAATTAAAGTTATAGTCATGTTGATTTAAAAGGAAATGTAACGTTGATAACAATGTTGTTTTAACAGTGACAAATATTAAATCAAAAGCATTTAAGGTTAGACTAATCATTTTTCGTTTAAAATTATCATGAACAATGGTCATTTTAAATTAACAGCAGGAAATTTTCTCTGGTAATGCAAAGTTTGTCATTTATGCAACACGAGCGAACATCAAAATAAATAACAAGTCACTCAACTGAGCAAAACAGTGCATTGCAGCTATGAAGAAAGCAAATAAATAACAACACAGCAAATTACACTATGCAACAAAATTTAATTTTTGTCATGACCTTTGATCACCACTATATTTTTAAAATTCTATGGATACGTTTTTTATTTTATTTTTTAATTAGGTATTTTGTTTTTTTTTTCATCATAAAAATACTAATAACCTTTATATAAAATGTCCTTTTAGTCATTTTAAAATTATTTATATAATAACTTAAGGGTTTCGGAATTAATCAGACCGCAATGTTGAAAAAATATATATTTTTTTATGCAAAAATTGAACATTTTTATTTTTCAAAAATTTACAAAAAATATATTACAAATAAAATAAGTTTTATTTCATGGAAATCGATGGATAAATATTGATTTTATTCAAAATAAAATGACGTCACCTAATTTTTGCAAAAGCTGCGAATATTTATACTGTAAAACAAAATCATTTTTTTTAAATAGCAAGGTTCTAACAACTGATTGTGGTAAAGGCCACCAAAAAAATATTTACGTGTATCGACATTTTGAGAGTTTACATCTGGGATCTATTTTAGGGGGAGTTAAATCCCCCCCTTTGCACATAGTTATATTGACTCGTAGTAGAATATTTTTTTGGACTTTCATTTAAGGTGTAGGATGTGTTCAACGCTTTTATGCAAAACACCACGAGGAAAATTTTTGTTGAACAATTCAGCCCGCTATATTGACGCTGAAGGAGAGATTTTTTCCCCTTATTAGTTTAGAAACCAAAAAGACCCGTACCCCGAAAAGCTGGAGGGTTAAAATGCTCTACAAAAATGTTAAACGTGGTGTTTTACATAAAAGTGCTGAACACAGCTTATACGTTTAACGTAAGGCCTACAAGATATATTATGTCGTCAGTATAACTATGTTCAAAAACATATGCTGTTGGCTGAGTAGATAGCGCGTTTGACTACAAGCCCTGAGGTCTTGGGTTCAAGATTAGTTTCAGGCAAGCCAACAACATCATGCATTTTTCTCATGTGTATTGATGTGTTATTGTGTTGGTTGTTGTTAGACTCTTAAGGTGATGAAGGCATAGCACTGATCACTTTGGCAGTATCGGCAGCGATTAATGATAACTTATCTTAATGAACTTTACAGCACCCTCCTTCGTCGGTACTGTAGCAGAATGTCGGCGAAGTAAAATAACTAATAAAATGGCTACACAGCTTAAACAACTCAATGTCTCTACTTGACACCAGAGGGGATTGCAACACTGCTCTATAAAAAAACGCGCAAAAGCAGGGTTGTAAATAAATTAAGCTTTCTATATCTCCCCCACTTCAGCACCGGTTCCCTCTACAGTATCCCTTTCTCAAGGAAGGTAACACATTAATTAATTAACTAGTAGGCATTAATTGCCTGATTGTGTTACTTCTCTTCAAAAAAAAAAAAAAAAAAAAAAAAAAAAGAGGGGTGGAAGGATTTATCTCCCCCTAAATGAATCCCAAATGTAAACTTTCAAAACACCGATACATGTATACATTTTTTTATATCAGCCTTTAACAGAATCAGCTGTTAGAATATTGTTTTAAAAAAAATGTATTTTGTTTTCGCAATTTTCGCAAAAATCAGGTGATTTCACTTTATTATGAATGAAATCAATATTTATCCATCGATTTTCATAAATTAATATTCATTTTATTAGTAATATAAGTGGCTTTCTGATTTTTGTTAATAAAAATGCAAAGTTTTCGCCATTTTCGATTTTTTATATATTTTAAAAAATTTTAAGTTTTCAATTTTGCCTAAAAAATCTTTTTCATCATTGCGGTCTGGCCATTGGGCCTTATCGTGGTTGGCGTTTTTCGACTCAAATTCGACAATTTGTAGTAGATTAAAGAAAATAAGGGACTTTTTTTTAATCTAGTACAAAACGCCTGATTTTCGCCACAAAAACGCCAACCACGATAAGGGGGAATATTTTTCAACCAGCTTAAACGTAGTTTCGTTCAAAGTATTTTTGTGTTTTTTGTAATAAAATTTGACAATCGTTTCCCAAGTTATGATAATCAGGTAATTTCACTTTATGGTGAATAAAATCACTACTTATCCATCGATTTTCATGAAATAAAGCTTATTTTATTTGTGGTATATGCGGATTTATAACCAATATTTACAAATTGTAACATTTTGTCATTTTCGATTTTTATAAATTTTTAAAAAATAAAAATTTTCCAACTTTCCAAAAAAAAAATAATTTTTTATCATTACGGTCTGAAAAATTCCGAAACCATTGAGTATATAAAAAAATTATATTTGAACGGCTTAAAGGTAATTTTATTTAAAGTTTTCTAGTGTTTTATTGAATTAAATTTGACTACCCTTTCCCAAGTTATGATGAAGACGCTGTAGCTGCCTCTTGAAAAATCTCAAATTTTAGAAAAAATTTAAAAAACCTCTGCAAAGAATTTTAAATTTCGACTATTTTTGAAGTTAGGAGACCATAACACATCAAAAAATATAGTGGTGATCAAAACTCATGACACTAGTTTCATGTGAATAAATTTTTCCATGTGAATAAATGAAAATTATATATATAAATGAAAATATATATTTTTTGTCCGACGTTGTCAGTTTTATACTAACTACGTTTGGAACTTAATTTTCTTTAAGATGCGGGTAAATATTAAAATTGTTAAATGGTAAATTTTTTTCAAATCTTAAGATCTGCAAGTCAAAGAATTTTGAGCCGATTAACACAGATTACATATTGGCTAAAAGAGAAAAGATATATCTATTCAACAATGCAAAATGTGTATAATTCAAAAGAACAGTTCTCAAGATATTAGGAAATAACTAAAAAAAAAACCTACAGAAAAAAACGTTTTTCGCTAGTATCTCGAAAACGCTTCTTAAGAAAAATAAGTGCAGTGAAAAGTAGAACATTTGTTAACAAGTGTTATCAGTACAACGTTTCTAGTTTTGCTTTCGTGTTTAAATGTTTTATTTTAAATACTTACACCACGAGTTAAAAGTCATATTTGTTTGAAAAAAACAGCAATTACCTTAAAAGAAACAAAGAAAACATTAACATTAGAATTTATAAAATGCATTTTTAAATCAAAATTAAAGAAGTAGAATGAAATTATTTAAATTTCAAAATAATAGTAATTATTTTTCTTAAGTTTGTAAGAAAAAACAATTCAAAATATATTCCCGACAAACCATGACAATAAAAAAGATTTCCCTCCGCACAGTGTAGCGGTAAAATTAACATGCATCGTTAAGCAAAATGAAACAAATATGAGGAATGCAACCAGAGAAGCTTGTAACCCAAATATTAAAAAATATTTCAAATTTACATATTTACTTAAAAGAAGGGTGAGAAAAATATTCAAAGTAAAATTTTTGTATGAAACAAAATTTTAATTTTTTCAGTTCTTAAACAATTATGGAAAAAAAAACACCGGGGAAATGCGATAGCAGAAAAGCAGTGGGAGAAAAGAAGACAAGAAAAGAAAAAAGCAGCGAAACAAACCATTTTTAAACCATGAAATTGAATTGTTACTTTGAAGTGCACTCAACTGCTGTAAAATCCTGCTGGAAAATAAAAATTACAGAAAAAAAGCTCTTGCAACCTTTTAGTCAACATTTGGAGTTGGCAACAAAATCACCACAATTTCTACTCATTCGCTTTATTTATTTGCCCACTCACTAACTACACACTTTAATTACAAATGCATCATGAGGCAGGCACAAACAGCAAATTTTTGGAGGGGCGGGGGGTACTTTATTAAGTGAACTCAGGTTGAAATTTGTTGCAAGTTGTACAAAAAAGAAAAAATGAAAGTCTTTGAAAAAATGCTGGTTTAGAAGTAAAAATTCATTAATGGATACATCTAGTGCTATGGGCAAGCTGGTAGATATTTTAGCGTTAATTTTGTTTTCTTTCGCTGGAAATAATGAAAAATAAAAACAAGCATGAGTGAAGTTATTTTACAAGTCCATTTGCCATCATGCGTGTCGTCACATCGTCTTTGTTGCCTGAATACTAAAATGTAAGTCACTATGTGCATGTGTATGTGTCTGTGCATGTGTGTATATGACTATAAGTGTCTAATGCTTTTTATATGCTGCATTGCTGCAACGTTTGTTGCTTTTTAAAATATTGCTTTAACCCTTCTTTTCATGGCTTTTAAATATGGTTAGCTTTTTTTTTTTCTTTTTATTTTTCTATCATTGAGTTTTGCTTTGTTTTTGTTTCTTTCGAGTGCACTTGAAATGATTTGACTTGTAATGAAGTGCTGGCTGGCTGGTTAGCTCGCTTGCTTGCTGGCTGCCTGACTTGCTGATTGTATTTTGGCTGTTTTTCAAACTGCATTGTTTCTAATGATTTCAATTTAATGTTCATTACAATAAATTTAATGTTTTTTTCATTGTAGCCGCCCTGTTGGGCCTGGTTCACATATTGTGACAAATTCCCAACGACGGCAAACAGCCATAAATTTGGGAAATTAGACTTGAAAAGCCATAATACAATAGCAAAAATAACAACAACAACAAAAGAGCTGTTTTAATTCTATTTTAAGTACATGTTTTGTTAAACGTAGAAGAGTTATAAGAAGAAGGCTAATTAGATGTCAAGATTCCCTCCTCAATTTTGTTAATATGGGTTTCTTTTTACTTCCGTGATTTCAAAAGTTTCTTTTTTTTGTTTTGTTGTGGCATGAGCAGCACTTTATGAGCAACAACGGAAATGGTTAATTATTTTGTAATTAATTTGAATGCAGTTTTAAGTCACAAAATGCAGTGATTTAGTTTTTCGTGGCATACTTGAAAGTTTTGGGAAAAGTGGCGGTTTTACAAAATTATTTTAGTTTAATACAGAATAGTATTTTTTCCATTTTTTTATCAACCGGGTATGTTCTGTATTCCATGCGGAATTAAAATGTGCAGAAGTTTCAAAGCATTGTTGTTATAAATAATAATTTGCAACAACAATGCTTTGCTAATTCCGCACATTTTAATCCCACATGGAATACAGAACACACCCAAACGTAAACGATATACACATGTGAGTGTGTGTGTATGTAGTCTAAGAAAGCTAAAGAATACACGCGGAAAAGAGACATGGTTGTAACAACAATATTATGTTCTCTACTATAATGTATGGTTGTCGAAAACAAGTTATTATTCTAAAATATTGTAAACGTTAATTTTGTAAAGAAAAGAACTAAAATTCTTACCACAACTAGAGTTTTCTTATTATGCAGCTATAGTATAAGTGTCTTATTTATAAAAAATATATTATGTTTTTTAAAGGTTTGTTTGTTTGACAGCTATAAAATATTTTTTGTAAAATATTTTATTTATAAATAAGGACGTAACAATAATATGTTGTGATTATGTATGAGAAATTTACTACATGTATATTATTCATTATAATTACGTATTTAACGTACTTTTGACACCGCACGGTGGCGTACATTGAAAAAAAGGTGATAATAAATTTAGAGCTACTAAACGGATTTTTCTAAAAATCAATATGGTAGTAGAGCAGTAGTCGAGCCTTCAGAATATTATCTTCAAAAGTCTGCCGCTGCGTCAGGGGTGGAGCCATACTGGGTGAAATTTTACTACCTCGGTTGTGAAAGATTTTGTGCGGTTTGTAACTTTCTTAAATACTGGGTGACTTGTAAAATGTTAAACGCATTAGATTTTGCTAGAAAAGACAAAGAAAATATTAGCTTACAGTTGATTTTGTATCCTTTATAGTTTAATAGATATTTCACATCGAAGATAAAATGTTTAATTTTTTGCCTAATTTTTTTTTTCTTTAACTTGTTTACTAAGAATCTAAATTCTTGATAAAATTCTAAGTAAATATACAGAGCAAAGTTTTGAAATATCTTAATCCGTTAAGTCGTAAAAAAGGCCTAAACACAAAAATTTAACTAAAAAAAGTTCTTTAAAAAAAAAGTGCTTTCATTTTGTTGGAAATCTTTTTTTAAGTCTCAAATTTTTGTTCTGCATGTTTCACATATTACGTAACGCTATTTTTGGAGGTTTTATAACCCCACCCCCCTTCGTAACTTTTTTACAAAATTTCACTATAATGTATTTAATCCGTAACAAATCTTTACCCCCCATGAAGCGTTACGTAATATGTGATAGCCCCTTAGACGTAATGTTGTGTTTAAAATTAAAATCAGATGATTAGTAAAAAAAGTTAATGCCAAAAAAATTTAAAATTTTAATTTCGAAGTGAAATATCTCTTAAGCTATAAAAAGATATAAAAGCAATTGTACACACAGAAAAAAAGGGAATGTCAAATCAACATGACGCAATTGTGATTTGAAATCATATTAAATTTACTAGAAATAATTTGTTTTTTGACGGCCCTTTTCACAATGTATGATTAAAAGTTATCGAAGACTTTAACGGCAAGTTCGGCATACGAAACTTGCCGTTAAAGTCCACGTTAACTCTTAATCGTACATTGTGAAAAGGGCCGTATGTGTGTTAGTTTATATGCTTTGTTTATTGCTACAGTTCACTGTTGTGCTTAGTTGCGTTTATTGTTGTTTATTCTTACATGTGTTGGCTATGTAGACGACAAAAACGAATTACCAGCGAAAATAAACTGCTGCTGGTTTAAAATTACCATTGTTTCATATTAATTTTAAATCAAAAATTATTAATTTCACCTTAAATCTCTTTGATTTAAAATTTGTCACTGTTAAAACAGCTTTGTTATAAACGTTATATTTCATTTTAAATCAACATGACTATAACTTTAATTTCAAATAAATTTTATGTTAAATAATCATTTAAATAATGTTGAATTGAAATGAAATTCATTTTACATACGATGGGTATCTATTTAGCGTTTATCTAAAGTAAAGTTTGAAACTGTTGTGGCTGCAGTCATGCAAGTGGCACGTGTTCAAATCTTGGTTGGTGCAGCCAACTACAACATAGTTTTCTGAGGTTTATGCTAATAACCATCACGTAAGTAAAATAAATAATAAAATAGCTACATTAAAGTCATGTTGTTTCAGCTTGATATAACTATAATTCAACATGATTCTTAGTGTTGTTTCAATATCAAATACACGTTGTCTCATCTTGAAATAACTTTGATTCAACATGATTTTTCGTGTTGTTCCAATATCAAATTCACATTGTTTCAACTCGAAATAGCTTTGATTTAATGTTATTTTTCTTATTATTTCAGTATCAACTTCATTTTGATTTAACTGTACTGCAATATTAAATCAACATGAAATATAGTTAATACAAAAGGATAAATGTTCCTTCGAGATTATTGTAAATCATGTTGAATTAACATGAAACGCTTATTAAACCAAATCACTACCGAAAAATTTTTAATTAATCTGGTTTTCGACGATTTTATATTGAAATTTTTCTGCAATTTCTGAAATTTTTTAGCAAAGTCGAAAACGCTGAAAATTTTACAAACCGGTCGTCAGTGTTTAAGAAATTTACAAGAGACACAAAGTTTTTCACGCCCGAGATAGCTAGCTTTTACCCCCTTTATCACCCCTTTGAAAAGCTGAATCGATCTTGCCATGGGGGCCCCTGTAGCTGAGTGGTAGCGATGTTAGCCTGTCAGTGCAGAGGTCGTGGGTTCGATTCCCGCCGTAGATCCTGGGTGTTTTCCGCAGACAAGCTAATCGCTTCGCGGGTTGTGTTTGTTTATATAAAATAAGAAACAAAAAAAAAGATTTTACCAACCTAATTTCAGACAAAAATAAAATTTAAAATCTTCAATTCAAATTTCAAAGTAAACTGCAAAAAATTGCTATACCCTATATATGGGGCATACCACGCCAAATTAAACGGTTTGAAAAAAAATTATATTAATTTTTTTTAACAAAACGTATCCAATTTGGACCATGAGCAAAATACTAAAAGTGACTTTTTTGAACATTTTATATGTTTTGAACGAGTAATCAAGAAAATCTCAAAATTTAAGGGCTATTCATATACCTTTTACGTAACACTAGTTTCGGAGTATTTACCCCCCTTCCCCCTTCGTAACGCTTTTTTCAAAACTTTCAGTATAATTGTCTATTGTAACACCCACCCTGGAGGTGGTTGGTTCAGTGATGGTCTGTTGCTCATTTTCTGCAGAAAGACCAGGGTATTTGAATTTTATTGGCACAATTATAGATTAAAAAGTTTGTTCGGAAATTTTAAAAGAAAACTTGTCAAACGGGTAATGATCCTAAACACTAGGTCCTCAAAGTAAGATCATGGCTGAAACATAATATGTCCCATGTCATGAAAACAGTATGAACAATTTATGATATTATCTCAATAAAAAAGACCAGAATAACATGGTTTCCAGCAAATCTGAGCCGAAAACGGTCATATTAGAAGAATGGGGAAAAATATCTGATGGTTAGTATTAGAGGGCTGCACGAATATAATCGAAAAAACCCGTATGTATGTTTGCGTGTGTATGCATGTATGTTTTTTTATATATGTGTGTATATATGTATGTATATATAACTATATTTGATCGTGGCTATGTATGTACACACATATACATGCATGTATACATAAGTATATACATAAGAACATTCATCTATGTACAGACGAAATTCATACGAGTACATTCTGCGAATACATTTGAGTACACTTTGCAGCCCTCTAGTTACTATCAAAAATTAGTGGCATCTATTCCCAAGAAACTCCAAATGGTTATGAAAAACAAGAGACTGCACACAAAATATTA
Organism: Panzeria rudis; assembly: GCA_956483635.1. NCBI lineage: Eukaryota > Metazoa > Arthropoda > Insecta > Diptera > Tachinidae > Panzeria > Panzeria rudis. The sequence continues at coordinate 116,997,163 of OY101449.1, read as the reverse complement.
ATTTAAGGAACATTGTTTTAAATTGCAAACAGTTTTGATATTTGTACACACACTGAGATATTTTTTCGTAAAATTCTTTATCAAAAATTATTAAATCAAAAATATTATTTCAGCTTGGCAAATTATATTTGAGCTTATAACTTGACAACACTTAAAATATCTTGACAATCAAGCTCATTCAAGCCCGTCTGGCAAGCCTAGTACATACATATATGTACATAAATAATCTTAACGCACAATTTTTTGCGAATAAAATATAACAAATCAGCTTAAGTCGGCAAAAAATATGTACTAGAAGAAAGTCCACAATAACAAACAAAGAAAATTTTAATCAAAAAGAATAAAGACAAACACGCATACGCATACGATTGGGACACAACGCACTTTAACGCATACAACAACAAAAACTATGTAATTTTAAGCACACACAAATAATAATTCCAAGGTCTACAACAACAAAATAAATTGGGGAAATAGAGAACGAAAAAAATGAGGGCTCGCGGCGGGATATTGTGAATAAGTGGAGGCCAAAGCAAAACTCACATGAAAACCTAATTGGAACGTAAGAGGCAGAGGGGAGAGAATGAACTAAAAAACAAACTGGTATGCCGCTCGCTGCTCTATCAAAAAATTAAGAACAAACATACACAACACACTCTTGCATGCACAGCTTTGGCAGCCATAAATGCGGAACCGAAAAAAGTGCGTAAAATACAACAACAACAACTACAAACATACATACATACTTACATAGTACATACATATGTACATGTCTATACATTCGTATCAGTAAATTAACAGCAATTTTGAATAGCAGGCAGTAACAACAACAATAACAATACAAGAAATATGGAAGCAATTACAACAAAAAAAAAATAGGCATTTTATTTAAATGAAATAACAATAAATAGAATAAAAAAACCTTGAGCTGGCACAACACAATTAAAAATGTGTTGTACTCTTTTCAGTATAACCAAAGAATGAGGAAATTAAAATAAAATAGCAAAAGAAAAAGCTCATTTTAAACTACTCACACACACGCACACAGTACGCACTTCTTTAGTGTGCGTATACGCACCAACGCAATCAGTGAGTCGTCAATTTAAAAAAATATGAGCTTTTTCTAAAATTGTGTGCCTATTTATTTATGTTTTTTATTAAGCAAAAAATAAAACAATAAAATTAGTGCAAAGTTGTTGTAATTTTTATTGCTCTATTTTATTCACATTTGAATTATTTATTGAATTCGAACAATATATATTATAGTTATACGAATAGCAGAAATATTTATATTTTTTAATATGTACTTACCGATTTGATTTTTTCGGCAATATTTTTAAATTTGACGTCTCTTCATGATTTCCCAGCAAAAACTTGGTAATGAGTTGTCATTACCGAACAACATACTTTTCAACCACAAACTACATACCGTCTAAATTACTTTACAGTAGTTGAACAATTACTTACTAGTAATTATTGGCAGGATACTAGTGTATCTGCTTATCATACAGACGATAAACAGTTCAACCCCTGGGGAAGCAAAATAGATTTTTTTTAATTGTGTTCATGTTTGTGAAAACAAGTTTTAAGCCCGTAACAAAATATTTGTGCAGTAGCCTAGTGAGTAAAAAACTTGGCAGAAAATAACGCAATAACTGAAAATGGCATGAGTTCAATGCTTAGCAGAGACATTTAATTTTTATTGTGTTTTATGTATTCAATGCCTTCTAAATATTGAAATTTATAACTTGTTATTTGTAATCTATTGTGGCAAGTACTTGCCTCCAATGACATCGCCATGTTAAAGTAATTGGTTAAAATGCCAAAGTAGAAGTAGTGAAAAGTATGTTTTTTAGCATTTCAACTCCTTACTTTGCCATCAAAATTTTTCTTGGGTTCTTAGTAGACTACGATCGAAAGCACATTTTCAGGCCGAATATGAACTTTGGAAGATGTTTGCAAGATAGAGAGAATTCAGAACCGAACTACATATTTGAAACACATTATAAACTATGGAATGTTAACGTCGCGACGACGATCGCTTCCTTTCCTAAAAACTTTTCGGAGCTCATAACTTTTGCAAATATGAACCGATTTCACTGATTTTTAATTTTTTGTAACTTAGATAAGCAAGACAAGATAACACTTGATTTCCTTTAAGTTATATCTTATAGTTTAGAAGACATTTGGGTTTGAGTTCAGAAAATTTATGTTGACTTTTTTTTGCGAGTCCATATCTTCCATAATACGAGCATTTAAGAAATTGTTTCTTTAAATATTTTCTTATTTCAAATACGACGCAAAAATTGTATGCTTAAGGTTCTTGTTAATCTTGGCAATTACTGTATCGACCCTTACTATGATAAATTTTTATTTAAAAATTTTTAAAAATTAATTACACTGTACAAAAAAATTTTTTTTATTACATGGATCTAACGACTGATTCAGGTAGAAGCCACCAACCAATCACGTGTATCGGCATTTTGGGTGTTTACATATTTTTATTTTCTGTTAATAACTTAAAAATCCATATCAACAAAATTGAATTAAGTACCACAAATTATTTCAGTTACTTCAAAGATACAAATAATTTCAAACCATACCATTGCAATGCATTTTTAGATAAAGCAAATTTTCGAATTTTCGCTCTCAGACCCGCATCAGATTTTGAACACCTACTCCAGCAACTCTTTTGGCAACATGGTTTCAACTTACATACAATTTCCAGCTTACATAGGTACAATTTTGTTGTTCTTCTCAGCATTTGTTTAATTGCTGCCAAGAAATTGTCTATTGGGTGCAACTCAGGGCAGTTAGGGAGTTGCAGTCCTTTTACTATTTTAAGAAAATCGTGATTTTATCACTTAATTACGAATAAAATGAAAAGTTGACGATCGATTTTAATGAAATATGGCACGTTTTACTTGAAACCTATCAATCCCAATACCTGTAAACAATTACGGAAGTTTTGTTCGTTTTTAGGATTCCGTTCACCAAAAGTGTAAAGGAATCCTAAATTTTCAAAGTTAGTGTTAATTGGTGTAGTCTGTAGAATAAATAGACTACATCAATTAACACCGATATTTAAAACAATAAAAATTAAAGGGTGATCTATCAGTTAATGTAATTTTTACTATGTAATTTAGACAATTTGCTGTATTTGGAAACCGTAAGAAGTAAAATATTCAAATTTTAAAAAACCATAAAACTAAAAAATTCCTAAATTCAAAAATGCCAAAACGAAAAATCGCCAAAATGAAAAAAGCGCTTAAAGAAAAAAAGCACTAAAATTAAAAAATCGCTAAAACGCAAAAAAATCGCCAAAACTAAAAAGATCGCAAAAAACTAAAAAAAAACAAAAAACGAAATAAGTCGTCAAAACGAAAAAAAAGGACTAAAACCTAAAAAAATCGCTAAAACTAAAAATATCGTCAAAAAACGAAAATATATTGCCAGAAATGAAAAAAATCACCACAACGAAAAAAGCGCTTAAAATAAATCGCTAAAAAACAAAAAAACGCCAAAACGAAATAAGTGTCACAACCAAAAAAAAAAAATCGGTAAAAGTAAAAAAATCACCAAAAACCGAAAAAAGCGCCAAAACTGACAAAAAGCGCCAAAACTAAAATAAATCGCTAACACTAAATATATCGTCAAAAAGCGAAAAAACGTTAAAACAAAAAAATACGCCAAAAAGAAAAAATCACAACTAAAAAAATCGTCAAAAAACGAAAAATAATCCAAAAAAGAAAAATCGCAAAAAACAAAAGAACACCAAAATGAAAAAAGCGCCGTAGCCAAAAAAATAGTCGCTAAATCAACAAAAAAAAAACTAAAATTAAACGAAAAAGCAAAATAAAAAAATTGTCCATGAAATAAGGGCAAAAACGAAAAGGGATATATGTGTATTCGTACGGAACCCGTCGTGTGCGTCGCACTTTACTTCATTTATTTTTTATGAACGTTTTAAAAACCAAAATTTAAAAACTAAATTTAGAAAAAAAAAATTTTTTTGGCGCATGTTCTGCAATATCTCTGAAGCTACTGGGCAGATTCAGAAATATTATTTGCAAGGATTAAAGATAATTTTGTTGTCGAGTTGCGTTTTTTTTTCTACCGATTTTCACAAAAAGAAAAATAGGACCTGCAAGCACACCCTTCCATCGTCAGTACTCACATGTACATATTTTGCTTATCACCACTTATGAAAACTGACTTTGGACGTGTAACGGCTTCCGAAAGTGGCGCTAGTCTGTTCTGCTGTGTACGTTGAAAAATTAAGTTGATGTTTATTTTTCTGTTGTTCCTTGGAATATTAATCATATTCAGGGCTCGGACTTTCATGCAAATGCATGTTTTTTGTGGTGATAGATAAAGAGGTATTGACTAATTATATATGCGAATCATCAAATTTGAAGTAGTGTGGCATGGATTTGTAGTTGCATATTTTTGCATATTTTGGTGGTAAGTGCATATTTTGGCAATAAATGCATACTTTTAGAGTAATAAAATATTTGTCAATGCATATTTCTAAATTTTTGGCAAAAAAAAATTTAATAGGCCGTTTATGGATGGCAACTGAGTGAGCCTCAGTTGGGTTGCCAGTTGCTGAAAATTATACACTGATGGCAACTGGCAACTGAGAGCTGTAAATTTCAGTTCCTATTTACTGCCTTTCGGGCAATCATTAATTTTCAGTTGCCGACTGGAACGCAACTAATGTTTGTTTTGTGTTTTTTCTCTTATAAGCATAAAAAACAAACAAAAATATTTTCATATTATTTTATTGTTGGTACTTCGTTCGTAGGTAAACGCATATTTTTCATTTTTAGGTGCATTTGTTAAGCGCATATAATTAATTTTTAGTTGCATGAAAGTCCGAGCCCTGATCATAATAATAAAAACATTTATAACCAAACAATATGTGTACGTAAAATTTTGGACTTTACCCCTTCCGATTTTGACAGCTACTATTAATGAAAAATCTTGACTCAAAATACATTCTGGTTTGCGATATATAGCGACTTGAAAATTAAGTAATTCAACATATATGTACTCAAGTCGCTATATTTCGCAAGCCAGAATGTATAGCGAGTCAAGATTTCGTATTATTGGTAGCTATGCCAAAGGCATCATTCGTACAAAATTTTTATCAAAATCGGAAGAGGTAAAGACCAATATTTTACTTTTGTTGTTTGGTTATATACAATAGGTATGTTTTGTTTTTACCCAATGAAAAGCTTTAGGTTTTGATTTTAGACCCATAGTTTCTTAGAGTAATTTTCTTAGAATTTTGCGTAGATTTCATTTTAGCCTTTCGGTTTTTTTCTCACCCGAACAATTTGACCCACCCTAATATATGTATGTACATACATATTATACACAAGCTTTAAAATAATCATTTGCAATAATTGGTTAAACTGAAAATAAAAGAAATTAACAAAAACAAAACTAAATATAGACGACGGACGGACAGACAAACAAACCAACTAAAAGTCATCTAAACAATATTTTTGACACATGTTAGCAGATAACAAAAGTTTAGTAGATAATCATGCCACAGCAACAATAACAACAATTTCATCCAGCGAATATATGAGAAAATATGCGTACGAGTTAATATTGTGTGTAGGCTGGCTGTCAGGCAGACACTTAAAAAAAGCTTTTTTTCCTCTATTGCGTTTTGCTTGCGTATTCTTTTGCACTTAAAAAGTGTGTACAATTATTGTTGTTGTTGTTGTTGTTGTTGTTGCTGCTGCTGGCAATGAATTTTGCTGATGTTGGCTATCACGAGTAATTAGGCTGTTTTCTTTTGTTGCTGATCATGATGGCGATGATCTTGCTCAATATTCAACACTTCTTTTTTCTATTTTTTTTTTGTCATTAATATTTTTGTGTTGCCATACAAACTATTTTTGTGGTTAATTTTTTTTTTACTTTTCTTTGTTTGAACTTGTGATCATTAAAAAGTTGGTTAGTGGTGGTGTGTAAAAAGGCAGCTTTTTTAAATATGTATTCTTAAAATACATGAATCTGTCTATTGTTTAGATATGTATTTTTTTAATAAAAAAAAGTATTAAACTTTAATGCTGAATATGTATATATGGGCTGTCTTGTAGTTCAGTATCTGTGTAAGTATGTATGTAAATGTTTTTTCTAGGGGCCTGAGGGCCGTTTCTGTAATTTGTTACAACAAAAACATTAACAACACTAAAACAATTTGCTGTTTAAGAAAATCTTGCTGCTGTAGGTTTGAGTTTTGGTTTGAAATTGATTTAAATTTTTGAAAATACATGTTTTTTTTTACTTCCTCATACGTCATCGATAATGAACGCACCAACATACATACATATGTACATACACAGATAAGATAATAAATTTTGTAAAAAATACACTTATTTGGTGTTAAAAATTTAATTTAATTATGTAGGTATGTTATCTTGTAAATTTGTTTATACATTGACAAATGTCATCAATAAAACGAAAACAGGCATCAATCTGATAACAAACGTCATCATAGAATTTAGACATAGTTTAAGTGTCAGCTATGCTATGACTGGAATAACATCAATACGATGCCACTTATTTTTAATTTGTACTTTAATACAAATGTTATTGTTTTATTTCATATTTTAGTGTTTACATGCATTTTTAAAAAGTTAAAAGTCTTGACATTGTATTGATGTACACTTATCGTCATTACTATGACAAAGCTAGTAAGAAAATATGCAAGTCTTTGTACAAAGTAAGCCAGTACAGCATACATGCAAAGACAAAACATTGATGACACTTAGTCATCATATTGATGACACTTAGTCATCATATTTATGACACTTATTCATCATATGTACACCGCATCAGTAATGTTTATGTTGACTTTGTGCCGATTTTGTATGGTGGAAATGTCACCAAATTTCGGCAGTTTTCGTAGTTAAATGATTATAACTTATAAAAAATATAATGGTTATCAGTTGTCAGGAAAATGTTTTCAATTTGTTGCATAGTGTTGTTTCTAATAAAACCATTTAAGTTTAATAACTTCCTTAAATAATTCCGAGTATGACAAAATAATGTTTATAAAGACAAAACATTGATGACACTTAGTCATCATATTGATGACACTTAGCCATCATATGTACATTACATATGTATGTTACATATGTATGTAATGTTTATGTTGGCTTCGTGACGATTTTGCATGGTGGCATTGCTGAAATCTCACCAAATTTTGGCAGTTTTCGTAGTAAAATGATTATAACTTATAAAAAATATAATGGTTATCAGTTGTCAGGAAAATGTTTTCAATTTGTTGCATAGTGTTGTTTCTAATAAAACCATTTAATTTTAATATCTTCCTTAAATAATTCCGAGTATGACAAAATAATGTTTATAAAGACAAAACATTGATGACACTTAGTCATCATATTGATGACACTTAGCCATCATATGTACATTACATATGTATGTTACATATGTATGTAATGTTTATGTTGGCTTCGTGACGATTTTGCATGGTGGCATTGCTGAAATCTCTCCAAATTTTGGCAGTTTTCGTAGTTAAATGATTATAACTTATAAAAAATATAATGGTTATCAGTTGTCAGGAAAAGTTTTCAATTTGTTGCATAGTGTTGTTTCTAATAAAACCATTTAATTTTAATAACTTCCTTAAATAATTCCGAGTATGACAAAATAATGTTTAAAAAAAAAGAAATTTCAAAACTTAAAAAACTGCATGTTAATTGAAATAAAAATAATAATTTTTAAGTGGTAATTAAAATGCATTTAATTTCATAAATAAATATACAAAAAAAAACGTCAGTCAAGCAGACATTTAGTCAAATTACGCACAGCTACAATGACTCAACCTCTCACAATACGCAAGTAATTTAGAGAAGACGCAGAAAAAATGCATAAATTAAACACTAAAATATCCATTAACAACAGCTTTTTTTACTCTCTGCTTAATATTTTAGTAGATTTCTAAATTATTACGAATGAAAAAAATTTTAAAAATAAATTTTTTTTAACACACAAAAGTTGCGTATTTTTGTTCATAAACTGCGTTTGAATGAATGAATGAATAATGCTTGTTTTTGCTATATATATATACTCATGTACACGCTCGTACATGCATACCCATCCATTTTTATTTAAATATTTTTCATATTTCTTTTTCTCTAGCATTGCGTGATTGCCTCATACAGTAAGTCAGTACAATTTAAATGTATGTAATTATTACATGTGTATATTTTTATTTATGTACATATTTCTGCTAGTACGCACTTGGATTATCCATGTAAAATTAGTGTGCTGCATTCACATTCAAATATTATAAATAAGTACACAGAGAAAAAGTATTTGAGGAGTGATTTTTCAAAAGGGCTTATTTCCACTTACGACCTTGCCATCACCACTGTTATGCTAAAATGTGTACTCGAGTTCAAAATCCATTGCAAAGAAGGTATATTCTCAAGGGAAACTTGTGATTAAAAATTGCAGTTTCTTACAAAACGATATATTTCCTATGAAATGTATTGACTTGCAGGGCTTTAACTTTACAAAAAAGTTAATTTTTAGACGTTTTTCTCATAAATTATCATCATGGCCTAATAATTACTGCTGTGAAAGTCAACACCTGATTACACTATGCAACAAGAAAAATTCCAAGGTGTACCACTGTACTTTATTGCTGTATTGTGGCCCCGTAACTACAAAAACAGTTGAAATTTTAAATTCGATGGATAATTTGTTTTTCTAAAATTTGGGATTTTAAAAGGCTTATAAAAGGATTTTATGATTTTATCATAACAAAAATCACATTATGACATTCTAACATTATTTTTTTATATACTCAATTTATTTCGCATTATTCTGACCGCAATGATGAAATATATATTTTTTTATGCGAAATTGAAAATTTTTTATTATTATTTCTTTTTTTTTTTAATTTATAAAAAATCTAAAATGGTAAAATGTTACCATTTATTTTTATCAAAAAGCCACATGTACTAGAAATAAAATAAGCTTTATTTCACGAAAATCGCTGGATAAATATTGATTTTATTCACAATAAAGTAAAATTACCTGCTTTTGCAACAAAAAAAATATTAAGTTTTGGAGACGCTGCTCCAGCGATTTTATTATAAATTGGGAAAGGGTTGTCAAATTTTATTACACAAACCACTAAAAAACTTTAAACAAAAGTGCCATAATAATATTTAATAAAATAATAATACCGACTACAAAATAGGCGTGGCACCGTCTCCATATTTTATCATCATGTACTTTTACGAAAACTAATTGTGTGTGCAAAGTCTCATAAGAATAGGATAAGTAGAAGTAGTTAAAGTAAATATTTACTTTTCATGGGCGTGGCACTGCCCACTTTTCTAACCACAACGTTGTATTGTAACGATAACTAAATGTGTATGCAAAGTTTCATAACAATCAGCTAAGTAGAAGTAGTTAAAATGCTTATTTACTTTTCATGAGCGTGACACTGCCCACTTTTGGAAACATGATGTGGTCTTGTAACGATAACTAAAGGTGTATGCTAAGTTTAATAAGAATTGGTTTAGTAGAAGCTGTTGAAAAAGACAATTTACTTTGCATGGGCGTGGCACAGCCCACTTTTTTTATCCTGATGTAGTATTTAAACAGAAGCAGAAGTAGTTGAAAACGAATGTGTATTTACTTTGTATGGGCGTGACCCCGCCCACTTTTCAACGGGACCAATCTGGAAGTACATCCTTTTGAAAAGAGAAAAAAAATCCGAAATCGGTTCATAAATGGCGGAAATAGATACATCACGAATTGATAACCTTTCTCCATTTTTTGAAGTCGGTTAAAAAAATCGAAAGTGGCAAAAACTTACCATTTTATTATTAACTAATCATAAAGCCACATATACTTAAAATAAAATATGGTGGATATAGTTATTCTTTTTTTCTATGTGCACGAGAGATTTTTATGTTTTTGGTAATTTTGTATGAATGACGTTATTGTACGAATAGTATTTTATGTTTTATTGTAAATGAGCTCATTGCGTTGAGGTGACCTACTTTTATTCCTATTTTTTGTTTAGATTGAATTCACACACACACACACACACACGCACACACACATACTTACATATAATTTAACATTGTAATAGTTTTCTTTTTAGCTTTTTAGGTTTCTAGCAACAAAATGCGCACTTTATTAAATGCAGCCAGCCAACCACCAAGTTAGCGGCAGCAACAAACACGCACAGTACAATTTCATGCTGTATGAACGCATATTTTCTGTCTATCTATCTGTCTATCCGTCTGTCTGTCTGTTTGTCTGATAGTGAATTTTTGTTTATTTGTTGTATGCATGTTTAGAGGAACGTCTATCATAACCTCCCTACTTCGTAAGTTTTTTTTTGTCATACCCAACAATGGAATTAGTATTTCTATGCTTGCAAACATTACCGAATAAGAAAAGCTTTTTTATTTATGTAATCACCCTAATGCAGGCATGTTTAGGATTTCGAGGAATATGTTTGTTATGAGCCGATTATTATTGAATGACCTCTAAATCCGCGCACGATTTTATTTCTAAATGCGTTTTCATCTTTTTTATCATTCGCTTTTGAATCTGCAGCACTAACTACCCACTTCGTTGTTAATGGTTTCTAAAATTTTTACGTTACAGGTTTTTTTTTCTTAATTAATAACACTGTGCAACACAAAAAAATAACATGGTTCTAAAGGCTGATTGCGGCATAGGGCGCAAAAAATATTTATATGCGTATCGTCGTTTTGAAAGTTTAATTCTGGGATTGATTTTCATTCTTTGTGAAGGGTGGTTAAATTTTAAGGGCCGAAGTTGAATGTGAACCACACCTAAACGTCAAGTTTTTTTCTGCATTTCATTTGACATTTCTAAATTTCAGACTAGCTCAATTTGAACCATGGAAAGATACACAATCGAGCAACGCGTTAAAGTTATTCAGGCTTATTACGAAAATGGGCGTTCAAATCACAATGCATATCGTGCACTTCGTGATTTTTTCGGTCAATTTAATCGTCCAAATGTGCGTACAATCGGAATAATCGTGCAAAAATTTGAGCAAACCGGGTCTGTAGGAGATGTGGAAACACCAGTGCATGCTCGAACAGCTCGTACTGCAGAAAATATTGCAACAATTCAGGAGCTAAAGGATGAGATAATTCGGCACATTAACGGCATAGAACCTCAATTATGCCTCATCGTCATCGAAAATTTGGATCAACGGATAGAGGTGTGCCGCCGAGGTCGCGGCGGCCATTTGACCGATATTTTGTTCAATACATAATTGAACCATACCATATTATCATAATAATAATAAAAAGATATGACAATAATTTCCTAAATAATTTTTGTTTTATTCAAAATCAACATTTATTACTCTTTTTTCCCTTTCTTAAAAAATGAGCAAAAAAGTCCCCTTCAGAGTCAATATAGTTGGCTAAATTGTTCTACAAATATATTTGCCGTAGAATTCTACTATAGGTCTTTAAAGACATCCATGCTCCAGACTCAACTTAAACGCCAGAAATCAGTGAAAACTTAAAATATGTTTAAGGATTAATTTCGCACTTAAGAAGATACGGATAATAAATCTCGTAAGCCTTACGTTTAAGGTATAAAAGACGTGCTCATCACTTTTATGTAAAACACTACGAGAAATATTTTTGCGGAACATTTTAACCCTCTAACTCTTCGTTGTATGGGTATTTTTGTCCCTTTGTCAAGAAAAGGACAAAAACTTCCTTCAGCGGAGTCTGAAATGTTCTAAAAAAAATAGTTGACAGAAAATTCTGCTTTGGGTTTTCACAGGCACCAAGGCTTCAGGCTCAACTTGAACGCCAGAAATCATTCAAAGCTTAAAATGTGTTTAAAGGTTAATTTCATACTTATACAGTGGAAATCTTGCAAGTCTTACTATTAAGGTATAAGTTATGTCCACCACTTTTATGTAAAACAACACGAGACACATTTTTGCGGAACATTTCAATCCGCTATATCGCCGCTAAAGGTGAGTTTTTTGTTCCTTTTTTAAGAAATTGACAAAAACACCCATACAACGACTGGCTAGAGGGTTAAAATCTTTTACAAAAATATTTCTTGCGGTGTTTTACATAAAAGTGATGAACACATCTTATACTTTAAATGTAAGATTTACAAGATTTCCTATGCCGAGTCCCTATAACCATAGGGAACTTTAGCTCCACATAAAATGAGTCCCAGATGTAAACTTTCAAAACGACCATGACCATATAGATAGATAGAATAGGGAAAAGATCTGGTCCAAAGACCGGCACTGCGACACCTAGTGCATCTTTTGTGCCATAGATCTCTAAATTAAATCAAGCTCTATATGACTCACCTTATGAAAGTCAGCACAGATGTTGGAGAAGCCCGCCTAATATCATCCGAACACAGAAACTCAAAATGAAAAACAAGCCTTCTATTATTACATAAAGCAATACACTCACTGATAATGTGTGCCGTTGTCTCATCCTCTTCTAAGCATAAACGAGACAAGAGTGAACAAACTTCCCAGTAAAAAATGGAGCTTGCATATATGGAGGTTTGTAACAAAGAGAAACCTGTTTACAAGAGGGATGATTTGCATATGGAGGATTCCCACTTGGAAGCACTGTAACTTGACAAATAACTACTTTGTTTTTGGAACGATTATCCGTCATCCCACGTCAAATTTGGTTTGTAAACAGACCGGTTTCGGCTATGTGCAATCTTCAGTATTCTATTGAATATCTATTCTTCTATTCTATTCTATTGAATTTAGTATTCAATAGAGCACTGAAAACATGGCACATAGCCGAGACCGGTCGGTTTACAAACCAAATTTGACGTGGGATGATGGCAAATCGTTCCAAATTCATAAAAACCCGGTCGGAAAAAAACACAACACTACTTTGTTAGTAATTCGAAAATCTTTGCAATACCTCGTGCTTCCCATAAGCGAAACGGGTAAGCAGAAAAATCAAGAAAGGACTTACACAAGCGCAAACTTACGTCACATGCTCCGAAAACTTTTTTACTGGGTTGGTTACTTTTTCACTAATAATAACGAGCCGTAATTCCTGCTTTGGCTTTCCTTAAACCGGAAGAAGACAGCCACACTTCCTTTGCGGTCGAAATGTAATTTCCTCTGATTAGAGAAGTGACAGTCGACCAGTTTACACCACAAAATTGTTCTTGGCCCATAAAAGAAGCAGGAGAGGGCCATTCGCTTCCTCGTTACCCGGATGGCCAAGTATCCAGTATATGGAAACTTTGTTCCGTATCGATAGCTTCAGCAGTAAGTCAAAGCACTCTAAAGCAAGCTTGGAACGGAATTGCCATGAAAGAAGGGACTTAAAAGCTGTCTGACTATCGGAAGAGATAGCTATATGCCCATGGAAGTTTTCACGATGGGTCCACAGACTCCAGAACCAATTCTATATTCCGTTTTGGATCCATCCGTATAACAACATAATTCTGGCAAAAATAACCGACTTCAGTACAAAGAGCACAATAATTGATGGCCCTTCATATAAACAATTTTGAAAATCGGTATGCAAATGGTGGAATTGTGCTCTAATAAATATTTTGGATGGAGGCGTGGAGGACTTGCCCCATCGATTTTCGTAGAAAAATTATGCGACCAAACTCTAAGCAAACCAGCGGAGGGAGCAGCAAATTTTCCCCTCCCATTTTCAAAAAAGAATTATTGGGCCAAACTGCTAGCAAACCCTTTCAAACAAAAAAGAATTTTGAAAATCAGTTCACAAATGACAGAGTTATGGATTGGGGGGCGGGGGCTTAGGGGCGAGCAAATTTACCCCTACCATTTTCAAGAATTATTATTGGGCCAAACTGCTAGCAAACCCTTTCAAACAAAAAAGAATTTTGAAAATCGGTTCACAAATGACAGAGTTATGGATTGGGGGGAAGGGGGCGCGAGCAAATTTCCCCCTGCGATTTTTGACAAACAAATTTTGGAACCAATTTTTGTCAAACCCTTTCAAACAAAACAAGAATTTTGAATATCGGTTCACAAATGACAGAGTTATGCATGGGGAGAGCAAATTTCCCCCCTCCGATTTTCGAAAAATAAAAATCATGGGACCAAACTGCAGGCAAACCTTTTGCAATAAAAAAATAATTTTAAAAATCGCTTCACAAATGACTGAGTTATGCGTGTACAAACATAAAAAAAAGTTAAAAAAGTACATACACACGAATTGATAGCCTCCTTCTTTTTTGAAGTCGGTTAATAAACTTTCGTAATCCACAGTGGGCACTAAGTGGAATTGTGACACTGAATCTTCTGTCGAACCTCAGTTTACAGTTTATCCTGTCACTAGGCATTCCTAGCAGCCCTCTGAAGGGTATTGTATTCAGGATCGATGAGTGCCCGTTGCCGGCACAACGATATAAGCAGCCATTGACCCAGATTTGTATGGGTCTTAATCCAATCAAGGCCTCAATGGCCGATACACGTACACAAATTTTTTTTTTTTGCTGCCCTCTGCCAGAATCAGTCGTTAGAGCCATATTATTTCCATTATTTTTTTGTGTTGTACAGTGCTATTTAGGATCTCGGAAAATTAATTGCAACCATTAAACTGACATATTACAAGCATTTTTAATCGACTTCAAAAAAAGAAGGAGGTTATTAATTCGTGTGTATGTTTTTTTTTTTTTTTGTTTTTGTATGTTTGTACACGCATAACTCTGTCATTTTCGAAACGATTTTAAAAATTCTTTTTTTGTTTGAAAGGATTTGCTTGCAGTTTGGTCCCATAAATATTTGTCGAAAATCGGGGGAAAATTACCCTCCCCCAAGGTATTCATTATCGCATAACTCCTCCATTTATGCACCGATTTTCAAAAATGTTTTTTGTTTGGAAGGCTTTGTTTGCAGTTTGGTCCCATAAATATTTTTCGAAATTCGGTGGGAAATTACCCTCCCCCCAAAGTATTGATTATCGCATAACTCCTCCATTTATGCACCGATTTTCAAAATTATTTTTTTTGTTTGGAAGGCTTTGTTTGCAGTTTGGTCCCATAAATATTTTTCGAAAATTGGGTGGAATCCCCCCAAAATAATGATTATCGGATAACTCCTCCATTTATGCACCGATTTTCAAAATACTCTTTTGTTTGGAAAGCTTGTTTGCAGTTTGGTCCCATAATTTGTTTTTCAAAATCGGTGGGCCGATTTGCCTTCCCCCATCGCTTAACTCCGGCATTTATGGATCAGTTTTTAAAAAATTTTTATAAGAAATGGCATACAAGGTTTTTCTCTTTGTATTGAAGTCGGTTTTTTTTTGTCAGAATTATATTGTACATATTAGTTACTTCTCATTGAGATGAAGAGCATATAAGATTCAGCTAAATATAGACTTCAGACTGGTTTTAAGTTCTTCTTTATTTTCGTCTTTTTTTAATGAATGCTTAGATTTAACTACTTATGTGCGTACTACTTACTATACATACATATGTATGTACTATGTTACGCTACTAGTTATTATTAACAAAAAGAAAAAAGTTAAGTGTAATTCATGTAATGAAATCACGCGGTATTTGTAAGTTGAAACCATTTCCAAGAACCTGAAAGATGTGAAAATGAAGCAATGACGACTTTAACCAGATATACATGAAGAAAAGACAAGAAGTTGAAGAGACAGACAATTGAGCGCGTCTTTAGAAATATGTACAAGTTAAAAACGGAAATAACCAAACACGTTAACGATGTTGTAAATATGTTTGTCTGTCCGTCTGTCCCAGAATATGGCTGTTAATCGTGTATCTCGAAAGAAAAATCTATTAATGACAAAATACTGCTTTAACAAAAGCTTATTTTTTCTACATATTTTTAAACGTTGCGTTCTGTAAGACAAAAGAAAAATTACGCATTTCCTTTAAATTAACTGAAAAGCGAAATAACAATAATTTTAAAAAACGCATTTAAACTAAAACATATTTCTTTCCATGCTTAAATATACCAGCTAAAACTATTCACTATTAAATACGTTGTTCAAAAATTATTTTTCTGTTTATTTTAAGCTGTACTAAAGTTTTTTTTTGTGATTTAAATGAAACAGAAAAATATATTTTCTATTGTTTATTTCTTTAGTAGTAGTACATATTGCTGAAAGTGTTAAATATTTGCATTTTTTATCAAATGCAGCAAAAAAAACACACAAACTTTCTCATGGCATTAAAACAAGCAGATAGTAGAAAAAAACCACACCCAATATGAGGGCCTGCTGCTAGTGTGAGTGTTTTAATGAACGAACGCATTTACATGTGTGTAAAAAAGTTTACGAAAAAATTGCGTAGCTTCTGTTAATGTAAAACTTAAGCAGCTAAAAAAATGGCGAAATCAAAATGAAGAAATTTGTAAGCAAAAAAAAAATATTTATACAAACGCATACAGAACACAATGTCCCAGCAAACAATAAGTTAAACATTTGAAATTTTATAGTTTACAATCTGTTTTTGCAAATCAATAAACTTCTCATTTGGTTATAATAAAAAGTTTGCAAAAGAAATAAAAATATTTAGCAAAATCTCGTTGCACAGAAAAAAATATCACCAAAAAATTTTCGAACAAAGTTTTATCTAAAATAAAATTAAATTTTCAGTAAATGTTCTTTACTAGATCAGTGAATTTTTTGTTTGACTTTTATTTAGCACGCAAATACAGTAGACGCTAATAAATTAGAACCACTTTGTTCCTGGGGTAGTTCTAATTTTCGAGAAGTTCTAGTTTCCCAATGTTTTTTTTTAATAAAAAGCCACATAAAAAAAAGTGCATCTTCGTTTGGAAAATACACAAACAAAAGACTTCTGCATGTACATACATTTCAAATTTCACTTAAACACTGCCGAAATATGACTACAACTTTAAAATTTCACACATGAATGAACAAAAATACACGGACAATACAAATTACATAAGTAACATGGAATTTCCCTTTTTTTACTATGTGGGAGCCAAATAAAAGCTATAAAGTGTTAAATAAAAGCTATAAAGTGTTAAAAACAAACAAAAAGTAAAAACGATTTGAAATTAGAACTGACGGTTCTAATTTCAGAGCATGGAATATATTGAAAACGTGGGTTATAATTTCCAAGAGTACTAATTTACGAGGCTCTACTGTACCAAAAACTACGACAGAAACTAGTTTTCTGTGTCGTAACAAAAAAACAACCCCGAAGACGAAATACACATAAATAACAACAACAACAACAATGATACCAAAAGGAATGCGATTGTAATTTGTTTACTGAAGACTTCAGAGTGAATCAGTTTGTTAATGATAATTCTCATTCATTTTTTTTTTTGAGTCTTTAGATAAACATACACAATTGAACACATTTAACAAAGTGAAATTTGATAAATGCTTAATAGATGATGTTATTATTTAAAACTTAAAAATATTTTCAAAACAAAAAGTTTTTACTAACTCCGAAAAAAAATTTATTTGATATATTACAAAAAAAGTCCAGTAAATAATTTGTTTGATTTAGTAAACAATTTTGCTTAGAATTTTAAAATATTTTTAAACAAATTGTTTTATATTGTTTGATATAAAAATATTGTTTGATATATTACAGAAAACCCAGTATATATATTTTTTTATTATTCAGTAGATTATTTCGTTTAGAATTTGTAAATATTTTTGAACAAATTGTTTTATAGATTTGGACAATTTGTTTACTGAAAAATACTTGCAAATTTGTTTGTAGGTCCGTTTCTAGGCAAAATATTTACTAATTCATTAGATTTCTTTACTGAAAATGAAATTTAGTTTGTTCTGTGTGTTAAAACAAATTATCAAAAAACTTTAAAAAAAATTGACAGAAATATCAGAATTTCTTGAATTTCATATGAAAAAACCATACTTAAATTTCAATTCGTAAAAAAAGACGAAAAATCAAGAAAACTCTAGTGTTATAAAATCGAAAATTCGGCTATTTTCAATTTTTGTAGAGAAATTGTGAGTTTTTCATAGATTGAAGATGATTTGAATGCATTTTTTACTAGAATTTTCGGTTTTTTCGGAGTAGCTTCGATTTTTTTTAGCAAGTTTTGAGATTTATTTAATAAGATAATTGGTTTATTGTTGCACTTTCAAAAACGTGTTACATTTCGAATTTCCGGAAAATTTTAGATTTTTCAGAGCAACTCCGTCCGATATTTTGTAACAAGTTTTCGGTTTTTTTTAATTATGGGTTCATGGAGGAATTTAGGAAGGCGCTTTTGGAGCATTTCTTACATTTAAAATTTTTGTAAAGTTTTAGTTTTTCGGAGTCACATAATTTTTGCGAATTTTCAATTTCTTTAGTTAAATTAGGGGGGGTTCGGGTATATTTTCGATAAAATTTTTGCATTTTCGAATATATGCTTAAAATACAATGTTCACCGAATTTTCGATTCTTTTTTGAAGTTTTTAATTTCTTTAGTGGAATTATAGGCTTCTAGTGGATTGCAGACACTTTTTGCACATTTTCAAATACACAAGTGCCTAATTTAAAATTTTCGAAAAATGTTAGATTTTCAAAGATTGCATTTGCGAGTTTTCAGTACATTTGTGTTACACATTTAATTTTTAATTTTTTCGGAGTCACTCTATTTTTTTGTTAGTTAGTTAGTTAGTAAGTTATCTTTAGTGAAATTTAAGCTATCTAATGGATTGAAGATATGTAACATTTTAAATTTAAAAAAAAACGGTTTTTGATGAGTAGCTTCAACGCATTTTCGAGTTTTATACTTCCATTGGTGCAATAAGGGGTTTTTGGTGGATTTAAAGCGGTTTTGGAGAAACTTTGATACATTTTCAAATAAGTTTAAAATTCCGAATTTTCGGAGAATTTCCGATTTTTTTGGAGTTACTTAATTTCTAAAAGTTTTCAATTGCTTAAGTGCAATTATATGTTTCTAGTGGATTGAAGACACTTTTGGTCCATTTTCTAATAAGTGTTATATGTAAAATTTTCGAAAAATTTTAAATATTTTCGGAGTCACTTCATTGCATTTGCAAGTTTTCCATTCCTTTTCGCTTTTAGTGCATTTTAGATACATTTGTTGCGTTTTTTTAATATGTATGTATTTTAATATGTAGAATTTTGAAATTTTTTTGGACCTACTAAGTTTTTGCAATATTTCAATGTAAAATAATCACGTTTTTTTAATGGATTTGAAAACACTTTTGGCAAATTTTCAAATAAATATGTGGAAATTTTGAATTTTCGGAAAATTTTCGTAAAATTTTCGATTTCTTGGGAATTACTTCATTATTTACGAGTTTTAAATTTCTTTACTGAAATAAGGGGTTTGTGGTAGATTTAAGGAAATGTTGATGCATTTTTGAGTATGTGTTATATTAGAGATTTCGGAGAACTTTAATTTTTTCGAAATTGTATTTTATAGTGGATTTAAGGCACTTTTGCCTTTGAAACCGCATCAAAAACGCAGCAAAAAATCACAAACACAGCAAAATTAAAAAAAAATTTTAGCTTCGATTCATCAATAAAATTTCGTAAGTTCACACAAAATTTCGAAAACTTAGCCAGATCTCAATATATAAAAAGTGGAGTTCAAATCCAGCGGAATAAATGGACAATTAGCAGAAATATCGAAATTTCATCAAAAATTCACCACAAAATCGACATTAAAAATATTAATTCGAAAATTTGCAAAAATATATCGAGATTTTAACAAAACTCGAGATTAATCAAAAAATCTAAAATTCACTGTATTCAAAACTTCATAAAACATTATCAAAAAATCGAAAATTCCACCAAAATAAAAAATCGAATTAAACTCACGGAAAAATCGAACATTTAAAAAAATTCGAGATTACACAATAAATCTAAAATTCACTAACAAACAAATCTTTATCAAAAATTTACCACGAATCAATATTTCGAAAAATTTAAATGTGGTTTCCAATTAAACCATGTAATTTCAAAAAGTCTTAAGTTTAACAAAAGAAGAAATTTTGTATAAAACTCAAAAATACATCAAAAAGTCTTAATAGCAAAAAAAATCGAATTCAATTCAGCAAAAGTGAGCGAAATTTTACAAAAAATTCAATAAAAATTCAATAAAACTCCAAATTAGTAAAAAGAAATCAAAATGTTCTGTAAGAGAGGAAAGAAACTTCATCAGAAGTTCACCAAAATATTGAAATTTTAAAATATCTAAATTTCGGTTGCAATTTCCTGGAAAACATTTCGAAAATACAACAAAACTCGAGATTTAATGAATTTATAAAAAACATTCACCCCAAAAAAAACTTAATTTCGTAAAAAAACAAAAATGCATGTAACTGAGTGCTTCATAATTTGATTCATTATACACTAGAGCGCAATCCATTTTTTTCAGCAAAAGCTTCTTTCTTTTTTATTTATGGATAATATTCAAAATTGTATAACTTTGGAGCCCATCATCTGATTTGAATAAAATTAGTATCGTTTGAAAACTTTAGATTTCTACTTTCAAAATGTCTGCTAAACATTAGATATTTATCTTCCTTACTGATTTTACCAAGAAGTGAACTTAAATCTAAAATTGAATTTCGAAAAAAATTGCTAAAATAGACAACATCTACAATAATTCCGTAAATAAGCTTAAAATTGTATATAATGTGAATTTAGGTCCCTATTATGATTCACAACTAAATTGATAGTTGAGTCGTAGTTGTCAAATTCTTATTATGGATTACAACTTTCTTAAAAATGAGACAACTGTTTTTTGTCAGTTGTGTTGTGGTTTTTATTTCGACTATTGTGTTACTTTTGATTACGTTTAAAATGGTGATTTTAGTCGTCAATCTATCCCATTTGTCAACCAATATTGTTGCCATATCCCTAAAACATAAAATCTCAAGAAAAAATAGTAAGGCCAAAACCTAAAAATATTTAAAATATTTTGTAAAGGCTTCTATGGTTCCAAAAAACACAGAATATAGATAAGAACCTTCTTTTCGAAATTTATTTCGAAGACCACTAAAATGAGTTGTGAATCATAATACAAAATATTGTGGGGTTGGGTCGTAACATCGACAACTCAACCAAGCTGAGTTGTAAATCATAATAGACTCAACCAAGTTGAGTTGTGAATCGTAATAGGGGCCTTAATAAAACAGCTTTAGATACAAGTGTTAAAATTTAATTCCAAAGATTTCTGGAAAAACTCACCTTTTTATTAAATGCAAAATTCTACTTTTGAATGTAACGAAAGATATTTCAAAAAACCTTTGAAATTTAAGATGATTGTTGTTGATGTCCTTTCGCAGTAGAGTAAATTTGATTGTTCTAAACACGTTGTTGTTCTTGTTTTTTGTTTAGTTTTACATAAAATGTTTTTTATTTATTTAATTCAATATTTTTTTGTTTATTTGAGTTTAAAATTTTTTTTATAATTTTCATTTGTTTTATTTTTTTTTTTTAAGATCGAAACGAAATTTTTATGCAAACTTTCTAACTTTGAGCTGGAAAAGTTTGCTTGCGAGTGTCCAAACCAATAATTTTGAAAATAGGTCCCAATTTTGTGAAAAGTTGTTGTTGCTTTTTTGTATTTTTTTTTATACTTTTTGTTGTTTAAATTTTAGCGATTAATGAATAATTTTCACTTGTGTTTTTCGCTTAATGCGATTTAAGTGAAATGTTACATTGATTTTCTTTTTAGATTTATTTTGACAAAAAAAAAAGAAATGCTTGTTAGTAATATTTTATATGATGTGATTGATTATTTTATATATGTGTTATATGTAAGTATAAGTAATTAATATTTTATATATATTTATGGGTTATTTATAAATATTTACGTTTTACTTTTTTACATAATTATTTTTATATAAATTTTTATTTATAGATTTTTTGCCAAAAGATTGTTTTTTTTTGCTTCAATATATTTTTACACTTTTTTTAAAAGATTTTTTTATTTCGCCAAAAAAATGTTTGATTATATGAAAAAAAAAATTTTTTTTGTTGTTCAGCCAAACTTTTTTAAGATGTATTTAGAATTTTTTAGTTAAGCCAATTATATATTTTTTTAATTAAAATTTTTGAAACTTTTGTTATGAATTTTGTTTAATTTGTTTGCCAAAAATGTTTCATGTTTTGAATTTATTTAATTTTCACATCACTACTTTTATGGGTTTCTCTTTAAGCTGGAATTCTTTTTGCTGCTGCCCATTGAAAAGTGTTGCATTATATTGTTTGATGCTTGATGTTGGTTTTGCTGTTGCTAATACTTGATGATGATGTCGTTTCTTCGTTGACATTTTTGTTTCGAAATAAGTATCTGGCATTCAATGGTTAAAGTGGCATTTAATTAAATAAACAAGTTATCTGAAAGATTAGCAAAAAGTACATAAAGAATTAATTATTTGACAAAATTATAAGATTTAGACTTTTTAAATGATCACATTTGATAGATATCAATAACTACAGATATAAGAAATAGATTATTTATGAGACCTGATTACTACTACATTTCTTAGTAAGTTATGTTCCCAACCGAGAATGTCCACATAGGCTACTGATTTAAGTCTCATGATGGCTGCCCAGTTAATAGGTGACGAATCATCTCCCTACGGGGCCATCACCACGCATTTTTTTTAATTGTAGTCCACCACATCGTGTAATATATGACCCTCCCTTCCTATTTGTCAGAAGTTCCCAGATGAAGCTATTTGCAATGTGCAATAGTGTTGTAACAAGCGGATACTTTTGACTACTCAATACTACTCGGTACAATTTCAACTGAGTACTCGATACTGCTCGATTCTTTTAACGGTTTTTTTAAGTAAAATTGTTTAATGGGTTAAAATTCACTTTTATTGAAACAGGTATGAAGAACTAGGGTCTTTAAAATTCTTTAAATATTGGATTATATTAATTATTTAGTCAATATCTCTCTTAATGGCCAGGTTTAAAATAATTTAAAAGCGTGTTTTTAACAGAGTTGTATTACTTTAATATATTTCAAAGAAAAACTTTCGTTTATACACTAGAAAATACAACTCAAAAAGTATTGAGTACCTACTTTTGGGTATCGAGTACCGAAAAATATCTTCGGTATTGAGTACCCGGTACTCAAATACTAAGTACTTTTACAGCACTAATGTGCAACACAAAAAATAACATGGTTCTAACGACTGATTCTTGCTTGCAGAGGGGACAAAATACAACTCTGGAAGTATTGAATAGCTACTTTTGGATATCGAGTACCGAAATATATCTTCGGTATTGAGTACCCGGTACTCAAATACTAATACTTTTACAGCACTAATGTGCAACACTAAAAAATAACATGGTTCTAACGACTGATTATTGCTTGCAGAGGGGATAAAAATATATATATACTTGTATGGGCGTATTGAAAGTGGGATCTCATTTTAGGGGGAGTTAAAGTTCCCCTCCTTTGGCACATAGGAAATCTTGTAAGTCTTACCATTTAAAACATACAACAAAGTTAGAGAGTTAACATGTTTCTCGTGGTGTTTTACACAAAAGTGCTAAGCACATCTTATACCTTAAATGCAGGGATGCCAACTTAGCGCTTTTCGGGCTACATTTAGCTCGTTTTTAGTTACCAAAAGCGCGAACAAAACAATGCGCGAATCTAGCCATTTTTACAAATATTTTTGACCCCTTTTAGCTCCTATTTACTTTTTGATCAATATGGGTACATTTTTTTATTTTTGCCAACTAATTCTTTTTTTATTCTAGCACTAGCGACTTGTGAATTAACGTGGCAACATCGTTTTTACAATTTTTTTTTGATAGTTTGCTTAACAGACAGTAATAAACTTCTATTTCTTTAAAAATTGGTTGTGATTTTAAGTTGGTTCAAAGATTGAAATATGTTGTGATTTTCAATAGAAACACTTTATAAGTTAGCTCCATTTTCAAAAATGTTTACGCGTTTAGGGTCCGAAAAGTTGGCATCACTGCTTATATCGAAGGCTTACAAGATTTCCTATGCTGAATGAATATAACCAGGGATCGGACTTTCATGCAACTAAAAATTGATTTTAAGCGCTTAACAAATGCACCGAAAATATGCGCAAATATATGCATTTGCCTACGAACAAAGTACCAAAACTAAAATAATATGAAACATTTTTTTTTAATTTTTTATTATTATTAGTAGAGAAAAAAACATAAAACAAACATAATTGGGTCTACTATTTAATGCAACCGAACTATAGTTGCGTTGCCAGTCGACATCTGAAAATTAATGGTTGCCAAAGGAACTAAGAAGCAACTTAAATTGACAGCTCTCAATTGCCAGTTGCCATCAGTAATATCATTTTCAGCAACTGGCAAGCCATCCATAATCAGCCTATTAATATTTTTTTTTTAAATTGAGAAATATGCATTTAAAAAATTTTTATTACTCCAAAAATATGCATTTATTGCCAAAATATGCAAATATATGCACTTACCAGAAAAATATGCAAAAATATGCAACTACAAATCGATGCTAAACTACTTAAAATTTGATAATTCGCGTAGATAATTAGTCAATACCTCGTTATCTATCACCAGAAAAAACATGCATTTGCATGAAAGGCCGAGCACCGGTTATAACACATTCATAACCAGTAAAAAATTTTCATGTTTTTTGAAGCACTAAAGAAATAAAACGCTTCATAATTCGCTTTAAAATATGAGCTTGTTCAGAAGCTGATTTCATAGCGTCACAACAATGCAAGCTTTGAAGCGAGAAAAGTATTTGCTTTTTACTTATACAAAAGCTTCGTACATAAGGTATACAAAAAAGCTGATTTTATAGTGCTGATCCAAAGCAGGTCTATAAGCGAGAATGAAGAGTAAGTTTATTTGAGTTTCTTGGTGCCGTTTTGCAACAGTGTTTTTGGACGAGAGTTTGGTACGTTGGACTTCAAACTAGGGATGTAACGATACGCCGTTTTGCCGATCCGATACCGATACCGATATTTAAAAATAAATATCGCCGATACCGATTCCGATACCGATACGAATATTGAAATTGAGTTCAATATTCGATCAACATATTTAGATCAACAAAACTCAAGTGCAATTTTTTTATTATTCAAAATTACATTGTAAGAGAGAATATTTAAAATTGATTTTAACCCAGTATAAAAAATTGGAAGTAATTTTTAAGGAGCTACATTTTCTTTGCTTCCAAAAAATCTATGTTAAAAATATGCAGATAATTAGTAGAAAAGCAAGAAAAAAATTTTAATTCCTTTATAAATTTAAAAAATACTCGCCATGCTTTTTAAAAAATCGATTTTTTAAAGAACATTTATCAACTAATATTCTTCTAAATAACTTAATAGCTTAATTATTAAAAGTCTTCAAAAAGTTTATATTTATTCACTTAAATTTACATGAAAATAAGGTTTTGAGTTTAAATTCGCATAAAAAAAATTGTGAAAATGGATAATTTTTTATCCTTTTTCCTTGAGGAAAAACCATTATAGAACACCGAAAAAGAAATTTGTCCTAGCATCGCTTCCAATTCGGTGATTGGTAATCGAAAAACAGAACTTCTTGCAATGGCAAGGATATGTAAAACTAATTAGAAATTATCCGAATTTGCAATACTTCCGGATCGCGAATTCTACATTTTCATGACTTCTTTGTAGTGTCTTTTTTTGCTGAAATAAGATTTAAAAAACAACGACTTGAATTTGAATTCATGGTAAAATTAACAAAAAATAAATAATTTTTTTTACAAAATAACAGCATAAAATATTAATAGTTTTTAAAATTAATATTAATAAGATTTAAAAAATAACGAAGTGAATTTAATTCATGGTAAAATTTAATAAAAATAAATTATTTGCTAAAAAAAAACTCTGAAAAAAATTTTAAAAGTATCGTCGTATCGACAGTAAAATATCGCCGATACCGATGTATCGGAAAATCTGAAGTATCGCCGATATATCGGTATCGGTATCGGTATTCGTTACATCCCTACTTCAAACCTGAAGGTTCCCAGTAAAAAAGTTGCATCCAATAAAGCAGGTTTCTACTATTATGGAATAAAAGTAGCGCTGAAAAACCTGCTGATATCGCTGCTGATTTTTGTATGGCGAGTTCCCGGATTGGAGTACTACATTTTTGCTCACAAAAGCGCTTTTGAAGCGCTGAAAATCATCAACATTTTCAGCATTAGAACTGAAAATATATGAAAAAAATGGTTCGATGTGGATTGGTGTCGTTAACGCCATTTTGAATTTTCTTCTTTATTTATTTTATTTTTATTTTCGTTTCTTTATTTATTTTTATCCATTTCATATTTTTACCCAATGTTTGTTATTTTAACTTCAACTAGTATCGAACTCAGAAGTCTACACCAGAAGGGAAGCCATCCAGAATACAATATGCTGCCCTAATAAAGTTGAAAATTTAAGAAGGCTCTTGAGCCACCATTTGCAAGAATTGTCTCTACTACAGGACAGACCGATAGGTTACGGCTTCTATCTCATCCTCATCTTTACAGTAGATTTCGGTGGGATGCAATAACATCCATAGAAATAATGTCCATGGACATTATTTCCAAATAAAAAAAGAAATAATATCCATGGACAATTTTTCCGTTTCGAAAAGGATATAATGTCCAGTGAACATTATTTCCTTTTTGAAAAGAAAAGTACAGGTTTTGCAGAGTAAAATATTTTTACCTAGACGGCCATCGTCCGGGCGTAAGGATTTTCTACTCTGGGTATGTCGAATAGTGGCTTCGCTGAGTAAAGATTTTCTGCCTACCAGAAAATGTTTACTTGGCGAAGCTATTACTCGCCATACCCAGAGCAGAAACCCCTTAAGCCCGGCAAAGGCGGGCTATGCAAACAATCTGTACTGTACTATTTTACGAAACTTATTCATACTATCACAAAACCTTCTTTCGCTATAAGGTACTATCGTATTCCACATTCTAATAACTCGCGCTTATTATGATCTCTGCATTATCGGAGTATGCGTTCGCGATGAGTTTCAAAATTTGAACTTTGATGTTGTATACACAACTTTAAGCCGGATAGAATTAGAACAGCTCTATCTGAGATTATCTACGGAACCTAACTTAACCGATCTTTAATATTAACTATGAAACAAACTTGCTGTTTTACAATGATATAGTTAGGTAGGTATATTCTACTTTAAAGAATACCACTATCGGGAGAAAATCTAAACGATTTCGATTCTTAGTGTATCGATGTAAACGTCAGCAGCTGTTCTTGCTCGCTACTTCTGAGATGATCCCTTCAGATTGCAATATCGTCCCTACTATGTCCAACTATTGAATATGCAAAATTCGTTTTCTGATTCGTTACCTTGGTCCACCTATTTGTACGACACGCCTCCAAATTACATGTTGAATTTCTCATAAAGGATGAAACGCTCAATAATAAATATTTTACATTTACACTTTTAGGAATGTGCTGATTTTGAGTTTTAAATTGAGGGATTTTTGCGCTCTTATGAAAAGTATAAATTTTTATATTCGATAGTTGGACATGGTATGGCCGATACGTACATTCCCAAGCATTTGTGATCATTGTTTTAAGTCAAATGAGAAAGAAAGCCCGCTGCCGACTTCAGGAAACGTGCAAAATTTTTGTTTACCAGTAGTCGGCATCTCCCATGCCGACCATTGAAAATGTGAAAAATTTTGTTCCCAATGTCGGCAGCCATAAAAATTAAGTAACACAATATATTTTACACATTTTTTCGCACTAAGAACAATATTTGAATTAATATGTACCCTTAGAAACCAAGATCGTTAAAATATAACATAAATTGCTATGAACATTTCCTATTTTAAAAGAGTCTGCTCACTAAAAAATCACTTGAAAAAGTGTACATTTGCAAATGTTTAAAAGCTGTTGCAGAAGAGGGACAAAATTACGCCAAACTACTTATCTCAGTTGTTTGAAACTTCATAAAGAGAGAAATAAGTAAATTTTTAATTCAAAATTGATTTAATTTAAATTTTTAGTCGTTCGTGGCTGCTCTTCTTTATTTGTGTTTCAATTAAAACTCTGCCGACTACTGCGACATGCCGACTGTAGGAGCGTTTACCCTATGCTTATTAAAGCATTATATGTACTTTTTGTTGTAGTTAGTACCTACTACAACTTTTTAAATGCAAGCGCAATCCTGTTTTAAACTCTTTTTTCGGTAAACAGATACAACAACTTTTTTGTTTATTCTTTTTTTTTAGCAATTGTGTACAAAAAGAATAAAAGAGAAAAATGAAATAAAAACTGCATTAAATAACTTTTAATAAAACAAACAAAATTTAACATCACAAGCAACAATAAAAAATTATAAAGTTAAAAAAAATAACAGCAAAAAGAAATCAAGTTTTTTCTATACAACAAACATCACCACCACAAATATACTGCACCAACATCCTACAAACAAAATGGGAAAAAAAACAACCCCCTTCTATCTTATTACACTACCTTTAAAAAACACTCTCTTTTAAAATTACACAAATAAAAACATATACAGGCATGCATACATACATACCTCCTACATTACAAGCCCAACAACAACGAAAGCCGCATGCAAAGTGTATGAGTATACCGTTATTGTACAAAGTAAACGAGTAATAATCATGATGATAATGATGACGATTATTACTCAATTCTTATAAACGAGCAATTTATGCTCGTGCCAAATGCAACAACAATAATATTTTTGGATTGCATTTATTTCTTTTATTCTTTCTTTCTATTAATTTAGCTTTTTATATATTTGAGTGCAAATATTGCTGTGTGTAGGTATAGTTGTGTAGAAAAACTGCAACAATGCTGCAGCTTTATTGGAAAAAATTAAAAAAAAAAGTTCTTATGAAATTTACAACCGCCAACAAACAATCAAACAAGCAGCTCATTGCAACTGTTGTAATAAAAGGGGATCGTAAAATATGTACATGCTTCTGCAGCACAATGTGCTGTGCACATTTTCATATTCTTATTTGAATGAAGAAAAAACACTGTCTGATTTATTGACTTGAGTAGGCTGCATTTTGTCCATTGCAACCCCTAAACGGCATGAATTATTATGATTCTAGTTGGATATGTATAAAATAAGGCATGGTACATAATTGTATTACGGCTTTCCTAAATTGGTCGTACTAACTGCATTGTGGTCTTTATCTCCAAGTTGTAAAAAAGGACCAACAAGTTTATATACTTACAGATTTATTGTACAATTTTGCACTAATTGTCAATATATTTTTCATTTAAACAAGTTCAATAATTCTCCTGTAAAACTTTTAAAATATTAGGTAGGGCTTTTTGGATTGGCCTAGACTCGTTAATTTTGAACAAAAATACTTTGATTCAATGTACGCAAACGTTGTTTCCATAAAACGGTAAATTGAAAGCAGTCATTAGTGTTATTATTTTTAAACAAAATTAATGAACAAGTTCATTGATATAATGTACTGGTATGTTATGTCAAAATTAATTAAAAAATCGATGAATTCCTTCCTGGAATTTTTCTTCAGTGTAGCCTATTATTTAAAATGTTGGAATGGATAATTTCAGCAATTTCTCCGAAATTTCTATCAGCAAAACCAAAATCAGTTGAAACAGAATTTCACCAGATCGTTGATAAAATGTAAGACCTAAAACCATTATTATGGCTATTGAAAGAGTGAATATAAAGCGATCAATAACACTATACCAATATAATTAAATTGTTTTCTAAACAACAACAACAACAACTGATTCTGGGAAACAGCTGATTCTCATTTCAAATGCATTTTTCTTGTCCATTGAAAGTATAATAAAATATTTCATAAAATAAATGCATAAATTGTAAAATGAAAACTGCTTTAGCATGATTTAATAGATTATGAATAAGTGTACTTAATATTTTTTGTGCATAATTGTCCATTATGTGTTAAAAACGAAGAACGAAAATACTATTTATACTGTCTACATACAAAATGGCGTGACCGTAATGCATGCTGTTGATTTTCCACATTAAAAAAGTATGAATTTTTTTCAAAAACGAGATTAAATTTATAACGGTTTTAGAATATTTGCATTTGCTTCTCTTATTTCACACATCAAATTTTTGGAAAATATTAGAAATTATATATGAGAAATTCCATTTAGCCGGGTATGATCATTTTACACACATTTTTTGCTATAAATCAAGAATATAAAATTTATTACTTAAAAACAGACTGCGACTCGTAAGGACGTTAAAGACGTTAAATAACGGATAGACACTGAAAGAACACGACTTATGCTCAGAATGGTCGTCAGAAAGCTGCAACGGGTGTGACCTTACAAATCTTACTTTTAAAGAATTGTGGCTTTTAGGATAAATTCTGTAAAATTTTTACTATAACGCATGCTAGAATATTTGCGTAGCTTTATTAATCAAAGTATTTTTGATTGTATTATGTATTTACTGTTTGATAAAATAATCTTTTTACTTAAAAAAAAACCTTTTTAAAATGAGACGGGTGTGACCGACGAGTGTTACTATCAATAACTATCAAATGAAATACAGCTCTAAGAGTGACAGTATGAATTGATTAAAAGTAGATGATATTCAACTCTTGACTGCAAACCACCGACTTTGGTCGAGTGGTCTAAGCGGAAACGAGTGCTGAAGAGATTAGCGGGAGCTATCGAAACGTCAGTTCAACCCTCCGTGCAGTCAAAAATTTTCTTTGTCTACATGCCTCACATTTATCTCTAAATAAAAGTATAATTTAATGGAAAAATTAAATTAAAACCGAACTCAAGCCAAAATAATTAAATTTCTTTAGATATAAGTCCATACAGTTCGACTAGACTCATAACTTAATTAAAAATATTAAATTCGTATAAAAATGTATTGAGTGTTACGTAAAAAAATTTTAAATATTATTTATCTACATACATATTTAGTTATAGTTAGAGCTCGGACTAAAATGCAAATGCTTGTTTTTCGGGTAATTATCTATGCGAATCATCAAATTTTAAGTAGTTTGTCATCGATTTGTAGTTGCATATTTTTGCATATTTTGACAATAAATGCATATTTTTGGAGTTATAAAAAATTGTTTAATGCATATTTCGAAATTTTTGAAAAAGATATTAATTGGCCGATTAATGATGGCAACAGAGCCTCAGTTGGGTTGCCAGTTGCTGAAATTTATACTACTGATGGCAACTGAGAGCTGTCAATTTCAGTTGCTATTTAGCGCCTTTCTGGCAAGTTCGGTTGCATTAAATAATATACCCAATTATGTTTGTTTTATATTTTTTTTTCTCTACTAATAATAATAAAAAATTTTAAGAATTATTTTCATATTATTTTAGTTTTGGTACTTTGTTCGTAGGTAAATGCATATTTTTTTTATTTTTAGGTGTATTTGTTAAGCGCTTAAAATTAATTTTTAGTTGCATGAAAGTCCGAGCCCTGCATCTCTGGATACTCTGGATCTGAGCATCCATATATTAATAAACTGTCTTCATCTTATGTAGATATTAGCAAGTTAAGTTGTTTTCATTAAAAATGGAAAGTTAGAAAAAAATTTTACTAAAAAAGAGGAAAAAAATTTATATATGGGTTTTTGATTTTGCCTTTCCGATTTTAATTAAACTCGCTTTAGACATTTTTAATATAAGGAAAGTACGGATATGAAATGTTAGGCTCCTGGGTCATCTAATTATGGAGATATACCGACCGTTTCCGAGATATCCGTAAAAAATTGTTTTTTTAATTAATGAGGGTTTTCGCAAATATCTCGAAAAAGTTTTGTGGGAAAAATAAATGAATTTCAGTTTCAAGTTCTGCAACATTTGTTTTAATCTTTATTTTTATTCCAAATTGATTATATCTATTAATTTCCCAACTTTTAGAATAACAATGGAGCTTAATGAAACCTGAAACTGAAACTAATTTATTTTTCTTACGAACCGTTTCCGAGATATCCGTAAAAAATTCAATTTTTTTAATTAATGAGGGTTGTCGCAGATATCTCGAAAAAGGTTTGTAGGAAAAATTAATTAATTTCAATTTCGAGTTCTGCGACATTTGTTTTAATCTTTATTTTTATTCCAAATTGATTATATCTATTAATTTTCCAACTTTTTCTACATATTTGTCTTTACTCTTAGATGTACATAGATAATAATTTTACCACTTTGGGACTATGTAGTCTCGGTAGATATGAAAGGGAAACAAAATTATATTTTTTCTAAATTTTTTGAATTTAAATTTTTTTAAGATATAGCGATTTTAAAATTCGGGAATCTATAATTTTTTAAAAATATTTTTGTGTTCCGAGAAAATTAAAGGTCAGTAACTTAAGCAATTTTGCAAATATTAACAATTTTTAAAGTAAATCAACTTAATCACTTATTATTTTTAATTTTTATGAAATCACATCTCCACAACCGAAAGAGATAGGAATCCAAAATTTGAAATCCATTACTCTATTATACTAAAAAAAAGTTTTATCTAAATCGAAGATGGTGAGGTCCACCATCAATTTTCATGATTTATGGCTTATTGTATTTCTAATACAACCAGGTAGCTCTCAGATTAATGATAAAAATCTAAAATGTTTGCCTTTTTAATTTTGTTATAAATTTTTGAAAATAAAATAGTTTAATTTTGCAGAAAACTATTTTTTCCGATTGTACGTATCTGAAAACTGCGAAATAATTGGAAAAATAAAACAAATATATAGACGACTTAAAGGCAATTTCATTCCGCATCTATGGGTGGTTTATTTATTCTAGTCGGACAAACTGTTCACGAGTTAGGGTGAAATATAATGATGTTCCTAGTGGAAATACTAGTCATGAAGTAGAGATTTTTTTGTGACGCGTCATAGAAAAATATTTAAAAACGGATTTGAATTTAGGGCAAATTTTGTATATTCCACATAATGAGCGACTTTTTTTGAGACGACTGTATTCAAGAATTTCTTTATTAGTTGGAAGCATATTTCAAGTTGATTTCATATTGACATCCTCAAAACAATATAAGTAGTTCTTCTCTATATTGTTTTGATTATATCTATTAATTGGAACGAACCAAAGCTCATAAAAATTGTTTGATAAAAATACCTTTAATTTAAGACAATCGGCTCTGCTTTGTATACCGAATCCGAGCCACATTGATGTACATATCTTAAATCATATACATAGGTATGTATAATAAATTAATTTCTGATGGGTAGGTATGATATCTTTTTTCTATTTTAAACAAGGTAGGTATATATTAATCTTTTATACCTACTAAAGTCGATTTAAATCGAATCGATTTCAAAAGACTAATTCACTTTTATTTGTAGATTATTATTTTTTAGAGTTTAAAATATCAAATTTGAAATAAAATACTTAAAACAGGTCAATATGTAGTGGGTAGTTCCATTAAAATTTTTTCAAAATCGCTCGATTTACATTGACTCGATTTACGGAGCAGGGCCGGGCAGGGCCGGTAATAAAAATTATCTGCCGTAATCATAAAAAATAAAAATGAATTTGAGATGTGCCTATTTTAAGAAAAAATTTTGTGGAAATTTTGTCTTAAAACACATTGCAAACCTTTTTTTATGAAAACGGCAGTATGTATTTTAGAAATAAATAGAAATAAAATTTGGGATCTTTTACATAACAATAATATTAATTTTTAATTATGTACCTAGTTAGGAATTTTTATTTAATTTCCAATTAACAGTTTCGAAATTCTTTAACTAATCCTCGGTTTTAATTTAAAAGCAACAAAAATTTACTGAATAAATTGTTTTTCAACTCTGTACTTTTTACTAGCAAGTTTTTGCAAGTGTAAAATCAACTTTATTTCTATTTTTGCAATGCCGCCAATAAGACCATGTTTTACTTTGAAATTTTTTTTTTGTAATTTTTTTTTCGAAAATTGCGCTAATTTTCCCTTTAATTTTTTTCACATTTGTTGCACTTAGATGTCTTTTAAATGATTTTTTTCACCCTTTTGAATACAAAGTGGAAACTTCTTGAAGCTCCGGAACTTGAAATGCATGTGTATTTGAGAGTGATACGGAGTATACATGTGTCAGTCACTGTGTGGGTAAATTAAAAATGTGGAAGAAAGAAGTAAAATATACTTAGCCACCAATTAAGAATTTGAAAGAGATTTGCAAAAAAATATGTTTTTCTTTATCCTTTTTGATTTGTAATCCGTAAAAACAAGGTGATGATGAATGATGTTAAATAATCCATTATTGAACAGTAGTTAGTGTCAAAGATACTATGTAGGTATAATAAGATTTTAAATTATTTTCTTTTTTAATAGAATCCACACACTCCAGAAAAATATTCTATTTGCAATATTTTTCTTTTCTATCTTTAAATTTCAACTTAATTAAATTTTGAACACTTAAATTTTGAACACTTTTCACTGAAAACTTATTTTTAAACTTTATTTTATTTACAATTTTTTATTAATCATTACCGTTTTGTTTTGTTGCCATAAACAGTAGTTTTGAAATTGCTGCTTTTTTTATTAAATGCACTTTTCTATATAACAATTTTTATTGTTGATTGTGTTTATTTTATAAAGACTGTATGAAAATGCCGCGTTAATTGTATTTTCTTTTAACAATTTGTTGATTTTTTTACTGTTTTCTTGCTAGTGTTGTTTTTTTTTTAAGAAATTGTAATTTTGCTTGTGATTTTTTAATAAAAGAACTTAAGAAAAAACGTTACGATACATTTAGTGCACACACTGCGACAATCGAGCGAGCACCTCCGAAACCTAGGTCCGAATAGACGAACATGAAATTTGTGAATTGCGTTTCTGGCCCACCAACCACCAAAAACCACTGTTTGTTTCAGCAAATACAACAACAACTATCAAAAACCGCAGTAGCAGCGCCAACAGAGCATTAAAGCAGCGCATTAGACACATAAAAAAAGCATTGCTTGCTCAAACAAATACAATTCAATACAATACACACGCATCCACACTCAATTATGCTATCATACACATAGAATGTAGAGAATTCTTATCAAAATGCTATAGGAAGCTTACCTTATTTACAACATCCACTATTGCTTTAACAAAAACAAAGGTAGATTTCTTCTTACTTTTGTATAAAAATTCAATACCAGCAACAACAATAGGAAAAAAACGTGAAATTCAAATTAAAAGCGCCTGCAGAGTCGTGAGAGCGCAGCAAGCGCAATTTCTTATACAGCTTTAAGCAGCCAACATACACAAGCCAGCGACATTTACTACCACCACTAACAACAAACAAAAAACACAAAGTGCAAATCTTTTCATCATAAAAAGTCTATTGTATGGAACGCATTTGCAAACGCAAATCTAAAAGTAACAACAAACACAGTTATTCTCCCTAACTCTCTATTAAATACTACCACAACGTTGCCATAAGGACGATTTCGATTTGATTTTAAAGATTGCTTCCACCACCTGCCCTCAACACCGCTTGGTTAATGTGACGATTTTACGTCATTTTGACGATTTTTTTAATGCAAATTCACCAAGATGACGATTGACGATTTTTCCCGTGCATGTGATTTCGACGTCTTGTTACTCCCCTACGGTAAATGGAACTGACAAGTCAAGTGACGTGACCGGTCCCCAGGTGGTAGGGACCAGTCTGAGTTCTAACACTTCCTATAAAGCGGACTAGCCACTTTAACATGGGGATGGCCTAGGATAGTGTTAATTAATACTTTGTATGCACCTTGTAACTTGTCTCTGAACTATCTTATGGAGTCCTAATCGATGTAGAATAATAAAGATTATGTATAAATATTATTCCAAAATTCAGCTGTAGTTATCGATTAATTTATTTTTTTACTGTTAAAAATACAAGTGGAAATAGTATTTTATTTTTAAGCGGTATCTTTGATAGGAATCGAACCGACAACCTCCGGCATGACAGGTTAGTACACTACCCAGTCGACCAAAGGGGAACTTATATTTCAATGTTATAAATACTAGTTAAGCTGGAGCTAATATCGGAATATAGCTACAGAGCAGGTTCCTGAGTGGTATGGCAGTCTCATTTAAGGGAAACAATTAATATTATATAGATACTATGTGATATGCCTTAGATCCAGGTGCATCGAATTTGTTCAGTACCGTTTACTCAATAATAGCCGGAGTACCAGCTAAATTTACTGAAAATAGTTACATGTGACCATTTAAGCAATAAGTCTTTTTTCACCACTCACTGCTCTTTGGTTTTGGTACCAGTCTCATTTTCTCAATGTCATAGGACGAGTACTTTTGGATCATTTGTCACCAAATTTTTAGCAGGGTTGTTAATGGGGATGTACGCGCACAAATCACAATTAATTGAAAAGTTTAAATTTCTTGTGATTTGTGCGATGTGTTAGTGGGCTTGTGCGCGAACATTTGAATGTTTTTTTATATATGAAACATATTATTTTTATTTATATTTAAAACATAAATAAATAATATTAATAATATTCTAAATGAAATTTATTTGTTGATGGTTATTAAGCAATTGTCTATATGCATTTCATTGGCGCTTTTACCAAATCGTCAGTAGACTTCAACCACAACTTTGAACGATTACAAACCTCTTATTTTATGCACAGACTTTCAAAAACCATTTGAGAATTTACAAACGATAATATTTTTGAAAATCACAAATGAATAAAATAAGTGTAGTAGGCTTCGAAACTTATACAAAACCCAACAAATATTTTATTCGATATAAATCTATTTTATTTTTCTACACCTGTATGCAATTGGAAATCCATCAGATAACAATAAAAGTATTATAGGGCAAAATGAAAAATAAAAACCAAATTAAACCCTTAAGAAATTTATTATTTGACATATTGTCATAATTATAATCTAAATGAAATTTATTTGTTGATGGTTATTAAACAATTGTCTATGTGCATTTTATTGGCGCTTTGACCAAATCGTCAGTAGATTTGTAAATTCTTAAATGGTTTTTGAAAGTCTGTGCATAAAATTCTGTGAAGAAAATTCAATAGTCTACGCAAAAGGTCCTAGTGAAAATTTTTGTCAGTTGAACCGTTTTCTTATAACCATCCCCCAGGCTTGGTATGATTTTACAATTTGATTCTTACACTTTGGAATTTTTGTAATTCATGTAAAACTTAATTTCGGAAAAAGCCAATAAATATTCTTAAAGGAAATTAAAGTTATAGTTCATTATTTGAATTAATGTTAATCTAAATTATTATTAGGATTATAATGTTCCAATTTTCAATCAGATTAGTAGAATGGATCAGTACTTCTTTCTTCTTACATTATTCAGTTGCGGTTTTTTCTGCAGTTTATTTTATTTCAGGTTTTCACAACTTACAATGGTTATTTGTACAGCTTTAGACCTGATTTTTAGTGCTGAAAGAGAGAAATTTGACGTCACTTTCAAGGTCTTTCTCCTTTTGCATGGAGTTAAGGCGGTTGGAATCCTTTATTTATAATTCTTTTCATGGCTTTCAATATCTTTTGAGTATCCTAGCAGAGTTTTGTGACTTCGCCCCATTTCACGCGCAATGGCTGGATAGGAATATCCTTGTAAACGATAAACATTAATTTTGGCTCTTTCCGCTATGTTTAAAATACTCTTTTCCATTTTTCAATAATGTTTATTAGAAAGTAGTATTTTTCTTTTGAAGATAGTTAGTTTAATGTATAAATCAAAATTTTTAAATGCAATATGAATCTAAACAATTTTACTATATTTTTTCTTGTGTTTTTATTGAACAAGGCCATGAAAGTACTAAAGCTAGGATCACACGATTGCCGCATGCACCAAAAAATATTGCTTTGCTTTATGCCCCAATCGTGTGATTTCACAACCAATTGGCTCAAGCGGTTTACTTATTGTGCGCAATAATATGCAACTCTGGTGCGGCAATCGTGTGATAGGCTGATAAGGAACCATGCGGTAATAAAAATGTCAAAATTGCACCAATATTGTGTTCTTCTGCGGCAATTGAAATAGACAATACGCGCCAATATTTCGTGTGTGTCATAACCATTGCGTAGGGCATCGTTTGTTGTTGTCAGTACCGTAAATTTTGATTAATTTCATATTATAAATAAAGATACCTAATATTTTTTAGCTTTTAGCACATAGTCCGCACTATTATTATGTTTCATTACAATAAAACCGTTTAAGTTAACAATTCTTTTTTTATTTATATTTTTTTACTATCTTTCGTGATTTTTTCATGAAATATGCTGCAAATAAAAAAATTTCTTTTTAGTAGCAGTTTTTTCTCAAGAACGATCTATGTATGCGCACCCAAGGCGAATCCATACAAGCTGATGTCAGTGGCGAATTCAATTCTCTTGGACCATATGCTCCAATTCAGCACAATAAAAATTGTATCAGATTGGAGCATTTGCGGCAATCCTGTGATATCAAGCTTAGAAAATGCATTAAGCTTTAATAGCTTTGTAGCTATTTTTATAATCTTAAGTAAATTCCCTTTACGATGGTGTATTGTTGATGAATTGAAAGGGATATGGCTTACCGAAAACAGGAATTTAAATGGTTCTAATCAACCGACCGAGAGTGTATACAATCTTCTTTCGAAAAATTTTATTGTTCTCGTTTACGATCATGCTGTGAAGAGGCGACGTAATGGTGGTTAACAAATTCTCTACCGATCTTACCAGTATTAGGATTTATACGACGTTCTGTGCCAGCGCTCTGGCAGCACTATACTTGCAAATAACAAAAAAGAGTTATACTCTATCTCTCTCTCTCTCTCTGTATTATTTCAAACTGCTCTGTTCAAATGCGACTGTTCAGTTGAGTATTTGTGTATACATGTGTGCAAAACATTTTGGTGGGTTGTTTTGTTTTGTTTTTTTTTCAAATTGATTTTATGTTAAAAAATCGTTGGGTACTGTGTGAGTGTTTGTCATGCAAATGCAGATTTTTTCATAAGCTTGCTATTGCATGTGTGTGTGTGTGCGTACATATTTGCATTTCCCATTCTCTTTGCCACTCTCACGATTAAAAAAACTCGTGTTATGCTCTTACTCACCGTTTTTGATTCTAATAAATTAACAGAATCTCAAAAATTCTCTTTATTATTACAATTGGAATATTATTTTCTAGTGTGTGGTGCGCTTGCATGTGTTTGCTGTAAGTTGTATTGGATTTTGTGTTTGCTTTTAACGCATTTGCAATGTGCAGCATTTTTGCTGTATGTATCCCTTTTCCAGTTGGATTTTTCTTATGAGTTTCCTTTTATATCCTGTTTCGTATATGTATATGGACGTTTGGATGTGTAAATAGGTATACAATTTGATTATATGTACATATGTATGTATGTACATTTTATTAGTTTTTCCAATTTGTGACATTTTTTATGTTCGTTTTATTTAATTCTTTAAAGGGTTAAATTGCATGTTTTCCCTGTCATTTGTCTGCAGTGCATTCATTATCCTTATGCCTGTTTGTATTACAAAAAAATCTCTGCATTTTGGGGTGAGTTTATCTAGGCGGAATGTTGTATCTATGTTCCTAAATGTTTTTTGTTGTTGTAATACTAGTTACTCATATGCAAATTACCGGATTTCTATATTGAAGAAATGTAGTTTTCTATAGAATAATATTTGCACGTAGTTTTTACTCGAACTGAAAATGTGTATAAGTCGGAAGTTATTATTATTCGGCTTAAGTTCAATAATTGAATTTACATTAATTCAATTACATATTGAACTTAAGCCGAATAATAATAAGTTCCGACTTATTTCTATAGAATATTTATGCATTATGGATTTTAGTTATATTTTCGTGAGTTCTTAGAGGAAAAGTAACTATTGTTTAATGAGAATGTCTGCAAATTAGTTTTATTCAAAATAAATTAATGTACCTACATACGTACCTATATTGTGTTCAATTAAAATAGTTCAAACTTAACTTTTTCGTATATTCTTCCATAGTTGTTGCTTAACAAATTTTAATAAAATTTTAATTTTGATTTTTGCATGTACCTATATGTATGTATTGTCTGAACTTTTTGTCTTTAATATGGTATGGTTTAAAAAAATCCTTCTGAAATTTAATATTA
The DNA here is from genome assembly GCA_956483635.1 of Panzeria rudis. Classification (NCBI taxonomy): domain Eukaryota; kingdom Metazoa; phylum Arthropoda; class Insecta; order Diptera; family Tachinidae; genus Panzeria; species Panzeria rudis. Next base: position 116,957,048 of record OY101449.1, on the reverse strand, counting down.
TTCAACTGGGTATTTATTTCTACGAATTGTTTCACGATTTAGATTTAAAAAATACTTTGTGTATTTTCTAAAAATCAATTCATGTTTATTCAACAATTATTATAGGTAGGTATTGTTAAGATGAAAAAGGAAGAAATATGTATAGCTATTTTAATTAAACCCTTTTGTAAAATGAATTGTAATACAATTTGTAAAAAATTTCAATGTAAATGTAAATAGTTATTACTATAATGTAGCTATTTTATTCATTGTTTTACTTACGTGATGGTTATTAGCAGGGAACAGCACCGGCCTTAGCCTTTGGCCAGGGTGGAGCGAGATTTGATTTCGGCGCCATTTGGTCAACAGAAAAAATTATGATATATTTTTTAACAAACATGTTTTTGCAGCTGGTTTACAATTTTACTATTATCTTTATATGTTGGTTTGATGAATAATTTTGTTTGACTTATTAGGTACCTATTTCTTTTCATTTATTTAACGTCAATGTTGACCTGCTATAAATATGAAAAGGCTTTTTATTTTTAATAACTTCCTAGTTTTATATACGAAATATGGAAGAAGTTTTGTAGCTGGTGTACTATTTTTTTAACAATAGGCATTAGTTACTTTTTTCAATATTTTTAAATGAGTTTTTTCCAGTTCAAAATGAATTAAATTTGAAAGATGTGGTAAAATTAAAAGCAAAAATGTTGCTTTTAACAAACCAGCTGTTTGAAATTTTTTAGAATATTTTAATTTTTTTTTGTTTCATCAATATCATATTATTTTATGAATTTAGTCATTGAATACAAACTACATTTGTGTGCCTACAAGGAATAATAGCTAAGCTCGGTTTCAGCAAGCTTTCAAGAGAGCAATTTTAAGTTCGAAATCATTGCCTAATCTCAGGGAATTTAGATTAATCCTCTTATTCTAAGCTCTGTGACAAAATAAAAATAATAACAAATAACAGCTTTTACATTGCCTAAAATATAAAAATTGTTATTTGTTATAATTTTCTCAAAGTTCAGAATAAGAGGATAAGTTAACCTTTGTGTGCTCGAGGTTAGCAATTTTATAATATTTAATTTGTAATTTTAAATGGCAATGGTAATTAATTGGCTATGAATTAGGCAATATCCTACAAAAATATTATAAAGAATAAGTACAGAAATAGTTTATTTGAAAATAATAACAGGTTAATTAGTTAACCAGTCCCATGGATTTAATTTATGACAAACCATTTTAAAATTTTGATTTTATATAACACAACACGTTGCACTGTTTCATATCCATAATACATCCAAACATTACTTAGTTAGCATAGTTTTAATATGGCTTAATAGTTGTTTCAATAATCTCGAGGTTGATGGCACAGGAGCTGCTCAAATCAGAATTAAAAAATTTTGGTAAGATTAACCAGATATATTGCGATAAAAATTTCCGCGTCTATTAATTCTTATTATATACAATAGAATATGGAAGAAATTATTTTGAAGTATTTGTTGGGACGAAGAAAATACAAAATTTACAGACAAACTTTAGGTAAGGACATGCCACGGAGCTGACATTAATTGCAAGTTTTCTGTCGACTTCAATATCCGATTTCTAAAAATTTTACCGAATATGTTCATGAGGTGCGAATTTATATAAAACATTCATTAATAGATTGATAATCGCGACTAGTAAGATAGAACAGTGCAGGTACATGATATGATATTTATTCAGATATGATATATGTGGCTCAACATTATACAAAATTTAAAAAAAAAAATACTGAAAAACTTTTGCCATTAGAGGCATTAGTTTTGTCAAATCGAAACGATTTTAATCGACTGGAGTTACAGAAAAGGGTCGATAATTTTAGATATTAGTTTCAGTTTACTAAAACTACGCTCACCTTTCATATTTTATACATTTTTATAATAAAAATATACAAATGCGGTAGATAAAAATCGCTTTTCGCATTTGGCTTTTTGGCGCCCCTTGACATCTGGCGCCTAGTGCGACCGCTCCACTCGCTCCACCCTTGGGCTGGCAGGGAAACCGGAAATATGCTCTAAAAAATGTGTTTTATGCGCATTAAATATGCACTAAAAACTTAGAGATATGCTAACAAAATGTAAGAAAATATGCTAAGTTTTCTTATGTTCCTAGCCTTATATATCTTCAACAACTTTCTTGAACAACTTTGAACTCAGCCGCGAGAAAGATAGAGAAAGCAGCACAGTTTTTCTCTGCCTTTCTCCCTGCTGAATTAAAAGTTGCGCAACAAAAATTGTTCTGCGTGAGCCCCGTCTAACAATTCAAGAATGATAGAATACAAGATAACGACATGCGCATGATTTCCCGTTAAATGGCGTAGTTGGTGCTTTTCAAAAGGTTGCCAAGTCAATGTGTCCATAAGCAATTATAATATGCGATTTTGTGGCAGCCCTGCAACATCTGAAAATTATTAACCATTAGGAACACAGTTAGTGACGTCATTGGCGACACATGTGCAGAAAATTTCAATTGTATGCGCATGATGTCGTAATCTTGTATTATGTCATTCTTGGTAACAATTGACTTCAGAGCAATCGCTGGTACTCCATACTATCCATTCTAGTTTAAGAAAATACTAAAAGCAGGATTCCACTCGAGTTACACGCACCCCACGCCATTAGTGAACCACCACCGAAATTTCTTTTTGAAAACTACATGAATTGATCGTATTATTTTGAGTCGCACTCCATATAAAAATGGATCTTGGTTTGTTCGGCTAATTGATAATTGAAAACGACTGGACCAAATAGGATACTTTCTTCTGCGGGCTTGATCGTAATTGCTACGCGGAGGTTAAGGAAAAAATAAAATTTGAAAAATTCTCAACAGGTGGCGCTGGATGCGGTTTGTTTCTTTTTTTCTTTTTACCTAGGAATAGGTATGTATGTATTTTATATTTTCCCGATAGGTATATCGATCAACTTCGTTGATCATCTTCAGGAGTCCTAAAAAATATACCTATGTATGTATGTATGCGTATAAAAACACATGAACGTAAAAATATACTAATATACATATCTAATTACTTAGGTAAGTATGTAATTACAAAAAACGCAAGTAAAAATAAGTATATAGGTTCGAAAGACGTGCACCACTATACCACAAAGTATTGCTAAAACAGATATAACAGATACATACATGTTACAATAAGTATATATAGGTATAAAGGATGGAATGAGTGTAACTGATATTGTATGATTTTATTCCACGCACACATTCTACGCGTACTAAACAATAAGAGTAACGTAGTATTTTGCAATGGATAAGAAATTAACATGATTTTTGTTTTAAAATATCTGTTGTACCACAAATATTTTAAAATAATTGTTAGCACAACAGATAATGTGTGTGCGTATGTTTCAGCCATATAAAACACAATCACATACACTTCATGTGCAAATTCATTGCTAGCTTACAATAAGCGTTAATGCCAGGGATGGAAAAGTTGGTACAATTGTACCATTTTTGGTACAATTCGGATGTTAAAAGTACAATGGTACACCAATGACTTATTTAGTACAACTAATAATTTTTCTATTTTATTTATTTATTTTTTTTTTTTGAAAAACTACTTATTGCAGCTCTTTTATTGTGATAAAATATTTTATCCTTTTCGTACATATGCCACTTTTATCTGAATTAAATTTTAATTTTGCAAAGTATTGAAAACAAAGTTTGGCTTAAAAGTGGTCAAATAAGGTTAGCTCATAAAACGTCTCTTTACTTTCAAGCTCTTACTGAGCATGATACATATTAGTCTGGAATAAATAAAATTTTATAAATTTATTTGCATTGAGTAAAGGTAAATTTCTCGACTTAAGCACAGTTTCCATTTTGCCACAGATATACATATGTACAGAAAAGTGATGTATTTTCTGTACTTCAAAAATGTTTCTGTACTTATACAATTTTTGCGGTTTCAAAAATCTGTTTTCGTACAATTATGACCAAAAAAGTACAATTTTAGAGAACAGTTGGTACAATTTTAAAATCTCATTTGCCAACCTTGGTTAATGCTTGTTGATAGGTACAGCACAGTGATGTGCTTTGTTATTCCTGTTTTTGTTGTATATTTTGATGTTCGTTTTAAATAGCCGACTAATTGCGAACAAACTTCGTTTTGCTTGACAAATTTGCCTGTTTATGCCATAAGTACTTATTGTACGACATCAGTATCTGTTAATTAATATCTGTTTGGGCGAAACATAGGAAAAAATATGTGTTTCTCTTAGTCTCTCTGTATCCACTCATATCTACAATATTTCAGCCAATAACAATACTATCTAATAACAGAAACACTACATTACTTATCATTATGCACTCATAAGAATTAACACACTGAAACTGATATAAATAGATGTATCTGTGCACGTGACTTATAGCTACCCACCTATTGCAAATTTACATTTTGAAAATAAATAAGCTTTTGACTAAAACGTTCTTTAGGCTTAACTATAACAAGTCCTTATCAGTATCCAAACAAAGCGTATTTTGATTTTAGTCTGTGTTAGTTTGTTTTATAATGCTTCGATTCTATAATTTGAGACAAAACTACATACATACATGCATACATACATACATATGTACCCTAAAAGCAGCTCAATTAACTTATAACGCACTTTAACCTAAATATTTCTCAACTAACGGTGGTTGATGACTGAATTACTTTTAATGGAGTCAATTGTCCGACTCTGCATTACTTTCCAACCAACTTAAAGTTAACTTTATTTAAGTCAAATGGTAGTTAGTGTGCAAAAAGATGATGCTGGGGTTCGAACTATGTATCACACGTTTTGTAGTCAACGTGCTGACCACCCAGCTAAGGTACCATTTAAAATAATGATAGCAATAAGTTAATATAGACTCGAAATGAGTTTCAAAGTAGCTGAGAAAGTAAAATTGTTAGCTCTCACCAAATCCTATTATGCACTCAACTTAAGAATTGATTTTGGGTCAGTTCTGGATTACATTGTAGTTAGCTTTTAGTTAGTCTAAAAAAGTTAACTATAAGTTGATTATATTTGTAGTCGACTACAGATTTGCTTATAGGGTACCTACATAGGTACTTTATTTAGAAAATTCCACTAATTGCGTTCATAAGCATAGTTGAAATACGGCATTGACAGCTTCATTTCATTGCTGTAATAAACGAGAGTTGCAACATGCAAATGTTGAAATTTTTACGGATCAATTTGCATCTAAGAACTAAAACTTCTTATACCATAAAATTAATATTTTCCAATGCATAGGTACATATCGAATAAAAATTCAAACAAAACATTAATATGTACATATTTATTTCTCTATAACATTATTTGGGCATTTAGTCATTTTTATCTACTTCTACTAAATTGCGGCTGTAATGCTGTTTTCAAAATGTGCTGCAAAAACTTGTAGTTATTGCAAATATCTATGGACATATTTACTTACATTCCACTTTTTTTATCTTTATACATTTGCTCTGCTGCAAAATAAGGAGCAAACACAACACACCAAAACAAAAACACAAAAAATTCATAAAGCTTTTGCATTTGCAATGAAAAAGCTTATACTCAAAGGGGAAACTAAATAAAAAAAATTATATTTTATGAGAGACATAAACAGTTTAGCTACTCTTTTGTATACACAAACCCACACTCATACTATTCACACATATTTAATGGCCCTGCAAACATTTGCTATCGAGACTGTTACTCAAACGTAAGAGCATGTAGTGCAAAACTATCACTATTATCAGTGCTGCCACAACAAAAAAATAAATTGATAGTTCAAACTTCTGAAAAAAAAGTAGCCGTATGAAAAACTAACCAAAAATAAGAAAAAAATTAATTTTTATTCATGTAAAATAAAAATTAAGTTAATTTTTGCAAGTAACCCTGCGTTTAGATGTAAAAGTACTTGCTTGCAAGTTCTGTGTACATATTACATATCAACAAAAATTTCGAAAAAACGCTCGATTGTCTTCAGTTCCTGGAATGAACGGGTTTACATAGAGGGTGTCGTCGCTGGCGACAAGGTCTGACGACTCGTATTGATAGTGAGAGGGATTGAGATGATAACGGGGTAGGCAAAGATGCACGAGATGAAAATTGAAGCGACAAATTGATACTTCTCTTTTATTTCTCTATCTCTCTCTCTCTCTCTTTCGTATACTTGTTTTGTTATGTATGGGCGAAGCTGCCAGTTCGGCTTATTTCTTGTGAAATATTTCCAATGACATACCAATTAGTTAGTTTATGGAAACACTTGTATTGAATGAACGAATAAAAGACATTAGTTAATTGACCGTCAAAAACTCACCAGAATGTTGCAACAAAAAAGTCTGTATGTAAATGCACGGGAAGTTAAGAGGGGACTCCAAAATAGAATAGACTCCTTTAATATGAATAAAAATTTCAATGTTTATGTAATATATTACAAATATTCTTTTGACTGATTGTACAACTAAATTAACACCATGAAAGTAGTTAAGTTCACTTTTAAAGTTGCTAAGTCTATTTAAACAATAAAATATCCATAACATTTTTGTTTGTTTTGACTGTCGTTTAATCACTACATCAGAACAAGGTGGAATACTTTGCATACGTATTAATGAAAGTAGTGCTCTAATCGTTTTCTAAAGTAAGTAATTCTACCTTATACGAACTTTGAGTGATTTTCCGGAGAATTAATAAATACATTTTGGAAACTTTAGTGTAAACTTTAAGCTCATAGCAGCTGTAAAAACTTCAAGTTGCCGCGACCTAAATTTATTGTAAATCAACAGCGTCGACTGAAACCCTGAAGGAGATCTTTTAAGAAAAAAAAAATGAAAAATCGGTAAGAACTCTAACGGAAATTTGGCAAGAGAACTAAGAAACATAAAATGATTTGGAATTCTTAAAATTAAATTTTGAACTAAAAGTTAAGGTAATAATTGTCTATTAGTCTTTGTACGATCTTTTAATGTATAATAACTGTAAGCTCTATTTGCCTGAATTCACTTAAAAGTTCTTTAAAATTTGTTTTACAATAGTTATTATATTAAGTTTTATGAAATAAGAATGTTTACCTTACTAAAGCGATTAAAATTTTGTAAATTTTTATTTAATTAATCTAGTTAATTTTTTATTCCCGATTCCCGTTTTTTCTATTCCCGTTTCCCAGGAAGTGCAAAAGTCTGGGAAATTCCAAACGACAATTATTGCATAAAAATACAATAAAAACTAACGCATACATACTTATAAATACATATATGTATTTGTTTGCAAGAAATTAATACCCTTAAGTTTAAAGCTTTTAATTATTTAAAAAAAAAATATTTGTTATATTAGGAAGCTTGAGTACTTTTCCAGTAATAATATCCAGTAACTTTTAAATAAATAGTAAAAAAAATGTTTGTATACAAAAGTAAACGAATGCAATCCAGTAAAATTCAGTAATAGCAAAGACTATAAATATGTATATATTTATAGTCTTTGGTAATAGTTTGTACAAATTATTGCAGATTACACTATGTGACAAATGAAGGCTTTTGGAAAATCACAAAGACTGGACAGGGCAGGTTCGATTGTACTACCACGGAGTAGTAAAGCCCTATGGTCAGTTTGGCGAATTTGGTAACCAAATTTTTTATGAACCTCCAAAGCTTATGAAAATCAGAGGGCCTCAAAAAACGTTGTCATCAGTATTTGGCCAAAAGCTAATTCAAACTTAAAGAAACCGCTAAACTATATATGGCAATAATTCAGCTAAGACACCGCTTAACAGAGTTTTTTTTAATTTTATGCCAAACAATTTTTTTCGTGAACTTTTTGTTAAAAATCAAGGAAAACATTTTTTTCACTTTTTTCATAATAACTTACAGGGACTCGTAATTTGTTACTAACAATATTTAGCAAAATTGTAGATACAGTAGGTGCTTTTGTAAGCACACCAATAAAATCTGAACGTGTCTAGGCACCCTAATAGCTCAGACTTTTTACCTTAAAAATTATAGTTTTCACTATTTGTACATGCTAAAAAAATATTTTTTAAATAGTATATTCAGGTGCATACTCCTCTGTTGCGTAAAAAATTACTTTATTCACTTTTTTCAGCGTAACTTACAGGGACTCGAAATTTTTCACTAACAATATTTAGCAAAACAACAATAAAATATAATAAGTACTTAAATTAGCAAAATAAGAAGAGTCACAATAAGAAAGAATAATAAAAATTGCAGTAAATATATAGTCCAACTGGTAAAAAGTGAAAATACTTAAGGTACAAATCAGTTTTTTTTCCTATTTAGGGTGCTTAGATATGTTCGGATTGTATCGATATGTTCACAAAAGTTGTTCAGCTCTACCGTAACTACAACTTTGCCAGATATTGTTAGTAAAAAATTACCAGGCCTTGTAAGACATTCTAAAAAAGTAAGAAAAAAATTTGATTCCTTAATTTCAAAAACAAGTGCACGCAAAATTAATTTTTTGTCATAATATGTAAATAAAATCGGCTTAGCGGACTCTTAGCTACAAGTTTGAAATAGCTGCTGGCCAAAAACTGATGGCACCTTTTTTAAGAGCCCGCTGATTTGCCAAAACTTTGGAGGCCCATAAAAAAGACTTGATCGCCATATTCGCCAAGCTGAGTATAGGGTTTTACTTTCCTTTGATAGTAGAATCGAACTTATACTGTCAAGTCTGTGTGTTTTTACACTGCTGCACTGTGTTATCAATTACGAAAACACAGTTTTTTTAGAAAAAAGTGTACTGGTTGAAAATAGTAACCAAAATGGAAAAAAGGTATACAAATACACATTGAAAAATGTAAAACGGAATCTTATTGATTCTACTTGAATGCTTGTGGGTAACAGGCAGCCACATAAACCAACCAACACATTGAATAAAAGTAAAAAATTTGGCTAGAGGTAGCCAGAACGGCAGCTCTGTGCCTGGTTTCTGTAACTAATGTTAGAGGATGAGTGAGAAAAAGTTAATATTTTTGAATTTTTATTAAGTTTGCAGAGTGAGTCATATAATAATTAAACTAATATTGTATGAATCGTTCTACAAAAAATCGGATGGCAAGTATAATTATTAATTTTTTCTCGATGTGAGAACTTCTCACAAGTTACAGAAACGAGGCACTCCTTCAAAGAAGTGTCACCACTCGGGAAGAAACGAGCAACTACGTCAATACATACCAGACAAAACTATTTTGTGGAAGTGTTCTTTACGGCCGTTTCACACTGTAATACAAGCTTTGAAATTTTATTAGATTTTCTAAGACGAAAATCAAATCAAAATCAGAGTGACTGTCAAAAAATCGTAAAGAAAATCTTCTAATTATATTTGGTTTCTACACTATCACATTCCAAATAAAACGTAACATAAATAATCTGCAATAAAGCAACTTTTTCCTTCTTCTTTTCCTTTATTTATGTCAGCAAATAAATACACAACTATTTTTGTTATGCCTATGTTTGTTTGTGCAAAAAACTATCCTGATAAAATGCAAAATTTGATTGTTTATAAATTTTTCTAAAAATGACGAATACCATAATACTGTCAAATTTATTTACGTATTATATGACAGATCCTAACAATTTGTTTTCACACTGTTGGATGGATTTTTACTAAATCTAATAGTCTTAAGGGCGCTTTAGTTACATATTGTATAATCTTATAATTAACCTTTTAGTGACTTCTTGGACATTGTCGCTGATATTAAAATTGTAATATTGTAAAATTTGTCAAACAACATTTACATAAGTACATGAATGTATCAAAGAAGTTACTTTTTAGAAAAATGTATCACTTCCAAATGTTTCTGGGGGTATATGAATGCATAAACGTGTGTGAAATAAAAACAACTACACCATACACACACACACTCGTAAGCGCAGTCGATATTAAAAAAGCAATGAATTCTAAAATTGAGTAATATGTACTTCTGCTGAGAGCCATGGAAAAATTTACGCAATTTTGTAAACACGTGTAGCAAAAAAACAACAAAAAGATATAGAATAAATAATATTATTTTTAAAGTGTTGCAGTGAGTAAGAGAGAGTACGATAGACTGAAAGCAAAATCAGCAAGTGCTTGAGAGTAGCGGAAGCAAAATACTAACTATTTTTTATACAGTGACTCAAAGTTATAATGGGACAACACAATCATTTTTATTATAATAGGACCAGGGATGATATATGATATTTTGAAGAGTGAACTTGAGCTTTGTTCTGTTTAACCCTAAGTGTACTAAAATTATATAGAATTTGTTATATGTATGTACAAAAATACATCACATTTTCATAAAAAATATACGTATATCATGGCAGGCCTCCGTTGCATTATGGTTCCGACAACCATGTATGAATAGAAAAGTGCGCAATGCCACGATAAGTCAAAATAAATATTATTTCTCAACTATGTACTTTTATTTAGCCGAATCTAATAATGCTTAGCACAGCGATGCCATTTTTAGCTTTTGTTACGATATGACATACCATGTTGTCATATCGTAAGTTTTTTTACGATATGACGACACCGTGTATGGCTATCTTAGTGTTTTCATCACTGATGCCAACTTTGGCTCTTTTTTACGATATAACAAAAAACGATATGACATACTGTATTGTCATATCGTAAAACACTTACAATATGGCAACACAGTATATCATGTCGTTTTTGTCATATCGTAAAAAGAGGCTAAAAATGGCATCGCTGCTTAGCACACACATTAAACTTCATTAAAATGTAATATTATGACTAAAAAAGTGGGCAGTGACATGCCCATTCAAAGTAAATATTACTTTCGAACTATTTCTACTTAACCGAATCTTATAGAACTTAGCACACGCATTAAGATGCCTTCAAACTGCAATATTATGACCAAAAAGTGGGCGGTGCATCAATATTCAAAGTAAATAAATATTTTCAGCAGTATCACTGGAAAATTGAGCAGTTCTACGCCCATTCAAAATAAATATTAAAACAAAACATGAAAATAAATAGTTTTGAAAAACAGGACGATTTTGTTTATATTTATAAGAGAGGTGGGATGTGTAAGTGAAGATATGACCAATCATTTTTAATGCAATGCAATATAAATATGAAAGAAATTTTATAGATATATCGTATTGGAGGTCCGATCCTTCTCTTGATCGATTTTCTATATATATGATTTAAAACATTTTATTTCAATGTCTAACTATTCTTTCAAACATATTTGAAAAATTTTAGCGGAACAACTATTTAAAAAAAAAAGAAATTTGAATTAAAACGAAGAAACAAAAATTTAAGTAAAATCCCAGTAATCCAATATAATAACTTATTGAAGTTTTATGCTAAAAGCTGGTGCAAACTTTTTTAAAAGCTTATGCAAAATTAAAAAAAAAAATAACAATTTCATAGATTATGTGAAACATTAGAGATTTCGAATATCACAGACATTTTTTATTTGAACTGCGATTTGTACTGAAAAGAGTGCAGTTGTACATTGTTTATCATCCTGATTATGACTTTGCTGTATGGACACACCAATTTTCATCCCAAAATATTGTATGCCCTAACTCATTTTATTCAAACAGAGTTTTTACACATTTCGATCGATTAGAGGTTCATCTATCGAAATATGCGAAAAACTGGATTAAAAGAAAATACTTGGTTTTTTTAAGGGGTAGAGCTTCGGAATTTTTTTATATTTTTAATACTGAATGACACTAGAAGTTGTATATTATTCTCAGTTACATGGAAAAAATTATACCAAATGTTAGGACCCAATTTTGGCCCTCTACTGCAGCAGCAAGATTTTGAAAAAATATGAAATCGAGCAATTAGTGAAACATTAGAATTACACAATTTTTATTTCTGGTGTAACTTATTTCAATAAAAAAAATCCAGGATATTTATAATAAAAAGGTAAGATTTCAAATAAATTTCACATCAAGTTATAGTGGCAGCTTACAAATTCTTAAGTTCTTGACATAACTTGAAAAAAATGTTTAAGCCACTTTGAGGTCACTGAAAAGGAATATTAAACTTCTTTATATTTCCTACGACACGTTTTCGGGATATTCTCGATAAAATTAATTTTGCAATAAAATTAATTTTGCACTGTTGCACAAATGTCTCTCTCTTCTTTCAGGTGATATAATGTACATATGTATATGTCGATCAGATAAAAATGTGTTGAGTTGCACGACTTTTAATTTGAAACAAGTACATTTTTAAAAGTAAAATTATATTGCAAAATAAATTATAATTTTAAGTTGCTAATTAAGATGGAAAAAAGTATTTTTTTAAACTATTTAGGATTTTAATTTAGCAACATACAATTTTCTGGAGGTATTCAAACTCGAATGTAAGACTTTTTTTCCTCTTCGTACATCGACGCTCCACCATAATGTACATACATAAATATTTAGAATTATATATATACATATAATATTTTCTACTTACTAAAAATTTAAAGAAAACAGTAAAATTGTTTGGTTTTTTTAGTAGGTTTGGCCCTTTCCCTGACCATTTTGAAACTTCTCAAGGGAAACGCTGATTTGCATATTTTTAGGACTACTCGTAGTTAGCCAACCGAGAGTAGAAATATTTATTCCGGCGAATCGTAGTATTTTTTATCATAATTAACGGATCGAGATCTGAAGAATTTATCTCGACATATTGCAGGTTTTTTCAAATTAGCCGTATCTGACCGACCGAAGCCCGAAGTATTTATTTTGTCGACCGTATTATTTGCTTGCTATAGTTAAGCGACTTCAATTTCTATAAATTGAAGAGTAGAAATAAGAACCATATACATATATAGCAAAAGAAAGTAGACTCCTAAAGAACCCGGACATACTAAGTATATGTCAGCTGAAAAGCAACTGCGTTATATGACATGTGTACATATGTACGTACAATAAAAGTTGTGAAAATCTCTACAAAGAATGGGAAATATATACATATATATCAATGACACTTCAAAAAAAATTCGCACATTCCAAAATATAACAATTTTATTTTTTACTTTACAACTACATAAATAAAATAATATTAGCATAAAAAAATGTTCAATCAATTTTCTTCAAATATGTACATAATATTTATTTTCAGCATACATATAGTTTTTACCAGGGATGGCAAAATTAGTACAATTGTAAAATTTTTGGTACAAATCGGACTTTAAAAATGTAAAGGTACACCAATGGCTATTTGGTACATTTAATAATTTTTCGGAAAAAAAAAATTATTTTTACAAATTTATGTATTTCCATTGTAGTAAAGTCTAATATTTTGGAACTATATTGGGAATATATCGTTCAACCTTTCAAATTAATAGCCCAATTCACAATCTTGTGCAAATGGTCTTGCATCATAGCATTTGAAAAATGGTATAGTATATTTATAATCACCACTAACAATTGTTAAGTGGTGATTATTAATATGCAATACCATTTTGCAAATGCTACGATGTAAGACCATTTGCACAAGATTGTGAATTCTTTCTTTTTTGCCCCAGATATATATTTGAAAAAAAAGAATATTTTCTGTACTTGATCCATGGTTCTGGTTTTGCAAATCAGTTTTGGTACAATTAAGTTAAGAAAAATACAATTTTAAACAACAATTGGTTCAAATTTAAAATCTCACTTGCCATCCTTGTTTTTAACTGTGCCAGCAAATTTTTTATTTGACTTTCAATTAGGACACAAACACTATTGACAACTTCTTACATAATTCAAACTTCCTATTTAAGTTTATATAATTCATACATTATTTTATAGTCTCATTTACATAAATGCGTTGTATTTAAATCATGTTTTATAGTAAACAACAATTATTTACGCTCATGTGAAAAATAACAACAACAATGACGGCATTAAGTGTGCGATGCCCGAAATCATACAATTATTAGTCCCAGTCCACACGAAATAGAAATATATACCATATATATTCCTCTCCAGCGTTTTCTCACTGAAAAATTAAGAATTGCTGCAACAAAAATTGAACATATAAACCGGGATATATCAAATCTAATTTGGAATACAGTAGAGTCCCGGTAATTCGTAATGCAAAGGGACCATTCATATATACGAATTATAGGGGTTTTCGATCTAACGAGATTTCGGTTGAAAGGGGTTGAAATAAAGAAACACGAGTTAATTTATTTTGAAAAACGGAAAAACAATTTTCCATTAAAACCAAACCAATGTATGACGCGATTTCTCGAATTGTCGCCATTTCGGTTTATCTACGAACTATCGCGATTCTATTGTAATACCGTGATCTAAGCACAGCCGTAGCGGTGTGAAGGTTTATGGTTACATATTGGAGAAAATGTTGATGACCTAAATGGTCCTACACCTCCAAGTTGTTATTTATAAAGTTAATTTTTTCCTAAGTTCAGCACAAGCTGTTTAAATATTTCATTGTTACCGTTGAAACTAGGGATGTAACGATCCACCTTTTTGCCGATACGACACTCAAAAAGAAATATCAGCGATACCGATACGCATATTCAAATTGAATTAAAGTTTAAATTAATATAACTCAAGTAGGGTGATTTGTTTTGTTATACAGGATAACAATGTAAGAGATTATTAATTTTAAGAGATTGTTATTATATATAAAAAAAGGAAGTAGTTTTTAAGAAACTATATTTTCTTCCAAAGAATCTATATTAAAAATATACAGATAATTAGTAGACAAGCAAGTAAACATTTATTTAAGCCATACAAAAATTGGTAGTTCCTTTGTCATTTTAAAAACTACTTGCCATGCCTTTTTAAAAATCTTTTTTTAAAGGACATCTATGAATTAATATTCTTCTGAATGACTTAATAACTTAATTGTTAAAATTCTTCTAAAAGTTTATATTTATTCATATATAAGTTCGCATAAAAAGAAACAAGTTGCGAAAATGGGTAATTTTGCATCGTTTCTCCTTGAAGAAAATATCATTAAAGGTATTCACGTAAAAAGTTGCATTCTTGCAAAAAAGCAAAACTGCAAATATACAACAACAAACACATAGACAATTATTTTGCACAACATTATAGAACGCTAAAAAAGAAATTTTTCTTAACATCGCTTCCAATTGGATGATTGGTAATCGAGAAAGAGAAATTCTTGCAATGACAAGCATACTCAGAAAAAATTATGATAGTTTTTTTTTAAACAAACATGTCTTTGAAACTGGTTTTAAATCTTTATTATTGTCTCTATTTAGTTTGATAAATAATTTTGACTTATTATTTAATTTCATTTACCTACCGCCAATGTTAGGAACCTGATAAAATTATGAAATTCCTTGATTTATTTTTTATATTTCTCTAAAACAATTTTTGATTGAAACAATTTGTTTATTGAAAAAATCAGATTTTTTTCAAACAAATTACTACAAAATTTTGCATTTGAATTTACAAATTTCTTTATAGGACTTAAATTGAACAAATTTACATTTGATTCAGGGAATTTGGTATTTGAAGTGAAAAATTAGTTTTTTCTGTGTATGGTAAAGCTTATTAGAAATGATCAAAATTTTCGGATCCCGAATTTTACAATATCATGACTTCTTTGGAGTGTTCTTTATGCTAGGAATAAGCTTTAAAAAACAACGAATTGAATTTGAATTCATGCTAAAATTAAAAAAAAATAAATTGATTTTTCTTACAAAATAACAGCCGACAAGTCGACTTCGCTCTCATATTTATATTGTCAAAATATATAAAATAGTTTGTGTCAAAATAGTTATATAAATTAAAAACAAAATAGTTTACTGAACCCAAAACATTTTTGTCTGAGTCAGTAAAAACTTGTTTTTTAATATTTTTAAGTTTTAAATAATAACATTATCATTCGCTTTGCTAAATGTGTTCAACTCTGTATGTTTATCTAAAGACTCTAAAAAAATGAATAAGACTTAACCCAACAACATTAATGAATTGATTCACTTAGAAAACTTCAGTTACTTATTACAATCGCATCCCTTTTGCTATCATTGTTGTTGTTATTTATGTGTATGTCGTCATCGTGGTAGTTTTTCGACGACAGAAAACTGGATTTTATTTGTTGGTTTTTGTGTTTGGGTCCTAAATAAAAGTCAAACAAAAAATTTACTGATTCAGTAAAGAACATATACTGAAAATGAAATTTTATTTTAGAAAAACTTTTTTTTAATTTTTTTTTGTGATAATTTTTTCTGTGCAGGTAGTTTAATGTGCTTAAAGATACTGTGCTCTTAGTTTTGTTTTTTTGTACTACAAAATTACCTTTAAACTGTGTTTTCATGGTTTTTTATTTTCTCAACGCTTTCGGAGTCATTCACAAATTTGGACCGAAAACCAGTGCTTTTTATGGAAAATAAAAAAAAATGTTGCGTTAGAAAATAATTTTAAAACCTTTAACATTTAAATATTGTTGTTAAGGACAGGTGTATTACGAACCGAACAAGCAATTTGCCATGAAATGTTTGTTTTATTAGTAATTAGCTGCATTCATCCCAACTTTTAAAAGTTAAGTTTTCGGAAAGAAAAAATAAATTATTAACGAAAGTACCTTTTAATTGTCTGGATGCTTTCTCTTAATTTCTAATAAAATCAAAATTTGTCCATAGATTTTCATGTTATATGGCTTATTTTGTTCGTAAGACACTTGTCTTTAAGATCAATAGTTAAAAATGAAGGTTAAAACGCGAACACTTGAGTGCTCAATCAAGTAGTGACATAAAGTCAGGGCTGCCAGATGGTTTTCATAAAAAATCCGCACTTTTTGGCGAAAAAAACCATCATTTTCGGCACTTCAATTCGAAAAATCGGCAATAAAATCGGCATAAGTAAAACTCAGCATTTGTCGTGGTTTTTATTAATAAGAAAACAAAAAATAGTAACCGCTGGTAGTTTCATGCGATTTATAAACATAAATAGTTAACATAATAATGATTTTACAAGCTTAAATATATACCATGGAATGTAAATGATTTTCAGAATGAATACGTTTCCTAATTTATCATTTATGCTAAATCGCTTTTAATATGACTGTCAAAACAATTGGTTTTATGAGTTTCAAATAATCTTTAGAATAAATAATTCCTTCTAAAGTTTCATTTTATAAGGAACATCGAAATTAGTTTAGCTACTCCCGTAGTGTAGAAGAGTGTGCTAGGCTATCAACCGTGAGGTCGCAAGCTCGATTTCTGCAAAGACTCGGAATAATTAGTATGTTAAGAAGAAAGTAAGTAAGAAACAACTATACAAAATGTAAAGAAAACGTAATGTTTTCTTTAAGAGCTGCTTACTTTTTACTTATAATAAAACGCCAACAGAATAAAAATTAAAAAAAAGAGGCGCTAAATCGCCGAATTCGTGAATAAACCTCTAATTTGGCAGCACTTTAAGGTTTCAAGATTGAAATCAAGATAGATCTATAAGGTATACTTATTGGCGAACTCATACAACAAATGAACTTTTTTGGGAATTGTGGTGTCAAAAAATGTATGAGAAAAACTCAAAGCGAATATTAAAATGTGAGGAAATTGGTAAAATATACTACAATTTGACAGCACAATTGCCGAACATATGGGCTGATGCGCAGACCTTATTTATCTACCTTGCTTCAAACGTTAATTTTAAGTTGAACATTTTTAAATATTTTTGACAGGTCCTCATTTTTTTTATCGATAACATAAGTAAAAACTTTGGCAATTTGGTATTTATCTTAATGTAGCTGAACTTTTTGCACTTGTAAAATATCCTTCGCACTGTTCTCCAAAACTTAAAAAATTAAGTAAAAAATCTAGTGTCATAAGGGCTTAAGTATCTGTACGACATTTGCAGACGAATGTAGCAAAACTGGAAAAGCCTTTGTGGAATCGATTCGCTTTATTTTAGAAATGAAATTTAAGAATATTCAAAATTGTGCTGATTTGTTTATTCTTCATAACGATATTTGGATTTATTAAAGTTAGTGATTTGAAGTTCCTTCAAAATCAAACAGTTTTCATATGAGGGTGAGCATTTCTTCTTAAAAATTTACACAGTTAATAATAATATTTTAGGCAAAAACAGCTTTTTGCTTCTGATATACATTAAATGAATTTCATATCCTTTTTTCATATATCCTTTTTATAAAATATTGTTACTGTCAAAACCCAAAAATGTGGTTTGAAATCGGAGTTAGCGTGTTGTATATTGGTTTGATAAAAATCGTAATTTTTTCACCTAAAATCGGTGTTTGCTAATTTTTTAATAGAAAAATCGGCAAAATGCCGAAAAATCTGCACTTTTAGCAGCCCTGCATAGAGTACATAGTTTCAACCTCATGTAGGTTACATAGAGGTAATTTTTGAGGGTACATAGTCCGATGTAATGCAAAGCTGGACTACATAGTCCATCGCAAAGTTAAATGACCACGTTTATTGCACACATTTGAGCCAGTCCTGGTCCCTTGCGGAGTACTCTATATATGCGTGTATGGAGTAGTCTCGATTTTTTCAGGGTTATACCTACATATGCACTTGCATATTTATTTGGATAATGTTTAACTCTATTAGTTGTCCCATGATGATTTTGAGCCACTGTATGCTTTTGTATTGTTTTTAGTTAAAATATGTTGAATCAAATGATAATGATGATGTTTGGTAAGAAAATGTCTTAAGATACTCTCTTGTATTTAATTATGAAAATGATTTTACTTGTTTCTTTTTACTTTCAAAGAATTGGTTTTATGAGATTTCTTTTCCTTTTTAATGTATCTTCTTCACAATTGAAGAATAAATAGTGAGTGTAATGTTCAGTGTATGGTGAAGAGGCAACAATATGGCTTTTTGCTGTAAACGCAGCAGCTTACGGCCTACATCTATGGCGCAGAAAAAGCTTTCAGCAAATACTGCACACACGCACACTAATAAAATTGCATGTTTACTTTTTCAATGGGACTGATGGACTGACGTTCTATCGTTTTTCTGTCCGTTTGTCGGTTACTTATAATTATAGGTTCGGTATCCATCTGGTGTAGTTTTTGGCTTTTTTCGATTTCTTTTTGTCAGTGTGCAATTTTTGTGTGCATGTGTTTGTGTTGGATTTAGAAATGGAGGCAGTTGTTGTGACTGCTTACCCTGTAGTTCGAAGAGTGATTATAACTTTATTTTTGAAATGAACTTTCTGTAAATAATTTGCAATGATATACTACCGTATTCATAAAAAATTAATGTGGACTTAAAATTTGAAAGGACATGTTGTCTTAACGTATACTTCAAGCAAAGAATAAGATAGTGTATGTTTGGTCACCACTCCTCTAGTCCTTTAAGAACTAACTGCATATTGAAAACAGGATAAGCAGGAAACTGTCGGGCATCTTTAAAGCAAAGTATTTCTATGCATGAGGGCGAGCGAGTGTGTGTACATGATGTGTTTCTTCTGGATTTTTTGTTTTTTTTTTGCTATTTCTTGGTTACGCATTTAATTTTATATGTACATACTATGTACCTACTTCTTGGTTTAAGCTTTTTACCATTTTGTGCTGTTGTTTTTTTTTTTACCAGAGCTTACATTTTTCAATGCTGCCATGGCACTTTGTGCTGTGTGTGGTTCATCTGTGCTGCGTGTACTGCGTATTGTAACATGACAAATAAATGAAAGTCTATTGCAGAATTCGTTTTGCTGCTGCTTTTTATTAAATCGTCTTTGTTGCTTTTACAGCCCTTTAAGTAATTATCAGTACATTTTCTATAAAAATTAAAGTTCCTTCAACTCATGCATATATTGTTATACATACCAGTGTTGCCAAGTTAGGGATTTTCACCCTAAATTTAGGATTTAATGTTGTGGTTAGGGTGAACTTTAGGGAGTAAAAAGTATGTAGTTAGGAGGAAATTTCGGGTGAAAAAATGTTGTTTGGGTATATTTTAGGGCTATATAGGTATGTAAGTGTTGATTTACTTTGGTAGTAGTATCAACACACAGAAAAATTTCCATGTAAAATCGTCGAAAACCAGGTTAACTTAATATTTTTCGGTAGTGATTTTGCTTCATAGGTGTTTCATGTTAAATCAACATGATTTACAATAATCTTGAAAGAAAATTTTTCCTTTTGAATTAACTATATTTCATGTTGGTTTAATATTCCAGTACAGTTAAATCAAAATGAAGTTGATACTGAAATAATACGAAAAATCATATTGAATCAAAGTAATTTCAAATTGAAACAACGTGAATTTGATATTGGAACAACACGAAGAATAATGTTGAATCAAAGTTATTTCAAGTTGAAACAACGTGAATTTGATATTGGAACAACACGAAGAATCATGTTGAATTAAAGTTATATCAAGCTGAAACAACATGACTTTAATGTAGCTATTTTATTAATTATTTTACTTACGTGATAGTCATCAGAAAACTTTTCGTTGTAGCTGACTGCTCCAGCCAAGATTTGAACTCGTGCTACCTGCATGATAGTCGACGCACTAACCACTGCAGCCACAAGAGCTTCAAACTTTTCTTTACGTAGACACTAAATAAATACCATCGTATGTAATATGCATTTCATTTTAATTCAACACGATTTAAATTAGGGATGTAACGAATACCGATACCGATACCGATATATCGGCGATATTTCAGATTTTCCGATACATCGGTATCGGCGATATTTTACTGTCGATACGACGATACTTTTAAACATTTTTTCAGAGTTTTTCTGACAAATTATTTATTTTTTGTTAGTTTTACCATGAACTAAACTCATTTCGCTATTTTTTAAATCTTATCAATATCAATTTTAAAATTTAATAATATTTTATACTATTATTTTGTAAGAAAATTATTTATTTTTTTGTTAATTTTACCATGAATTCAAATTCAATTCGTTGTTTTTTAAATCTTATTCCAGCAAAAAAAGACACTCCAAAGAAGTCATGAAAATGTAGAATTCGCGAGCCGGAAGTATTGCAAATTTGGATCATTTCTAATTAGTTTTACATATCCTTGCCATTGCAAGAAGTTCTGTTTTTCGCTTACCAATCACGAGCAAATTTCTTTTTCGGTGTTTTATAATGATTTTTTCCTCAAGAAAAAAGGATAAAAAATTACCCATTTTCACAATTTTTAAATGCGAGCATGGCGAGAATTTTTTAAAATTATAAAGGAATTAAAATTTTTTTCTTTCTTTTCTACTAATTACACTATGCGATAAATAAAGTCTTTTGGAAAAACAATAGAACTGGACAGTACAGGTTCGATTGTCCTACAATGGGGTAGTAAAACACTTTACTCAGTTTGGCGAATTTGGTGACCAATTTTTTTTATGGACCTCCAAATTGTCTAAAAATCAGTGGGGCCTCAAAAAACGGTGTCATCAGTATTTGGCCAACAGCTAATTCAAACTTTATAATACCGCTTAACTGTATATGGCAATAATGTAGCTAAGAGTCTGTTTAACTGATTTTTTTTAACATTTCATGCCAAAAAAATTTTTTCGTTAACTTTTTGTTGACAAAATTAAGGAAAAAAATTTGTTTTCACTTTTTTCAGAATAACTTACAGCGACTTGTAATTTTTAACTAACAATATTTGCAAACTTATAGTTACGGTAGAGCTGAACAACTTTTGTGGACATATCAATACAATCTGCACGTATCTAGGCACTCTAGTAGCTCACACAGACCACTTTTTACCTTAAAAATTTAAGTTTTTCACCATTTTTATGCTAAAAAATTTTTTTTAAATTGTATGTTCAAGTGAATACTTCTTTGTTGTGTTTCACTAACATTTTGTGCCCAGAAAAATAATATGTTCCTGTACTTTAAAAAAAAAAAATTAAAAAAAAATTATTTTATTCACTTTTTTCAGTATAACTTGTAGGAACTCCAAATTTTTCATTACCATTATTTGGCAAAACAACAACAAACAATAAAATATAGTAAATACTAAAATCAGCAACATAAGAAGTGGAACAATAACAAAGAGTCCCTGTAAGTTATTCTGGTAAAAGTGAAAAAAAAATTTTTCCTTAATTTTTCAAAAAAGGTACACGAAAAAATTATTTTTTGGCATAAAATGGTAATAAAATCTGTTTAGCGAACTCTTAGCTACATTATTGCCATATATAGTTAAGCGGTATCACCGAGTTTGAATTTTCTGTTGGCCAAAAGTTGATGACACCTTTTTTTGAGGGCCCGCTGATTTTCCAAAACTTTGGAGGTCCATAAAACGAAATTGGTCACCAAATTCGCAAGCTAGGTATAGGGTTTTACTACCCCGTGGTAGTACAATCGAATCTATACTGTCAAGTCCGTGTGTTTTTTGGACTGTTGCACTGTGTTATCTGCATATTTTTAATAAAGATTTTTTGGAAGCAAAGAAAATGTAGCTCTTAAAAAATACTCGCAATTTTTTATACTGGGTTAATATCAATTTTAAATATTAATAATCTCTTACACTGTAATTTTGTATAATAAAAAAATTGCACTAGAGTTTTGTTAATCTAAACTTTAACTCAATTTCAATATTCGTATCGGTATCGGTATCGGCGATATTTATTTTTAAGTATCGGTATCGGTATCGGATCGGCAAAACGGCGTATCGTTACATCCCTAATTTAAATTATTATTTAACATAAAACTTATTTGAAATTAAAGTTATAGTCATGTCGATTGAAAATGAAACTTAACGTTTATAACAAAATCGTTTTAACGGTGCTTTAATGTTAGATTAATTATTTTCCGTTTAAAATTAATATGAAACAATGGTAATTTTAAACCAGCAGCAGTAAATATTCGCTGGTAATTCGTTTTTTGTCGTATACATAGACGACACATGTCAGAATAAACCACAACAAGTCACACAACTAAGCAGAACAGTGAATTGTAGCAATGAACAAAGCAAGTAAACACTAACACATTCAAACGACAAATTATTTCTTGTAAATTTAATATGATTTGCAATCAAAATTGCGGCATGTGGATTTTACATTCCTTTTTTTTCTGTGTGATTATATGCCTAAATATTGCTACTGTTCCTGTTCCTGTTTTTTACTTTATATTATTTTATTTTATTTTGATTTAAATTTCTGGGTAACAAAAAAAAATCTCAGTAAAATAAAGCTGTAAAATATTTCAAAGCAAATAAAATATTCCCAAATATACCTACAAAAAAGAATGTGAAGAAAGTTTTATTTTTTGCAGGTTAAGCATGTCTATATGCTTGCATTTCATTGGTGCTTTACCAAATCATTCAACCATGCTTTTGTAAAGCTTTATACCTCTTATCTAATGCACTGACTTTCAAGTCATTTGTGGACTTAACAAAGATTTTTTCGCTGTTTATAAAGACTTTGAACCCGAACCCGTTGAACCCAAAAATTCAGCAAGGTTCGGGTTCAATATAAAATAAAATATATAAAAAATAGAAAAATATTTAATAGAAGAATGATAAAAAACATTACATTTCTTGCATGAAAAAAATTTAAAAACAAAATCAAAATAAAATAACAACCAAGGCAAATTCATACCAGGTGGCACCACCCCGACAGCTGACTATTTTTTTCAATTTTTAAGTGCCGAATAGTTGCCAACATTTTTGCCTTTTCTTGTTCTGGGTATTTCTAATAATTTCTAATTTGAAGTATATTTTCTTATCTCAATGCGGTACTTACGTTACAAATTTGAAAAAGGTTTTTTGAAAGCTAAATAAGTTAAATTTAATTAAATTAAAAAAAGAATATATTGTAAACGTATAAACGTGAATGTAAAATTGATTTACATGTATATTTTATTATTAAACAAATTAATTTCGCATTTTTAAATTTTTGGTTTTAAGCCCGAACTCTGAATCGAACCCGAACCTGAACTTTTTATTTTGAATAACCCGAACTCGAACCTAAACCCATTTTTTTCATGGTTTCAGTCCCTGTACAAAACACAACAACCAATATATATTCGATATAAATAGGTATATGTATATTATTTTTCAACAAATAAAACTTTTTTGTAAATAAAATTGGAAGAATATCTCGAGTATTTAATAAAAAACTTTTAAACAAACTTAAAATTCATATAAAAATTTTGTATAGAAAGGATGGTAGCAAGATTTTGAGCTTAAATGTCAAATCTACTTTTTTGTAAAATGGTAATATGCCAGAAAAAATGTGAAATGAATCTACCTTGTATACTTCTTATACCATGGATAAAACTAGTTAAAAGTTTATTAAATAGAGTTATAAAAGAATCGAGTATTTGGGTATTGAATACACAATTCCGGTCAATTTTTAAGGTACTCGATACTCATACGTACATATGTACGTTGAATGAAACAAAATGGTATTATGGTAAAAAATGTGAAAAATGTGTACGAAAAGTTTTTTGGGGTTCTTTTATTCTGCCTCAGTGCAAATTTAGGGGGTATTTTTTTGATTTGAGGATAATTTTAAAAATGTACTTGGCAACCACAGCTGCCAGATTTGACGATTTATCGTCATTTTGACGATTGTTGGGTCTAAAAATAGCACTTTGACGATTTGACGATTTTTGCCCTAAACTTTACTATTTTTAAAATTAGATGTTGACAACATTTATTTGTTGAGAATATGCATTTGTCGTCTTTTTCAATCCATTCTAATGTAATTTTTTTTCGTCCAACATCTTGAACAACTGACATCTTTAAAGTCTCGTTAAAAGGGCTTACATTATTGAAGAGTAAACGCAACGGTCGCATCAAAGTCGCGCATCAAGCATGCACAATTTCATTTATATTTATATTTTCATATATAGTAATACTTGATAGTTATTATGTTTTTCCTTAGCGTGATATAAAACTTAAAAATGTTTGGAAACCTATTTGGAAACCTATTTTTGGATACCTAGCCTTTTAGAAGAAATTTGAGTAACTTTTAAACTTTTGCAATATAATGAGGACATTCTAGGCTAATTTTGGTAAACATATAAAGAAATAAAAAATGTCGAAGTTAGAAAAATTTTAATTTCAATTGGTCATTTCCGGCTTGAATTTTTTTTAATTAAATATTTTTTGAAAAACTCAGAGGATTCCCTATAAGAACCACTTATTTTAATTTTTTTTTGATTTTTTTCTAGTTTGAACAATAATTAAAAAAAAATTTTAAAATGGCAACACTCGACAAATAAACATCATATTAAAAACAAAATTTGCATACACATTTATATCTACTAGAAATATAGTTACGCCAAATATCAAAGAATCTCAGCAAAACAAAATTTTTGGATAGTTTAAATTTCAACTTTTTCAATTTCAGTTTTTTCGTGAAAATTGAATACGAGAATTAAATCACTTTTCAGTTAAAAAACACATTGTTCGATATCGAATGTCATAATCTCAAACTAAGAAAACTCGATCGAATCAGCTCGATATCGAAATCAACGATTCTGTCAGAGCATTGTATATTAATATTATTCTTTCGAACGTATTTGCTTTGTGAATCCAAATTGATTATTAGGCTAAGGCTCATAACGTTTTATTCAGAAAGAATTGGACATGATTAATATTCCAAGCAACAAAGGAAAAATTAACATCACTTAAATTTTCAACTTACACATTATTTATTGTTGTTTTTTATATATTTTTGCTTTTCTATTATGTTTTTTGCTGAGTGTAAATTTTAATGCGTGCAAACGCACTATTTCAGAATTGTATATGTGTGTACCTACGCAGCTATCCGCTGATACTGCATACATACACTAACCAGTACACAAATTTGACTTTGAGTGTGAGTGTGTTTTTTATGGTCTCCCCTTTTGTATTCCTCTTGCTTGTATTATTAGTATCCTCCTGCTCCATGTTTGGTTTTTGCCAACACTTTTTGTTGTTGTTATATTTGTTATTGCTCCTTCATTTTAAACCCGTACTATTTCGCAATGGGTCTGTATGTGAGTTTCTTGTTAATGTAGCTTGTGTATGTATGCATGTTTACGTGTATACGTGTTTACGTGTATGCGTTGGAGCCTCAACTTTATTGTATTTGTGTGGCTCATTTTTCTTTTTCAAGTGCGTTACTTCATTTGGGTTGGGTTCTTTTTTCTACTTACACACTTTATCTTCTTGTAGAATAGCAGTTTCTTATTAGAAAAAAGTTTGCTTTTGCTGCAGTTTTTTTCTTTCATGTATTTTTGCTTCATGTTGCGTATGATTTCGTTGGTAGTTTGTTGGTTTTTTGCTTTGTTCTCAGCAAATTTTTGCTTGTTTTTTTTATTTTCTACTCATTTTATTCTCCAATTTTTCTTATTTAGTATTAAATTGCACATTCATCACTACACTAAATATACTATGCCTATGTAAGTACATTCATACATACAAAAATGTATTTGTATGCATGTGTAAATACAAACATATGTAAATACCCAGCAAATATTTTTTGCTGGTTTCGATTCGAAATCGATCAGAAAACGTACTGAAAGTTATATGACTGATTGTCAAGAAAGTGGCCCTCTTTGTCTCAGGAACTTCTAAGAGCTTTGTGGAAATGTCTAAGAGAATTCTGTACGAATTCTGAAATTCTAAAGGAATTTTCGACATATCTGAACAATGTCGAAAAAATGTCTGACAAAACATCAGAATGTTTTCCGAGTTATTTGATAGCTTCCTGTCGCAAATTCGCAAATAGAATTAAAATATTGTAAGAGTTCTTCTTGTTCCAAGCAGTGTTTAAATAACTTAAGTCGAAGTATCAGTACAGTATTTATCGGATATATGCATTTAAAAATTTGCACTACTTTTTGTGCTTATAAGCGAAAAATGCATTTATAAAAACTCGCTTATATGCATCGACAGTGCTTATAAAAAAACTCGTTTATATGCTCCAGTGGTGCATATATAAAAAATACAGTGATGAAAAGAAATCTCAAATTTTGTTCTCAAAGCCTAGTACGCAGTTTCGCCTAAATTTAAGGATCGTAAATTTGCATTTTCATCCCAAATTCATTTAAATTTCTTAATTATAATACGCAAAACACAAAAATTTATTTACAAGACGGCACAAAATGATAAAAATTCATTGAAAAAATTATTGTCTGAATATTGATTTGTGTTTCAGTTGACAGAAAAATATTTCCGCTAACCCTACGTCTCGCAATTTTTACTACTGGCAATTGTCAAATTCCATACAGAAAATAACACTATTTTTTAGTGAATATTTTTTATCGCAGCAATAAAAATTGCTACGGAGAGACATATGGTAATAGACATGACATCCCTGTGCTTAAAAAAAATTTTGGTGATTTTTCATTTCAACTGCGTACTACCAGAAGGAAAATTGCCTGAAAAAAATTTACATAACATGTACCGTGCACATATGAGAATTTTTTAAATACATTTTTAAAATATTTACATTTCTTTACGGTGCATAAAAGCGAGAAATGCATATAAGCGAAATGCAAATACAAAAAATATTTATGGTTTTTTTAATAGCAATAGAAAATTTTTATTTTTCACTGCTTTGGCTTCTTCCAACTGTTTCAAATGAACCAATGCTTTTGCTTATGCTTAAGAAAAAATCAACAGCGATTTGAAAAGTTTGAATATGTTTTTCTTTTGCTTTTGGTTAGTATCGCAATTAAAAGCACAAGCAATGTCTTTGCTTTTACAAGTTGTCAGCAGTCGCAAACAGTCACAGTCGAATAAGCAATAAGTGTTGCTTTTAGGAATTGTCTGCAGGTTCAGTTAATTATTTTGTAGTCTTTGCACGTAAGACAAGAAGAAAAAACCAAAAGAACTTGACGGCCATTGTTTATAACTTCTAAAAGCAAGAGTTTTTGCTTCTTCGACTGTTTGCGACTTGTAAAAGCATATAGAATGCTTTTGCTTTTACTTTCGATACTAAGCAAAAGCAAAACAAATTCAAGCTTTGCAAATCGTGGACTGTTGAAAGGACTAAAACTGTCGAATTTTTCAAAAGCAGAAGCAACATCAAATTAAACTAATTGCAGTTTTTTAAACACTATTTCCATGCATCCTTTATGGCAACTCATCAGAAAATATTTACACATATTATATAAGACAAAATACTCAAACACTTGTGCACAAACACTCAAGATATAAATGAGAGTTATTACGAAAACTAAAATCAGACAATGTGCAGAAGTGATACTAAAAGTCCTAAGACTTAGATTAGGAGACGTGCAGACTATTCTGTTCTAATATTAAATTGCTTCAGATAATGTCCAGACTAGTCTGATATTAATTGGATAAAATTTTAGAAAATGTGCAGGACCATGGTACCACAAAAAAGCCGGTTAATCAGTTAAATGTTTGAGGGAGTTTTAGACAACTCGGTTGATTGTCTGGTAAAGTCTCAGAAATTTTCTGACGTTTGACATGTCGGTAAAAAAGGTTCATTGGGTATGTACATATGTATGATTTTTAAGCACATATGTATGTATGTATGCAAACATACATGAATTCATAGTCACGCATTAGAGAATGCGTAATATGTACATAAAAAGCATATGTATGTACAATGTAAATATTTGGATTTTTGTTAGTTTAAGTTTATTTGGGGGGTACATAAAACTTTTAATTTGAAGAACAAGTTTAAAGAAATACATACATACATGCATACATACATACGTACATACATACATACATGCATACATACATACGTAGCATTATTTAAAACTTTGTATGTATAGTTTACATAGGCAATAGTAAAATTTGGCCCCTCTAATCCTACGTGCTAATATTATGTGTAGAAAGTCCTTTCGTTTAAACTGGAATAGTCTTGGATGCTATAGTCTTACGTTGCACGGTGGCTCAGAATTTGAATTCGTTGGACAAAACCTAAATTTTTTGTTGTCACATTTAACGCCATTTAATGGTAATAGCTGCTTTACACTATCTCACAAACCGTTCGACTTCTGTAGAAAATACAACCCTGATCTAATGAGTTTATGGAAAGTTTAAAAAAAAACAATAACAACACATTATATCAGGGTAGCATTTTGTGCAGAAGTCGAACAGCTTGTATAATAGTTTATAAACAGCTTGCACATATCTAAGCTAAGGTAGCCAAAAAAATTTGGTAAAAATATTTGTAATTGTCAGCGTGGTATGCTGTTGAACACACATATTTTATAAAATTTAGAAAAAGAAGGTGATTTATTTGTATTTGATCAGAAATAAATTATATTAAAGGCGTTATAATATTTTAAATGAAGTTTATTTGCTTATAGTTAAGCATTGTCTATATGCATTTCATTGGCGCTTTACTAAATCGTCAGTAGACTTCAACCACAACTTTGAACAGTTACAAACCTCTTATCTTATGCACAGACTTTCGAAAACCATTTGAGAATTTACAAATGATATATTTTTGAATATCACAAAAGAATAAAATAAGCGTTTCTAAGTTTCTAAGCCTACTTAGAAGCTTGTAATAAAGAGAAACTGTTTATCCGTCCAACAAAATCCAGCTTCTAACTATTGTAAAGTTGTAATAATGGCCCCAAGAGTATAAAATGTAATTTTTGACAAACATTGGAAAATTGTGTTTTGTGCATATGTATTAAAGTTTTTAATGCTATAAAATCGTTGATTATGTACTGCAAAGTTAACTGACTTTTCATCTTGCTCATATTATTGGCCACACTAATTACTATAAAACTGCATCATTAAACTTTTTACACTACGTCACAATTAGTAGCCAATATACAGCTTTTATTTTTAGGTCAAATATGCTATTTTTGCTATTTCTCTATATTATATTTTGAATTTCGACATGGAACTGATATATTGTTTCCACAAATTTATAATTTGCTCACAATTTCCTGTCATTTGAGTTTGATATTGATTATATTTTGTGTGAGGATAGCTGAGTTTTATCGCAAGGGCGTTAGAAATGTCCTCGAGAATATGAAAGATAATTTTTACGTGGTTTTTCTTATAGGTCATGAAGAACCTGATGGATTCAAACTTTTTTGCCAACAATGTGTTTGTTAGTATGTCCAGCTTTTGTGTGGTATGCCAATTGCAAAAAAGTTCTGTGCGAATATTTAACTTATTGAGACAAAACTAGAACATAATAAAAATATTCAATAAAGTGCGACTTTAACTCGCACACGAAGGGTTCCGTATGAATTCCATATGCATACATATACTCTGGAGCTTTTTCGTTTTTTGTGATTTCTTCGGTTTTTTGGGGTTTTTTAGTTTTGGCAATTTTTTTAGGTTTTGACGATTCTGTTGCGGTTTTCTGGTTTTTTCGACTTTTTTAGTCTTGACGATTTTTTAGATTTGGCGATTTTTTACCTTCTAGCGATTTTTTTCAGCTTTTGGCGATTTTTAGCTTTGAAACTTCTTTTTTCGTTTTTGGCGATTTTGTTTGTTTTTTTGTAATTTTTTAGTTTTAGCAATTTTTTTGTTTTTTTGCGATTTCTTTCGTTTTGGCGACTTTTTTCAGTTTGGCTCTTTTTTCCTTTTAGCGATTTTTTTTTCAGTTTTTTGCGATTTTGAAGTTTTGGGGTTTCTTTTTTCGTTTTTGGCGATTTTTTTAAGCATTTTTTTTGGCGATTTTTTAGTTTTGGCGATTTATTTTTGTTTTTTTGTTGCGATTTCTATCGTTTTGGCGATTTTTGTTCGGTTTTGACGACATTTTTATATATACGATTTTTTTAGTTTTGGCGATTTTTTCCGCTTCGGTGATTTTTTAGTTCTGGGGTTTTTTTCGTTACGCGAAACAGACGAACAGACAGACAGATAGACGTTTGGTGTACGGAACCCTAAAAAAGGAGATTTCTAACTTTCCTGCGATGATACTCAGTTATTCTGACTCAAGTAATAAACATAATTACACTAAAAGGAAATACGATACGAATAATTTTATGATTTGAGGTCCAATTTTAATGAATTTACACAACAATTACAATATTTTGTATAATTTTTTGGAATGAAGTTCCTTATGGCACGTTGCGTATATGGTTTTTTTAATTAAAAAAACGCGTAACAAATACGTGTAAAGAATACTGGTAAGAAATACGTGTAACGACAATTGAAAACGAAGGCCGGCGCGAAGGTTTAACTCCTTAAAAACGTAGTATTGCCGGTTTGGAATGAAGTTCCTTATGGCACGTTGCGTATATGGTTTTTTTTAATTAAAAAAACGCGTAACAAATACGTGTAAAGAATACTGGTAAGAAATACGTGTAACGACAATTGAAAACGAAGGCCGGCGCGAAGGTTTA
Source organism: Panzeria rudis (assembly GCA_956483635.1). Taxonomy (NCBI): domain Eukaryota; kingdom Metazoa; phylum Arthropoda; class Insecta; order Diptera; family Tachinidae; genus Panzeria; species Panzeria rudis. The sequence continues at coordinate 116,925,857 of OY101449.1, read as the reverse complement.
ACTCCTTAAAAACGTAGTATTGCCGGTTTGGAATGAAGTTCCTTATGGCACATTGCGTATATGGTATGCTGCATATAAATACTTTCTATGCTGGGGTGTAATTGTTTTGTTAAATGAAGAAATACGTGAACAAATACGTGTAACGAATACTGGTAAGAAATACGTGTAACGACAATTCAAAATGAAGGCCGGTGCAAAGGTCAGATTTCTTAAAAACTTAGTGTTCCCATTTTGGTATTTTTGTTGTTTGCGATGCTGCCATTGTTTTTCGGGGAAGCTCTGACATATTTTGGAGATTTTTTTTTAGTTTTTGGGAATGAACTTCTTAGATTTTTTTGTAGATTTTGGCCTAGTTTTTAGGAATCCGGGGAACTTCTGGGACTTTGTGGAGATTTTTGTCTAAGTTCTTGGGAGCCCTTGGAGCAGGGTTGTGACTGGGCTAATTGTTCGTGACCTTGGTAAATTAAGGTGTCTCGTATTGCCTAAGAATCGCTTAAGGTTGCCCTAAGCATATTCCAGGCGATAGTTGTTTTTGTTGACGAGCTATCTTCCGAACTATTTTTCCATCTACATGTTGAAATTACTATCTTGATGTAGTTGGTGCCATCAAACTAGGTGAAATAATTGTTTTTAAACTATATCTTTCATTTTTGGTGGGGGACAAGGGTCAAATTTGACTACCTCGAAAATGAAAATCTGTGTCGGCCTAAATAACTTTTGCAACTAATATCCGATTGTAATGAATTTAAACTTGGTGCAAAGTTTATAACTAGATAAAACAAATACGGTTTATTTCATTAAAATATCTTTATAGTTTTCAAAGATATTTGGCTTTGAAATTAAAAATTTTTGTTTTTGGCCTCAACTTTGTTCTCTATTTCGTCAATATTTACGGCAATAGCATAGCCAAAATATTTTACATTTTTGAACACAATCCTTGATAGCATGCAGAAACAATTTTTAGGTTATCTCAATTCAAGTAGTCGTGATAAGGAATCAAAATTAAGAGTTTGAAATGAGTGTCAAAATTGGCTAAATTTTGACACGAATAAAGCTTAATTGTTTGATGTTTTTCTCAAAAATTTTCAAAGCTAAAAAGTTTTTGTTTACAATGTTTCAAAAAAAAACACTTCAAAAATGACTGCAGTTGACGAAAGTATTGGACGAAAGTTGTGAATTTTTGACGAAAGTTGTGAATTTTTCCGGAGACAAAAAATTTTTCTTAGAATAGTAAATTTTTCAGAAACATTTTATTAACGTCTAAGGTTTTCAGAAGTGGCAATTGTTTTTGAATCCCACCCATGGGATTTTAGAATATATTGACTAAATTCTAAATTTTGATGTAAAATAGATTGTATTCAGAAGGTACCAGGTCCAACTAAAGTAGCAAATTCAATAATTTTCTTTTACAGACGATTCATGTCTTTGCAGATACCTTTCAGATAAGTACACAGTTGTTATACGTTGCAAAAGAATTAAATATTTTTATAAATAAAAGAGTAATGGTAGTTTTTTTTTACAAAAATTTTCGAATATTCAACAGTTTTTTCAATTGTTTTTAAATTTTGTCCTCTAAATAACAAAACCATTTTAAGAATCGGTTGATATTTGGATCCGATATCTGGTAAAAACTGGACTAGGGATGGGCAAGTGAAAAAATATATCGATATATTTTTAAATATCGATCGGCATCGATATATATCGAATAAAAATATCGATATATCGAAATATCGATATATTTTTAACAATGATAATTCATACGTAGTCCCTTAATTTTTTTTAACAATAACACAAAAGAAGTACCTTTCTTATAAATAATTAAGCTGGAAAAAGTTAATTTCCAAAATCCTTATTGTTCCATCAATATTTCATGGAACACACATCAACAAAATTACACTCAAAGAATGATAATTTTTCGAATGGACAAAATATTATAAATAAAACAAAAGACTGTGCCGAAATGTCTTTAAAAATTGCACGAAAAACAAAACCAAAGCTTCAAAAATATCGACTTTGATACTGTCGATATATTTGAAAAAAATTTCGATATATCGAAATTAAAAATATCGACGATGCATATCGATATATTTTTAAGAAAATATCGACGATACATATCGATATATTTTTAAGAAAATATCGACATATCGATATATCGATTTTTTTGCCCATCCCTACACTGGACCAAACTTTTGAAAAATTAAGAAATTTCAAATGAGTATAACTCATTATCTTTAAGAGTTAAGTGTAAAAGCAAACATGTATCCTTTGGATCTTATCAAAATCTATACAAAAGCAAAAAATTTTTTAAATCGAACGAGAAACAAATATCTTTCCAAATATTTTGTTGTTAATATAACTTCTATAAAAGTTGGGTAAAAGTATGTATGCACTGTTTGCAGCAATGGAAGTAATGAATAGCTCATTCCTTTAAAATGACTTAAAATTGTTTCACTGGCAACAGATTGTAAGATTCAACACAGCCGAATATAGCATTTCTTACTATTTCAAATGAATTAATTTGTTATGAATGTTAAAATTAATCTACAAACTAAACTCACTAAGAATGTTCCAATTAAAGAGCTTCTTAATATCTCACATTTTACTGTCGGAATAAGTGCATTTACAAATATGAATATGCATATTCCCAGAAAAAAGTTTTCGTTAAGCTAAACCAAAATTGAATATTTATGTAAATATCCATGCAGGCGACAAAGGGCCCTCCTCACTCCCAATTCAAAAAGTACATTCTATATTCAAATTATCGTATTGCATTTAATCTATGCTACTGGTGGCACTGAGAAATTATTTTCAATGTAAGTGTCATTTGCACACTCACACGAAGGCATATTTTGACATACAAATTAAAGTGAACTGGAGCAAGGCAAGTTGGGGGTTCAAAAATTAGGTCACGCAGCAGACAACAAGCAGTAGTAGCGACAAAAGTTTCAACAACAATAACAACAATACACATGAAATTGTACATAAACGCATTTGTTTTTGGCTTCAATTTCTTTTCTTTTTTTTTGTGCGTTTGTGCGTTTAAATTGAATCCAAAGTCAATAGACAAACAATGAAATCATTATGCGTAGAGTTGATACGAACACAGTATATGTGTATATGTGTATATAGGCATTTATGCGTATTCTGGTTTTTAAAAACTTTTATATGGCTGATTCTCATTTCAGATGTTTTTTTCCTGTCCCTTGAAAGTATAGTAACATATTTCATAAAATAAACGCATAAATTTTAAAATGAAACCCGCTTTAGTTAGCATTATTTAATAGATTGTAAATAAATGTATATAAGTTTATTTTGTGTAATACTGTCCATTATGTGTTAAAAATGAAGAACGAAAATACTGTTTTTACTCTCTTCTTACCAAATGGCGTATCCGTATAATGAATAAAAAAATACACAAAAACACAAAATGGTCGTTTAGCCTGAGAATCAGGCATATAAAAGCGTTTATGCGAAATGAATTAATTCTACATAATGACTCGTCTTTCTGGAGTGTAAATAAATTGAATATTACACATTCAATGAATAAAATAATGAATTTTAATTTGAATTCTTCTGTACGATCATATAATTATTTTAGTACGTATGTTTCTCTTTTTCTGGTAGTAAAAATATGTATATACACTCGAACTTTTTTTTATGAGAAATACATGCTCCAATGAAATATGGGATCCATTGCAAGAGCAGAATTTGATTTCAAACATCTGTAATGTTAACATTTCCTCAGCACAAGAATGCGTTACAATGTTCAACAGAGAAGGAAATTGTGAAATTGTGTGTGTTTATTTTCTTCTTAACATTAAAAGATTTATAAATGACATCAGAACTTTTGGTAAGAAAGCAAAAAAAAATATAGAAAATTACATGTGATGTTCCATAGAAAAAGCGAACTTTTTCCTACAAACAGAAAAAAGAAATACCAATGTAAGATCAACATATCGCAATTTTGATTGGAAATCATAATAAATTTATAAGAAAGAATTTGTTGTTTAGGTGTGTTGGTGTTTATTTGCTTTGTTCATAGCTACAATGCACTTTTGTGCTCAGTTGTGTGACTTGTTGTTGTTCGTTTTGATGCTCGTGTTGTGTAAATGTAAATAGCCGACAAATAGTGGGCCAATTTCGCATTACCAGCAAAAATTTCCTGCTGCTGATATAAAATTGCCATTATTGCATATAAATTTTAGACGAAAAATTATTAATCTAACCATAAATCTTTTTAATTTAATATTTTTTACTGTTAAAATAACATTGCTATCAACGCACGGTGGTGTAAATTAAAAAAAAAAGTGGTAATAAGTATGGAACTTGTAAACTACTAGATGTATTTATCTAGAAATTGAGATGTTTGTAGAGAAGGAGTTAAGCTTTCAGAATCGTGTCTTTTAAAGTCTTTAGCTCAACCAGGGGCGGAGATACAGGGGTTGAAAATTAGCTACCTCGGGTGTGAAAAACATTGTGCGGCTTGTAACTTTCGTAAATACTGAACGATTTGTAAAATTTTAATCGCTAGACAAGATTAAGAAAAATTGTGTTTACAATTGTTTTTGCATCTCTTATAGTTTTAAAGATATTTCACTTCGAAATTAAAATTTTTAATTTTTTTGTCTCGAATTTTTTTTTGATTTTTTGGTTTAACTTTTTTACTAAGCATCTAATTGTAACTAAAAGCACATCACTAAATTGCTGATAAAATTCTAAGTACACACACGGAACAAAGCTTTGAAATATCTTCAACCGTTAAGTCGTAAAAAAGGTCTAAACTTAAAACTTTGAAATTTAACTAAAAAATCGTAAATTAAAACAAGGGTTAGGATTTCTCACCCCTCCGATTTGAATGAAAATCGACACATATGTCCTACTCCTGTTTGTGCGTAACATGACTAAAAATTATTCCGCTACCTCTTAGGGTTTCTATTTTATAGGCGTTTAAAAATTTGTCATCTCAGCCATTTTTGAGAAAGCTCGTCATATTGAAGATTGAATAACTTTAGAATACGTCATCCGATATAAATAAAGTTTTGAATCTGTTTTCATCCCACCTTGAAAAGTTTACACAATAAAGACATGTCAGTTGGCTATATTTCGTTAAAAAAATATAAAAAAAATGAAAATAACATTTTAAGGATATTTAAGGATAAAGGATACTTTGGCATTCTAGAGGCACTTGTAGCATGAAGCTAGGTCCTTTTTAATCAGTATGCGTTAAGAGGAGGTTGAAACCTACGACTGACATCAAATACATTTACATCTGGTGACGCGTTCTAAAGTTATTCAATCTTCAATATGAGGAACATTTTTCAAAAATGGCCGAGATGGCCATGTTTAGGGGCATATAAAATAGAAACCCACACAGGAGTACAATATGTGTCGATTTTGATTAAAATCGTAGAGGTGAAAAATCCTGACCGTGTGGAAAATTTTCGTTTTTACCCTTTCATAATTTTTGAAAATGTTAAAAATTTTGTCATAAATGTTAATCTATTGTTTTTACATGGCGGAAGGCCATGATTTAAGGATGTTTTTAGCTGATTTTTTTCATTTTGAGTATTTACCCTAGATGCAAACGAAAATGATCGATTTTCAAATTTCAGAAAGAAAATTTTTATATAATAAAAAAAAGTAAATTCAGTAAAGTGCGACTTTGGCTCGCACACGAAGGGTTCCGTATAGAGTATAAAAAACCGGAAGTTTCCAAGAAACCGGTTTTCGATTTATTCGAAAAATCACTTTGTTTTAAGAAACCTGGTTTCGAAAGCAAATAAACCGGTTAACCGGTTTTTATAAAATGTATGTGCAAATTTTATTTTTTTCACTTTTTGCGAAAAATATACATATTCATGGGATTTTTCTCTTGAAATAAGTTGTTTCAAAGAAATGTAATTACACAGGCCGAAGTGAAACTCTTTTTTGGAACAAAACTACATTTCTAAGCAGTTTGATGCACTAAAAAGTAGTGTCCTCAGTTTTTTCCTATCAGCTAAAAATTTTTTTAATGGACATGTCTAATATTTCGATCAATACTACTACCTAATGTAGTATTATGATTTCATAAACACTTTCAGTGTTATTCACAAATTAAGAAATTTTGTATTTATAGAAACTTATAAAAGATTTAAAACTGCAAACACTTTACCTTACGATCAAAATAAGCCATATATCATAAAAATCGATGGACAAATATTGATTTTATTAGCAATTAAGTGAATACACCCACACACTTAATAGGTACTTTCGTTTTAAATTATAAAAAAAAAAAGTTTATTACCTAAAGAAGTTTCACTGAAAACGGTACGACCGATTTGAATGATTATTTTTGTTGTTGTCGTTATTATTGTTGTTGCATTAAAGACGTGAGGACGAAGCTTGTTTGAAAGACAAATTTTTTAAATGCTACTAACGAGGTGAAATTTTGGTAAATGGTATTTTTATTATTGGTTTAAAATCTATTATAATTTAATATATTGGACATATTGTCGAAATTTCAACCGATTTTTGGTGTATTTTTAATTAAACGTGAGATAGAATAAACGCTCTCTAAAAGTTTAAAAAATGAAAAAATACCACTTGGGGTGGGGTATCTTTTTTAAATATAAGTATAAAAATTTTATTGATTTTCAAAATCGAGAAAATTATTTTCCGTAAAAGAACCGGTTAATCGACACATAAAAACCGGCATGCCGACTTATTCGAAACCGATTTATTTTTAGAAAGGCAAAAACCGGAAAACCGGGTTTCGGTTCCGGTTTTTGCATACTCTAGTTTCGTACGACTTATATCCCTTTTCGTTTTTGCCCTTTTTTCATTTTGGCAATTTTTTCATTTTGCTTTTTTTTAATTTTAGTTTTTTTATTTTTTAATTTTTTTTTTTGTTGATTTAGCGATTTTTTTGGCTTTGGCGCTTTTTTCATTTTGGTTTTTTGCTTGCGATTTTTCGTTTTTAACAATTTTTCTTTTATTTTTTTTTAATTTTTTTAGTTTTGGTGATTTTTTCGTTTTTGGGGGGTTTTTTGTTTGTTTTAAAGTTTTTTCGTTTTGTCGATAAATTTAGTTTTAGCGATTTATTTTAGTTTTGGCACTTTATGTCAGTTTTGCCGCTTTTTTCGGTTTTTGGTGATTTTTAAGTTTTAGCATTTTTTTTTTGTTTTGATACTTTTTTCCGTTTTCGCGATTTTTTTGCTTTTTGGCGCTTTTTTTTTTGTTTTAATGCTTCGTTTGTTGATTTTTTACATTTTTGGTATTTTTTTTCGTTCTTTTACGATATTTTTAGTTTTAGCGATTTTTTTAATTTTGGTTTTTTTCTTTAAGCGGTTTTTTTATTTTGGCGATTTTTCGTTTTGAAATTTTTTTAATTTTGGAATTTTTAAGTTTTAGCGGGTTTTTTTAAATTTGAAGATTTTACTTCTTACGGATTCCAAGATACAGCAAATTGTCTAAATTACATATTCAAAATTACATTAACTGATAGAACACCCTTTAATTTTTATTGTTTTAAATATCGATATTAATTAGTGCAGTCTACTCTAGAGACTACACCAATTAACACTTGAAAATTTAAAACTTTGAAAATTTAAAGTGTCTATTTATAAGTGTCTGTATATTACATTAGTATTTCAATATTTTTTGTTGTAGCGGCCAAAATTTTACATATTCTGTAAATATTTCATGTACGTTACGAAATCTAATATTTTTACGACCAGTCTAGTATCCATAGAATTTTAAATTTCGACTGTTTTTGCAGTTAGGGCACCATAACACATCAATAAAATATAGTGGTCATCAAAGATCATAACAAAATTTTAATTTTGTTGCATAGTGTTGACTACGACAAAAACAGATGTAAGGTAACACGATACGAACGGACTTATTCTACGATAAGTGTTAGGAATGCTATGCTATGCTGAAAAATAAGTTCCTAAAATTTGGGGAAAAACAAAATCACAAAAAAGTGCTTTGGAAATTTCGTTTAAATTTAAAAAATGTGCGGAAAAATTAAAAAAATATGACGAAAATATCTAGACTTTATGGAGGTGGGCAAGAAAATATACGAGTATATACATTTCTAACCCTTCAGAAAAATGCCGAATGGAAAATTGTTTCTAAACAAAACATTTTCGTAAGTTAAATGACTAAACAAATTATTGTATCCTTTTTTCAAAATTTGTAGCAAATTTCTCGTTATAATATTGATGATTATAATCCTTGTAAAGAAACATTTGCATATCCCTTTTAATTTTATTTTTATTTTGTACAGTAAAATTTTTACCACAAAATTAGGTCGTTTGCCCAATAATTGTTATCGTGACACAATAAATATTTATTTGCTCCTTGAATGTTGCAGCATTCAGGGACGACAATAACAACATCAACAACAAGAAATCCTGCTAACTTCAGTCATTCAATTTGTGTTTTTTTTGTTGCTGTTCTTGTAAAGGTTCATATTTTTAACAATAAAAATAAAATTATGATGTATTTTGTTCATCCACGTGTTATTTATCTTAATTCTTTTTTGTTATATTTTTCTTTCTCTTTGTCCTGTTTGTTCTAATAAACAAGAAATTTTGTCCTTTATTTTCTATCCGTCTGTCTGTCCGTTTGTTAATGCTCTGTTGCGAATGATTATTTTCGCTCGTTTAACATTTTGGCGTAGGAATTGTTGCGTAAGGGATGTGGTTGTAGTTGTTGTTATCGTTGTTGTGTTGAAAACAGCACAACTGAGATTTCTTTTTAGTGTTTGAACTTTTGTTGTCGTTCGTTGTTCCTTGCAATGTTTTTTCGTCTTAAGAAAATCCTGGGGAGTAGAACAATTTATAAATGAATTTTAATGTGTGTTACACGAATAGATGATAGACTATTTATTACGTTCTATATTCAATTTTTTTGTTTTGTTTTATGTACAAAAAAAAATCCTTTCATTGTTTTTGGTTGTTCTTTTCTTTATCTTTGTTTTATTATTATTTTGAATTACTTTTGCAAGGTAGAAAGAAACCATTTTTTTCTTCTGATATTGTATCTAGTTCTTCTTTTGAAGTGTCCTTGAACCCGTTTTCACAAAAAAAATTCCTTGTATAACTTTTTGGGAAAAGAAAGTTTTTTTTATTATTGTTGACAATTTTTCCGCTAAATTTCATTTGAGGAAAGTATAATTTTATTAACTGGGTTAAATTTATTATGACTGACTTCGCAAGAATTATTGCGAATTAATTTTTTCTTGAATTATATATATGGTATGATTCCATGAAGTTAAATTTAAAATTAAGAGTAGATTGAAATGATAAATAAATCTGAAATAATATTTGTCCTCTAATAGTGATGTAAACAAAACAGTCAATTAGCAAGTTTTTTAGTGAGGCATTGGTTTCGCGGCCAGGTCTGCAAGACAAATGAAGACAGTTCGATGCTATAAACACTTAAAGAAATCATGTTTTAGGTAACTTTAGTCTAAGAGAAACATGCATATTACCGTTGAATTATACGCACACATAAAAAATAATACCAATGTAAAATCAACATGTCACAATGTTGATCAGAAATCATACGTGAAAAGTGCTGACTTTATTTTAAATTGATTAATATTAATTTTAAACGAAAAATTATGAATATAGCATTGAATCTCGTTGATTAAAATTTTTCACTATTAAAACAATAAAATCTGGTTTTATAGTAAAATTATTTCTTATCATGTTAAATTAATGTTGAATCTACTTTAGTGAATCAATGAAAAATCGTAACATTTCATTTTAAATCAACATGACTACGACTTTTATTTGAAATAAATTTTATGTTAAATAACACTATGCAACAAAATAAAACTCTTGTCATCAGCTTTAATCACCTCTATATATTTTTTGATGCGTTATGATCCTCTAACTACAAAAACAGTCGAAATTACAAATATGAAATTTTATGGATACATATTTTTAAATTTTTATTCTAAAATTTTGGATTTTTCAAGAGCCTGCTGCTACACTGATTTCATCATAACCTGAAATCGGGTAGTCCAATTTATAGCCCAGTCATATTAGGGTTTCGATGCGGAATGGGAGATAATACGCTGAAAATTTTGGTGCTCTAAAAGTTGTTTTAAAAGTCTCATGAAATCTCGTATCTGCGCCGTAAGCTATTCAAGGACAAAGGTCACAAAAATCAGTTGTTCGCAATTATCTCGGTTTCTATAGCTCGAATGATGTTAACAGTTATTATAAAAATTGTAGAGCATAAAATTTGCGGCAGATGTTGTATTAAACATTTTTTTATACGCCCAACCGTTTCTGAGATAGAGATCAGAGAGCCCGCAGCGCACAGCCATACTCACTGTATTGCAAGGTCAACTGTGAATCTTAGTGAATAATGCCTTGTATAAAGTTATTAAATAATTAAAATATCATTTACAAAAAATAATTTTTATTATATATTAGTTAATACATTATAGCTAATATTATTTTGCATATATCTAATATATTCCTTTAATAATACTTACACAAAAAGAAAAGTGCCGTTCTAAATTCAAGTGTTTTCTATTTACTTTGAGTACGAGTCTTACTCAAAAATAGCACTCAAATAGCACTAAAATATACTTAAATCAAGACGAAAACGGGACAAAATTCTTGAATCACGTACAAATTTCTTAAATTAAGTAAAAACATTCTTATTTTAAGTACGAATATTTTTATAAACTTTATACAAAGTCGTAGTGTGTTGGTATTCGTTTGCTTGTTGATAGCCACAATTTACTATTGTGCTCTTGTTGTTGTTTTTGGTTGATATTTTTGTTTGCTCGTATTACATGCTGCTGATGTATATTGGATTTTAGGTGTTGTTCTTTCAAGTACTGATTTAGCTGAGTTGTCTAAGGCGTTGGTCTACAAACATAATCAGTTAAGTTCAATACCAGGAATAAACAAAAATTAATTTTAAAATAAAACAAGTACGTAACAGTATTAAGCTTATCTAAGTATTAAAAAAATAAATTCTCAAGTCTGTTCTAGGATTAAATAAGGAGAATTAAACCTGATGCGGACTTGATTTAAGTACACAGTAGGATTAACTCGAGCATGCGGCGGGATTGATACGCGGGCTTGAATCAAGCATGTAATACGACATTTGTCGCTACTTGTCGGCTGTGCCCAAGAAATGAAAATAAACAACAACAAAACAACAACAAGATCACATCAGTGAATTGTGGCTATCACCAAAGCAAACAAACACCAACACAGTATGACTACGACTGTGTATAAAGATTATAAACATTGTAGTTTTTAAAATACGAATTTTTACATAAATAAAGCCGAATCAGGCTAAAATTAAGTATTTTGCGTTTGAATATTCCGTAATTGAATCAATCTTTCTGTTCTTGCCTTAGGGATTTAACACCGCTTGGGATTAATTTAAGTACCGATGGATTGATTTGTCTTTTCTGTGTACGTACTTCGTGTAATTAAAAACTCATTAAATGAAATATATATTGTATATTCTAATTTTATAGTACTTTATTTAAAGTAGATTTTAAGTATAAATAAAACGGGTAAATATATTATTATTTCTCATTACATAACTTAATGCAAGGTATTATTCACTGAAATTCACGGTTGGCCTTGCATTACAGTGAGTATTAGAGGGCTGCAAAGTGTACACAAATGTATTCGTAGAATGTACTCGTATGAATTTCGTGTGTGCATAGATGTATGTTCTTATGTATATACTTATGTATACATGCATGTAGATGTGTTTACATACATAGCCACGACCAAATATACATATAAACATACATATATACAAAAAAAACACATGCATACACACACAAACATACATACGAGTACTTTCGAATATATTCGTGCATCCCTCTAGTGAGTATTGCTGAGCGCTGCGGGCTCTCTGCGCTCTATCTCAGAAGCGGTTGGGCGTCTGAAAAAATGTTTAATACGAAATTTGTCCCAAATTTTATGCTCTACAATTTTTATAATAACCGTCAACATATTTGGAGCTATAGAAACGGATATAATCGGGAAAAACTGATTTTTGTGGACAGAGAGCCCCTATATCTCAAAAACGGTTGGACGTATGAAAAATTGTTTAAAAGAAAATATGTTGCAAATTTTATATTCTAAAATTTGTATCATATATGTTAACATCGTTAAAGCTACAGAAACCGAGATAGTCGTGAAAAACTGATTTTTATGACCTTTGACCTTAAAAATCTTACCGCGCAGACGCGAGATTTTATAAGACTTGTGAGACAACATTTATAATACCAAAGTGAAGGCGTCTACGAGTTTACAGCTTATTATCTTTCATTCCGTATAATTCACTGAGATTCACGGTTGGCTTGCATTACAGTGAGTATTGCTGAGCGCTCCGGACTCTCTGCCCTCTATATCAGAAACGGTTGGGCGTATGAAAAAATGTTTAATACAAAATTTGTCCCAAATTTTATGCACTACAATTTTTATAATAACTGTTAACATCATTCGAGCTATAGAAACCGAGATAATAGCGAAAACTGATTTTTGTGACTTTTGATCTTGAATAACTTACCACGCAGACACGAGATTTTATGAGACTTTTGAGACAACTTTCAGAACACCAAAAGGAAGGTGTATACGAATTTTCAGCTTATTATCTATCATGCCGCAGTTGGCCCCTTTTTTTCTCTTTATTTGACTGGGCTATTACGTTTAAGGTATAAGATCTGTTCAACTTTTTTATGCAAAAGACCACGACGAACATTTTTGTAGAAGATATTTATCCACTATATCGTCGCTGAAGTGGTGTTTAAAAAAATGTACAAAAAATACCCATAAAACAAAGAGTTAGAAGGTTAAAATGTTCCAGAAAAATGTTTCTCGTGGTGTTTTACATAAAAATGCTAGATTCATGTTATACCTTTAACGTAAGACTTACAAGATTTCCTATGACGAGTACTAATTGTGATTAAGTATGAAGTTAACCCTTAAACATAATTTAAGTTCTTAATGATTTCTGGCGTACAAGTTGAGTGTGGAGTTTACTTGTTTTTAAGACCTATAGTAAAATTCTATGGCCAACATTTTAGTAGAGCATTTGATCCACGAATTTCTCCTCTTTAGGGGGGTTTTTTTATGATTTGTTAGAAAAGAGCCAAAAATGACCGTTATGTGGGGGAGTTAGAGGGTTAATATCTTTTACAAAAATATTTTTCCTAATATTTTCTACTAAGTTGCTAAACATGCCATACACCTCAGATGTAAGGAACACATAGTTTCATGTACCGATACGCTGCATGATCAGGCCAAAAGAGGTGAAACTTTAACCCCTCCTAAAATAAAATTCCGATGTGATCTTGCAAAACGCCGACACACGTATATATATATTTTTTGTATGCTCTACCAGAATCGGTTTACAGAACACCGTAATTTGGAAAAAAGTTTGCAATTGTTGTATAATGTTATTGCACGTGAATTAATATGAGTATCTATTTAAAATTTCTGAACAATTTGAAAATTATGAAATACAAAGAAAGTTGTGGGTTGTGTGCAGCAAGTCGGTAAAAAACGAGACTCGTAAGCATAGTTTTTAGTGATCGTGACTATTATTATTATTTTTTAATTCAGGCGGTTGTGTGCGTGAGTTAAAGAACAAGATTGGCCATAAAGATGTTTGTAATATTGCTCGTGATCGTTCATGATCATGAGTAAGAATTACTCACGATTCCAACACTAGTATGCATCATTCAAAGAAACTATTATTTTATCTGCGCAATACCAACCAGGCTATTTTCAAACATTTTAAGATCGTCGTCTATTAAAAGCTCATTGATTGCCATTATGTATATGGTGCGTATGACCTACGATACACAATTTTACATTTGATTCTTTTCATTTAAATTACATTGTTTGTGTGGATGTACATTGTACAACATTCCCTTAATTTTTTTGCTTGTATGAACATTTTGTATGCCAGTTTTCTATGTTCTTCTTAGAGCGAATATTAATTAGAATGTTGTCATACCAGTTCTGCCGCAGTACCTCCACTTCACTCCTCTTCCAGAACACTTCACCAGAACATTAATGATGTTTAATAAAAAAAAATAGACAAGAAAATCTTAAGAAACAAAAATTAATATAAAAACATGCGTATGCCAGCCAGTCAGTCAACCATCCAGATACATTAGAAACAAACATTAGAACGACAAAATAAAAAAGATCGCTGTAGTCCCAGTTGTTACCAACGACATTTTCATGGATGTTGTCTTCAAAACAATAAATGATTTGTCACCTATAAAACACATTTAGAAATAAGTATGGCTTCAAGGTGGTATACGTTGTCGTTTATAAAGAATTTCTTCTGAAAAGATTGTGAAAATTTGTGCTACAAAGCGTTATTGACGACAAGATGAAGACCAACTGCGTGCAATATGATGTCTATACACACTCTAAAACATTACTTCAAATTTACGATCATATATTGTCTAAATTTTAATTGAAAATTTCTCCTTGTCTAAAATTACATCGATTTTGTAGTTATTTTATTAAAGAAAAAACCTTTCAAATTAAACATATTTAGTCCAAGTGGAAAAAAATGTAACATAAACATATATGGCTGAATGGTAGATACGTCAGACTATCAGTCAGGAGGTCGCGGTTCAAACCTGCACGCAACCAATCGCTTCTTCTTAGTAAAAACATATTGTTCAAAAATAATGCGTGTGTAATTTTAGGTCGATAATAATCTGTAAAGTGTTACCGACTAGTATCGACCTAATTTTCAAAAAAAGTGTTTTAGATTGCAGTTTAAGTTGGTCACAAAACATGTTTTTGTTAAAAGTTTTTTGAGCTAGTAGGTAGTGTGCTAGCCATTAGTGTGGAGGTTGTGGGTTTGATTCGATTATTAAATATTTATACTTTAGTATTATTTATTGACGACAGCCTTAGGAGCATGTCATCAACTATTTTTATACCCTTTGTTCGAAAATGTCATCAGTAGTTGGCTTGGACTATCGCACAATGCTTCCAGTTGAAAAAAACTCTAATAAATCTGTATCTTTGAAACTTGTAATTCGACTACAAAATGATGTATCTGAAAATCATAGAGGAGGATCTGAGCTTTAAGACTGTTTATATATAGATCACCCTGTTGAAACATAGGTTGAGCTACAGGGAGTCAAAGTTGACTACCTCTAGCATGAAAAAACTTGTCGGTCTAATAACTTTTGCAAATATTATACGACTTTATTTAAGCTTGGTGTAAAGCTTATAAATATATAAAAAAAAGTTTATTTCATTACGAAATCGTTAATACTTTCAAAGTTATTTGGCTTTGAATTTTAAAATTTACAAATCGAAAAAAATTTTGTAATTATCTCAATTCATCTAGTCATGAAAAGGAATCAAAGTCAAGATTTTGAAATGCGAGAGAAAACTTGCTAAATTTTGACAAAAAAGAGCTTAATTTTCCGTTTTTTCTCAAAAAATTTTTTAAACTAAAATTTTTTATTTTCAATATATCAAAAAATAGACTGCAGTTGCAACTTTAAAATTGTGAATTTTGAATTGTGAATTCATAAAAAAATTACGGTTTAATATATCGTTAAACTTATTTAAACATAAGAGGACTGCTATATTTTTTAATAAATAGTACAGAAATAAAAATTTAAAATATAAGTTTAGTACAGTTTTCAAGCAGGCAAATATCTTTGAAAATATTAACGATATCTTAATAAAATAAACTGTTTTTTTAATCTGTTTTTAAACTTTACACAATGTTTAAATTGATCAACATCGGATGATATTTTTAAAAGTTGTGAGGCCGAAATTTTTTTTCAAGCCCGAGATAGTCAACTTTGACACCCTGTAGCTCAAAGTATGTTTTAATAGGGTGGTTAGAGTTTCAACATGTTTAAAGCTCAGGTCCTCTTGTATTATTTTTACATACACTGTTTTGTAATCTGATTGCAGGTTTCAAAGATCCAGATTTATTATCCTTTTTTTCCAATTGGAGCCACTGAGTATCGCCAATTCATCGTCGTTGATAGATACTTGTTTCGCACATGCATCGAAGACACGTGTTTCGAAGACTAGGCCTACAGGGAGGATCTTATGAATTACACAAATACACAGGCAAATGCATCATACATACATATATGTATGTAATATAAAATTTTTTTTATTAGAAAAAAACTTTGCCATTGTTGTTGTTCTTTTTCCTTACAATTCCCAAGAACATAAGCTTTAAAATAGACAAAAAACGACAGCAAAAACATTATTCTTGTTTTTGTTTCAGTCGACTGATGGCGATAATGATGTTGGTTGTTCTTGCTGTTGTTGATGTTGCTGCTAGTGATCGGCAAAATATATGCTGCTCTTTCGTCGTACACGCAGTTACTGATGTGCGTTTTCGTGATTTTAACAGTGCGTTTCATTGAATCGATCGCTATAGTTGTTCATTCGCTAGTGTGCGTTTGTATCTGTGTGTTTTAGAACAGCAAATACTTGAATGGAATTAATGCTAGATGATGATTATTATTATGGTTAATACAACTGCTGCTTGTTAGTTTATATTTTTCTTTGTGAATATAGAAAAAAAACTACAATTTATTCTAGCGATGAGGTAATCAGCTCACGCAGTTTTTTTTTGCTTTTAGAAAAAATAAAATATTAAAAAAAAACACATGAGCAGCAACAATATTTATTTGTACGCATACAAACGCATGAAGTCATTTTGAAAAGTTTTTCCTATATTTTTTCAATGTGGAATGTCCAAGACATGCGTGTTTTTGGGATTAATTGGTTTGTTAAATAATCTTATAGGTTTTTCCTTAATTTTAAAGATTTAAGGATCCTTCTATATTAGAGACACTTCAGCCATTTTTTGCACTGGCCTAAATGACAGAATAAATCTTTGACCTTAATTAGCTTGGCTGGCTACATATGCAGCATTTTTGCTAAGTAAAATTCATACGAAATAATGAGAACATAAGTACTTTTTGTAAATGGCCGGCTGTTTACAAATATAGTAAGAGCGGTGCGATTTTGAGGACCCCAATTTGCAATACCATGCGCTTGGGAAGCCTTACCATCGTCAACACCGAGGTTCTGATCTATCCGCTCGGTAGTGTGTATATTACACGAAACCATTCGAGTTGTTTTTACCCCCTCATAGCTTTGCTCCACTTAATCACAAAAAAATTGAAATATAAGGTCTTCCTACAGAGGTAACCTCATAGGTGAAGTTTGAAAGTTCTACCGTAAAAGCTTCCCGAGATATGTAGGTGTAAAAAGTGCATATATTAGTACCTATTCACTTGGGCTGCCAGAAGTCTGAACCCGTCGACCAGGACATTTGTAATACGTATGACAAACGAATGTACAACAAAAGCTTATATATTCCAAGAACTAATCATATAAAAATGAACCGCAACAAATTTTTATTTTTATATATGTATCAACTAGGGATGTAACGATACGCCGTTTTGCCGATCCGATACCGATACTTAAAAATAAATATCGCCGATACCGATTCCGATACCGATACGAATATTGAAATTGAGTTCAAGTTTAGATTAACAAAACTCAAGTGCATTTTTTTATTATTCAAAATTACAGTGTACGAGACTATTAATATTTAAAATTGATATTAACCCAGTATAAAAAATTGAAAGTATTTTTTAAGGCGCTACATTTTCTTTGCTTCCAAAAAATCTATATTAAAAATATGCAGATAACACAGTGCAACAGTCCAAAAAACACACGAACTTGACAGTATAGATTCGATTGTACTACCACGGGGTAGTAAAACCCTATACTTAGCTTGGCGAATTTGGTGACCAGTTTCGTTTTATGGACCTCCAAAGTTTTGGAAAATCAGCGGGCCCTAAAAAAAAGGTGGCATCAACTTTTGGCCAACAGAAAATTCCGACTTGGTGATACCGCTTAACTATATATGCAATAATGTAGCTAAGAGTTCGCTAAACAGATTTTATTACCATTTTATGCCAAAAAATTATTTTTTCGTGCAGTTTTATTTGAAAAAAAAATTTTTTTTTTCACTTTTTCCAGAATAACTTACAGGGACTCGTAATTTTTTATTAACAATATTTGGCAAAGTTGTAGCTACGGTAAAGCTAAACTTTTGTGAACATGTCAATACAATCTGAATGTATCTGGGCACCCTAAACAACCCAGAAAAACTAATTTCTACCTTAAAAGTTTTCGTTTTGTACGAGTTAGGCTATATTTTTATTGCATTTTTTTGCTTTCTTTGTTATTTTTCCACTTCTTATGTTGCTGATTTTAGTATTTACTATTTTTATTGTTTATTGTTGTTTTGCCAAATAATGGTAATGAAAAATTTGAAGTCCCTATAAGTTATACTCAAAAAAGTGAATAAAAAAATTTTTTTACATTTTTTTTTCAAAAAAAGTACAGGTACATATTATTTTTCTGGGCACAAAATATTAGTGAAACACAACAGAGAAGTTTGCACTTGAATATACTATTTTCAAAAAAAAATATTTTTTTAGCATGAAAAAATAGTGAAAAACTACAATTTTTAAGGTAAAAAGTGGTCTGTGTGAGCTATTAGAGTGCCTAGATACGTGCAGATTGTATTGATATGTTCACAAAAGTTGTTCAGATCTACCGTAACTATAAGTTTGCCAAATATTGTTAGTTAAAAATTACAAGTCCCTGTAAGTTATTCTGAAAAAAGTGAAAAAATAATTTTTTCCTTAATTTTGTCAACAAAAAGTTCACGAAAAAAAAATTTTTGCCATAATATGTTAAAAAAAATCTGTTAAACAGACTCTTAGCTACATTATTGACATATATAGTTAAGCGGTATTATACAGTTTGAATTAGCTGTTGGCCAAATACTGATGACACCGTTTTTTGAGGCCCCACTGATTTTCAGAAACTTTGGACGTCCATAAAAAAATTGGTCACCAAATTCGCCAAACTGAGTAAAGGGTTTTACTACCCCATTGTAGGACAATCGAACCTGTACTGTCCAGTTCTTGTGTTTTTCCAAAAGTCTTTATTTGTCGCGTAGTGTAATTAGTAGAAAAGCAATAAAATAATTTTAGTTCCTTTATAATTTTAAAAAGTACTCGCCATACTCGCATAAAAATAATTGTGAAAATGGGTAGTTTTTTATCCTTTTTTCTTGAGGAAAAATCATTATAGAACACCGAAAAAGAAATTTGTCCGAGCATCGCTTCCAATTCGGTGATTGGTAATCGAAAAACAGAACTTCTTGCAATGCACTATAGGTCAAATGACTACTTTTTCTGTGCAAAATTAATAACAGGTAAATTAATGCTTAATTTTAAGGGAAATTAAAACAAAAAGGAAGGTAAGGTATAAAGGAAACCAAAATTTATAAAAACTTAAAATTTTAAACTTAAAAATTTAATTACATTCAATCCGAATAAAAAACACCCTACAAAAAACTTAAATTTTTCAATCGTAATATTAGTCCTCAATTTCATTCAGCAAACATAAATTATTTAATACATCCACAGATGTTGGTGATAAAATTTCATTTTCATTGTTTTCTTCATCTTCGTTGATGTCTTCTCTTGGGCTCTCAATGCTTAACAACTCGATAGCTTCAGGTGGAAAGTGTAATAGCTTCTGTTGCCGCATGCGTCTGCTTAAATATTTTGATGAGATAAGCGGATCGGACGTATCAGTAGCTCTATTAAATATGTCCAAAAGATTATTAGATCGGCTGTTTTTACGAGCGTGATGCAATCTGTCAGCCTTATAAATTTTGTGCCTGGACTCAGCACCTGCTTCTCCAAAGTATCCAATCGGAAGCACAGTGTTGTCAATAATCTGCTTGGAATGTACAAGCACTTTGTGGACTGTAGCTGTCATCGGCAACCAAGAATAAAGCTTTTGGATCAAATCCGCTGTTTGAAAGCAGAACGTCTCAAATTTTGTTGAGTTCAGAGGATACTGGCATGACAAACAAATTAAAATAATTTTAAAACGGAAAATTAATGTCTGATCAACGCCCGTAATGTTGGAAAAGATTTCGTGATCGGTGAATGCTCTACGCGCAGTATTTCCGTCATTTGTGCTGCCAAATCCGCCAACTTTTGGCATATCCACACGGGGACCCAGTTCTCTCCAAAAAGCGTCTTGAATATTTTTTTTCTATTTGAAACAGCCAATTTGTCGGTTTCAGATCGTGTCTGCCATTTTTGCAATTCACATTTGTAACCTAAATGTAATATGAACTCGAAAAATCGAATCCAGCAATGCAATGGGCTTAAACCAAATTTACAATTAGAATCTTCTGCACGAAATCTTTCAGAAGTGTAATTAGTTATATTCATGAAGTCTTTTGGTGTGGAACCGCAAATAGGGCAAGTTTGATTTGATTTGGTTCCAGTCAAAATGTTCAAAACTTTCCCGTCAATAAGTGTTAAATACAAATCAAAGGACACTTCCACAATTTTCCCTTCGCTGATCGTAATGTGTATACTTTTTAATGCGTCAATTTCTTTTTTCAAGTCTGCTTTTTCCTTCAAGATAGATTCCTTTGTTTCTTTGACGTATTCTAACTTAACGGGCCGACAAAACCTTGTCGATTGCGCAGTAAGATTATTCCAAATAGGCTGTCCTGACGTGACCAAAAGTCTTAACGGGATAATTGTAGTTGCCAAAAGCGACGCATCGGAATGATTCGACGTGCTTGGTTCGTTAAAAGCTTGTTTAAATTGCGCTTGACCGGTGCTACTATCGAAACCGTAACTTAATATCAACTTACACTTTAAATAATTGGTATTTTCTTTATCCATTACATATTCAAAGACCTCCTTCTGCATTTCAACAATTCTTTTAGTAGTATGTGATAGAAGCGATTCCAAGGGTACTCTTGCTGTTGTCTCGCTTGCTATTATTCCATCAGGTCGGCACATCAATTTTGCAGCAGCAACTTCGTTGTAATGGGGATAAATGTCGCAGTTCCTTAATTTGCTTTCTCGACGTATTGAATTATATTGTTCTTTTGTAAAATTATTTTCGAGCAAAAAAGCTAATGCTTCCCCCGCAGAAAATACAACAGGTTTTTGATGGACTTCAGTGCACAATTTTTTTATTTTTGAAGGCCTTGCAAGGCTTGCTAGTGATCCTTTAAGAAGCACCGCTAAGTCTGCATTTCCTTGTTTTCGAGCTGACGTTGCTGCCGCACGAACTAATAGCTCAGTTTCATTATTTGTTCCGCTTGAAAGGTCTGCTGCTGCTTTCCTCTTTCCGTACTCAGACTTTTCGCAAAATGCAAGTTGAGGACGTCCAAGAGCAGAAAAAGTCACTTTGCCAGATTTAATTTCATTTTCGAAGCTTATTTCAGCGTTGAGCCAAGTGACATACTCACTTCGAAACTTTTCAGCCTTTTTGTCCTTCCCAATACTTTTGCCATATTTCGCCCACATTTCTGATATGTTTTTACAGAAAAGGCGCACTTTTTCCTTAATACATTTGGTGCAGTCATCGGAAATTTCATTTTTACCAATTTTGTCGACTATAAAATTCACAAGTTTATCCTGCTTGTCTTGCCTTGAATTTTCGTTAAACCAAATTTCAAACAACTCAGCTTTTTTTAAAACGCAATAACCTAAAAAATATGGAATTATTCGAAAACGGCTAAAAATGGCTATTAAATGTAAATGGGAATTGCTTTATAACATTTCAATATATTCATTTATGATTGCATTCAATCCGCCGATCTTCGCCGAAATTTTAAAAGCTTCCACGAAGTTACAGTTTGAAAACAATCGCAGTACTTTTAAGGTTATGTTAAAAATGTGGCTTTATTTCAAGCAAGTCAAACAAATTTATCACCTTTTTTAACAAAAAACATTAAAACTTACTTAATTTATTGTTCTCCATTTTCACTTTCTTCTTTATAACTCGCGAAATTATTTAAACAAGCAATTGAATCTTTAAAAGCAATACAGGCTTTTCAACAAAATTTATTAAGTGATTACAATGCAATGACTTCGACTGCGTGTTGTCAAACGGAATTTAATATTAACCAAAAACAAAAAGCTTACTTAGTTAATTTGAAGTATTGGTTACAAAATGACATTAAGAAAAGTGCAATATTTGCACTTGAAAAATTGGACTTTAGCACAGTTTTGGTAGCCGTTTAACCTATAGTGCAATGGCAAGGATATGTAAGACTAACTAGAAATTATCCAAATTTGCAATACTTCTGGATAGCGAATTCTACATTTTAATGACTTCTTTGGAGTGTCTTTTTTTGCTGGAATAAGATTTAAAAAACAACGAATTGAATTTGATTTCATGGTAAAATTAACAAAAAATAAATAGTTTTTTTTACAAAATACTAGTATAAAATATTATTAATTTTTAAAATTGATATTAATAAAATTTAAAAAGTAACGAAATGAGTTTAGTTCATGGTAAAATTAACAAAAAATAAATAATTTGTCAGAAGAAAACTCTGAAAAAATTTTTAAAAGTATCGTCGCATCGACAGGAAAATATCACAGAAAAAAAAATTTGTAAATACAATTAATTTTTTTGTTATATCAATTAAATAATTAATTGATTTTGAGCCTAAAACGTTTTTTGTAAATACAATTACGTAATTGTAAGTTAATGGAAACTCAGAAAAAGTTTGAAAAAAATTTTTTTTGTTGATTTCAAATTTATTTTAATTAAGATTATTGTTATATCAACAATATGAATTATTGATTTTCCGAACAAATTTTAACTATCATAGTTGTTGTATTAACAATATTTTTTATACAATCACAATCCTCGAAGCGACATTTTGCTTGTCTGCGAAAAACACTAAATGTCTTTGGGAGGAATCGAACCGGCGACCTCTGGACCAATAGACTAACGTTCTTACCTCTCACCTACAGAGCAATTCGTTATTAAATACGCAAATAATGAATACACACAAAACGTGATTTGCTTTGTTTCATCTTTCATTTTTTATATCAACAATGATGATTGTTAATTTTTTTCACAATACATTACAAACAATTTGGTTAGTTCAGTTTGTTGAAATAAATTTCTGTGTTTGTCGTATCAACAACTAAATTTATTGTATTAACAAAATATATGTTTGAATTTAAATTAGATATTAACAATTGAATTTGTTAATTGAAGATTGATGATATATTTTTCTGTGATATAATTCATACATAAAAACAATAAACAAAAATAAAAAATTCGTCCTTGATCACACAAAGTAAACGAAGATAGTAATTTTAAGCATAGATGGAAAAAGAAAATTATTTGTCAACAAAAGCAAGCTATCTCCTGGAAGATACTTAGCCGATACTTAAGTGATACTTAGGTGATACTCTCAAGAATTTAGCCGATATACTTTCATTTACCAAGATCACCAACCATTAGTCAAGACAAAATCCTGGTCCAAGGATTCCAAAAACTTAGATAAAAATATCTCAAAAATCCCAGAAGTTCTCCAAATTTGGAAAAACTACAGCAAAAATCTCTTTAAAATCCCAGAATTCCTAAAATCTAAGACAAAAATCCCCCCAAAATCCAAGAACTTTATCGGAAAACAACGGCAACACCGAAAACCGCGATAAAGCCAAAGCGGTAACCTTCGCGGTGGCCTGCTGCCTTCGTTTTGAATTGTCGTTACAAGTGTTTTTTCATTAAGAAAATTTGTTTTACCCCTCCAACATTTATGTATATGCTGCATATCATATGCACAACGTGCCACAAGGAACTTCGTCCCAAAAACCAATTTTAAAGCCAATTTACAAGATCCCGACTAGAAATTTTCACGCAAACACATTTGGGATCTAACTGGGATCCCAATTCTGATGTAACGCAGAAACGTATTTGGGACCTGATTGGTTTCCTGTGGGGAAATATCAAAATCTTGCAAAAATTGGCTCAAATCGGAAAAATATAAAACTCTAATATTGAATTAAAATTGCTGAAGTTATCCAAGGGACAAAATAATGTAACAATCACCTCTATTGAAGATGAGCAAATGATATGATTAAAAGTTTTGCTAGATCTTCCCAACAAGTTCCCAATAGTTTTCCACTTGGGAAGAACTTATGTTAAGTCACTAATTTGCAGATGGGCTATCCCAACAAGTTCCCAATCATATCCCAAATGGGATAACCCTTTTGGGTTTGCCACATATATTCCCAATCGGGCCCCAATATGAGTATTGGGAAAATTTCTAGTCGGGATGCTTAAGAGTTTCCATTATTTATTTCCATTACATATATTGATATTTTTTGCAGTCCTGTAAGACCAGTTAAATAACTTTAAACGAACATCTTGTAAAGGAAACTTTAGCAAATAGGATATATCTAAGTCGAATGCTTCCAACGATTGAAGTACAATTTGCGACAACAAAACTCGACAGTGTTATTCTATAAACAATTAAAAGTAATTGTAGCTAAAATTTTAAATTATTTTTATGTAAACGTTTGGTGTGGATGCCTTCCTTCCACACTCGTGTAATATATTAAATATTTATTTATATGAATGTATTTAGATCACCTGCAGAATAATTTAGAACATAATAATATGTTCTTTGTTGCTAATCATAAACCTTTCGTAAAGACATTATATTTTTAAAAGATCAGTATCCGCTAGATTATGCGCTCATTTTTGTTTCGCTAGAATAAATTAATATTGAATACAAAGATTTTTATGGTAAATTTTGTTTGTAAAAAGCAATGTAAAATGTTCTTACAAAGCAAACTTGTTTAGCTAAACCTTTTTAAATTCCAATTCTGTTTTTTTACTTTGCCAAGACTTAGAACTAATTTCAGTTTTTGTTTCAAGTAGATTGAACAAAGAACAAAAAAACAAAATATGTATATTAACAATTAACAATATATAAAGAAGGAACTAAAAATTTAACTAGTTTTTCTGTTAATCTTGCCAGATTAGAACAAGGCCATGTAATTTTAAAAAGTATTTTATTGTTATGTAAATAATGTTCTGTAGCTACTATTCAAATGATTTTAATTGGATGTGGTAAAACTAGTTACATGTTCTGAAAAAAAATTAAATTAATAAAAAAATAATCATTAACTCAAGGGCAGCAACAGGAAGAAAAATTGCACAGTGGCAATGAAGCCAGAAATAGTCTAATATGGCTTCAAATCTTTTGGTTCTTACACCCAGAAAAAAAATTGGTTGGAAAATGGATAGGTCGACAAAAATATTAGTTGAATAGACTGTATTTCAACTGACGCTATAAATTTTCTATGAATCCAAAAAAAAAACCATGTTCATTACCATAAGATCATAGTTCTAATAAAAATATGATTCTGACAATTCTTAAATTAATTCGATCAACCGATCGTATGCTTTTGTCATGACTGCACAGAGGAAACAGATTGATTGATTGAGGAACAGTTCCCAGTACAAACAAAAAATCAACTCAATTAATCAATATTTTACTATAAATATTCAAATTTAATAAATTCAATTATAATTCATTGCTTATATCTGAAATATAATACCCCAGATGTATTTTCAATAACAATAGCTAATCCTTGTAATTTCCAAAATACTCATTTGGTGTTTCCAACCGAATAAAGGTTTAAAGTAATAAACAAATTGCTGAAAGAACTTGACAAGTAAAAATAATTAATATTAAAAATTATAAATTGAACTCAAAATGAACTAATTGGGGAAACTCTTTTAAAACATGTGCAGTGTCTTCTTTAATGCATCAAGAAGCTGTTAAGGTAAGTCTATCAAAATAGTGTCTGTACACTCTAAAACATTACTTCAAATTTTGGATCATATATTGTCTAAAATTGTGTTGAAAATTTCTACTTGTCTAAAACTACATCGATTTTGTAGTTATTTTATTAAAGGAAAAACCTTTCAAATTAAACATATTTAGTCCAAGTGGAAAATATGTAACATAAATTATAATACGGATATGGCTGAATGGTAGATACGTCAGACTATCAGTCAGGGGGTCGCGGTTCAAACCTGCACGCGGCCAATCGCTTTTTTTAGTTAAAACATTTTGTTGAGAAATAATACGTGTGTAATTTTATGACGACAATAATCGGTAAAGTGTTGCCGACTATTATCGACCTAATTTTCAACAAAAGTGTTTTAGAGTGTAGTATGAAGGTTTTATGCATTTTAATATCTTTATAGTAAAAAATACGAGATATATCGGTTATATAGAGCCTCTGAGTAGCATTATGTACACACAGAAAAAAAGGAATGTAAAATCCACATGCCGCAATTTTGATTGCAAATCATATTAAATTTACAAGAAATACTTCGTCGTTTGAGTGTGTTAGTGTTTACTTGCTTTGTTAATTGCTACAATTCGCTGTTTTGCTTAGTTGTGTGACTTGTTGTTGTTTATTCTTACATGTGTCGTCTATGTATACGACAAAAAACCAATTACCAGCGAATATTTACTGCTGCTGGATTAAAATTACCATTGTTTCATATTAATTTTAAACGGAAAATAATTAATCTAACCTTAAATCACCGTTAACACAATTTTGTTATAAACGTTAAGTTTAATTTTCAGTCGACATGACTATAATTTTAATTTCAAATAAGTTTTATATTAAATAATCATTTAAATCATGTTGGATTAAAATGAAATGCATTTTACGTACGATGGTATTTATTTAGTGTATAAGTAAAGAAAAGTTTGAAGCTGTTGTGGCTGCAGTGGTTAGCGCATGGACTATCATGCAGATGGCACGAGTTAAAATCTTGGCTGGGGCAATCAGCTATAACGAAAAGTTCTCTGATGACTATCACGTATGTAAAATAATTACTAAAATAGATACATTAAAGTCATGTTGTTTCAACTTGAAATAACTTTGATTCAACATGATTCTTCGTGTTGTTCCAATATCAAATTCACGTTGTTTCAACTCGAAATTACTTTGATTCAATATGATTTTTCGTATTATTTCAGTATCAACTTCATTTTGATTTAGCTGTACTGGAATATTAAATCAACATGAAATATAGTTAATTCAAAAGGAAAAATTTTCTTTCAAGATTATTGTAAATCATGTTGATTTAACATGAAACACCTATGAAGCAAAATCAGTACCGAAAAATGTTAAGTTAAGCTGGTTTTCGACGATTTTACATGGATATTTTTCTGTGTGTACTCTCATGAGATGGATTGGACTTACAAGCGATAGATTTTTGCTTAATCTGAATTTGGTTTCGCAGTTTAAAGAACGTGTATTTTATATTAATGTGTATTTGATTTTCTATAATTGTTTGGGTTTGCGACTTCAATAAAACATTTACTGCCTGTTCGCCGATGTCGAAGGAGTTCTTTCTTTCGCACAATTACATATAAAACAATAACAAAATTTTTGAATTTGTTTTTGCTTTTAAGTGTAATTTGTGCGAAAGAAAGTACTACTTCGACATCGGCGAACAGGCAGTTAAAATTTAAAAATGTTCACTTTCATTCACAATAAATTTATTATTCGTCAATGAGTCATTCTGTGATATTCAGTTCTCTACATCGAATTTGTCCAGTAGTAGCAATCGAATTATGTGATAGTACACAGAACCAACAAAATTCGATTGGCTACAAATTCGGTTATCACAATGAATCTGTTTTCTCTGTTTAGGTAACGAATGTGATGAGCATAACGGAATAAAATATTACGAATTGGATTTTAGTACCAATTATTGGTATTTGCAACTAAAAGAATTATCTTTCTAAATTTACGTTAAAATAAAGACTATCGGTATTTGCAACTAACTAGTGCTTAATTTTATTATCATATACGACGTTTATACGCAGTGCTTATTTGCAAATAAAAACGTAAAATGCTGCCAAATACTTTTTTATTGTCATTTATTAAATCCCTGAATATTTATCTATTTATTAATATATTTATCTGTTTACATATTATATTTTTATTAACGAACATGTGTAAAGGTAGCAAACGTAACTTCTATTTCAAATTCCATTCTGTTAACGAATTTTATCTGCTGTTGCAACTTATGGGTTAATGGTAATAATTAAGAATATAGTGCTACCACATGAAAATAGTAGTTGTTACACCAGAATTCTATGATAGGTGGTGCAACTGCCAAAATTCGATTGACAACAAATTTGGTTGTCTCAACGAATCAGTTTTCTCTGTGTAAATATGTCAGCATAACTACTGCCATATTACAATATTTTTAGAATGTAATAAAAACTATTGCAATGCTGATGTAACACACTTTAAATATATAAAGCTTTAACATAAAATTAACCATGTCAAAGATACACCAGAAAAAATATTGGTTGGAAAATGGTTAGGCCGAAAAAAATATTAGTTGAATAGAATGTATTTCAGCTAACGCTATCAATTTTCTATGAATCCAAAAAAACAATCCATGCTCATTACCATAAAATCATAATTCTAATAAAGATATGATTCTGGCAATTCTTAAATTGATTCGATCAACCGATCGTATGCTTTGTCATGGCTAAATAACGAATATGATGAGCACAACCGAATAAAGTATTAAGAATTGGATTTTAGTACCAATTATTGGTATTTACAACTAAAATTTTCTTTCTAAATTTACTTTACATTTTATCGGCTATTGCAACTAACTAGTGGTTAATTTTATTATCATTGATACACCTAACTGACTAAACGGTTCGTATTAGCAATTATTTATTAGCTTTCTAGCTTCTTTTCCAATAAGAATTTTATGATAGTTGGTGGAGCTGCCAAAATTCGATTGGCAACAAATTCGGTTGTCTCAACGAATTTATTTTCTCTGTGCATCGTTAAAGTCTTTTGATTTTTTGGCCTTATTAAATAAAAATCTCTTATATTATAAATTTTTATTAACACATTTTAATGTAATTAATTAGCTTCAAAAAAGAACAAGAAAATAAAATTAGTCGGAATTACTTCTCTTTGTGTTTAATAAATATGTAGAGCCAAATAGTTTAATATTATAAATCATTTGAGGTGTGTAGATACGAATATGTGCGTTTTAAGTTTTTTAATCAAAATATTGTTGTAATTTGCATTTTGTTATTAAATAATTTTTTCCGCACGCACAAAAATATTCTTAATATCCATATGAAATAATTTGTTAATTACTCTCTTAATATATTTAAATGTATTTTACATGTTTGATTGTGTTCGTCTACTTAATATAGAAACGAAAAACTATACATTTATTTCTAATATGAAAACTATTTAAATAATAAATCAAAAAAAAAAAAAAAATACACAAAACTTTGGGCAGTCAAATTAAACAGAAAAATTCGACTCAACACGTGGTGTAACATGGAATAACGCGCCTTTTTTTCTCTTAAGCACGGTGGAGGAGTTTCATGGAAAATACAAAGACGCAAAAGGTTTTCAGTAAAAAAAAATTTACTTTTTCTTAATAGCTATTTTTTCTTAAAAGGTACTTTTTCTTAAAAGGTACTTTTTCTTAAAAGGTACTTTTTCTTAAAAGGTACTTTTTCTTAAAAGGTACTTTTTCGTAAAAGGTACTTTTTCTTAAAAGGAACTTTTTCTTAAAAGGTACTTTTTCTTAAAAGGTACTTTTTCTTAAAAGGTACTTTTTCTTAAAAGGTACTTTTTCTTAAAAGGTACTTTTTCTTAAAAGCTACTTTTTCTTAAAAGGTACTTTTTCTTAAAAGGTACTTTTTCTTAAAAGGTACTTTTCTTAAAAGGTACTTTTTCTTAAAAGGCACTTTTTCTTAAAAGGTACTTTTTCTTAAAAGGTACTTTTTCTTAAAAGGTACTTTTTCTTAAAAGGTACTTTTTCTTAAAAGGTACTTTTTCTTAAAAGGTACTTTTTCTTAAAAGGTACTTTTTCTTAAAAGGTACTTTTTCTTAAAAGGTACTTTTCTTAAAAGGTACTTTTTCTTAAAAGGCACTTTTTCTTAAAAGGTACTTTTTCTTAAAAGGTACTTTTTCTTAAAAGGTACTTTTTCTTAAAAGGTACTTTTTCTTAAAAGGTACTTTTTCTTAAAAGGTACTTTTTCTTAAAAGGTACTTTTTCTTAAAAGGTACTTTTTCTTAAAAGGTACTTTTTCTTAAAAGGTACTTTTTCTTAAAAGGTACTCTTTCTTAAAATGTACTTTTTCTTAAAAGGTACTTTTTCTTAAAAGGTACTTTTTCTTAAAAGGTACTTTTTCTTAAAAGGTACTCTTTCTTAAAATGTACTTTTTCTTAAAAGGTACTTTTTCTTAAATCATATTTTTTTAAGCCTTCAGTTTGGCGCTATTTTTGACCAATATTTCCTAACCACTGTAACTTCAAAGGACTTCCAGCAACTCTTACACATACATACATACTAACATACACATTTCTGCAAATTAGAGTCTGTATTAAAACATAAATCAAACATACATAAGCATAAATGTCAAGTCAAACAAAAGTATGACGTGTTTACGGAGTTGTAAGGCTACTGTTTAATGGAATGGGGGATATGATCGAACCACGAAAATACTCTAGACAGTGACCACATTAACACATAAACCAAAACTTAAATACAGATTAATATGTATGTTTTTTATGTTTGAAAATACACTCACTCCAATTAACATTTCACTTCATTCCTTCAGTTATTCAGGTCACAAATATATGTTTAAGATATTTTTTTCAGCCTAAACTCTAAAGAAAGGAACTCGCAGAATGAGAATAGAAATAAAATTATACATTTTATTGCAATTTAATGTTAATATACGATGTGTGCATAAATTTAATTTTTCCCTACATTTACGACATCATCATATTCTACTGCTTTTAAGAGCAGGTCAAGACCACCTTGGGCGTTAAATGTGATTTTTATGTAATTTTTTTTGGTTGTTTGTTTTCGTTTATTATAAAATAAATATTTCAACTACTTGAACTACTTTATTGAGATTTGTATTCATATAAATTTTTTTAAGGTGAGGTGGCGGCCAGCCAGACATTCTTTCATATCAAAATTTCTTATTTAGGCTTGAAACCTGAATGTGCAATGGGAGTATATTTGCTATTGTTGTATTAATTTTATTGGTAATTAAATGCTAATTATTTTTGATTACCTTAATGTTGTTACATACTTCTTTTTTAATGTAATTAAATAATGACTGTGTTTTATTGCAGAATATCATGTAAATATTTCGGCATATTTCGTTATTAATATTTTTGTTGTATAATTTTTTTAGGCGTAGTTTTTGGCTTTGTAAATGCTTAGTATGGGCATATTTTAGAATATTAATAATATTTAAACCATACATATCCTTTTTATTAATTATGCTATTTGTGTGGTTTTAGTTGATATCATATACTCGCATATATAAAAATATTTCTTAATTAATTAAGTTTTTAGTAACTAGAAGAATGGCAAGAATAGCCATTTAAAGCAAGATAATAATGAATTTTTAATCTTTGTTCTGAAATTTGAATTAATACTAAATGAGTCTTATATAGAACGCTATTCGGCAAACTCAGTCGCTTTATGTGTATGTGTTTTGCGCTTTAGAAGTTAGTAACGATGGATATTTTTGGCGAAAAATGGGCTGTTCACATATAACGTAACGCTTTTAGGGGGAAGAGGCTAAAGATTTGTTACGGAGTTGATTATTCTAGCTAAAATGTTATTTTTTTCATTTTCCTATAACCTAAAAAAATTTTTTTCTTACCTAATTTTGGGTTGGTGAACACGAATATGCCATTAATTTATATATCTTAAGCATCGTTTTTTGCAGTTTTTTACATATTTCCAAAAATCTTAATAACTGTTTATCGTTGCATAGATATCTCTTTCCTCTTTCAGCCAATATTTAAACAATGTTGAGCGGATAAAAATTTATTGAGTTACAGGCCTTAGGATTTTATAAATTTGAATTTTTACTTTACTTTTTTCAAAATTCACCATTTTAAGTCGCTCCATTACGGAAAAAAACTATATAATTTAACATTGTTTTTGACCCATATTTTGAAAAAAATTGGTTCCAAACGTAGTTAGTCTGAAATTGTTAACATCGGACAAAAAATGAGGAAGTTACAACAAATTTAGTCTTACACGTCCGATTTTGAGTTTAACAAGTTTTTACTTATAAGTCCAAAATTCGACAATAAAATAGTATTTAAGATAAGCAAACATTGTTTCTAAATCTGCACAGTAGTTTCAGCGATATCGTTAAAGTTTGAGCCAGAAAAATAAAATTTTATAAAGTTTTTTAACATTTTTGTTTTTAAAACTTCATAACATATAAAAATATACAATAACGAACCAGTTTTTTGCCCAGTAGCATGTAGCTTAATATATTACTAAAGAAATGAGCCATTTTTTTTAAAATTAGTGCACACTTTAGATTTGATTCACAACTTAGTGAGAGAACTGAATTAATAAAAATGAAATTTTCATACAACGGCAATTTTTTAATTTTTTTTTGTGTTGTATGGAAATTAATATTTTTATCAATTCAGTTCTCCCACTAAATTGTGAATAAAATCAAAAGTTGTGCTCCAATTTCAATGAAAAATTTAATTGATAAGGTTTGTAGCCTTATATTACGAAAGAATTGGGATTGATTTTTATTCCAAGAAACTAGGAAACTAGCAGAACAGATCTACCGGACAAGTGGTGATAAGCAAGATACACATGAGCACTGATGATGGAAGTGTGCGGCTTCCGACCATAGTGCTGCTATGTTCTGCTGTGTATGTTGAAAAATTAAATTAGCCTTGTGTTCGACGATTTTAACATGACATTTTCCTGTGTTTATACAAGAATTGCTTAGACTGCGTTTACATTGTGCGATTTTTGTCGCTGCAATTCTTACTAAGTAGGCAAGAGCGGTGAGAGGAATTCAAAAGAGTGCACGTATGCTTGTACTCTTGAGATTCTTTTTGTTCTCTAATTCATAACATAAAACTGCGCGCACACATACATGTATAAATTGTAAGAGTTGCAGCAACAAAAGTTGCACAA
The DNA here is from genome assembly GCA_956483635.1 of Panzeria rudis. Classification (NCBI taxonomy): domain Eukaryota; kingdom Metazoa; phylum Arthropoda; class Insecta; order Diptera; family Tachinidae; genus Panzeria; species Panzeria rudis. Next base: position 116,892,909 of record OY101449.1, on the reverse strand, counting down.
AGTAAACGCAAATGCAATTTCAAAGAAGAAACGGCAAAAATTGCAACGATAAAAATCGTACAATGTAGACGCAGACTTATTTAAAAGTATTATATTAAGCAAAACTATTCTACTATGCATTCGAATAATTTTTATTCGAATAACCACTCGAATAACCTAAGGTCAGTCATAGGTTAGGTTAGGTTGTACAGGTTGTCAGTCTAAAGGCTAAGACCAGCCCAGTTGGGTCCTTATATGTCCCGTTGTGTTACCTGAAGTGGGGACGTGAAGATAGGTAAAACCCCTTCTATGTTTCCCCATTCGGGTTAGTGTTGAACCAACCCTGATCGGATCGCATGAACGAATTTATCCGTCTAATATCGCAGTTTGATAAGGCTGCTAGATCCTGAAGCAGCGGGCTGCCCAGTGAAGCCACCCTTTGCTCAGAGAGAGCGGGGCAGAGACAGAAGAGGTGCTCTACATTTTCTTCCTCCTCCTCATCATGACAACTTCTACAGAAGTGTGCGTATTTGCCCGCGAGGCGTCCCCTACAGGATTGCAGAGCTACTACAATCGTATTGGGACAATATTAGTCTCGAAGTCGAGCAGGTGACCTCGTTCGACCATCTGGGCTGCGCGATCCCAAATAGTTCATGCTGAATATGAGACTTGCAGCAGTTTAGCGGTACGCCAACCATTTGATCCGTGTCTCGACTGTGCGTTGGAGCCCCAGATTTGGCTAGTTCGTCCGCAGCAATATTTCCGGGCACATTGTGGTGCCCTGGGACCCAGAGTATCTCTTGGTTTGAATGTCTCGTTATCTCGTTTAGAGACATCCGGCATTCATACACCAAGTTGGATGTTGTTTAAACACCTGATAGAAACTTTGTGGATATCCTCATTGTATATCCTATAGTACTTCATACAGTTAGCTGCTCTTTTTATTGCTGATATATCAACTTGTAGCATGCTACATTTATCCTGTAGCTTAAACCTTAAAGTCAGCCATAGAAGTGTGATGATATATTGATTCTATGGAAGAAATTAACATGATTTTGTACGCAATATCGTAAAAAAATTTTAGAAATCTCTAACAAACTTGTTCGACAATACCCAGCAAAAACTTAGCTTACTGATAGGCAAAAAAGTACATGGGGATTTAAGTCGTAACTACTGACTATTTGACTCGATAACTATTTATTTTTGTTTTAGAATTCCATAAAGAAATAAGGGGCACCCTTTATAAATGTATTTACATTATCACAGCAATTAACTAATTGTTATTTGGCTTACTTGAAGCTAACAAATAAGTAGTCAAATAAACAAATTAAAATTAAAAAAAATTTACACACATTATGTTTTATTTATACTTTTTCAATTTTATTTTATTTATTTATTTTTATTTTTTGACCCACCTGGGATATGAACCTGTCCTCGTTCAGATATGAAGACAATAACTTTATCCACTCAGCTATTGTTGACTTATAAGTTTAAGCGAAAAAAAATTAATTTTCACCTACAAACAGATGTTGAATTAAAAATTGGTTGTCTACTTACTTTATTAAAGCATATCAACAAACTGTAACTACTTTCAGATAATGATAAAAATACGTCCTAATTTTATTAAAAACTACACTCTAAAACACTTTTGCTGAAAATAAGGTCGATAATAGCCGGCAACACTTTACCTATTATTATCGACCTAAAATTACACACGCATTATTTTTGAACAAAATGTTTTTACTAAAAAAAAGCGATTGGCTGCGTGCAGGTTTGAGCCGCGACCTCCTGACTGATAGTCTGACGTGTCTACCATTCAGCCATAGCTGTATCATACTTTATTTTAAATTTTTTCCACTTGGACTAAATATGTTTAATTTGAAAGGTTTTTTCTTTAATAAAATAACTACAAAATCGATGCAATTTTAGACAAGGAGAAATTTTCAACACAAATTTAGACAATTGAAGTAATGTTGTAGAATATAAGTAGTACTTCTAATTTGAAGCATAGTAATAAGATAAATAAGTACCACTTATTACTTTGTAACCCATTAATAAAGTACTACCGATTACAAACATTACAAAAGTTTTTGCTGGGTAATACGACTGAAAAGTTGGACTTTGTACAAAACTCTCTTATACTACATATTGCAATAGTTCTGTGAATTTCGTTTCTCATATGATTTTCGCACCACTTTTTAACCGAATTCGCATGCGTATTCGGACATTTGAACTCTGACCGATTTAGTCAAAACATGTATTCAATTCTAATTTTAATTGCTGTAATAATGTAATTAATTATTTAGCTTTTTAAAGTTAATTTTTTTTCAAAGTTCTTTTCTTAAACAAATGTCGGCCCTTTTTATGTTTGAAAACAATCAAAAGAAGAGAAATCAACATGAAAGAAGACCTTAAATATTTTGTTAATTTATTACAAGTTAAACGGGTTTGTGTTGCTGTTATCTGCCATTTTGAAAAATAAATACATGATAAAAAACAACAAATTTGTTTTTGCTTTTGTTGACTCATTGGATCAGTTTATTGTTGTTGACTTTTGCACTAACACATGTACATTGTGTGCAAAAACAAAACTGATCAGGAATGCGTGTGCATGTTAATAGGCTTGTATGGATAAAACAAATTGCATTTATTGTTGTTGTTGCTGGTGTTGTTTTCATTCAGACTTGTATGGAGGTGTGTGGCTTTTGCTGGAAATGCAAAAAATGGCGAAAAGAAAATGGCGTTAGTTTAAATAAATGGCTTACTTATAGTAAATCAATGATTAGTTTAAAATTTAGTTAAACTCTTTAAAAAATTTTAATTTGAAAAAAATTAATGCTCATGTTTCGTAAAAACTTCCAAGTCATTTGCTAAAAGGAAATTGAAAATATTATAAAAAAAACTCATTGTCGTTACTGCTGAGATAAATAAATTATTTTATTCATTACCAAAAAAATATGTAATGCTAAATAGAAAATAAATTTTTTACGAGTTTCTTTTTAAAGCCTACTTACAACCTACATATTCATCTGTAAGTCAATATGCTGCCTTGCCTGGCTGGCCCTGCTTAATGTAATTCACTAAGAAATGGCATTAAATTGCATGTCATCTACAAGTATGGGCACAAGGGTGTTTGTTCTAATTTCGGGGAGTTTATTCTTTCTTTTTTTTTTACAAAAAAAATTGATTTTGAAAATGGGAATAGTAGTAATAACTAGAGAAGTTCAAAGTAGTGGCGTCTTTTTAGCATTAATATTATATTAAAGAGATGATGTGAAAAAAGCAAAAAATAAAAACAGGCAACAAACAAAACTTATCAGTTTAATGGCCAAGTGGCGTCTTTTGATGACGTTTAAGAAATTAAATAAACGAAATCAAAGGGAACTACAAACAACAACAAAAACATCTTATGAAATGTGACAAAAACACAAGAAGACAGCTCAACAATACATACACACACGCACACGGCAACACCCAGTTGGCCGGATTGCCTTGCACTACATTGTCGCCGACGATACTTGTACGAGTTGTCCTGTGTCGATTAGGTTTTTTAATCGACAATTTAAAAGTGATCGTCGTTCACGGCAATCTGAGCGACAAATTCTGGCATGCTGTCCTCTATTAAATACTTTTGACGACAAGATGAGTGACAATGTCTTACGTTTTGTCCTCAATCAAACCTACTTGAGCAAAATATTACTTCTCAATCCAACTTTGTTGAGGAAAATATGAGCGGAAATATATTACATTTTGCTCTTAATCGAAATTTGTCGAGGACAATATGCGCGACAGTGGCTTACATTTTTTCTTCAGCAACATTGTGAAGGACAAATTGAGCGACGATTTCTTTATTTTTGTCCTCAATCTAACTTTGTTGAGGACAATATGAGCGACAATGTCTTCATCAATGTCTTCATCTCACATTTTGTCCCCAAGCCAACTTTGTTGAGTACACTATTAGCGACAGTGTCTTACGTGTTCTCTTCAGCAACATTGTGAAGGACAAGACGAGCGACAATGTCTTACATTTTGTCCTCAATTCAACTTTGTTGTGAACAATATGAACGACAGTGTCTTACATTTTATTTTAAGTAACATTGTGGAGGAGAAGATGAGGGACAATTTCTTTAAGTTTGTCTTCAATCCAACTTTCTTGTATACAATTGAGCGGCAATATCTTACATGTTGTCCTCAATTAAACTTTGTCGAGGACAATATTAGCGAGAGTGTCTTATATTTTGTCTTCAGTGAAATTGTAGAGGACTAGATAAGCGACATTGCCTTACATTTTCTCCTCAATCCAACTTTGTTAAGGAAAAAATGAGCGACAACGTCTTATGTTTAGTCTTCAATTAAACAAACGAATATGTTCGACTCTTGCTGTCGATGTGTTAGGAGAAATCATATAATCATATAGCCCCAGTTTGAATCCCAGCTAAGTCAGTCAATTATTTAAATGAAACGAAAACTGAAAACTAAGAAAAAAGTTAAATTTGTGTGTTAAAAATATTAAACAAATTCCGTTATATGATTAAATAGACGACAAAGTCATTGACGACTTAATGGCAAGACTTTTTTTATTTAATCATTGACGGTAAAGTGGGCGACATTATCGTTTATTTAATCATTGACGACAAGATAGTGAACAATGTCGCTTATGCAATCATTGACGAAAAGACAAACGACATTGTGACTTATATAATCGTTGGGGACAATATAGGCGACAATGTCGTTCACGTATTAACATTAGTGAAACGTACACGCTTTGCGCGACATTTGTTCAAAAACGTCTTTGATGATTTGTTGCGGCTGTCCAGCATTTGTCGTCTAGAATTTAACATTTTCGTCCACCCGTCGTTGATTGTGTCTTAAAAACGTGGCCAACTGGGCACTTATTATTTAACTAGCACGCACATACACGCACAATCATGTTTTTAGGAATTTTTATGAAAATAAAGGAAGTCAAGACAAATAAAAGTAAATAAACAGATAGAAAAATACTTTCATACATAATACTGATATACAACCTGAAAGGACCTTTTAAGGTAATGAAACAGATCAAAAATATTTTTCAATTAATTAATTAATACATTTTGTGAACAGAAAAGTTTTTAAGCGTCTGTGATTTTCGTATGAAGAAGATCTTAATTATTTTTAAGCTCGTTCCATAAAATTTTTTACATTTAACGTCTAAGCTGTTAAAAAATGAAATGTGTTATACCATCAACACTACTTTACGATATTGTTTTGGAATTTCTAAAATTTGTATTGCATTTTGTAAGGTAATTAGTATGTGCTAAGCACGAAAAAAATTTTATTTTTATAACGGCAGTTTTGTGCTATTTAAGGCGCCATCCAGAGTCATTAAAACAATGGTTTTTAAATTACGCGTCGATCGAAAAAGAAATGGCTGTGTTACAGTGGATCGAAGTTAAATTGTAATGACATATTTAATAATTTTTACAAATTGCTCTCATTTCAGAAGCTGTTCCAGTTAAGAAATTTTCAACTTTTTGTCATAATCTCAAAAAAGTGTTGTATTCTAAGCTAATTTCGAGTCGCTGAACACGAATATGACATTAATTTAATTTTCTTCAGACATTCGTGAAAAATTTGTTTTTCGGCATTTTTTATCTATTTCAAAAAATCTTGAGAACCGTTTATCTAAATTATAAAAATTTTGCACTGTTACATTGAAATGTCTTTCTTTTGCCTGCCAATATATAAAGGGTGTTAACCGGACCAAAATTAAATAAGTTACATGCCTTAAGATTTGAAAAAATATGATTTTTTTATAAATTCACCATTTTAAGTCGTTGCATTAAGGCGCTATTTATCCACTTTTACTTAACACAAGTTTTGCTGTTTTTATAACTACAACCCCTCCCCCCCTTAGGGGTGTTTTTAAAATTATCTGTATAAATTGTCTAATCCGTAGCAAATTTTCGACCCCCACCACCGAGCGTTACGTAATATGTGAATAGCAAGCACATAATGCAAAAAAAAGCAAAAATATTTTTTTGACGCACATCTTAATCGTAGTACACGTAAAATTCAAATTCGGATACTTTCTCCAAATATTTTGTAACTTCCTCGTTTTTTTCCGATGTTAAAAATGTTGCATCTAATAAGTTTTTGGAAAAAATTTGCTTCATAACATTTTAGATTTTTTTTCCCCTTATTGGGGCGACTTAAAATGGTGAATTTTGGAAAAAATAACAGGTTTTCATATATTAAGGCCTGTAACTCAATGAACTTTGATGCGATCATTACAGTATATGTATTCTCTGAAAGGACAACAACATATCTATGCGACAGTGCAAAATTTGTTTAATTCCAATGAACAGTTCTCAAGAATTTTGGAAATAAATAAAAATAAAAAAAGATGGATGAAAAATACATTTTTCGCAAATCTCTTAAGACGGTCCTTAAGAAAACTATATATGAATGTCATATTCGTCTTCAAGAAACCCAAATTAGCTTAAAAACATCTCTTCTTTCAGATTCACTTATTTTGTAATTTAGTGTACACAGAAAAAATTATCACCAACAAATTTTGAAACAAAAGTTTGTCTAATAATAAATTCTGTTTTCAGTAAATGTTCTTTAGATAATCTATGAATTGTTTGTTTGTCTCTTATTTAGAACGCAAACACCAAAAACAACAAGAAAAACTGTGCTGTAAAAAAAACAACACCGATGACGACATAAACACAAATAACAACAACAATGATAGAAAAAGGAGTGCGATTGTACCAAGTTTGTTTATTGAAGATTTTTGAGTGAATCAATTAGTTAATGTCGTTGCGTTAATTCTCATTCATTCTTTTAGAGTCTTTAGATAAACATTCAGACTTGAACGCATTTAACAAAGTGAAATTTCATAAATGCTTAATGCATGATGATGATAACCCAGACAACAATTTTGTTTGATATAAATAAAAAAATCCACTAAATATTTTTGTTTAATTAGGTAAACAATTTTTTTTAGTATTTGTTAGTATTTCTATACTAATTGCTTTATAAATTCTGACAAAAATATTGTTTGATATTATTCAGAAAGTCCAGTAAATCTTTTTGTTTGATTTAGTAAATTATTTTGTTTACAATTTGTAAATATTTTTAGACAAATTGTTTTATAGATTTAAGCAATTTGTTCATTAAAAATAAACACGATTTTTTCATTGAAATTTTAGAGATATTTTTGTCTATATTTACAAATTTGCTTGTAGGCCCGTTCCTAGACAAAATATTTACTATTTCATTGAATTCTTTTACAGAAAATAAAATTTAGTTTTTTCTGTGTAATAGACCGAAATGGTATAAAAACTAAAAATGTTATAATGGAAAAACGAGCGCATTGGCATTTAAATTTACTATCAGATAATAGCAATAACAACTAGAAACTTCAGCAACACATACATATCCTTGACCAAAACTACTGGCGTTCTTAAAAAACTTTTCGTACTGCAATCGCAACTTCGTTTATTGCACTACATTAACGAAATGAAATCAAAAGTTATTGGCATGTTTACTTGTTCGTACTTTTGATTGTATAACTGTTTAAATTTCTTGTCCTTTTCTGTGTGTGAATGTATTTTCAGTTTTTGTATAAGAGTGTTTAAAGGAAACTTAATTTTCTAAAGTATTTGTTAATAATTAAGCCTATAAATCATGGAATATTAAGATCGAAAATTGACCAAGTGGAACATCATGGTACATACTTAATTTGCTATAGATAAATTTGAAAATTTTTTTTTAGATAAATTTGAGAAACTCCATGGGCGTTTTTTTATTAAGCGATTGATTTAGAATTTCGTACAAAAATTCGCCATTTTCGTCCAATGCTGGATGTAGGGTGCATGATTTAATCGTTTAAAAATTTCAACTGCAGTTATTTTTCACCGACTTAAAAAAAAGGAGAAATGTTATCAATTCGTCATGAATTTCTTTTTTATGTATGTTCCCTCAAAACTCCGCCATTTATGAACCGATTTCGGATTTTTTTCTCTATTCAAAAGGATGTACTTCCAGATTGGTCCCGGTGAAAAGTGGGCGGGGTCATGACCGTACAAAGTTAATACACATTCGTTTTCTACTACTTAATTCTACTCAACCGATTCTTAAAAAACTTTACATACACGTTAAGCTTCTGTTTAAATACTACATCAGTATCAAAAAAGTGGGCTGTGCCACGCCCATGCAAAGTAAATATTCTTTTTCAACAGCTTCTACTAAACCGATTCTTATGAAACTTTGCATACACCGTTAGTTGTCGTTACAATACAGAATTCTGTTTAGAAAAGTGGGCGGTGCCACGCCCCAGAAAAGTTAATAATAATTTTAAGTACTTCTATTTGGCAGATTCTTATGAAACATTGCTTACAGATTTAGTTATCGTTACATTACAACATTGTGGTTTGAAAAGTGGGCAGTGCCACGCCTATGAGAAGTAAATATTTATTTTAATTACTTCTACTTATCTGACTCTTATGAGACTTCGCACAGACAATTAGTTCTCGTACAATTACATGATGATAAAATATGGGGGCGGTGACTTTGAATCATTTTTACGACTACATGAATTGAGATAACTAAAAAATGTTTTTCTGCATGTTGTGTTAAAAATCATAATATATTTTTTTGGAAAATTCAAAATTTTAAAAATTCAAAGCCAAATTTCTCTCAAAATATTAAAGACATCTAAATAAAAAATTGTATTTTCTATATCTATTTAAAAAATGTACACCAAGTTTAAACTCATTAAAATCGGATATTTGTAAAAATTATGAGACCGGCAAAGTTTTGTAGCTCAACGTCTGTTTCAACAGCGTGGTACGAATTTAGTTATACTTAAAGCTTAGGTCCTTCTCTATGATTTTTACATACATCGTTTTGTAGACGGATCACAATTTTCAAAGATACAGATTTATTAAAAATTTTTTCAAATTGGAACCACTGTGCGCCGTTTCAATATAAGAATATGCAAATTAGCATCCCCTGAAATTCGTCCCATGCGCAAATTTTAAAAATACCGATACATGTATAGTTTTTTAGTGCATTCTACCAGAAGTAGCCGTTAGAAACATATTATATTTTTCTATTTTTGTACAGTGTTATCAGTTTCTAATTAAATTAAATAAATGAACTCTGGGCCATTCTTGTTTCCTATACCGCTAACAAAGCTATAAGGCCATGAGTTGTCATGAGCTGTGTTCAGTGAAGAAATTTGGCGCTCATAATAAACTGATATTATGCTAGATGTCTGGTCATGAAGGCCATGCTGGAAAGGAGCAGGCTGAGTGCATAGCGAACAGAGGAGCCCAACGTAGAGTTATAGGACTGGGCCCCGTCTTTGCTATATCATGTGGATATGTCAAATAGAACAACGGTTTCGGGGGTCAGATGGCGCTTGCTGGCCATTAGAAAGCCTTTTACGGTCTCAAACAAGCAAAATGGTTTGTTGTTATGTTATCCTAAAACAAATCCCAAATGTAACTGCTACTGAACAAGACTGACCTTAGATTACTAACGTGGTATTTATTATTAGTGAGTCTCTTTTTTTTTGTTTGACCATAGTATTTTTGTCATTCGTTACCCCCCTGTAGGACGATATTATTTCTATATTATATCACCTCGTTTTAATTGCTTAGCACTTCTTTAAAACAAAGCCAACGATTTTTTAAATAAACTAAGTTGCTTTAAGATTAATTCCTTGTACTTTCCCCTTGTCTTTCACCGCTTTCGCAATAGCAAAGTTTACTTTGCAAAGTTTCAATTCAGCCGTTAGAAAGACAGAGAGAGGAACACTTCAACTCTCTGTCTTCCTACCGGCTAAATTAAAATTTTGCAAAGTAAACTTTGCTAATGCAAAAGCGGTGTTTGCTGCTTCTGCATACCGTTTATCGTCTAGCTTAAATTTTGCTCTATAACGTCATATCTGCTCTCGTTAATTTAGTTTTATTCTCCTGTAAAGCCCAATAACAATAACAAGAACATTAAAATCACATATTAAGCGAATGCCACACAGGTCAAAGTTCAGCTTCAATATATGTGTTTGTGTGCGTTTGTATATACGGAGGGGAATTACTGAAGAATATCAAAATGCTTTTGATTTTCTTAACAAACAACAAAAGCACATATATTGATGCTAAAATATTGATCCGTCTAGCACCCGCATTAGAAACTGCTACAATAAGATCCATACATATGGACAAGTCACGAATTACAATTTTTGGTTCATATTTTTTTTTCTTTATAATCAAATCTTAAGCAAATATTCTAATATAATTCAAGTATTTACGACTCAAATTATTACAATTGAGGTACAATTTCTTATTTTCGAAAAAATTTTTTCTTTTATTCACTACTGGCCCGAATTTTTCAGATAAATATTCAAGTAACGAATGACGATTTCTTAGCAAATTGATAAAGCTCATGCTGTACATTTTTCAATAAACACTTAAATTTCACATTTATAAAATAATGTTTTTTACCTTGCAGTTATTAATCAGAGTTTTAATTAATTTATTGATTTATTTAATAGTATTTAATATTTAAAAAAAAGTCAAGAATAACAAACAACTTGTAGACATACCATGTGAAACTGCTTAGTATGAATTGGCTTTACGTTTTATGAAGTTAAAAGAAGTTAGCAACCGCGAAAAATTAGAAGCAATACAAAGATATTGTAAAACTCGAAATAAAATTTTTTTTATTATCAAGGTTTTGTATTTATTTATAGTAATGCAAAATATCTAAAAAAAAACAAATGAAAAATCTCAATGGATGCTGCTAATATCTAAAAGAGATAAGTATAGAGTTGAACTAAGAAAACGAAGAGCACTTGAGAAGGAAAGCTAACATTCAATATAAAAAACTATTTTATTTCTTACTTTATCGTTTGGAAAATCGAAAGTATCACGATCAATTGAATTTTACAAAAGTTACAATAGTCTGCTATTTTTAATATTTTAAGATCAGTAAGTTAAAAAAATACAATTAGAGAAAAATTTTTAAATTTACCAACTTTTTTTTCTAATGTTTTTGAAAAAAAACTTACTTAAGCCTGTCATGGATTATGCAATATTAAATGGCTTGTTCGTTTGTTTGTTAACTTATTTATTCGTTTTTTGGTTAATAGGTTTGCTTAGCATCATAAGAGGCATATGACAAATTTTTATTGACTTAAAGATTTGTTTGTTGGCGCCAAAAGTCTCCTAAAATCGACTTTTACTTTCAACTTAATTTTTTATTTTTTTGCTTCATCTAATACATTTTGCACAAGTTGCAAAGTTTTCGGAAAAACAACAGCTTCAACAAGAAGAAACCACTATAAACCTAAAAAAGATAAAAGAAATTCACAATTTCAAAGTAACTTAAACATTATTTAGAGATGAGCAAAATAATAGCATATTTTTAGATATATAAGATTTTTTTAAAGAGATTAAAGGCAAAGAGTTTAACACTGAAAAAAATTTCTTCAATCCTTAATACAATGAATGTTTCGTAATAAAATATGAAAAATAAATAATATGTATAAAAAATCGATTGGACAACAATTTTGGAGTACATAGCTACAATATAACACCTTTTTAATCGACTTCAAAAAAGGAGAAGGCTATCAATTCGTGTGTATTTTGTTATTTTTTTAGGTTTGTACACTCATAACTCTGTCATTTGTGAACAGATTTTCAAAATTCTTTTTTTTATTTGAAAGAGTTTGCCTGAAGTTAGGACCCTTAATTTTTTTTCGAGAATCGGAGGGGGAAATTTGTTCACCCCTTCTGTAACTCTTTGATTTGTGAACCGATTTTCAAAACTCTTTTTTGTATGAAAGGGTTTGCCTGAGGTTAGGACCCTTAATTTTTTTCCAAAATCGTTGGGGAAATTTTCTGTCCACTCTTCTCCCACCAACCACGCATAGCTCTGTAATTTGTGGATCGTTTTTCAAAATTGTTTATTTTTTCGAAAGGGTTTGCAGCTTCGTTCCATAATTTGTTTCGAAAATCCGTGGAAAAATTTTTTATCGCATGACTCCTCCATTTATGTACCGAATCTAAAAATTATTATTTATTAAATGGGTTTGATTGCAGTTTGGTTCCATATTTTTTTTATGTCGGTGGGGAAATTTGCTCTCCCCGAAATATTGATTATCGTAAACTCCTCCATTTATGGACCGATTTCGAATTTTTTTTGGAAAGGGGTTGCTTGCAGTTTGGTCGCATAATTTTTCTACGAAAATCGGTGGGGCATATTCTCCCCGCCTTCACCCGAAATATTGATTATCGCACAACTCTTCATTTGTATACCGATTTAAAAAAAATTTTATATGAAATGGCATGAAAGGTTTCCCTCTTTCTTTTGAAGTCGGTTTTTTGCCAGAAATACTTTAGAAAATTTTCGATACCGATATCTCTCGAATAAATCACTTGATTTTAATGAAATTTTCAACAATACACGTAGTTTTTAAGATTGACAAAAATATTGTTACGACTGGTTCAATGGTTGAAAACTTATCAGCAGTTTACGTAATTAGATACACATACTCACACACACACTCAAGTTTTTCTATCACGTACCGAATTTTTGTAATGGGCGTGAGTAATATTTCCACTAGGCACATCAGTATATTTCAGCCTAACTTAAGAACAGTATGACCAATTTCAATCAGCGGTACGCCAAAATATGCATGATAATATTAGCTTCAAACTTTATAAGTATAGATTTTCGATTTGATCAACGATTTCGAAGTGGCTCAAAAATTACACTCAAAGTAAAATGGTGAGTATATCTAACCAATATAAATAGTTAACATACTGTTAATGTCAATTGTTGTTGCAAGTTTTATGAAATAGCAATTTTAATTGGTTAAAATAACTCTTTAAAGTTGAAAGCCATTTCATGTCTATGATTACTTTGTGCTATCGTTATTCAACAAGATGATTTAGCTGAGATGGTAAAGGGTTCCGGTTTCTAAATATGGGAACCTAAGTTCAAGACCGAAATATTACATTTTATTGAATTGTAAAATACAAATTTGGGTAAAACAACGTTTGAAAATTAAAATTATTTTTGTTGGCTAAAATTACTAATATAATTTTTTAACAACTTTTGTGCTTAAAATTACCAATTTTTATGGTTAAAGCACCATTTGAAAATAATAACGAAAATAGGTATTTTTCAAAAATTACTGTATTTAAAACAAGCAAGTTCACAAACATAAGCAAAGTTGTGAGAACCTAAGTTCAAGACCAAAAAATTACAAACAAAAAACGTTTTTTTTATATATTTTACTTACTGCTAAAGCCTTGGCAGGAATCGAACATGTAACATTCTCGCTAGTAGCTTTATATACTATCAATTAAACTACATTTACATTGGTTGATTTTACTGTATTTTATGGGTTGGCGAAATTCTAGCCTCTAAAATTGGTTAGATTTACCAATATTTTATTTTATTAAAATTAAAAAAAAAAAGATTTTCTTTCTAAAAAAAAATATAAAAACTTAAGACTCAGTTCAGGATCTTACGAACAAAATAAGACATAAATTATAAAAATAAATAATATATATGAATAAATAATATATAAATATTGATTTTATTAGCAATTAAGTGAATAAATCAAGACATATAAAAGGTACTTTCAATACTAAATTAATTTTTGATAATTAAGTTATGAGCTTAGTCGAACTGTATGGGTTTATATCCAAAGAAATTTTAATTATTTTGGCTTAAGTTCGATTTTAATTTAATTTTTCAATTAAAATATATTTTTATTTAGAGATAAATGTGAAGCTTGTAGACAAAGAAAAATTTGAGTGCGTGGAGGGTTGAACTGACGTTCGACTAAACTCATAACTTAATTGTTAAACTGTAAAGGCACCTAGCAAAAGGAAGTACATATTCATATAAAACTGAACAAACAAACATTCACACACACTAGTACTTGTAATTATCAATGATAATTCATACTAGAATAGAGAAGTAATAAAAAGAAGATTAATACAAGACAAAGAAAAACTGAATATCAATAACTATCAAATGAAATACAGCTCTAAGACTGACAGTATGAATTAATTAAAAGTAGATGATATTCAGCTCTTGACTGCAAACTCCCGACTTTGGTCGAGTGGTCTAAGCGGTAATGAGATTAGCGGGAGCTATCGAAACATCAGTTCAACACTCCACGCAGTCAAAATTTTCTTTATCAACATGCTTCACATTTATCTCTATACAAAAATATAATTTAATTGAAAAATTAAATTAAAACCGAACTTAAGCCAAAATAATTAAGTTTTGATTTGGAAAAAATTGTTATTCACTTAATTGCTAATAAAATCAAAATTTCTTCATCGAGTTTTAATTATTTATGGCACATTTTGTTCGTAAGTGCTTAAGAACAACAATTAACGGATAAAGTTTTTGCAGTCTTACATTTTTTTTTGAGTTTTAAGAGAGAAATTTTTTTTATTTAGCATGAAAAGGCACTTTTTTCGATACTAGTTTGTGAATATCTCCGAAAACGTTGATCAAATCAACAATTTCTATTAATTATTTTATAATATTATTATCTGCTTATCGAAATCGGGCATACCGTTCTCCAGTTAGGTTGAAATAGACTTATTTACACAGAAAATTTTCATAATAAGATTATCGAAAACAAGGCTAATTTAGGTTAATTTTTAGGTAAAGGCTTTGATTCATAGGCGTTTCATGCTAATTCAACATGATTTTACAATAACTTTACAAGAACAAAATCAAAATGATGTTAATACAGAAATAATGCAAAGAATCATACTGAATCAAAGTTATTTCCAGTAGAAACAATGTCAATGTGATATTGAAATAATAAGACAAATTAAGTTGAATCAAAGTTATTTCAAGTAGAAACAACGTCAATTTGATACTGCAATAACACAAAGAATCATTTGGAAACAAAGTTATTTCGGGTTAAAACAATGTGTACTTTATACTGAAATAATTCGAAGAAAGTTATTTTAAGTTAAAACAACGTGAATGTCATACTGAATCAACACGAAGAATCATGTTGAATCAAAGTTATTCCAAGTTAAAACAAAGTGAATTTGATACTGAAACAACACAAAGACTCTAGTTGAGTTAAAGCTATTTTAAGTTGGAGTAACACGATTTTATAATTTCCATTTTGTTAATTATTTTACTTAAGTGATGTGTTTTAGCATAGGTATCAGAGAACTTTGAGTAGCAGTTGGCTGTTCCAGCCAAGATTTGAACTCGGGAGACTTGCTTGGTAGTCAACACGCTAACCACTGTAGCCACAATATACTTTAGATATACACTAATATAAATACCACCATAAGTAACATGAATTTCATTTTAATTCAACATGATTTAATTGATGATTTAACATAAAGTTTATTTAAATTTGAAATTATAGTCATGTTGATTTAATATGAAATGTAACAGTGTTAACAATGTAGCTTTAACTGTAAAAAATATTAAATCAAATAGATTTAGGGTTAGATTAATTATTTTGCATTTAAAATTAATATGAAACAATGGTAATTTTAAATCAGCAACAGGAAATTTTCGCTGGTAATATGAATTTTGTCGACCATTTGTCGGCTTTTTATATTTACACAACACGAAAATCATAATAAACAACAACAATTCACGCAACTGACCAAAAAATTGAATTGTAGCTACACTCTAAAACACATTTGTTGAAAATTAGTTCGATAATAGTCGACAAAACTTTACCGATTATAATCGACCTAAAAATTACACACGCATTATTTTTGTTGATTTTGAACATAATATTTTTACTAAAAATAGCGATTGGCTGCGTGCAGGTTCGAACGCCAACCTCGTGATTGATAGTCTGACGTATCTACCATTCAGCCATAGCCGTATTACTAAATATGTTTAATTTGAAAGTTTTTTTCTTTAATAAAATAACTACAAAATCGATGCAATTTTAGACAAGAAGAAATTTTCAATACAAATTTAAACAATATATGATTCTAGACTTGAAGTAATGTTTTAGAGTGTATGGACAAAGCAAATAAACATCAACCCACTTCAACAACAAATTATATCTTATAAATTTAATATGTTTACCAGTCAAAATTGCGACATGTTGATTTTACATTGGTATTTTTTGCTGTGTGTAGTAGAAATGTTAGTCATGCCCATTAAACAAAACTGTAAGTGATAAAAAATCTGAAAATGGATTTTAAGCGAACGCATAAAGATCTTTATATTCCACATATTTTTATTTAAAAGACATAAAAAATAAGCAGAGTTCAGCAATTTAATTAAAGAACATTGTATGTATTTAACCAACACTGCTATAGCTGTAGCCCCAGCTGTATGGTCATAAATAAATAAAAACAAACTGAACAAAACACATAAAAAATTATCCTTAACAAAAAAATAAAATAAAAATAATATTGTAAACGTGTGTGTGAGTGTCTGCCTGTACATACCCAGGAAACAATTTTGGCCGACATGTCTAACATCAGAAAAAAATCTGAGATTTTACCAGACAATCAGCCGAGTTGTTTAAAATTCCCTCAGATATTTGGCGGAGCAGTGGGCAGTTTTCTGGCACGACGTTTCTGCGCAATGTCTGAAATATTATCCCATTAATATCAGAATATTCTGCACATTATCCGAAGGCAATTTAATTTCCTTTAAGGCATTTAACAGAGTAGTTTGCACATTTTCTGATCTACGTCTTAAAACTTTTAGCAGTCACTTCTGCACATTGTCTGATTTTAGTTTTCGTTACAATTCTCATTTATCTCTTGAGTGTATACACACACAAATATTTGAGTTTCTAAACTTATAAAATATGGGTAAATTTTTTTTTTGATGAGCTGCCATAAGCAGCACAATAATGCATGGAGAATTTAACGACGTTTCTGACAAAATTTCTAATTTTAGATCCGACTTTTCTCTGATATTAATACGCTAGGACGTAAAAGGTATCAGATAAATCGGAAAATTGTCTGATGTTTTTTCAGAAATTTTTCCGACATTTATAATACATGTCGAAAATTCCTTTAGAATTTCCCTAGGAAATTCGTGCGAATTCGTACAGAATTCTGTTAGATCTTTCGGTATAGTTCTTAGAATTTCCTCAGATAAACAGATCCGATTTCTTGTCAACCACTCATATGATTTTCGGTACGTTTTCTGACCGATATCGGATACGAATTCGACATCTTGTGCAGACTTTCTGACCGACTTCGGACCAAAATCGGTAAAAATTGTTTGCTGGTTAGTTATTTGTTTCAGTATGTGAATCGAGAAACCGACAGATTTTTCATTTCGTCTTTTCATAATAATTGTTGTTTTTATTTCTTATTTAGGCTTCTCCGTCTTTGTTTCTTTACATTTTCTTTTTTCTTTGTAGTTGTAATTGCTATCGAAAATGTAATAGTAGTGGTTGATGTGCGTTTTCTTGTTGCTTTGTGTTTTTGTTTTTATTATCCTTGTTTTCAAAGTCAAGTTGACACATATATTTCTTATTTTTCTTATTCTGTTCAGTTAGTTCCTTTCACTTGGTATCTTATTTTTTTTTATTTCTTGTTTTATTATCCTTTAAGTGACATTGTTGTTGTTGCCAGATACTTACTTTCTCCCTACGAAGACATTAAGCTGCTTGGTTATTGCTAGTGCTGGTGCTTTTGCTGCTGCTGCTACTGCTACTGCTGCTCTTGCCATTTTGTGGTGAATGTATTCTTGCGGAAACAATTTATTTAACCATCGGGCTTAGTTAAGCAGCATAAAAATCCATAAATATCCTTCTTTTGTTTTCGCTTTTTGATGTTATTGCTGTTCTATTTTTGTTGTTGTCATACATTTGTGCTTGTTTATTTATGTACATACAAATGTATGTGTCTCATGTGTGCTTGTATGTGTTTTCTTCAGTGTATTGTCTTATTGAAGGAATAAAAACTGTTTTAGTGTGCACTTGATTGTTAAAACTTCTGTTTATAGATTTTGGTCGTTTGACAAATTGTCATAAATTGATTTAAATTGCTGAAAGTTTGTTTTTTATTGTTGTTGCAATTGCAGGATTATCATATAAATATTTTTTTATTATTTTTATATGTAAGAGTTAATTTTATTTTCCTTTAATGAGGCGTATGAGCAATAGGAACATGTTTTGTGTAAATTTATAAATGATACGATCTGAAGTGTAAATGGAATTTCTTTAACACAAGATAGAAATTTACATGCATATTACATTTATATGAAAAAAAGTAAAAAAACAAGACATAAATTTAAAAAATAAAAAAAAACCCGACTGCGTAGAAACATAAAAGAAAACAACTTTAAGCCGTCACAGATCCTAAATGATCATTCGAAATTAAAAATCATAAGAGAATCCTAAAGATGATTTTCAAATACCTGTCGATTAATACCCATTTTGATATAGTTCGCCGACTTTTTATTTTTTTCGTATAAACAAAATGGCGTCTATTGGCCGCCATATTGAATTTTGACTACTGTCATATCTTTAGTGACACTCCCCGAATTAAGACGAATCGATTGACGTAAGAATCGTCTAAATCGGTCTACGCGTTCGGTTTATATAGTGCCGCAAAGGAACACACATACATACATACATACATATATAGGCTGATAAACACAATACCCTTCTTTGCGTCGCGCAGTCGGGTAAAAAGACTAAATTGCGGAAATCGATCAATTTAATTAAGAAATTAATTACTGAGTTTTTCAGGATTCAACGATGTTTCCACAACAGTATGACTGAACATGGACGAATAGGCGGAGAGAGCGAGGACTTTCACCAGATGAAGCATGTTTTCGAAAAAAAATCTTCACAACAGGCGCTGTTAAGGTGTCAAGTCAATCTATCTTCTGTATATACAAAAATGAATCTGTATTTGTATATCTGTTTTTTTTATTGTTTGTTCCTTAGAGGAAGCCAAACGATAAGGTAAGACCGATCATGTTGAAATTTCTGAACTGACTTACTTTTAATTAATTAAAATAGTCTAATTTACTTTTTTAAGCTTTGGGGGGAAAGGTTGCCCCTATACAAATAAATTTTTAGCTTCCCTATAGTTGCACAACTACATTAGTGAGACTTTCTAAGTTTTACGGGCATCACTATTAGAATAAAGTGCAAAATTTAACGAAATTTAAGATGTACAGGTGAGTCTCTCCAAAATTTTATATCACTAGCTCTTACAACAAAGTCAAAGTTCCAATAAATCTTGGTGGTATAGGAGGGAGGAAGACGGGTACCCCCAATACAAACTAATTATTAATTTTCCTATATCTGCAAAACTGTAATAGTGAGTAACTATTAGAAGAAAGTGAAAGTTTCAATAAAATCTCGGAGGTGTAGGAGTGGGAGACAGGTACCCCCCATACAAAGCAATTATTAATTTACCTATATCTGCAGAACTAGAATAGTGAAGTTCTCCAAAAGTTAATGTGGACAACTCTTACAACATAGTCAAAGTTCCAGCAAACACTTGGTGGTATATGAGGGAGAGACGGGTACTCCCATACCAACTAGTTATTTATTAATTTTTCTATATCTGCAGAGGCACTCCAAATATGATGTGGAAGGGGAGACGGGTACCTCCCATATAAAGTAATTATTAATTTTCTCTCTAAATTTGAACGTGTTACGTTACTTAGCAGGCACAACTGAATATAAGTTGGAATATACACAAGCGGAAGATGCATCTGTAACAGGCTACGTAGACGCAGACTGGGGCGGTGATGCTTCTGATCGTAAATCATACACAGGATTTACATTCTTTGTCGGTAACTACTTAGTGTCATGGGAATCCAGAAAACAAAACTCTGTGGCGCTTAGTAGTACTGAGGCGGAATATATGGCCGCTTCGGACGCCGCAAAAGAGGCAGTGTACTTGAGGAAACTTTTAATGGAGCTGGGTTATTCTAAAGGCGAACCAGTTATACTGCACATTGACAACCAGGGGCGCACAAGTTAGCAGAAAATCCAATCTACCACAAACGAGGCAAACACATTGATATAAAATATCATCATATAAGGGAGGTCATCCGAGGCAATGAAATTACTCTGCAGTATTGTCCAACGAATGATATGGTGGCGGATATCTTGACGAAGAATTTGTCGAAGATAAAACATAATAATTGTGTATCTTTAATGAAAATAAAATAATTTTTTTATATTGTAAAGTATATCCACGTTGATGGGGCGTGTTGAATGAATCTAGTTGGCAACCATATTCAACGTGTATGTTTCTATATTGTTCTAACTTAGTTTTCTCAGTCATTATATATTTGAATTATATTTTATGTTTTCATTCCTTTTTGAAACTTTGAACTGTAGATACCTTTTTCTGAATTAAACTTCAAACTTTTATACTTAATGTTTTAAATAAATAATTAGATAAAATAAACAAAATCAAAGCTAAAATATATCGAATTTGATACTGTCGATATATTTGAAAAATATTGACGATATATATCGATATATTGTTAAGAAAATATTGACGATATATATCGATATATTGTTAAGAAAATATTGATATAACGATATTTTTTTCCATCCCTTTTTTGAGGAGGTGGAGACTTACACTCTCCATACAACGTACATAATTTGTAGCTATCCTATATTTGGAGAATCATCATAGCGAGATTCTCTAAATTTGATTTAGGTTAGTCTGTATTACATTTCCTTTATCTTCACAACAATGGCGTAGAGAAGCACACCGGTTTTGGGATAATTCTTAATAAAACACCCCTTTTTTAAATAAGGTAATTTCACTTTATTATGAATAAAATTAATATGGATTTATCCATTGATTTTCATGAACTAAAGCTTTTTTTATTTGTTGTTGTCGTTGTTGTTGTAACAGCTCTGCTGTTGTTGTCGTGAGTTCTTTCCTGTAATTATATAGAGTTTAATTATTTGTGTTATGGGTGTCATTAGGTGGGAGTGGGAGCTGGAGAAACCTTGCCACCTCAGTTGGTCTTAGCCATAGGTCTATGGGGTTAAGGGATGTGGACCTATTGGGGCAATTGAACAAGTGTTCAGTATCGTGCGGGCTCTGGAGACAATCCGGGCATCGATTTAATGTGCCGGGGACTATACGTTCTTGGTAGCAGTTCAGTATACTACTCCAGCCGGCTCTTAGTTGTGCCAGGGTTGAATGAGATTGTCTAGGGAGTTGCCGCTCACTGTCCGAAATCGCGGGTGGGTGGGTATTAAGGACTTTATTGCATCTATAGCTATTCACAGTTTCGGTGACCGTTTGTTGATGCAAATCCTTCAAGGCGTTCGCGATGGACATCCTGTTAACGTCGGGTGGAATGGCGTTCCGAATGTCATCACGGTAGTGCCTGAAGTCCTTTCGGATGTGTCTCGAGAGCGGGTCCTGCATCAGGATTTGATGATTAGGGTGGGTTGGCAGGTGACATGACATCAGGAACTGCTTTGTGAGAAGTACATTATGCTGCCTAACAGGTAGCATTAATGTCTCCTCATGTAGGTGGTCAATATTGGTAATTTTTACACATCCTGTAACGATTCGGAGTGCATTGTTCTGGGTTGTTATTTTATTTGTAGTATATGTGGCTTTATGTTTAGCTAATAAAATTGGTTAGTTTTTGCCATTTTGGACTCTTTATAGATTAAACTAAAATAAATATGTTCCAATTTTGTCTATAGAATTATTTTCTTTCATTGCGGTCCGACTAATTCCGGAACCGTTGAGTATGTATATCAACAAATTATTTTGAAACGGCTTAAAGGTTACTTTATTTAAAGTTTTCTTGTGTTTTTTTCTAAATAAAATTGGACAGCCTTTTCCTAAGTTGCGATGAAATTTGTGGAGCAGCATCTTCAAAAAGCCTAAACTTTAGGAAAGAAGCTATCTATTAAATTTATAATTTGAGATGTTCTCCCAATTTTATTTCAAAAAAGTTTTATTTGATGCGGCTTAAGCTACTACGCATAAGTCTGTGCATAAGATAAGAGGTTTGAAACTTTTCAAAAGTACGGTTAAAGTTTTCTGATGAGTTGGTAAAGCACCAATGAAATGCAGGCATATAGTATAAATACATGCTTAGCCTGCAACATATAAAGTTAAAAAAACGTATCAATAGAATTTAAAATTTCAACTGTTCTTGCTGTTAGGGTACCACAACACATAAAAAAAAAAGTAAATAAATAAAATATATTGTGGTCATCGTAGGTCATGACAAAAGTTTCATTTTGTTACATAGTGTAATCAACAATAGTTAAAAATGTTTTTAATAGTATAGGGAATTGTGATTTAGGCCGTTCGAAGTGCACGTGTCTTATTTGTTCTTGAAACGTTGAATTTTTACAATGAAGTTAAATACATAATTTTTAGATGCTGAGGTTAGCGCGAAAGTTTAATAAGACTCACACTTTATCTGTAAAAAAATCATTAAAAAAATATCGAAATGAATATAATTAAATTTAACATAATATTTCTTTTAAAAATAAAGATATAATTCACTTGATATTTCTAAATATCAACAATATTAAATTTTTACAAAAGAATTATTTTTGGTATTTTGTGTTCAAATGAAAATGTTGCTCTTTATATGCGAGTCTTAATTAAGAAATTTAAATTCTTTACAATATATAAAAATTTGCATTTTATTTGCATAAATATATTTTATATAGATCAAATAAGTTAAGAAATTGATGCCGCCATAAGACATGATTAGTAAAAATATATTTTGTTTAAACTATATTCGAGAGCACACAGTTAGTTGTATATTTTGGTTACACACTTGATTAATCTATAGATTATTCATAAATAAATTATGTATCTCAAGTTTTAAATTGGATTTTAGCACAGGGGGAAAAAGTAGAAAACTAGTTTAATTGAAATTGATTAAATTACACTGTGCAACATAATGATATTTTTTTTCAAAATTACAAGGTTCTAATGAGGGCACCAACAAATTTATACACAGAGTAAACAGATTCGTTGAGACAACCGAATTTGTTGCCAACCGAATTTCGGTAGTTGCACCAACTATCACCGAACTCTTATTGGAAGAGAAGTTATTTTACAATGATAAATAATTGCTAATGCGAACCGTTTAATCGGTTAGGTGTTTCAATGATAATAAAACTAACCACTAGTTAGTTGCAACAACCGGTAAAAAGTGAAGTAAGTTTAGAAAGAAAGATTATTATTATTCGGTTGTGGTCATCATATTCGCTACTTAGTCATGACAAAATCATACGATCGGTTGATCTAATTAATTTAAGAATTGTCAGAATCATATCTTTATTACAATTATGTTCTTATAGCATGTGTTGAAAATTGATAGCATCTGCAATATTTTTTCTGCGTGTAGATATACTGACTAGGCGTAGGAAATCTTGTAAGTATTACATTTAGGGTATGAGATATTTTCAGCTCTTCTATGTGAAGCGCCACGAGGAATATTTTTGGTGAGCATTTTAACCGTCTAGCTATTCGTTTTAATAAAGATTCAAGCCCCAGAATCGATTTGAATACCTCAAATCGTGTAAAACCTAAAAGTTGTTTAAGGGTTAAATTATTCACAATTGCCACTTGGCATATGAAATGTCGTAAGCCTTGCGTTTATGGTATAACAAGTGCTGAGCTTTTTTATGTTAAACTACACGATAAACATTTTTATGAAACATATTAACCCTCTAACTCATCACTGTAAGGATCTTTTCGTCCTTTTTCGCAAAAAAATGGACAAACAACTTTGCTTCAGCGGCGATGTAGCGGGCTGAAATGCTCCACATATATATTCCTCGTTTGTTTGACATAAAAAAATGCTTAACATATCTTATGCCTTAAACGTAAGTCTGATAAGATTTTCTATTGCGAATAGTAATTGTGAATAAGTACGATATCAACCTTTAAACACATTATAGGTTTTGAAGGATATCTACCGTTCAAGTTGATTCTGGAGTTTGGGTATATTTAAAGACTTAAAGTTAAATTTTATGGCATATATTTTTGATCGCTGAAGGGCAGTTTTTTACTCTTTTTTAAGAAAGGGACAAAAAGATCCCTTCAACGTAGATTTACAGGGTTAAAATGTTCCACAAAAATGTTTGTCATGGTATTTTACATAAAAACGTCAAACACATTTATGCCTTAAACGTAAGTCCTACAGGATTTTATATGCCGAGTAATAATTATAAGTACGTGCGATATTAACCCATAAACACATTCTAAGTTTTCAACGATTTCTAGCGTTCAAGTTCAGTGTGCAGCTTAGGAGTATTTGAGTACTTATAGTGGAATTGCATGGCGAGAATCTCTGTAGTACATTTCAGTCCGTTGCATCGCCACTGAAGGTGAGTTTTTGCCCATTTTTAAGGAAAAGGCTAAAATACCCATACAACTCTCAGTTAGAGCGCTAAAATTTTCCACAAAAATGTTTCTCGCGGCATTTTACATAAAAGTGCTAAATACATCTTATACCTTCAACGTAATACTTACAAGATTTGCTATGCCGAGTACTAATTGTGAATAAGTATGAAATTAATCCTTAAACACTTTTTAGATTTTGACCGATTTCTGGCATTCAAGTTGATTATCCCCTATATTGCCGCTAAGGGGGAGTTTTTGCCCTTATTTTAAGAAAGAAACAAAAAGACCCACACAACGAAGAGCTAGAGGATTAAGTTTTTGCACAAATATGTTTATTATTATGTTTTACATAAAAATGCTAAACAGATCTTCCATCTGAAACGTAAGGCTTACAATATTTCGTATACCGAGTACTAATTGTATATTTACGAAGACATTTTCAGCTTTGATTGATTTCTGCCGTACAAGTTGAACCTGGAGCTTATACAGAAAAAAAAATTTGTAAATACAATTACTTTTTTTGCTATATCAATTAAATAATTAATTGATTTCGAACCTACAATGATTTTTGTAAATACAATTACGAAATTGTAAGTTAAAGGAAACTCAGAAAAAAAATTTTAACAATTCTTTTATTGATATCAAATTTATTCCAATTAAGATTATTGTTATATCAACAATATGAATTGTTGATTTTCCCAACAAATTTTAACTATCATAGTTGTTGTATTAACAATATTTTTTTATACACAACCCTCGAAGCGACTTTTTGCTTGTCTGCGAAAAACACTAAATGTCTTTGAGCGGAATCGAACTGGCGACCTCTGGACTAATAGACTAACGTTCTTACCTCTCAGCTACAGATCAATTCATTATCAAATACGCAAATAATGAATACACACAAAACGTGATTTGCTTTGTTTCATCTACGTGTGTGTTCATTTGTTATAAAAACAATGGTGATTGCTAATTTTTTTCACAATACATAACAAACAATTTGCTCAGTTCAGTTTGTTGAAAAAAATTTCTTGATTTGCTTTGTTTGATTTATATGTGTGCATTCATTTGTTATATCAACAATGGTGATTGTTCAGTTTTCTTACAGTACATAACAAAAAAATTGGTTAGTTCAGTTTGTTGAAAAAAATTATGTGTTTGTCGTATCAACAATTAAATTTGTTGTATTAACAAAATATATATTTGAATTTAAATTACGTATTAACAAGTGAAATTGTTAGTTGCAGTTTGATGATATTTTTTTCTGTGTAGGAGTATTTTAAAACCTATAATAGAATTTAATGGCGAAAATTTTTGTAAAATATCTCAGCCCGCTATATAACTGCTGAAGGGGGGTTTTTTTTTGCTCAATTGTGTAACTTGTCATGATGGTTTGGCATCACTGATTAAACCAGCCAAACATCATGACCACCACATACCAGTCAACATCGATCCGCTCGTTTCAGAAACACCTTTAGAATAAATAATTCTAAGTTAGCCAACAAGATATTATATACCTCTTAAGCTTTAATATTTCCGTTCTAATCATGCCAAATTTTTAAAATTCAACAATTATTCTTCCCTTATTGTATTTTCATTAGATTTCAATATCATTAATTTACTAAGCCTTAGAATATGCATATCAATTATGTATGTTAATTTATTACTTAAGTTGATTATGTAAATTAGAGATTTTGTAACAAATTATTTCATTGCTAATTAAAAAAACTAAAAACAAGTTTAAAAGTCTTCTAACATCAAAAACATCTTGTTATTCTACAATTGAATATTGTGTTGAAATGAAATTTACAAACATTTTAGCAGATAATATTCTTAGAATTTAGCTTATTGTTTTTATGAACTCTCCCACTGTGCAGTGTGTGTTTTAGGCATACAAATATTTTCAAAAATAAGCTTATAGAGACATGTTCTTAAAAAACTATCTGATCTTTTGCTAACTAGCATCTGTTTTTATATAAATACAAATATATTTTCAAATATTTATTATTTAAAAAAAATTCTAGCCAAATTTTTATTCTAATTAGGCCGAAAAGCAGGTGGCAGACGAAAGGAGCGGCAGACATTTATTCTTGTATAATTTGTCACTTTCGTTTTTCGTTTTCCCTAATTGATTTGTTGTTATAGTTCTACATAGGAGTATAATAAAGTATGATTTTCTGTTAAATAGTTTTTGCTTTTTTTATTATATGAGTACTCGAACGAATAATTAAGAAAAGTTCTTTTTTTTGTTTTGTTTATTTACTGTCTCTACGTCGAGTATTATTCGTATTTTGACAACAAAATTACTTTAATTTCTAAATTAAACTCACGCACTAATGTTTATGTTTCTGTTATTATTTAATTTTTTCTAATTCTTTTGTTTTTCTATCGTTATGATCAGAATATAAAGCAATTTATAAGAAATATGGTGGCGTGAGTGTGTGTGTGTATGTATTTGCCCAGCAAAAATTTTTGCCGATTTTGGTGCGAAGTCGGTCAGAAAGTCTGCACAAGATGCCGAATTCGTATCCGATGTCGGTCAGAAAACGTACCGAAAATCATATGAGTGGTTGACAAGAAACCGAATCTCTTTATCTGAGGATATTCTAAAAACTATACCGAACAGAATTCAGTACGAATTCCGACGAATTTCCTAGGGAAATTCTAAAGGAATTTTCGACATGTCTTGCAAATGTCGGAAAAATGTCTGACAAAACATCAGAAAATTTTCCGATTTATCTGATACTTTTTACATCCAGGCAAGAGTTTTTCTTTTCCCGGACTTTTTCATTTCCCGGGAAAGCGGGATTGATTTTTCAATTTCCCGCGAATTCCCAGGAATTGCCTCAATACAAAAAGATACAAAATAGCATTTCACTTAATTTAGTTGAACAAAAACAAATACCAATTCACGAGATCTATTAAATAAGGTTATGAATGCATTAAACGTAAGTAAAAAAATTATAAAAAGACTTGTGATTAGTAGCCACCCGAAGTAAAAAAATTTTCTAATTTCATACTTTTTTATAATTTCCGTAGCTTCTTAAATAGAAAAGATATTGCAATGATTAATGCTTTATTTCATAAGACACTAATGAGCATTTCATACTGCTAAGCAAAACTGAATTGAAATAATTAAGTGGCGGAAAAGTGACCACCTGAAAATTACATTTTTTTTGCATCGATTTTTAATTAAACGCTGTGTGAACCTGTTGTACATAAAGCTTTGATTTTTTTTGCAAAATTCGAAATTTTGAGCTTCAAAAAACTCATGTGTGGCTTAAAATAACAATCTGATATTTTCAGAAAATATAGACCACCCGCCTTATTCCGTAATTCGCTACAGCTAAAGCTAAATCTTGATCGCTAAAATGCTGAGCAAATAGAAAATTAAACATTTTTGGCGATGACGTAAAACACTAAAATTTCGGTGGATTAAATTTTTAAGACATTCCATATTTAGCAATACACGTTGGAAAATTGTATTCGTAGAGGAAAATTGATAAATCAACCATATAGATTTTTAGCGATAGAGATTTAGCTTTAGCGAGTTACAGAATAGGGGGGCAGTACTTCTTTATTATGCTCACTTTCGCTATGTCCACTTAGTGACAATCAGTTATTTTCATTTCTTCACGAAATATGATTTGATGAGTGCTGCTCTTAGAAAAATATGAAAAAACAATGAAGACAAATAAAATGTGCTCAAAACTACACATATTTTCTTTTATTTCCATATTTTTCTAAATAAAAGCAGCACTAAAAATGTGTGCTTACAAAGAAGAAAAGTTATCATAATAATATTTAAAAAATCCCGGGAATTCCCACACAATTTTCTCGGGATTTATTTCCCGAAAAATGTGCGGGATCCCGGGAATTTTCCCCCGGGAAATCCCGAATAAAACACTACTCCAGACGTATTAATTTCAGAGAAAAGTCGGAGCTAAAATTAAAAATTTATCTGAAATATCGTTTAAAATTCTCCATGCATTGTAGTGCTGCTTATGGCAGCTCATAAGAAAACATTTAGCCATATTTTATAAATTAGAAAACTCAAATATTTGTGCGTATAATCTCAAGAGATAAATGAGAATTATAGCGAAAACTAAAATCAGACAATGTGCAGAAGTGAGTGCTAAAAGTCGTAAAATGTAGATCAAAAAATGTGCAGACTACTCTGTTAAATGTCTTAAAGGAAATTGAATTGCCTTCGGATAATGTGCAGACTATTCTGATATTAATCCGATAATATTTCAGAAAATGTGCCGAAACGTCGTACTAGAAAACTGCCTACTGCTCCGCCAAATCTCTGAGGGAATTTTAGACAGCTCGGCTGATTGTCTGGTAAAGTCTCAGATTTTTTCTGATGTTAGACATGTCGGCATAAACTGTTTCCTGGGTGATTTTATTCTTGTCTGATTAAAAAAATCATTGTACATACCCAGCGGTAAAACTTACGAGGCATTCACGACAGATGCATTTTAACAGGCCTTCTAAGACCTGATTTAAAGATCCATAACTAGCTATTTTCTGCCTTCTAAGGATAGGCCTTCTAGAAGGCTTCTACATTGGTTTCTTTTTGAAGGAGTATTATATTTTTAGATTTTTCGTTTTGTTTAATAAAAACATTCTCGTATTCTTTTTTCGCAAATAATTTGTGTATAACAGTGAAATTTACGTAAAAGAGGCATCATACATGTTGCTAATATGTCGTTTATGTTGCAGCTACTACATCATGTTCAATTCGTTACTAATAAATACACGAAATTTAGCCTTCCTCATATATACAAAAAAATACTTTGAATGAAAAGAAGGAGTTCGAAATAAAAAATCACGATAATCCAAAATATAGAAGCCGTTATAAAAAATATCCAGATGAAAACAATATACCTCCATTTGATTTTTAGCGGACCTTCCCATCCCAGGCTTTCTATCAGGCATGCCACCTATGACCTGCAAATAGGCCTGCTAAGGAGTGCCTTCAATTAGGCCTGCTGAGTAATGGGTCGAGGAAGGCCTTGGTCCGCAATGACACCGCGTGTAAAAAAGATATGAATATGCAATGGGAGTGGAAGTACTATAGACTGTTAAATGAGGCGTTATAGAAGGCCTCTTTACTCCTTCTATTTACCACTGGGTAATTTTGAAGTGAGGTCTGCCTGCGTGCGGCTTATTCTAATGAATTTTTGTTGTATTTTTTGTCAATAACTAATATAGATAATTGTTGCGTATTTGTTAAATGTCTTATGTAATACATATTTATTAACTGATGAACACACACACACAAACAATACATAATATATTAAATGAAGCTTGCAGTCAAATAAATAGACCTTAGCCAACATTTTATTAGTAAAGTATTTTTTTTAATGTTTAATTTATTCATGGAATCTTCAATTGTTAATTGAGCTAACAAAAAGTATTTAAATCTTAGAACTAATATTGTTAATAACAATATGCGACAATTGAAGACTTTTGGAAAAACAAACGAACTGAACAGTACAGGTTTGATTCTACTAGCAAAGGGTAGTAAGACCCTATATTCAGTTTGGCGAATTTGTTGAAAATTTTTTTATGAGCCGTTAAAGTTTCGGAAAATCAGTGGGCACTCAAAAAAGGTGTCCAACAGCTAATTCAAACTTAATGTTACTGCTTAACTATATATGACAATAATGTAGCTAAGAGTCTGCTAAACAGATTTTATTAACATTTTATGCCGAAAAATAATTTTTTCGTGCATTTTTATTTTTTAAATGAAGCAACAAGTTTCTTTCACTTTTTTCAAAATAAATAACAGGGGCTCCTAATTTTTTGCCAACAATATTTGGCAAAGTTGTAGCTACGGTAGATTTTCATAAACTCTTTGGAGTGTAGTTTTTTCTGGTAATAAGGTGTAAAAAACAACGAATTGAATTTGAATTCTTGGTAAAATTAACAAAAAATAAATTGTTTGTTAAAAAAAACTCTAAAAAATGTAAGAATCATCGTCATATTGACATTAAAATATCGCCGATACCGATTTATCGGTAAACCTGACCTATCGCCGATATATCGGTATTGGTATCGGCATCGGTATCGGTTACGTTCCTAATCGAAACAAACGTTGATCTACAGGATGTCAAAGTTGACTACCTCGGGCATGAAAGGCCTTGTCGGCCTCATAACTTTTACAAATATTATTCGATTTTGATAAATTTAAACTTGGTGTAAAGGTTATAAACAGATAAAGAATATAAAGTTTATTTGATTAAGATGTGTTTAATATTTTCAAAGATATTTGGCTTTGAATTTTAAAATGTTTGGTTTTTACCTCGAATTTATTTTCTTTTTTCGTCACTGTCGTCGGTAATGGGCATAGCCAAAATTTTCAAAGAAATATTTTATGATTTCCTACACAATTCCTAAGAACATATAGAAAATGTCGTGCAAAGCAATAAATTTTAAGACTTTGAAACGAGATTGAAAATGGCAAAATTTTTACAAAAATAGAGCTTAGTTAGTTCTTCGCCAGTTTTCTCAAATAAAATTTTAAACCAAAATTTTCTATTTTAAATATTTCGAAAGAATAGACTTCAAAAATGGCTACAGTTAAAATTTTAAGTCCATTAGAGTATGCAAGGCTACATCCAGCCTTGCACGAAAATGGTGCATTTTTCTACGAAAATCTAAATTAATCGCTTTAGAAAAAACGCCGATCGAGTTTTCAAATATCTCTACTAATATATTAGATACATTTAATGTAATTAATCTGGCTTTTAATTGTTACCCGTCCGCCAAAAAATTTGGAAGGAGAGAAGATTTTCTAAAAATTGTCAAGTTTTCAGAAGCATACCAGTAAAAAATTTTCATGTTATTTGAAGCACTAAAGAAATAAAGCGCTTCATAATTCGCTTTAAAATATGAGCTTGTTCAGAAGCTGATTTCATAGCGTCACAACAATGCAAGTTTTGAAGCGAGAAAAGTATTTGCTTTTTACTTATACAAAAGCTTTGTACACAAGCTATACAAAAAAGGCTGATTTTATAGTGCTGATCCAAAGCAGGTTTATAAGCGAGAATGAAGAGTAAGTTTATTTGAGTTTCTTGGTGCCGTTTTGCAACAGTGTTTTTGGTCAAGTGATTGGTACGTTGGACTTCAAATCTGAAGGACCTTAGTTCGATACTAGTTGAAGTTAAAATAACAAACATTGAGTAAAAATATGAAATTAATAAAAATAAATAAAGTAACGAAATAAGAAAAATTCAAAATGGCTTTAATGACGCCAATCCACATTTTTTTTATATATTTTCAGTTCTAGTGCTGAAAATGTTGATGATTTTCAGCGCTTCAAAAGCGCTTTTGTGAGAAAAAATGTAGTACTCCAATCCGGGAACTCGCCATACTAAAATCAGCAGCGATATCAGCAGGTTTGTCAGCGCTACTTTTATTCCATAATAGTAGAAACCTGCTTTATTGGAAGCAAGTTTTTTACTGGGATGTTACACAGAAAAAATATCATGAGACTGCAACTAACACTTTCAATTGTTAATATGTAATTTAAATTCAAATATTTATAATGTTAATATAACAAATTGATTTGTTGATACGACAAACAGAGAAATTTTTTCTACAAACTGAACTAACCAAAAATTTTTTTATGTATTGTGAAAAATTGAACAATCATCATTGTTGATATAACAAATGAATGCACACACGTAAATGAAACCAAATTTTTTGTTGTGTATTGTGAAAAAAATTAACAATCATCATTGTAGATATAACAAATAAATGCAAACACGTAGATGAAACAAAGCAAATCATGTTTTGTTTGTATTTATTATTTGCGTATTTAATAACGAATTGCTCTGTAGCTGAGAGGTAAGAACGTTGGTATATTAGCCCAGAGGTCGCCGGTTCGATTCTGCCAAAAGACATTAATGTTTTTTCGCAGACAAGCAAAAAGTCGCTTCGAGGATTGTGATTGTATAAAAAAATATTGTTAATACAACAATTATGATAGTTAAAATTTGTTCGGAAAATTAACAATTCACATTGTTGGTATAACAATAATTTTAATTGAAATAAATTTGAATTCAACAAAAAATTTTTGAAACATTTTTTCTGACACTCCTTTAACTTACAATTTCGTAATTGTATTTACAAAATTCGTTGTTGGTTCAAAATCAAGTAATTATTTAATTGATATAACAAAAAAATTAATAGTATTTACAAATTTTTTTTCTGTGTATTTACCTGCATGAAAACTGTACTAAACTTTACTTTTTACTTTTAAAACGTTTGGGAAAATTAAACAAGTTGTAATCGGGAATTGCAATTGATGACTGTGGTTAGCGGTGCCAAACCAAAGTTTGTATACTATAGGTCTACACCAGCAAATAAAATGTGTTATTTTTATCTATTCATTAGCTTTACAACAAGTTTAATTTCATTCGAATCGGATAATATTTGTAAAAGTTATGAGGCCAACAAAGATTTTCATGTCCGAGGTAGTCAACTTTGACAGCCTGTAGTTCATCGTGTGTTTAAAATGGGTAGTCCAATTTTCAACATTCTTAAAGGTCAGGTCCCTCTCTATGATTTTTACATATGTACTTCGTTTTGTCATCGGATGCAAGTTTCTAAGATACATATTTATTAACCTTTTTTCTAATTGGAGCCACTGTGCGACGATCAAGATGAGTTCCTAGGTAAATAACCCTAAAGCGTTGCGGTCTGATATGTGGAATTCTACACATTTTTGTTCGTTGATTTTTATTCTCCACAGTTTTAAGCATTTTCCCAGCTTCAATATATATTCCTTCTATTTTAGATTTTATTAATATTTATCTACAATTTTTTGTAATTTTGGGCTCAAAGTGATTTTTAGGAGATTTGGTATTTTTGTTGCAGTTAGAAAAATTCAGACATAGCTGCGCCAATGCAGGTGATATTACAACGCCCTTGAGGCAAAGCATTAAGTAACACAAAAAAAACTTTTTTAAATTTGTTAGTGTATAAAAAAACACTTTATTTTAACAGAATGTTGACGTTGCATAGCTCATATTAGACAAGCACCCTGCTGCATTTATAATTATATGTAGTTATAAATAGAACCATGTGTAGCAAATCAAATGCACGCACACCCAAGATTGCGATCGTTCGGTGGGAAAAATATTCATTTTATTTCAACATGCACAAGAAAGCTCTGCACAATAAACATTCGTTTAGTGAAGACACAAAAGTTTCGTCAAGTGTTCGTAGAAATTGTGCAATTGGTTTTCAGCTTCAATTTGGGTCAATGTCACTGTTGCCAGAAATGGAGATTTATCTGCATTTTGCAGATTTTACCCCTCCAAGAAGGCGAAATTTTAATCTCTAATAATATGTCCACTTTTTCACTTTTTTTCTTTGTATTGCTACTACCTTTTGTTTCTTTTATCTGAGAACGAAAATACCAAAAAAAATATTTTCCAAAATTTTATAAAAAAACGACAAATAGGATTGGGACTCGGAGCTTAAAGCGTTTAAATTTCTTAACTTTAAAGATGAGCAAAACAAAAGTTTATGGAAAAGAATATCTGAATCAAATCAAGTTAATTATGATTATGCTTTTTATAACAAAATTGGTTCAATTGTTCCATTTTTGGTAAAAATCGATTTTTAAAAGTACAATGGTACACCAATTGCTTATTTAGTACAATTAATAATATATACATTTATTAGAAAACTTTCTTATTGCAGCTCTTTTATTGTGATAAAATTGCTTATCCGTTTCGTCCATGCAACATTTTATCTGAATTAAATTTTAATTTTTCGAAGTATTGGGAACAAAGTTCGACTTAAAAGGAGACATATTTATAGTGGTCAGATATTACTAGCTTACAAAACGAATTGTCTGCAATTTAAAGCTTTTGCAGATCATGATACATATTAGTCTGAAAAAAAAAATAAATTTTTCTAAATTTATTTTCACTGTATATAAACGCGAATATTTCGGAACTTTAGAGAGACCATATCCTTCTACCTTTCAATAGCTATCATTTATATTCAAATTAAAGAATTATTTTCGATTAGAAATTGTAATTGATAAGTCCGACTCAAATATACTTTGCTTTTTGTCACAGATAGTACTACTATATACATATATGTATGTATTAAAAGTGATATATTTTTTATACTTAATACATGTTTCTGGTTTAAAAAAAAAATGTTTTGGAACCATTAGGTCCTAAAAGTACAATTTTAGACAACAATTTGTACAATTTTAAAATCTCATTTGCTATCCCTGACAGAGAGGCATGGTGGGTGCAAAAAATGGACTGAAATAAAATTCCAGATAGTTTTTTTTTTACTTTTGTTCACTCCATTTTTTTCCAACCTAGCAATGAGCAACTAAAAAACTTTTCATGAAATATTTCATCGTGTAAATTTAGTCCATATATGTATGTATTTTGCAATTGAATTGTTTTATTTTATTGTCGCTGTTTATGTTTTTTTATGAATAAATATTTACGTTCTCACCTGTATATTTATTTATACAATTTCAAATTAAACCGTAATTTAATTTAAACGAGAATAGTAACAAAGGCCTTCACTCGGTGTAGTGAAACAGACCAGAGTCTATGGTGGGAATCGAACCCTCAACCTCCACACTGATAGGCTAGCACACTACTCACTAGTCTACTGAGACACCCTACACCTATATATATTTAAGTTTCTTGAATAAATTTTTAATTTGCTTAAATAATACATAAGAAAGTGGTTTTGAAGATTTTTTGAAGATTTTAAAAATAAAATGCAGATTTTGCAGATTTATTCCTAAAATATTTTTAAATTTTGCAGATTTTATCCCTAAAAGTTCTGGCAACACTGGTCACTGTATGTATCGGCGCATTTAAAGAGTATTTTAGGATTGTCTAAACTTTTTAGTAAACATTTAAAGAGAGTGCAGTAGACTGCAAAGTAATTAATTTAAAAGCTTTCTTTTTAAATTTATTAAAAGAATCTTGAGTTATTCCACCTCAAATCAATTAAGAAAAAGGGTATCAGTGATGTTAACCGTACAGTAATTACCGTTTTGTACGGTAATTTCAGGCCCCGAAAGGTGCCTCATTAAAAATATGATAATTTGAAAAATGTTTAAGTTTGGAAACTCATTTAACAAAACTTCCCAGCAAACAATTTTTGCCGATTTCGGTCCGAAGTCGGTCAAAAAGTCTGCACAAGATGCCGAATTCGTATCCGATGTCGCTCAGAAAACGTACCGAAAATCATAAGAGTGGTTGACAAGAAACCGGATCTCTTTGTCTGAGGAAATTCTAAAAACTATACCGAAAAGTCTAGCAGAACTATGTACGAATTCTGACGAATTTCCTAAGGAAATTCTAAAGGAATTTTCAACATGTCTTGTAAATGTCGGAAAAATGTCTGACAAAACATCAGAAAATTTTCCTATTTATCTGATACGTTTTACGTCCTGGCGTATTAATATCAGAGAAAAGTCGGAGATAAAAATTAGAAATTTATCAGAAATGTCGTTTAAAAGTCTCCATGCACTGTTGTGCTGCTTATGGCAGCTCGTCAGCAAACATTTACCCATATTTTATAAGTTTAAAAACTCAAATATTTGTGCGTATAAACTCAAGAGATAGATGAGAATTGTAACGAAAACTAAAATCAGACAATGTGCAGAAGTGTCTGCTAAAAGTCATAAGACGTAGATGAGAAAATGTGCAGACTATTCTGTTAAATGCCTTAAAGGAAATTAAATTGCCTTCGGATAATGTGCAGACTATTCTGATATTAATTAGATAATATTTCAGACAATGTGCAGAAACGTCATACCAGCAAACTGCCTACTGCTCCGCCAAATGTCTGAGGGAATTTTACACAACTCGGCTGATGGTCTGGTAAAGTCCCAGATTTTTTTCTGATGTTAGACATGTCGGCCAAAATTTTATCCTGGGTTACGATTACCAAACAGCACATACGCAAATTCAATTTTTGCTGCTGCATGAAAATCGTGATTTTTAACAGTTGAGTTGCATCATTTAATTGTGAATAAAATCAGATCGGTTTTACTAAAACACGACTTGCTTTGTGGTACACTTTTAAGTATCGTAATGTTCACCAATATGCATGCAACATATCGTCAGCTTATTATTGGTTTGGCCCACCGACCATATAAAAAATTTTGACAGGAATGGGTTATTGTAAAAATTACAAAATATCTATCGTGTATATTTTCAGAAAACTTTCTGTAAACCTTCTTTCTCATTTTTCTTTATTCCGAGTTTCTGGCATATGCGCCAAACCAATATTAAGCTGGCGTTATATGCTTTGCTATGGATATGTACAATATATTTTTTTTCCATAAAAAACTAGTTATAAATAAACCCGGTTACGGATCAAGTGGGCGAATTCGGACCACCACAATCCTAGATCAAATATATTGTTTATGAAAGCCTGCGTACGGTAATTTCTTCTCAAGAACGTTAATTTTTTAGAGGCCCGTACGGTAATGAAAAAATAAAAGTTAACATCACTGCTCGGTATGGACTTTTTTTACTATAACAAAAAACGCGAATATAAAATGTTAGACTCCTGGGTAATCTAGTTATGAAGATATACCGTCATCAAGATTGGGTAATGGGACTGTTCTCAGAGGTGGAAAGTTACTGGTCGCCACTCACTTGGGAGTGGCCAGAACGAATCCTTTGTTGAAGTGTCTAAGCAGCTAGCTACTTCCGTTCTTCGACCAAGTATTCCCCGGGCAATGGCTTTAGGAATACTTGGTCGCAGGAAAGTACGCGATAAACTGCTGAACCATGGTTGCATCGTTAGATTGGACGCGCAGATAGCAGCCCTACCACCAATCTGGGGGACGAGGGCTAGCAACCCACGTCTTCCGAAGTCCCAAATTTGCTAACGAATCACTATTGGCGCCCTATGCTCCAATGGGACTTAAAGGAACACATATATACACTATAAATCATTACTTCAAATTTACGATCATATATTGTCTAAAATTGCGCTGAAAATTTCTCATTGTCTAAAATTACTCCGATTTTGTAGTTATTTTATTAAAGAAAAAACCTTTCAAATTAAACATATTTAATCCAAGTGGAAAAAATGTAACATAAAGTATAATACTTCTATGGCTGAATGGTAGATACGTCAGACTATCAGTCAGGAGGTCGCGGCTCAAGCCTGCACGCAGCCAATCGCTTTTTTAGTAAAAAAATTTTGTTGAAAAATAATGCGTGTGTAATTTTATGTCGATAATAATCTGTAAAGTGTTGCCGACTATTATTGACCTAATTTTCAACAAAATTGTTTTACAGTGTATATAGACTTTTTAGCCCGAAAGTGGTAAAATTATTATATCCAAAGTAATAGATAAAAATTAGAAAAATTAACAGAATTTTTTCTTAATTAAAGTCCCTATTTCTTAAAAAAGGATAATATAAAACTTTTCCAAAAAGTGTATGTTTTTGTTTATTTTAAAGTCTACATCTATGATAATCTTTAGAATACTTATGCATAAATGGTAAAATTGTTATTTCCAAAGATATAGACAAAAATTAGAAAAAGTATCTGATTCTCAAAATTAAAATCGGGCGTGGCACTGCCCACTTTTCAAAACATAATGTTGTATTGTAAATTATAACTACACCTTTAGCAAAGTTTCATATTAATCGGTTTAGTAGAAGTTGTTGAAAAAGAATATTTACTTTGCATGGGCGTGGCACAGCCCACTTTTTTGATCCTGATGTAGTTTATAAACAGACGCTTAATGTGTGTGCAAAGTTTTATAAGAATCGGTTGAGTAGAAGTAGTTGAAAACGAATGTGTATTTACTTTGTATGGTCGTGACCCCGCCCACTTTTCAATGGGACCAATCTGGAAGTGCATCCTTTTGAATAGAGAAAAAAATCCGAGATCGGTTCATAAATGGCGGAGTTTTGAGGGAACATACAAAAAAAATATATACATGACGAATTGATAACCTTTCTCCTTTTTTTGAAGTCGGTTAAAAAATATCGATACATTATCGATAATTTTTGCCCATTCCTACTTAGTAGTCTGGGTAGACATGAAAGTGAAGCAAAACATATATACATATATATTCGAAAATTTTAAAGTTAAAGCTTTTCAAGATACAGTGAATTTTAATCTCAAAATTTTGGAAAAATAGTTTTGTGTTCGGAGAAATTTTAAGGTTACGTTATTATGGAAGAAGTGTTAAGCCTTTCAAACGGTATAATGCTGAGGTCTCTATTATAGGCAGTTTTGGAGGTATTGAACATTTTTTAGGTAAACTCAACTTTTATAAATATTATAAATTTTTATGAAGTCTCATATCTCCGCAACCGAAAGAGATATAAATCTAAAATATTATATTCATTACTTTCAGGCGCGGATCCTGGGGAGAGGAAAAAGGGATATTTCCCCTCCCAAAACGTATAAAATGGACTTAATTTCTATTAAGTTCCTAAACGAAAATTTTCAAAATGGTATGTTTCATTCAAAAGTTCCCCTCCAAAAGCTAAAGCTGGATCCGCGCCTGATTACTTTAATATACTAAAAGAGTTCTACAAAAAGTTTTCTTCAAATCGAAGATGGTGATTTCCAATCGTTTATTGATTTGTGGTGAAATAACAAGATTGTTTATTAGAAAGGAAAGGGAAAATGAGTTTAATAAACATAAATCAATTACAGAAAAAAATAAGACGGAAGTTGTAAGTTTGAATTAATGACTTATAAAGAATATGTAATACATAAATACATATATAGAGTGGAGTACTAAGCAAGATAATTAATTGCGGGTTAATCTACACATACGAAACCAGTCTTAATTCTTTATTTAAACCAGTATTTGCTTTGTTTCAGAGCTAAGAATTATTGTAACTAGTATGTATGTAAGTTTATTAAATAGTCCTCAGCAAATGTACTATGTACTAACCACAATAAAATGTTGTTAACAAAATGCTGATCTCATAGCAACAACAATCAAAAGTGGAAACATATTTTTTCACCAACAAGTTTTCTTTCTTTTTCTGGCAAACGTGTCCATAAAGTTTTTGGTTGGCTTTAAAGTCCTCCTTCCCCCATGTACGAATGAATATTAAAACGCACAATTATGCGTTAAATTGCAAAGTCAAAATTTCATAGTTGTTGGAGACAAGTAATAAAATTTAGCAAAACTTAAAACGTATTATTCAACATGTCTATATATTTAGGGCCATAAACACATACACATACAATCAGTCCATGAGTAAAATATAATTGTTATCTCTCTATCTACCTGAAATAAATTATACGAAATAAAAAAATATATTTTGCCTGCATACTATTAAAGCTTTAAAAGCGTTTTATTTAACGCATTTTTATTTATTTTTATCGCTTGTGCGTTATGAATTTCGGTTGGAAACTTAACACAAACAAAAAAATACATACAGGTACATGTATATGAATGAATAGAAATACCCACCTGACCAAGACTTTCGTTAATGATATCGATTTCTAATATATCTCGAACATGTATCGTGCAAAACTATCGAGAATGACACTGAAAAATTAATCGAAAAACTTTTACCTGTCGCTCAGTTTTGTGAGCCAATATCGAGCAATATTTTAGGATTAATTAAATTTTTTAATTTATTTATTTTTTAATTATTTACTTACTCTGCAGTCTATCAGATTTGAACACGGTACGTCCAGGCTAACAGGCTAGCACACACACATCCACTAGGCGGCTATAGTGGCAAATTTTTTTCTGTTCAATTATTTCACATACATACGTACATATGTGTTTTTTGTTATTCTATAACTTACGCTGCATTCAGACAGATTCGAACACGGTACCTCTTGGCTAACAGACTAACGCACCTCCACTAGGCTATCGTCACACATTCGAGACATTATCGAGAGAAGTTCGCTTTAGCGATCATTCGTATTTTTTTAGATTCGCGAAGAAATATCGAAGAGTTTTGTTTCGAAATTTCTTCGCTTTAGCGAGCATTCGTTTATATCGAATCTCAGGTCGAGTGGGTACAACAGACTCTGTTACATGCAAATAGTGTGAATGTATAAACACTTAAAATTTTCATACCGGTATTTTTTAAACAAGTTAAGAGCTCAGCTATTGTTGGCCATTAGCGAATACAATGTTACCGTACACAATAGATTGGGAGTTACAAACTGATATTTTTCTGGCGTCCCACAGTAGTTCCAATTAGAAAAAAAGGGTAATAAATGCGTGTCTTGAAAGCTTGAGCAACGATTATATAACGATGTCTGTAAAAATCATAGAGGAGGACCTAAACTTTAATTACGTTGAAATTTGAACCAACCCATTGAGCCACATGGTGACCTACAGCCTGTCAAAGTTGACTACTACGGGCATGAAAAACTTAGTTGACTTCATTACTTTTACAAAAATTATCCAATTTGATTGAATTTAAGCTTATTGTAAAGTTTATGAACAGATAAAAATAGCAATAACACACTATATTTTGTTAGGCTATCTCTAATATTTTCAAAGATATTTGACTTTGAATTTTAAAGTTTTGGTTTTTCGCCTCGACTTTGTTTCCTATTTCGTAAATATCTCCGGAAATAGCAAAGCCAAAATTTTTCAAAAAATATTTTGTGATTTTCATCAACACAACAATCCTTGATGATATGCAGACATTTTTTTTTTAAAAGGAGTAACACAATCAGACAATTAATGCATACCAGTTAATTAGTTAATGTGTCACCTTCTTTGGGAAAGGGATAGTGTAGAGAGAACAAGTGCTGAACTGGCAGCTAGATATACTCTAAAACAATTTTGTTGAAAATTAGGTCGATAATATTCGGCAACACTTTATAGATTATTATCGACCTAAAATTACACACGCATTATTTTTGAACAAAATGTTTTTACTAAAAAAAAGCGATTGGCTGCGTGCAGTTTTGAGATGCGACCTCCTGATTGATAGTCTGACGTATCTACCATTCAGCCATAACCGTATTACACTTTATATTAAATTTTTTCCACTTGGGCTAAATATGTTTAATTTGAAAGTTTTTTTCTTTATTAAAATAATTACAAAATCGATGTAATTTTAGACACGGAGAAATTTTCAACACAAATTTAGACAATATATGATTGTAAATTTGAAGTAATGTTTTAGAGTGTAGAAAGCTTAATTCATTTACAATCCTGCTATTGCGCTTTTTTTTTGTAGAGCAGTGTTGCAAGCCCTTCTGGTGTCAAGTAGAGGCATTGAGTTGTTTAAGCTGTGTAGCCATTTTATTAGTTATTCTACTTCGCCGACGGTTTTGCTGCAATGCCGACGAAGGAGGGTGCTGTGCTATGCCTTCCTCACTTTAACAGTCCAACAACAACCAACACAATAACAACACACCAATGCACATGAGAAAAATGCATGATGTTGTTGACTTGCCTGAAACTAGTCTCGAACTCAAGACCTCAGGGTTTGTAGTCAAACGCACTAACTACTCTGCCAACAGCATCCTCATTTTTTAAGTTATTTCAAATCATGTAGTCGTGAAAAATAATCAAATTTAAGATTTTTGGATTAGTCTGGAAAATGGTTAGATTTTGCGTAATTTTCTCAATATTTCAAAAGAATAGTCTGCAAAAATGAATATAGTTGAAATTTTAAATCGATTAAGGACTCTGTGTTATTTTTATCAATTTTTTTCGACAGTCATGTAAACATATGTGATAAAAAGTTTGTGTAAAAATGTCTGCCTAAAATTCCCTAAGAGTAAAATCCTAAAGAATAATACACATATATCCCTTTTCGTTTTTGACCTTATTTCATTTTGGCAACTTTTTCATTTTGCTTTTTTATTTAATTTTAGTTTTTTTATTTTTTAAGTTTTGTTTTTGTTTTGGAGCTTTTTTCATTTTGGTGTTTTTTTGTTTTTTGTGGTTTTTCGTTTTAAAAATTTGTTTTTGTTTTTTACGATTTTTTTTAGTTTTGGTTATTTTTTTGTTTTGGCGTATTTTTTTGTTTTAACGTTTTTTCGCTTTTTGACGATATATTTAGTTTTAGCAATTTATTTTAGTTTTGGCGCTTTTTGTCAGTTTTGACGCTATTTTCGGTTTTTGGTAATTTATTTTAGTTTTAGCGATTTTTTGTTTGTTTTTGACACTTTTTTAACTTTGGCGATTTTTTTTATTTTGGCGCATCTTTCCATTTGGTGATTTTTTTCCATTTTTTCCATTTTTGGTAATTTCTTTTATCGTTTTTTGACGATATTTTTAGTTTTAGCAATTTTTTAGGTTTCAGTGTTTTTTTTAATTTTTTTGCGTTTTTTTTTTTTGTTTTTTGGCGATATTTTTAGTTTTTCACCCTTGTTCGTAGAAGACAGTGATGTCAGATGTAGTGAATACACCCAGACACTTTAAAGGTTTATTATTTTTTAATAAAAACGAGAGTACCTTTTAACTGCACAGAAAAAACTAAATTTTATTTTTGTAAAGGAATTCAATAAAATAGTAAATATTTTGTCTAGGAACGGACCTACAAACAAATTTGT
The DNA here is from genome assembly GCA_956483635.1 of Panzeria rudis. Lineage (NCBI taxonomy): Eukaryota > Metazoa > Arthropoda > Insecta > Diptera > Tachinidae > Panzeria > Panzeria rudis. The sequence goes on along the minus strand of OY101449.1, from coordinate 116,850,031 downwards.
AAATATAGACAAAAATATCTCAACAATTTCATTGGAAAAAAATCGTGTTTTTTCCAGTAAACAAATTGTTTAAATCTATAAAACAATTTGTCTAAAAATATTTACAAATTGTAAGGAAAACAATTTACTAAATCAAACAAAAAGATTTACTGGATTTTCTGAAAAATATCAAACAATATTTTTGTGTGAATTTATAAACCAATTAGTCTAAAAATACTAACAAATATTAAACAAAATAGTTTATTTAATCAAACAAAAATATTTACTGGGTTTTTTTTTGTAATATATCAAACAAAATTTTTATCTGGGTCATCATCATCATCCATTAAGCATTTATGAATATCCACTTTGTCAAATATGTTAAAGTCTAAATGTTTATCTAAAGACTCAGAAAGAAAATGAATGAGAATTAACGCAACGACATTAACGAATTGATTCATTCACTCCAAAATCTTCACTAAACAAACTTGGTACAATCGTACTCCTTTTGCTATCATTGTTGTTGTTATTGTTGTTGTTATTTGTGTGTATGTCGTCATCGGGGTTATTTTTACGTCACAGTTTTTCTTGTTGTTTTTAGTGTTTGCGTCCTAAATAAAAGTCAAACAAACCATTCATTGATTATGTAAAGAACATTTACTAAAAATTAAATTTATTTTTAGACAAACTTTTGTTTGAAAATTTTTTGGTTATAGTTTTTTCTGTGTGTGCGGGCTTATTCTCACTTAATTGCTAATAAAATCAACATTTGTAGATCGATTTTTACGATATATGGCTTATTTTGTTTGTAATACACCGATCTTTTATTTGCACGAAAACCACTATTTTTCGATAGTAATATGTGAATAGCTAAAACACCATTGGCTAAGTGAAAACTGATTTTAGATAATTTTCCAGGTAATTTTATTATGCATCTTTTGGTATTTTACTGATCGAAATCGGTCATGCTGTTCTCGAGGTAGAGTGAAATATACTGATGTGGGCAGTGAAAAATTAGACAAGCCCATAAATTCGAGTAAATTATCACTTTCGGGAGATTTATATGTACTTATATATAATTTTGCGTTCAATTATTTTGCCAATTAAAATTTATTTGTTTTAATTTTGCATTTATTGCAAAAATATTATTGAAAATTAACTAGGTATATTTTGGCCATTAGTTTTTTGCTTAAAACTTTTATGTGTTTTTTTAAATTTCAATAATAGTTTTTCATTTATTTTACCTATTAAAATATATTTTTTTATAGAATCATAAACGATCTTCTTGATGTAAATAAACCAACTATAGCGTACAATAGAAATAGAGAAAAAAAAGTATTTTTACAACACTCTTAACAAAAGTCATAGGCACATGGAAAAAAGGCATATTCAAGGTTATGTTCACGGCCATACGCATCGTAATTAATCACAGCGTTGTCGTTGATTTTGTTATGAGGCAAATTTCTGTGTTTTTCGATTTTTTTTTATCGTTTTTCATTGATATGAATGAGGTTTTCTAGTGCGTTTCTTTGTTGTTGTTGTACATTTTTAACTTTATGAGCTTTTTAAAATTTTTTATTTGTTTTCAAGTCATCATTTTAGGCAGCTTTTTGCAGTTATAAATCAAATGTTAAAATACGTTTGTTTATATGTAATTTATTTAGGTTGCTATTTTATGGTTTTACTTAATAGTTAGTTTGTTTAAAACTATAAAAAATAATATATATACATATACATAGATATACATATGTACATTGTACATACATACATATGTATATTTTTATTTTTTGTTTTTGGTAGTTGCGAATTAACGAGGTGAAATACACACATTTGGCTTAAAATCTTGCGTTACGCATTGTTTGTGCAACTGTTTTTGGAAAAGAAAATTAAATTAAAAAAAAAAAAAACAAATAATATATGTACATACTAATCTTTATAGTTTCATTATTTGCATACACGTGGAACAATTTATACATTTTTTATGAATAAATAAATAAAGTTTTAAACTAGTAGAGTTGGATTTGTTTAAAGAATTTTTGAGGAAATATTTTAAAAGAAACATGCACAATAAAAAAACTAAAGTAGGCTGAAGCATTCTCTTTTATTTCTTATACTCTGTTCAGTCATGGATTTTTAATTGACACAATTTAATTTTAATTGAGCAATTAAATTTAGTGTTCACATATAGTAAATTAAGCTTAGTCAATTAGTCTATGTTCAGAGGAGTCAACTTTTGCTTCTGCAACTTTCTAAAATTTTCTTTTGAAGCTGCATTCGTGTCCATATAATGAAATTTTTGTTTCGCAGCTTTTGTTTTTTTTTACATAGCTTTTGTTGTTGCTTAATATTACGAAGAAGAAAACAAGAGAGAGTTGCATGTACATGAAGCAGTATACCCCTTCCCTATCTTCTCACCTCTCTCTCCCATATACTCAGAAGTTGCGCAGCAAAAGTTGGCTCGTATGAACATAGACTTAGCATTTGACTTGCCAATGCTGTAATAAGTATACAGGCAGCCGCATAAGGGCAACGGATACAACAATACAACAATACAACAAAAACTAGATAGTGGTTGTCAAAAGAATACACGTGTTTGACGTAGCTTATGCACAAAATTACCAGAGCAAAAAATAATCATCTGACGTTATACTGCCATCTGTATACTTATTACACCATGGGCTTGCCACTGTATACAATTTTTGCTTCTCACTGAACATACTTCGCAGTAAACATGCTTGTCACAAAGGGTTGCATTTCGAACTTTACTCAATTTATGAAACAATTAAGTACTAATTGCTCAATTTATTAATTGAAGCCTTGTATGGAAAATTGAGCTCAATTATGGCCTTAATTGTGTAAATTTCTCATAAATTGCACAATTTAGGCGTATGTCTGAACAGGTTATAAGGCCTTAATTGCGTAAATTTCCTAAATGGCGCAATTAAGGTGTTTGTCTGAACAGGGTATTATTAAAAATAAGTTTATATTAGGTGGTACAACACAAAAAAAAAAAAAAAAAATAACAGGTTCAACGGCTGTTTCTTCCAGAGTCTTACAATATTTTCGATGTCAATGTTAAACTTCCCTTTAAAGGAATTCTAGATGCAAATTTTTAAAACGCTGATACACGAGTAGATTTTCTTGGTACCCTCAGACAGAATAAGTCGTTAGAACCATGTAATTTTCTTTGTGTTGTACAGTGCTGTTAGACCACATGACTAGTCCATGAACGTGAGAATACACTCGGAGAAAAAACATTCATTCAGTTTGTAAAACGGCTGCACAGAAAAAATGATCACCAAAAAATTTTCAAACAAAAAATTGTCTAAAAATAAATTTCATTGTCAGTAAATGTTCTTTGCATAATCTATGAATTCTTTGTTTGACTTTTATTTAGGACGCAAACACAAAAAGAACAAGAAAGACTGTGTCGTAAAAAACAACCTCGAAGACGACATACATACATACAAATGACAACAACAATGATAGCAAAAGGAGTGCGATTGTGCCAAGTTTGTTTAATGACAATTTTGGAGTGAATCAATTTTTTAATGTCGTTGCGTTACTTCTTATTATTTTTTTTAGAGTCTTTAGGTAAACATTCAGACTTGAACACATTTAACAAAGTGAAATTTCATAAATGCTTAATGGATGATAATGATGATGATGATTCAGACAAAAAATTTTGTTTGATATATTACAAAAAATCCATTTTGTTTATTATTTGTTAGTATTTTTGGACTAATTGTTTTATAAATTCAGAAAAAAGTATTGCTTTTTTTTGTTTGATTTAGTAAATTGTTTTGTTTACAATTTGTAAATATTTTTAGACAAATTGTTTTATAGATTTAAACAATTTGTTTACTGAAAAAACACGTTTTTTCAATGAAATTGTTGAGATATTTTTGTCTATATTTACAAATTTGTTTGTAGGTCCGTTCCTAGATAAAATATTTACTATTTCATTGAATTCCCATACAGAAAATGAAATTCAGTTTTTTCTGTATGTATTGGTAATGCTTCATGGTATAAATGTTATATTTCATTAATGCAATGAAAATTTTCATTTGCTAAATGACTTTTCTCTCGTTCATCAATTACTAATTTTTTGGCCTTTATTACATTTATGATTATGCCTTCGTTGTTTATATTAGTATTAATGTTAACTTAATTTTGGAATGAAAGTGTTTCACGAAATCAATGAATTCATTTGCCAACGAAATAGTTTCATTAGTACAGCGGTAGAATAATTTCATCATATACTCGTATATAAAATTTTATGAATCATTCTTCATTAGTAGAATAAAATCTTACGTTAGCTCGTTATTAATGAAAATATTCAGTGATGCAATGAAGGAATTCATAGCTAGCATAAATTTTTTCCTTTCAGGGTATTAATGTATAAGGGAAAGCGCTATTTATTGGATTTATGACAGTTAAATCCCTAAAAATGTAAATTAGGCTTGAGAAAGAACAGCCTTTTCTGTATACAAACTCAAAATGCAGCGGTGTAAGTTTATGCAGTAATTGTACAATAATCAAAGTTTAGCGTCCTAAAAAAAAGAAGTATTGACAGTGCTGCCGAATATTGCTGCAACTGCGGCAACATTTTATTAATCTTGCAATAGTTTGTAGGCGGGTTGCATTTATAAATTGATTGAAGGAGATTGAAGGTTTCCTGTTCTGATTTAAGATCACAAAAACAGTTGTGGTATTATATGAATTAATTAAAAAGTTAATTGCATTATTAAAAAAATTATTTAAATTAATTAAAAAAGTAATTGAATCAATTAAAAAATTAGTTGCACTACACAATCGTTAATTGAATTAATTAAAAATTTGGATGTATTAATTAAAAAAATAATTGAATTAATTAAAAAAATAATAACTTAATTAAATTAAAAACGTGTTTTGTTATTTTTATTGAAAATAGTTTTCCGCACTATGTTCTAAAAAACTAGAGTATATTAACCACATAACAAAACTACGGACATTGGAGTTCTTCTGCAAAGCAAATTAGCATATCCCAAACTAAGTTAATCTGTGTGAAATATATAAATAAACAAAAATAGACATTATTAGAAACCGGATTGTATACTTCTCTCCACGTATTACATTTATTCGCCAAAAATCTCTTTGAAATGTTTATATTTGTTCTATTGTGTTTTATAAAAAACAAACAACAAATTACAGATAACTTGGTAAAATATGTAAAGACACTTACATACTTGTACATACATACTATGTACATACATATGTTTATAATATTTACACTAATAATTAAATTTCATTTTATAGACCCATAAAGGTGACCTTCATTCGAAAAATCTAACTAAAAAAGTTTAACAGCAGAAGTGTTTTAAAGCCCTTCAACAAAAAAAAGCTTGGCTGTTTAGAGTCATTGATACTTGAATAAAGCAAAAGATCTAAAAATTTATAAAAATTAACAGAAAAACTAAACATTAACAACGCAATGCGTTCATAAATACATGGAAGTTGATATGCAGACATACGCACGAAAACATTTCGTTCGTTGTATGTACACAAAAACTAATAAATTACCCAGTTAACATTTCACAAAATTTCTTAGTACAAAAAAATTTAAGTAGAATTTATAAAAGAACCTTTCCTATTTCCACAATATTACAATCTTTAAATATTCTATCAATACCAAGATGTTTATTGGGCTATTAACGCACTATGTATTTTTATGTGTTTGTATGTACTACAAATGCTTACAAGTTTAAGGCAACGCAGTCAGCCAAAACAGCAACAAAAACACGAAATTCTACGTTTTTTTGGCCTTGATAAATAGAAAAAAAAATATAGGAAAAGAATTAAATAAAATTTATTAAGAATATTATAAAATTATTTGTTTGTTACACCCTTCCGGAAAGGGCATGTTCTTATAAGTTTATCGGTGCGTTTGTAATTTCTGCAGTCAAAGCAAAAACTTCATCAGAGATTTGCATTTCTTCAACCTAATGTAAGATTTCATTGCATTAATGAAGAATGTTTCATAAAAATTCATACAAAATATAAGATTATTTTACCGCTGTAATATTATCAAATGGATCATGAATTTGATGGAAGCACTTCATTGATATGGCGATTCATTTTCGGATATGTTTTGTCACATATTAAACGTAATGTACACACTAATTATCAGCCTTTTACTCTCAATAGGTATAGAGTAATCGATTTTTAAAATTTTGAACAATAAAGTTTTAATTAATTATCACTGAAATGCTCTTTCAGATAAAAACACAAAAAAAATTTCGAAGTAATTATCACTTAGTCAAACGTTTAACCCCGCTAAGGGGACTCCTGGGCAGTTATAAGACTTTTTCTTAAATATATTTCTATTCTGTATTGTAAATTTTTTTATGGAAGCCCCCTTAAGGAATGAAGGTAGGGCGCAGGTATGTTCAGCAAAAAAATTGGTGCTAAAAAACTAATGAGAGACAACCACACATTTGACCCGTCTAGTGCCATCCTAGGCGCTGCTAGGGCCAAATTTAACAATTTCAATAAACCACCTAAATTGAATGTGACCCCTCCTAAGGGGTAGTGATAGGGGACAAGTATGTTTTAAGAAAATGTTGGAAACAAAAAACCGGGCTATACATCTTATTCCTCTAGGGAGGGGGTCGCTCCTACATTCTACCTCTCTAGAACTATCCCAGGAGCTTTAGGGGCCAATTTTTTTGAATTTTATAAAATTTTTGACTTTGTATGGCAGCCCCCCTAAGGAATTCTGATAAGGGGTAATTTTGATCAGAAAAAATGTCGAAAAGGAAAAACTATTGTGGGTCAGCCCTATATTTTACCTCTCTAGGAGTGGCTCTGTGTCAGTTATGGAGCTTATTTTGTAAAATTGTTCCCTTTTTGCCCCACTTTAAAAGTATCAGCTGACGGTCTTTTCACCGCTTTACAGCCGGAAACAATACATATTTATTCCTAATTCCATATAAGCTATCATCAGAAAAACTTTTAGTCAGGAGGAAAGGACTGAAAAAAATTTTTTTTGGGTCGAGTATGCATGGCAACCGAACCTCAGCTGGGTTCCCAGTTGGTAAAAACAGTATGACGGATGGCAACTGGCAACTGAGAGCTATTAATTTCAGTTGCTATCTATTGCTTTTCTGGCAACCACAAATTTTCAGTTGCCGGCTGGCAACGCAACTGAATTTCGGTTGCTATCAATAATCTACCCATTTGTGTCGTGTTTTTTAAGGCAGCCGTATTTTAACTCATTACTTTGCCATCAAAATTTTAGCTGGGATTGTCATAAATGCAATGAAAACTTAAATAATAAAATATGTAGAAAAAGAGAAATTTCATTATGCAAATAAAAATGTTCATTGTATTAATGAAACATTTTATTTATAGAATGATTAATTACACCATGCAACAAAATGAAACTTTTTTCATGAGCTTTGACCACCACTATACTCTTTGGATGTGTTATGGTCCCCTAACGGAAAAAAATCGCAATTTAACATTCTACCCGGTAAAAAATTTTCGTGTTTTTTGAAGCACTAAAGAAATAAAGCACATTATAATTCGCTTTAATATATAAGCTTGCTCAGAAGCTGATTTCATAGCGTCGCAGCAATGCAGGTTTTAAAACGAGAAAGTTAGCAAATGTACATACATCCAATGGGTAGTATAAATAAAAAATATTAGCTTTTTACTTATATAAAAGCTTCGTACACAAGGCATACAAAAAGGTGATTTTATTGTATGCACGCTTTTAAGCGAGAAAGAAGAGTAAGTTTATTTGAAGTTTTTGGTGCCGTTGTGCAACAGTGTTTTTGGCCGATTGGTTGGTACGTTGGACTACAAACCTGAAGGATCTTAGTTCGATACTAGTTGAAGTTAAAATAACAAACGGTGAGTAGAAATATTAAATTAATAAAAGTAAATATAGCTACGAAATTATAATAATACAAAATCACGTTAACAATGCCATTCCACATCGAACAATTTTTTTCATATTTTTTCATTTTTAGTGCTGAAAACGTTGATGATTTTAAGCGCTTCAAAAGCGCTTTTATGGCCAAAAATGTATTACTCCAAACCGGGAACTCGCCATACGAAAATCAGCAGCGATATCAGCAGGTTTGTCAGCGCTACTTTTACTCCATAATAGTAGAAACTTGCTTTATTGGAAGCAATTTTTTTACTGGTTGGGGATACGTTTTTTTACATTTATTTTTTTTAATTTGGGATTTTTCAAGACGCTACTACACCCATTTCAACTTGGGAAGGGGTAGTCCAATTATATTGCAAAAAAAAAAACACAACAAAACTTGGAATAAAATTACCTTTAAGACGTTGAAGCATTATTTTTTTTATATGCTCAATGGTTACGGAATTATTCAGACCGCAATGCTGAAAAATATATTTTTTTATGAAAAATTGGAAAGTTTTTTTTTATATTTATAAAATATCAAAAATGGGTAAAACTTACCATTTTTATTGACTGATCATAAGGCCACATATACTACAAATAAAATAAGCTTTATTTTATGAAAATCGATAGATAAATATTGATTTGATTCATAATAAAGTGAAGTCATCTAATTCTTGCCTGAATTGCCAATATTTACACTGTACAACAAACTCAATTTTTTTAAATAGCAAGCTTCTAACAACTAATTCTGGTAGAGGCCACCATAAAAATAGGTATGTACATGTATCGGCGTTTTGAAAATTTACATCTGGTACTCATTTTACGGGGAGTTAAATTTACCCTCCTTTTGCACATAGTTATACACACTCGGCATAGAATATCTTGCAGAGCTTACGTTTAAGGTGAAAGATGTGTTCAACACTTTTATATAAAACACCACGAGAAACATTTTTCTAGAACAATTCAGTCTACTATAATATCGCCAAAGTGGACTATTTGCCCCTTATTTATTTAGTGGCCAAAAAAGCCCATACCGCGAAGAGCTAAAGGGATATCGTGTTCTACAAAAATGTTAACCATAAGGTTTTACATAAGCCCAGAAAAAATTAGTGATTGCTGGAAGGATTTTAGTAAGACAGACAAGAAAACAGAATCACTTGCAATTGCACTTTTATAATGCATGATTATTGTTCGTGATGAGCCGCTTAGAAGTAGTAGTTTCTTTTTCCCCAATTTGCTTACATTAGTGCCGAAAATCATCAACATTTTCAACATTCCTCCTAAAATTAATCCCAGATGTAAACTTTCAAAACGCCGATATATGTGTATATTTTTTGGTGACATCCCAGCAGCTAAAGTCACAACTAGTAACGCTTTGGGACAGTCATATTACTAGTTGTAATGATAGTAGTCAAAAAACGACAGTCATATTACTAGTTGTAACAAGACTAGTAATGTTACTGGTCAAAAAAGAACAATCATTTTACTAGTTGTATCGAGACTAGTAACGATACTAGTCAAAAAAGGACAGTTATAATACTAGTAGTATCGAGACTAGTAACGATACTAGCCAAAAAGAGACAAAATTTTCAGGTATACGAATTTATAAAAAACATATTTTTAGCTATTAAAAAAATAAATAGAATGTGGCTCAGTGGGTAGAGTACGTGCCTTAAAGTATGAGGAATGTGTGTTCGTAACCCTGTTGAGCCAAATTTTTTTTAAGAGTTACAAAACTCTTAATAAAAAAACTAGTAAGCGCACTAGTTTACTATAACTAGGACTCCAACTGGGACATAACTGTATACAAATGAACTAGTTGGTCTCCTATGACAACCTAATGTTAAAATTTATAGTTCGATATATGAAAAAAGGATAGATAGGCAACTAGTCTGAAGCAAAAATCAACTAGTATAGTTCCAACTACATACCAGTTTCTTTGTCTGCAGGCATGTACCAGAATCATCCGTTAGAAACTTGTTATTGAAATATAAAGTTGATTTTGTTGTACAGTGTAAATACTCAAAATTTTTGGAAAATAAGGATATTTCACTTTATTATGAATAAAATCAATATTTATCCATCGATTTTCATTACATAAAGTTATTTAGTTCATTATTTGAATTAAAGTAAATTCAAATTATTTTATTTAGAGTGGAGTGTTGGAATATTCAAATCAGATTAGCAGAATACTGATTTCGACAGGCCGTTACACCGTCTCATCAGCGTTCTTGTTCACTTCTACCACTTATGAAGGTGGATACTTTTTATAAGGAAATGTCAGCTATTTAAAAAATTTTTGTCACGAAATAGAATACGAGAGTTTTTTTCTAAATTCTTACAATCATTTAAGTTCAACGTCGATTTTGGTTAGCACAAAGTTTCCTCTATCTGATTAATCGAACACTCACAAAAGATATAATGAAAACTTTCCAATTTTGCCTTAAAAAAAATACATATCTCATCATTGCGGTCTGAATAATTCCAAAACTATTGAGTTTTTCAAAAAAATTATATCAAGCAGTTAAAGGTACTTGTGTTTAAAATTTCTCTGTGATTCTTGTAATAAAATTTCACAATCCTTTCCCAACTTCAAACGAATTTTTTTTTTGAAAAATCACGTAATTTCACTTTATTGTGAATAAAGTCAATATTTATCCATCGATTTTCATGAAATAAAGCTAATTTTATTTCAAGTATATGGAACTTTATGATCAAAGAATAAAAATGTTAACATTTTGCCGTTTTTAATTTTTTATAAATATTATTTTTTATATTATTTTGTTTTAACAAAATCAAAATGTTTAAATTTTGCTTACAAAACTATGATTTTTATCATTGCGGTCTGAATAATTCCGAAACCATTGAATATATGTATAAAAAAATATAATAATTTCAAGGGGGTTAAAGGTAATTTTATTTCAAAGTTTTAGTAGTTTCTGTAATAAGATTGGACAAGCGCTTTCTAAGGTATGATAAAATCAGTAAAGCAGCTTCTTCAAAAACCCCAAATTTTAGAAAAATAAAAAAAAATTATACAGAGAATTTATATTTCGACTGTTTTTGTAGTTAGAGGACCATAACACATCAAAAAACATAGTGGTACTCCTTGGAATTTTTCTTCTGGTTTCATAGTGTTATTATTGAAGCCGGCTTTTTAACTGAATATGCTAATGATTGCTTTTCTCCTGGCTTATACACTTAAAAAAATATTGCAGCTAAATCAAACCAATTTAAATTGTTAACTTACTGTTAATATAAGTAGTAGTTGCTATTTTCGTAAATAAACAATTTTTATTAGTTAAAATAAACTTTTAAAGTTGTAAGTCATATCATATCTATGTTTACTTTGTGCTGTCGTTATTTAACAAGATGACTCGGCTGAGATGGCAAAGATGTTGGTTTATAAGTTCAAGACCAAAAATTACATTTCATTGAATTTTAAAATATAAATTTGGGAAAAAGCACGTTAAAATTACTAATTTAATTTTAAAAAATGTTTGTAGTTAAAATTACCAATTTTTATGGTTAAAATTACCATTTTAAAAATAACAACGAAAATACATGGTTATTTTACAAAAATTTTCTGTATTTCAAACAAGCAAGTCACCGCACACAGAAAAAAAGATTTGTAAATGCAATTAATTTATTTATTAATACAATTAAAACTTTTTTTAAAATGGCACCTACAACGATTTTTGTAAATACAAACACGGCATTTGTGAAAATAAAATCAACTCGATTATTTCCAATTAAAATTATCCATTGTGAATAGGAGATGTTAACAAAAAAAATATTTTTAATAAACTGGGTTCTCAAAAAACGTTATGTTTTACAAAAAATATTTTGAATTAAATATATCAACAGATAATTTGTTGACTCCCGTAGTGTACTGGCTATTACCCGGAAGGTTACAGGTTCAATTCCTGCCAAGTGCGTTTCTGCAAAAAGCCAAAGAAATGTCTTTTTTAATTTTTTTGTTACTTTTTCAAATTATATCAGTTGAAATTATTGTTATATTAACAATGTGATTTGTTAAATTTTTGAACCAAATTTTATTATTTATTATCATACATAATTGTTATATCTGCCAAAGCACCAAATGTCTTTGGCTGCAACCGAGCCGGCGACCTCTGGACTAATAGACTGGCGTACTTACTTCTCAGCTACAAAGCAACTCGTTAATAAATAAGTAAATAATAAATAAAAACAAAACGTGGTTTCTTATATTTCTTCTATATACGTGTGTGCATTCCGCTATGATATAATTTAACAAACCATTTTATTAAGTAATTTAATTGGTTAGAAAAGTTTTAATTTGTAATATCAACAATGATGATTATTGAATTTTTCACAAGTTATTTTCTTTGTATGTCTACATATATACTTTGTGCTATAGTCATTTAACAAGGTAAATTAGCTAAGATGGTAAAGACGCCCGGTTCATAAATATAAGTAAACTTGTGAGAACCTAAGTTCAAGACCAAAAAATGACAAACAAAAAAAAAAGGGTTTTTTTTAACAAACACACTTACTGTTTAAGCCTTGGCAGGAATCGAGCCTGCGACCTTCTGGTTAGTAGCTTTATACACTATCAACCAAACTACAATTGTATTGGTTGATTTTACACTATTTTATGGATTGGTGCAATGAAATTGGTTAGATTGGCTACCAATATTTTATTTTGAGTCTATAGCAAAATATGAAAAAATTTTTTATCTGAATCTGAAAACTTTAATTTAAAAAAAACTTTAATATGTGATGGAAAATAGATAAAAAATTAATCTTTCAGAGCATAATAATAACTTCAGAATTTAATGAAGGGTATTTAAGATGCGTTATAGCCGAATATAGATTTTTTATTTGCTTGAAATGACTGTTCTGCTTTTTACAGCGATTACAAAGCGGCTTAGACCACAACATTCTCGGTGTTAATTTATTCTCTGGAGGTGTATGAAACAGTAATAGAAGTGTGTGGTTACAGTGGAGTGGTGGAAATGTCTACAAGGTTTGCTATTAATAATTTTTGTTAACATCAAAATATTCGAACTATCAGTTGTAAATGTAATAAAATTTGGCGTTAATCGATAGGAAACTAAAATGAAAATTTTTGTGAAAACTGTGAACACTTAAAAATATTATCTTCTTATTTTTGACCAAAGGACAAAATTTCCATCTATCAATATATAATTAATTTGAAGAAAACATTATTTATTTATTCAAGTAATGTATATTGGAGATAATTTTTTGTAACAAAATTATACATCTAATGAAATTGAGTAATTAAGACTTCTTCAATTGCTACACTACTCAGTACCACAGTGCGGCCTTCAAAAATTACAAGTGACTGACTGTATTACAATAAAATGTAATTCATAGAAGATTAGAAACTTTTATAGTTTGTATTTGTTTTTATTTTTCGTTTTGTTTCAAACAACTTAAATACACAACATACAGATGCGTGAGAGTTAATGAATTCGTTTATTCAACTTTCAAGTCAAAAAGATACTTTTGTATGTACGAATGCCATTGAAACGGTTAAAATTATATTGAATTACAAATTTTTTGTTCTTAACTAGAAACATATACACGTACCGATTTTGAAATTGTTTCGAGTTCTAAGAAATACATGAATAGACTGTTTTTTTAATAGTAAATGCGTCTTAACTTTTATTAAGAACTAAACTTTTTATAAAATTATTAAGTTTTTATTAAAAATGGCCAATGAAATATTTCATCTTGCATATAAAGTTTACAAATAAGAATCTAACGTCGAGAGAATCAATCTTTAACAGTTGTGACTTAATAAAGGCGCAATTGATGAAAGCGTTTCTTGTACACCTGAAAAATAAACAAAACGTGCATATCTATAAAGTTAAGCAAAATCTAAGTAAATTTCATTTATCTTTATATTCTTGTTTGTATAACATAAAAAGTAGCATGTAGCCTCCGTGGCGCAATGGCTAGCGCGTTCGGCTGTTAACCGAAAGGTTGGTGGTTCGAGCCCACCCGGGGGCGACAAAATTTTTTTTCGCTAATATTTAATGACAATTCATATTTTTAAGTACATAGTATGTTTATTTAAAATAAATTATATTCAAATCCAAAGTGATTATTTGGGCTACGAACCTCACAACGTTATATTCAGAAAGAATTAGACATGAATAATATGCCAAGGAACCGGGGAAAAATCAACATCAATTTAATTTTCAACGCACACATTTAAAATGTACTTTTGTTCTAAATTATAACAAACCAAAATAAATTAAATACCGAAAGTACCTTTTTGGTGACTGGATGTATTCACTTAATTACTAATAAAATCAACATTAATACATCGCTTTTCATGATATATGGCTTATTTTGTTTATAACACCCCTGTGCTTAATGAAAATAGTTAAAAAGTAAATTTTCCTTTTTTCTTTAGTTTAAGTAAGAAGTTGTTATGTCGACTTAAGCTCCCCAGTAAAAAAAATTGCTTCAAATAAAGCAGTTTTACTATGAGAGAATAAAAGTAGAGCTAACAAACCTGCTGATTTTTGTATGGCGAGTTCCCGGTTTGGAGTACTACATTTTTTTACACAAAAAGCGCTTTTTGAAGCGCTGAAAATCATCACTATTTTCAGCACTATAATTGTAAGTATATGGAACTTTCTCGCTTGAAAATCTGCATTGTATCACCAGTGAAAAAATCTGCTTTTTTTTGTATACTTTCTTTCATATACATTCACGGCTGTGCAGTAAGCTCTTCTTTTAAAGCGTATTATTATGCGCTTTGTTGTCTTAGTGCTTCCAAAGGCATGAATATTTTTTATTGGGTAAATTTAAATTATTATTAAGAGTGGAGTATCATGAATATCTTAGCAGACTAGCAGAACGCATTAGTACTACTAATTTCGACAGTCGCTACACTAGTCATCATCAGCATTCTTTGTTTACTTTCATTACGTTTGATCGCGGATACTAGTCTTAAGGAAACATCATCTATTTAACCAATTGTAAAATTATACATGCAACACATTTCCAGTGCATTTTGGACCTGCTCACAAATTCTAACTGAAGAAAAATTTATTTCTGCCGTGTTGTATTTATTTTTGCTTTTAGTAGATTTTATGAATGTAAATTTTTTAAAGGTCAATCTACCTACTAAACTACAAAAGTATATGTATATTATTGGCCTTATTTGTCAATAATTTGCTCTGAGCGAGAATTCCCGGAATCCCGGGAAACTTCAAGATAATTCCCTGTTTCCCGGGAAACGAAAAAGAACTCTAGTTATGAGGCATAAAAGACAGAAAAAGAGCATTTGCTCAAGCTTTGGTGGACGTGAGACACAAATATTTAATAAACATAGTCGTTAAAATAAATACATGTATTACTTAATTCGCTACATACATTGACATGCTTTCCAGTGGTAAGTACTTTAAAAGAAGTTTTACCTCATTAAAAAATAAGTGGAATATGGCTTGGCTGTAGAGTGCATTCTTTATGTTCGAAGAGCCCGGGTTCGTATCCCAGCCATATAAATATTTTTTTTTATATTTATATACATATATTTTTTTAAAGTAAAGTTGTCTTTAACATTTTCTATCAAAATTCTTCCAAGTTTTAATAAAAACTTACTTAAATTTTAAATAAAATTAATTGAAAAAATTATAAGTTATTAGTAAAATGCTTTATTCAATCAAATACTTCGATTATTAATTTAAAAATTTATAATTTTTTTATCATTTTTGTTATCAATATAGTGGATTTCTTTATCACAAGAAATTTAAAAGAAAATATAATTAAATACCGATATTTTTGTTATAAAAAATGAAACTTATTTTGTTTCTGTGTATGTTGTTTCAGTGTGGATGAGAGAAAATTTTATATGGAGTATTCATCCCCACGCATTCTCTTGAATACTTATGTATATTCACTACCATTTCTTTTTTTAATTTTAGAGATTGGGTAGTTGCCAGGTGCGGATCCAAGCTAGGAGAAAAGGGATATTGTCCTCCCTCCAAATAAAAATGAATAAAATATACCTAATTTAAATTGAGTTTATAAAAGTTCCCCTTTCCCAAAAGCTTAAGCTTGATCTGCGTCTGTTAATAGCAAATAAGTTTTAACGGGTAATCGGAAAGAGGTCAAGTTCTAAAAAATCCGAATCACACGTTTCCACAGAAAACCCATTAATGAAATTGGACATCTAGCTTTTTTTGATAACTCAAACTACTAAAAATGTTTTTTTTTTGTTTTACTATAACTCCATGTAACTAGAATCCACTTTGGTAATAGAAAGAATCCACTTTACAATATTCATTTTTTGAAACTCTTTGTATAGATTGGAAATTAAGCCAGAAAATTTCTAAATTCACTCCACCTCTTGAGATATTATTACTTTTATAGCAGCAAATTTTGCTTTTCAAGTAAATTTTCTGACCTTGAAGCAAAAGAGCTACATTAATGTACGCAGTTAGACATTATCTAAGCATTGTCAAGAAATAATGTGATATTGGCATAATAATGATAACGTATATTAAGATAACATACATATTGTAAAGATAACATATGAATTAAGATAATGAATCTTTAATTTTGTACATATACAAAAATTTAATAGTGACAGGTTTGGGGTTAGTTTTGATAGGCTTTACGAATGATTTTATAGGAAAGACAATGACCCTTATTAAGAATTGCATTCGATGTTCGCCCTTCGCTGACTATCGAACATCGATTATGGAATTTCAAATTCGTATTATGAGCTGGCAGCACTATGGAAAATTTCGTTGTTCAACAAATTTTTACTCGAACACAGTTTTGCTTCCGATGCTGTATGGCAGTTTGCAAAACTGATTGAAAATTAAAGAATTTGTAATATTTTTTTTAATTTCTTACAAATACCATTTGTAAATTCTTTTATTTTAATTTCATGATCATGTTAATTAGAAAGTAATAAAATTTTTTCTTTTATAAATTTCTAAACAAACAATATTTATTTCTGTGGTTTTCTTAAATAAGCGCGTATGTTTAAAAACCATTTTTTGATACTACGGACTCTGTGTGGTTTTTATCGAACTTTTTTTGGACAGTCGTGTAAACATATGGGGTAAGAAGTTTGTGTAAAAATTTCAGGCAAAAATTCCCTAAGAGTAAAATCCTAGAGACTAATTAAAAAAAAAATTTTGCAAAGTACACTAAAAGTGTGTTTAAAAAAAAAACTTCTGTCGATAACAGTTATTTCTATTGATCTAATTCAAGCACACAAGTTTTTTTTACATAAAAAATGCTTGCGCACAAATCACTATACGTTTTTATGAACTGAACAATAACCAGAAAATATTTCGGAAATGTTAAACAGTAACAACTCATGTCGCTATGTGTTTTTTTCAACGGCAATAAATTGCCAGCACGTAATTGTAAGTCGATTTAGTTCATTAGAGCTGAAAAATATTTGAATGAATTAAGAAGTTGCGTTGTTTTAAAAAAAATTTCGGAATGGGTTATTGGCAAAATTTTTGGTCCATGTAAAAGAGCATATATAATAATGTAATTTGGCATCAATAACCCAAAATCTACAAAAATTGACATCCGCGCTTATTCAAAAAAACGGCAGATGTATAGTGCCATGTGATAAATGCGTACTATTGTGAACATTCCAAATAACAGAAATTCACAATTGCGATAGTTTTATCAAATGTACGCCATAATACCAAATGTAAATTCGATCGATCAGTTAATTCGACCACAATCGAAAATCGAAAGTTGCTCATAATAACCACCAATATATTTGTGGCAGAAAAATGTATCATCGCATTGATGGCGCCCTATCATCAGAATTCTGACATCAATGCTATGACAAATGTCATCAATACAACGAAAACTAACATCAATCTGATGACAAACGTCATTATAGCATTTTGTCATAGTTTAAGTGTCATCAATGCTATGATTGGAATGGCATCAATACGATGTCACTTATTATATATTATTAAATTGTAAAATATGTATAAGAGAAATAAGTAAACAATGTTATAATGTTTGTAGTCTGTATTTTAAAACAAATGTTCTTTTTTTAGTTATATTTTTGAGTTTAAACGCATTTTTAAAAAGTAAGAAAATATGACATTGCATTGATGTACACTTATCATCATTACTATGACAGATAAAATACGCAAGACCTTTTAAATACTAAGCCAGTACAGCATGTATACACAAGAAAAACGTTGAAACAAGCGATAGTATGACATCTTTTCATCATATTGATGTCACATAATCATCACATGTGTCATCAATATCAATAGAATGAGCGCGAAGAGATTAAAGTGCGGAAAAACAACAAAAACATACTCTTGACACAAATGAATAAATCGCCATTATATCAAATATAGTTTATCAAAGACGATTAATGACAGGTGATGTTAAAGTTGACATCACAATGATGTAAAGTGTCATTGGGTCAAAAATGAAGATACTTGACATAGTATTGATGTCAAATTACATCAGCGTTATGACGGGGTTTCTATCAGCGACATCATATTGATGACATTTTGACATAAAATTCCTCCTTTCTCTGATGTCGGTGTGTCATTGCATTGATGATAGATTTGTCATCATTGGTATTGTTGACCAGCTGATGTAAAGGTTGACATCACCATAATGTTAAGTGTCATGGGGTCAAAAATGAAGACACTTGACATAGCATTGATGTCAGATTACATTAGGGTAATGCCGCTTTTTCTATCCGTGTAGCTTCAGTTCCAAAGAAATCTTTTTCTCCGAAAACATCTAATCAATAACAAAATTAAACGGTGTTATGGGTTAGATAGTTTACACTAAATTTCGTAAAAAGCGTTACATAGAGGGAGGGGGTGGGTGTATAAAAACTCTGATGATGGCTTTACGTAATATGTGAATAGCTCCTTTACGCCGTTTTAATACTAATTGTTCAGACCGCAATAACTAATATATGTCTTTATGAAAAATTGGAAAATTTTTATATATTTAAAAATTTATAAAAAAATTGAAATGGTAAAACCTTAAAATTTTTATTAACTGATCATAAAGCCGCAAACACTAAAAATAAAATAAGCTTTATTTCATGAAAATCAATGGATAAATATTGTTTTATTCATAATAAATTAAAGTCATCTAAGTGTATATTTTTTATAATCGCACTAGTTTTTGCCTAAATTGCGAATATTTACACTGTACAACAAAAGCATTTCTTTAAACGACAAGGTTCGAACAACTGTTTCTGGTAGAGTGCACGAAAAAAATACATACGTGTATCAGCGTTTTGAAAGTTTACATCTGGGATTTATTTTAGGGGGAGTTAAAACACTATGGTTAATGTTTGTGTAGAACATTTCAACCCTCTAGCAGGGCAGACTAGCAGTGCGTTGGTACCTTATATAGGTACATAAGCACTTGTTTATGATTTTTCTGGCAGGTTCTAGATACACACTCACACACATACACGCCTTTATTGCCGTTGATTTGCAGGCATGTGTTTGTAATTACAACTTTCTGCTGCTGGTTTTTGGAGCTTCAAAAGCTTTTTTCTGTACATATTTTGTTGTATTTTTTCTAATTCTCTTACTAAAGATCATTGGAATGAGTTTTTACTATTATTGTTTATTTCTAGTTTCTATTCTATTTTGTTTTCAAATTAAAGAATGATACGTGCATGTGTGTGAATATGCACATTCACACACACACACACACACACACCACACACACACCACACAAACATACATGCTTTATGAGCCCTGTATCCAAAGTTGTTGCCGACGACATTTTCATCGACGTTGCCTGCAAGTAGGTATGCCAATCGGGACTAGTTTTTTTTTTAAATCCGGGGTTTCCGGATCTAGAAATAGAGTCCCGAAATGTTAATTCAATGTAGTCAATTCATTTTCAGTAAATAATTTATGCCGAAAAACTAATTTTGTTATTATTTACAGGTTTAGTGATTTCTTTAATACATTTATAATACAACGGGACTTATAAGGACCTAAGTGGGCCGGTTTTAATCTTTAATCTGGCAACCTGTACAACCTTAATACATTTAGCAGTTTGTCGCTAATTTGCGATTTTTTCGCGATTTTTCCGAATTTTTTCGTTTTAACGGTGTTGGCGATTTCTAATCAATCTTCCGATTTTGCAAATCTTCGCGAATTTTTGCAAAGTTCGCGATAAAAGCGACCTTTTGCAAGTTTTCAGTTTTCTTACAGTTTTGCCGATTTTTACGCAATATTAGACTTTGTTATCATGCCACTATTAGCAAGTTTTTGCGAATTTTCGCTATTTACGCGATATTTACCAAATTTTTAGCATTCCACACAGTTTTAGCGATTTTTAATCAATATTACTGCTCGATTAAAATTTTGAAATTTTTAGCGAATTTTCATTTTTTTTTTTCGCCACAGGCGTAATTTTCCCATTTTTTTGCATTCTTACATTTTTAGGGTGTTTTAATCAATATTGCGCTTTGTAATCTTTAAAATTTTAGCAAGTTTTTGCAATTTTTCATAGTTTTCGCCTTTTTACCGAGTGTTTGACTTTCCTTAGAATTTTGGGGCTAGTTTCCAATATTGCAATTTTTCGCGAATTTTCGACATTTTCGTGATATGCTTGATTTACTCCAAGTTTTTGGTATTTTTAGAGCTCGAGTCACTTAATCTATTTCAATCCTTGATATCGATGGTTGCATTTATTTACTTTTGATTTTGCAAGCTGTTATAGCTGGTTCCCATTCTATACCTTATATTTCTTTACAAATTAATCTAGCAAATGAAATATTGCCAGACAGTACAACTATTTGGAAAACATATAAAAATCAATCATATAAGTATAACGCACTTTTGTATGAAAATTGCTAACAACAAAAATACAATATTGTATAATTAGACGATTACACAACACATATGACTTTAATACGAGCTTGTGAATTGATCAATTATCTAAAAGTTATTAGTTGTAAAAAAACGGGATCCGGAAGTCCCGAAAACCCAGGGATTAAAAATTTTAAAATCTTGGAATTCGGTATTTGTAAATTCCCGAAAATAGGGGTAGACGTTGATAAATTTATTTCGTAATGAATCATATTTTCTTCTTCGTCGTACAGCTAGATCGAACATTTAACCTTTATATGGACAGCAATAACCACAAAAAAATTTAATATATTTATTACAAGATTTATGTAATAAATATCATAAAGTTTATGGTTTTTCATTCAAAAGTATTTATTTCTTATAATTTTCACTAATATTAATAAAGAAAATAAACATCTGGGGTTGAGCTCTGATGATTATATCATAACGCTGGTATGTATAGTATTAATAAATTGAGTCTATACGCTATGAATTTTCATTGTGATATCAATTTGACATTCATCATGATATAAATTCATCAGGTGTCGACACTATGTAAAACACATTTACAAATAAGTATTCCGACAAGGTTCTATATGTTGTCGTGTATAAATAATTTGTGCTACAAAGTCTTGTCGACGACAATATGAAGAACAACTGTATGCAACATGAAGTCTGTATAGTTGTATTGCCGACAACAAGAGTAACAACTGCATTGAAGTTGTCGTGCTTCCATTTATCTACATCAACGTGTCCGTTATTTGTATGGAAAATTTTTTTTGTGAAAATCTTCAAGTCTCATCCCCAAAAAGTGGAGGCTTTATACAAAAATTACTCGGAAAAATTTTCACGCGCCTGGATCCACGCCTTCCCGTGCCGACTTGCGGTTAAAATTTGATTAAATTACATTTATACGGCATGATGACCCATAAGTCGAAAAATATGAGCACTTCATGAACATTTTTCTTGTCTGTGAAGCTTTCAACAGCTTTTGCCTTACCGACTTTTATCTAAATCGTATAACTATTTAACAAAATAAACAGCAAAATATCGAAAAAGCCCATACATAACTATTAATATAACAAGAAAAGCCCATAAATATGCAAATTTCGGTAAATTTTTTCGTTCTCTAGAAATTGAAGTTATTTCTTTAGTTATTTGAGCCCCGCTGAACACGAATCTGAACTCCAATTTTTTCAATCACCGTTATTTCGAAAATGAAGGCACTTACATGACATATATTAGCATAACTGGAGAATAGTGCGTCCTATTCAGTAAAAGCGAAAAACCATAATTCGACAATAAAATTATCTTTAAGTTTAATGAACATTATTTCGAGATCCGGCCATTAGTTTCAGAGATATCGTAAAAGTTTGAGCCCAAAAACTAAAAATTTTATAAAAAATATTTTAAAGGTGTCTCACTAAATTGTGAATAAAATCAAAAATTGTACAACACCGTTGTTGTATTTTTATTTTGTTATGAGTGTTTAAAACCTAAAATATTTTAGTTTTTTATGAAATTTTTAACGGCATCTCTGTAACTAATGGCCGGATTTCGAAATAATGTTTGCTAGGCGTAAATATAATTTTATTGTCGAGTTTTGACTTTACGTTTTTACTGAATAGGGCAAAACATTCTCCAGCTATGCTAATATATGTCGAAAGCTAAGCCTGATAAACAAAATTGGAGTTCAGATTCGTGTTCAGCGAAACAACTTAAATTTTAGGGGAACGAAAAAAATTTACTAAAAATTTGCAAATTTATGAGCTTTTTCGATATTTTGCTGTTTATTTTGTTAAATATACGATTTACATAAAAGTCGGCAATGCAAAAGATGTTGAAAACTTCACAGACAATAACTTTTTAGAAGAAATTTGTTCATGATGTGGTCATATTTTTCGACTTGTGGGTGGGTCATCATGCCGTATAAATGTAATTTAATCAAATTTCAACCGCAAGTCGGCACGGAGAGCCAGTTTTGCATCAAGCCTCTATTTTTTGGGGGTGGGACCCAAAATATTTTCACTTTAAAAAATAACGGCCACCCTAATGTACATTAAAGAGTTTAAGTTTTTGTATAATTTTTTTTTGGCTTATACCGGTAGGCTAGTAGTTAGCGTGCTAACCTATCAGTGTGGATGGAGTTTGTGGGTTCGATTCGATTATTACATTTTTAAATATTATTATATATTCGTTAGCGACAATTTTAGTAGCATGCTACTAACGTTGTCCTCAACGACTTTTGTGCCCTTTGTTTTAAAATGTTGACAATAATTATTTTGGACTGTCGTCAGTCAGTTCGTCGTCGGTGATAGATACTTGTTTCGCACATGCATCGATGATGCCTCGAATACTTGGCCTACGGGGTGGCTTATAAAATTTTTTTCTCTGCAGGTGTATTAGTGAATGTATTTGCTTTTATTATGCACAAGCTCAAACCAGTATGGTTGTTTGTATCTGTTTAGTTCTTGATAGTTGCGATATGTACGATAGTTTCTATCGACGTGGAGGGAATAGTTTTTTTTTCTATTTTCTATTTTGTATTTTTATTCTATTTTTTTTTTTAGAGTAAAACTATTTATATTTTTAGTTGATCATACACCTTGAACTTCACAGTAGTTTTTGTTATAGATTGCAAAAGAGATGTTTTTATTTTTAGTGTTTTGTAGCTCATTTTCGCGCTTTTGCACATTTAGAAGAAGATATACGAAGTATTATTATTGTTATTTTTCTATATTGTTTTTTAAATCGATTTTAATATGAAACTAAAAGTTTTTGCAAATTCTCATGTCTTTAGTTTGATTTATGGAATAGATTATTGGATTAGTAGCATAGTTGTTCAACGATTTGCACAAATAGGTATATTTATCTGAAGAAAATAAATTGTGGTAGTCACACGAATTTTGTCATAAATTTTTTTAAACTATCTTAACTAAAAGGCATATAATATGGCCAGCCAATGTTACGATCAGACTTGGGCAAACGTTTCCGTTGTGCTATTAGCGATCACAAAATATTTTTCAGAGCAAAATGAAATATGTGTGTATTTAAATATATTCTTAATTGATCCAATTAAATAGCGATAATAGTTAAATATGTATATAATTAATATTCTTGAGAGTTTAATTGAAAGCTCGAAAATATGTCTATTAAAATTTTAGGAATTGTATTTTCATGAAAATGTATATTTTTGGGAGATAGACAACAACGTAAAAAAATATTCCGATGCCGATATAGCGGCAATACTTTGGATTTGCTGATGCACATATGTATCGCTATCGGCGCACAGTGGCTTAAAAACTTTTTTGTGGAAATAGTTGTTCCGTAGCTCGTGATCCGATCAAGATATCGCTATGAAATTTTACGCAAGCATATCTAAGCTTACATGCGATAGCACGGCTTCCCACCATAAAGGAGCCAAGGATTACAATTTGGATACCTCGGACGGATCAATTACTTAAAAAAACCCCAGAGCTAATTTATAGTCCGAATATTAATTTTGTTTACATCTATAGTCCTTGAGAATGTCTGATAAAATTTAGAATAAAACGTGGAATATTTCAAGCCTATATCTTGTTTCGTTAAAAAATCACACTCATCTGAACATGAAATTTGTAAAATATGGAAAATTTTTGGGGGTTTTCCCAATATAAAATAAATTTCCTCTGGAACATACAAAAGTTTTGGCAGTTTAAAAAAAATTAGAAATGAATGTAGAAGAAAAATCGGGTCAAAGGAGGTAATGGTTCTCCCTCCAGCTCCATTCTAAATTTACCGATTTTGAAAGAAGAAAAAAAGAAAGAACATATAGTTTCCTTAAAAATTCCTCAGAGTGCAAAGCAACGATTGCTACAAAACTACAAATTTTCTAAGGCCTTAGATGTCGCCTAAATATACCAAAAGTTATTTAGATAGCACACGGTATATAACGAAAGCGCCACCATTTTTGTAAAAAGAAACAAATTTTTTGGAAAATATTTTCTTCGTTTTAGGAATTCTGGTATGTATTTAAATAGAAAAATTATCAATAAAATATTTTTATCTCATAGTAAACTATTTTGTCTTTACAAGATCAAATTTTTATTACAATACTTCTATAAAAATTCAGTTATTTTTCTAATAAAAACGAGCCAAATCTTATTGAAATCGACCCACAACTTTTGCTTTTATTCACAATTCAGTGAGGGAGCACAATTGATAAAAATCACGATTTTCATAAAACACTCATACGCACACACACACAAATTAAAATGTTACTATTGTATGAAAATCGTGATTTTTAGGGTTTCGCACACGAAAAGTGTAAAGGAACGCTATTGTTTTCGCTATGCTGTCCGTCCTTCCGGCTGTCTGTCTGTCACAGGCTGTTTCCTTGGGAGCCGTAAGAGCTACAGACCTGAAACTTTCACAGAATATGTAAAACTTTGGCAGCTACAACAACAAATATATGACAATTAAATAATAAAGGGTGTTCTAAAGCGAGCAACGAAATATATTGAAATACTAATGTAATATACAAACACTTATAAGCACTTTAAATTTTCAAAGCTAGTGTTAGTTAGTGTAGTCTGCATAATAGACTACGTCAATTAACACTGACATTTAAAACAATAAAAATTAAAGGGTGTTATATCAGTTGATGGAATTCAGTCTGTGTAATTTAGCTAATTTGCTGTATCTTGGAGGCCGTAACAGACAAACTCTTGAAATTAAAAAAAGCTAAAACTAAAAAATTCCAAAATTAAAAAATGTTAAAATGTAAAATCGCCGAAATGAGAAAAGCGCTTAAAGGAAAAAAGCACCAAAAGTAAAAAAATTGCAAAAAAGCAAAAAATCATCAAAACTAAAAAGATCGCCAAAAATATCAAAACCTGAAAAAAGCCGTCAAAAAGAAAAAAGCACCAAAACTTACAAAAATCGCTAAAACTAAAAATATCTTCAAAAATCGATAAAAAAAAATGGAAAAATCACTAAAACGAAAAAAATGCCCAAAACGAAAACAAGTGCCAAAACCAAAAAAAAAAAACGGTAAAACTATAAAAATCACAAAAAAACTAAAAATACCCCAAGCCGCAAAAACGCCAAAACTAAAATAAAGCACTTAAAACAAAAAAAAAACGCCAAAACCAAAAAATCCCAAAAACTAAAAAAATTGACAAACAAATCGCTAAGAAACGAAAAATTGCAACAAAATAACTAAAATTAAAAAAGCGCCAAAATTAAAAAATCTTAAAAAAAAACTTACAAAATAAAAAACTAAAATAAGACGAAAACGCAAAACGAAAAATTGCCAAAATTGAAAATGGGCCAAAGTCGCACTTTACGGTATTTGTAATTGAGTTTCCTCACTTAATTGTGAATAAAATCAAACGTAACGCCGGCAAGATTTCTTATGCCGCATACTAATTGTGAATAAGTGCAAAAATAACCCTTAGACATATTTCAAGTTTTGAAAGATTTCTGGTGCTCAAATTGAGTCTGGAGATTGGGTTACTTTGACAGCCTTAGTATAATTTTATGGCAAATATTTTTGTAGAACATTCTAGGTCCCTATATTGCCGCTGAAGGGGAGTTTTTACCTCTTTTTTAAGAAAGGGGGGAAAAAGACCCATACAACAAAGAGTAAGAGGGTTAAAATGTTATACAAAATTATTTCTCGTGGTGTTTTACAAACAAACGTGGAGCATATGTTATACCTTAAAGGCAAGGATTTCAAGATTTCCTATGCCGAGTACCTACTAATTGTGAATAAGTACGAAATTAGCCCTTAAGTTTTGAACGATTTCTGGCATTAAAGTTGAGTCTGGGACTTCGGTATATTTAAAGAGAACGCAGAGTTTTATAGCAAATATTTTTGTAGAACATATTAGTTCGCTATTACGCCGCTAAAAAGTAGTTTTTTGTCCCTTTTTTAAGAAATAGATAAAAAGACGAATACAATGAAGAGTTAGAGATTTAAAATATTTCACAAAAGTGTTTATCGTGGTGTTTTAAATAAAAGTGTGGAACACATTTTGTACCTTAAACGTAAGGCTTACAGGATTTCCTATGCCGTATACTAATTGTGCATACGTATAACATTAACCCTTAAACAGATATTAAGTTTTGAATGATTTCTGAACTTCACCTTGAACAATATAGTAGAATTTTATGGGTAAGATTTTTATAGAAACTTTAACCCTCTAACGAGGAGCTATTTGCCCTTATTTAAAAAAGGGACAAAAAGATCCATACCACGAAAAGTTAGAGGATTCAAATGTTGATCAAAAATGTTCCTCGTATTGTTTTACATAAAAGTACTTAGTACATTTTATTTTTTAAAGATAAGGATGACAGGATTTCCTATGCCGAGTCACAATAACTAAATGCAAAAGAGGCGGGGGGTGGAGGGACTTTAACTCCCCCTAAAATGAGTCCCAGATGTAAACTTTCAAAACTCCGAAATATGTATAAATATTTTTGTTTCCTTCTGCTAGAATCAATCATTAGAGCCAGATAATATTTTTTTGTGTTATGCGTTGAAAAAATAGGTTTTTCAATTAAAGTGTTGTTTGAGCTTAAACATTTTTCTGTAGATTAGTTTCTAGACAAAATATTTACTGGTTTACGTGGCTGGCTGTTACGCACAAGCATTCAAGTAGAATCAGTAAGTTCCCGTTTTGACAAATATTTACTAATTCATTGAACTTCTTTACTGAAAATGAATTTTAGTTCCCTCTGTATTAAAAGTTAATTATTAATTACAGTACGTCTGTTATAGAGTTAATAGTATGTGTAAGCAGCATGCTGCATATGTCGAGTTCAAGACGGAATTTTTAAAAATATTTTTTAAAAACAAATGTCATCTTCAGTTTACATTTTTTAAATTTAAAAATCAAAACATTTCAACTATTTCGGATCTTTGAAGATATCTGCAAACTATTAAAAGTTTTCGGAATCATCAATTATATGTTTCTCTCATGTTGAACTTGAGCTGTCAAAATGTCACTGACATGAAATTTTCCTCTAGAAAAACACAGAAGAAAATTAATTTCCAAAAAACTCAAATGTGGTGGTATTTTCATAAACGTGGGGGCTAATTACAAATGAGTGAGTTCGATCGCCAGATGGCTAGAAAAAACATAGATTTTTACAGATGAAATTTACAAGTGTTTAAAATTTGTTGACCCTGAGAATAGATCTTTAGTCTATGCAAAATTTTAAAAATAAAACTAAATAAATAAAATAGAAATTATTTATAGTAAAAAATATTTATATAAAAACACATTAAAAAACAAAAGTGAATATTTTTGAAAGCATTTCATAATACAGTTTTCTTTTTTTTCTTAATATGTCTGTAGTTATCTAGAAAAAAATCGGAATGGCCGAGTAATAAAAACTTAAAAGTAGAAGTTTTTGTTGTATGATTTATTTTTAATTTGTGGTCATAAATAATACGCACAAGCAACGTACGTACGTCCATTGTGACACAGTTTCGAGGAAAGTTTTTTATACAAAATGCTTTTAGGTAAAATGATTTTTCATAACTTGTCAACGTATTTACAAATAAAATATTTAAATTTATAAACTTGCCTAAGCTATTGTGAAAGATGTGCGTTTTTTCTCTTAAGATTTTGTAGAAGTTAATAATACAGTCTGTTTGAAAAATTTTTGCAATTTCTAGTGGAATCTATAAATATGTTTGCTTTAAAATTTGCAGGACATTAAAAGGCGGATAAATTAATAACATTAAAAAATTTTTCTACAACTTTCCTTTGTATGGTGACTTATAGTGACATTTTACTTCAGACATATTTTTATGTGATTCTCATTTAAAAAAATTTTTTTTTCGTTTCTGTTGTAAGTATAGTGAAATACTTCATAAAATAAACGCATACATTTTAAAATTAAAAGTGCTTTACCATAATTTAATAGATTATAAATAAATGTATACAAGTTTTTTTTGTGTAAGACTATCCATTATGTGTTAAAAACGAAGAACGAAAATACTGTTTACACTCTCTTCATATAAAATGGCGTGTGCGTAATATATGCTGTTGATATTCCACATTAAGAAACTATGAGCTTTTCCAAAAACGAGATTCGATATATAACGATTTTGGAATAATTACATTTGCTTCTCTTATTTCACACTTAAATTTTTTTAAAATATTAGAAACTATATAATTTTTTTAAATTATTGTTGTCCGCAGTCTTGTGTATTGAGCGTTACGTTTTTTAGTACGCTTCATTAGTCAG
Source organism: Panzeria rudis (assembly GCA_956483635.1). NCBI lineage: Eukaryota > Metazoa > Arthropoda > Insecta > Diptera > Tachinidae > Panzeria > Panzeria rudis. The sequence continues at coordinate 116,821,033 of OY101449.1, read as the reverse complement.
TTTAATTAATAAAATTGCGTTAACAACATACACTAAAATAGCAGTCCTAAAAAATTCCGTTCGGATTGGTTTTGATTTCGTAGTTGTCATTCCGTACAAGTACATTTTTGGTGCTTTAGATTCCGTTTATTTTATATTTCGTTTTCACAATGATAAAGTTTTTATACCTTGAGGCGTTTGTTTACTCTTTTGTTTTATATGCAAAGCTCACATTGAGCTTTTTATTAACATGGAAAGCTCACGACCAAATATTTATTTGACGCTCCTAAGAGTATGCACTTTTTTGTCAGTAGAAAAGTGTTTTTCAATTCCACTTTGAAATTTAAAAGTGGTTTGATTACGAAGAAAATTTTCGTTTTTCGTTTTCTGAAGAAGCAACTTACGGAATTAAAACCACTTCCGATAGGAATGGTAGTCTGTGACATGACTGATAATATAATACAGTATAGGACCGTGGGTAGGAGTACTCCCCATACAAAGTAATTAATAACTAACTGATATCTGGAGAGCTATAATAGTAAGAGTCTTTAAACTTGGTATGAAAGTTTTTAATGTAAGATACGAAGCTAAGTAAAAACTGGCGGGTTAGGTGAGACTGAAGGTGTACTCCCCTTACAAAGTAATCAATAATTACATGATAGCCCGAAATATATAATAGTGTGAGTCTTCAAATCTGGTATAAGGTAACATGAAGACATGACACGAAGAATAAACTGGGGGGTTAGCTGCGGAGGAATGGGTACTCCCCATATAAAGTAATTAATAATTACCTGCTATCTGGAAAGCTTTAACAGTAAAAGTCTTCAAATTTGGTATAACTTAATTTGAAAATAAGACACCTAGTTACGTAAAAAATATACGGTATGGGTGCGATGGAAGGGGTACTCCCCATTCAAAGTAATCAGTAATTATCTGCTAACTCGAAATATATAACAAACAGTAAGAGTCTTTAAATTTTTTATGAACCAATTTAAGGACATTATACTAATTAAGGTAAAAAATTAATTAATAATTACCTACTATCTGGAAAGCTATGGCAGTAAGAGTTTTCAAATTTTGTAGGAGTTAATTTGAATATAAAGCACAAAGCTGTGCAAAAAACTGGCGGGGTAGGTGAGAGGGAAGGGGTACTCCCTATACAAAGTAATCAATAATTACTTGCTAACTGGAGAGATAGAACCGTAAGATTTTTCGAATTTGGTCTTAACTAAGGAAGGAGTACTCCCGACCCGCTTTATCTTTGCGATTAGTTGATCTATTATACTACAGTTCTTAGAAATGCCCACTCCTAACCTGATCAAAAGCTTTGGTGCTATTACTATGGTTGGTTTATTCACATATTGCCTTTTTTAATAAACAAATGGGTTGAAAATTTTAAAAACTCAAATTTTTATGTAAAATGTTAAAAAAGTTCAAAAGTTCAACTTTTGGCCTGAATTTTTTAACAGCTGCTGAGCTGATTTTAATGAAAACTAAAGCTGCTAAAATTACAAGGAGTTATCTGTCCGATTCAAAAAAAAATATTAAATCATCTCAACCGGAAAAAGGTTACAGAATTTTAACAATTAAGTTATGAGTTTAGTCGAACTGTGTGAGTTTATATCCAAAGAAATTTTAATTATTTTGGCTGGAGTTTGGTCTTAATTTAGTTTTTCAATTAAATTATATTTTTGTATAGGGATAAATGTGTAGCATGTAGACAAAGAAAATGTTGACTTCGCGGAGAGTTGAACTTACGTTTCGATAGTTCCCGGTAATCTCATCAGAGTTCTTTACCGCTTAGACCATTCGACCAAAGAGGCGTGTTTGCAGTCAAGAGCTGAATATCATCTACTTTTAATTTCATACTGTCACTCTTAGAGCTGTATTTCATTACAGAATTTTGTTTAAGGAAAAACTATTATGAGCCACTGTTGTTCTTTTTTTATGTGACGTAGGACATCATGTTATTCATGTAAATTGCAAAAACTTTAAGTTGTTGTGTTATTTTGGTGTAAAATATATCGTTACCTCTGTGTTTTTTCAGGCTCTAAGTCAAAAAACACAGAGTTAATTTAAAACATAATAAGGACGAATAAAAATATACTAAACTAATAAATATATCATTACCTTAATATAGAAACGCCCTAACTCTTTAGTTTTTCCAAAAAAAATGGTTTTAACAAAAATATGAGTTAGGGCTTTTCTATATTAAGGTAACGATATACAACATACATATCAAGAATATATATAGCAATAGATTATAAATAATTTACTTTAAATTGAAAAGTTAACCTAAAAATATTATAATTAAGTGACTAACATGACATTTTTGATGAAGCGAATTATGACACTTTCAAAATAAACGTATGAGAAGGAATCTTTTTAGTGTGTTGGCAATAAAGTTCATAATTCTGATCTACACACTATTATTTAATAAAAATAATAAACTGCAAAAACTACAGCAAAAACAAAGAGACAAATTTATGGTTAAAAAGAAATAATTTGTTATGAAAATGTATTTATTTGCGAATGAATAATGCGATAAGATAGATTATGTCAGTCTAAATTGTTGTTGTTGTTGGTCTAAATAAACAACAGCAGAAAAAAACTCCTTATTATTTGCCAAAATGCTTTCGGAAAAAAACCTTATACCGTCAGAGTATAGAATTAGAAATATAATATAAAAAAATAGTTGTTGCTATTTTTTTCTAATAGCTTTTAAAATGCTCGCCAATAGTCAGTCATTGCACTCACACTCTTTGCATATATGCTGGCTTTGTATCTGTGTGACTGCGAATTTAATCTGTATTTTGCTGCTGTTGTTGTTCTTGTTGTTTGCTCATATTAAACACTAAAGAAGAGTTCATTGACTTTTGATCGTCAAATAAACGATACGTAAAAAAGCGCACGTTTTAAAGATTCCGCGAATTGTTTGCTTTTTTTCTAATATTTGTTTTTGTAGATCATTTTTTATTACTTATTTCTAAAGAAGGTTGCTGTTTTTGCAAATTCTTGACAAACATTTGATTGCAAAAAAACTAAAACCTACCTACACAGTCGTGCAGGCACAAACACAAATTCACTTTTTCGCTCACTTGAACAATTAATTATTTGGTTGTGAAATAAGAGCAACATTTAAAAAATCACCAAGTCATAGTTATGACATTAGAAATTATTAGATAGACTTCTACATTTAACTATTTCGGTTCTTATAGAAAATTTTAAATTATATATTAGACTTTGCACTTGGATATGGGCGATTCTAATTTTGGTTGTACAATGCACCTGACTAGAAATTTGCATAATACTCACATTGGGGGTTGATTGGGAACGCATACCTTGGAATTTTAGATGCACTTGTAGCAGGAAGCTTTGTCCCTTTTAATCAGTATTTGTTAAGAGGGGACTGAAACCTTTCGAATGACTAATATTCATTAGAGGATAAAAATCCAGACCGTGTCGAAAGTTTTTGTTTTTGTCCTGTCGTTTAAATGCTGCACTAGTTGTGAAAATTTCAAGAGTTTGTCTCTTATGGTTTCCAAGATACAGCTAATTTTGAAAATCACATATTTAAAATTACATTAACTGATAGTATACCTCTAAATTTTTATTTTGTTTAAATTTCAGTATTTATTGGTGTAGTCTATATAATCACACACTAACTTTGTAAATTTCGAGTGCCTATATATAAATTCCTGTATGTTGCATTAGGATTTCAGCATGTTTTGTTGCTCGCTTTAGAAGACCGTACCTCCTTCGGTTCTATAGAAAATAGCCTGTGACAGACAGACGGACAGATAGACAGATAGACGGACGAACGGACAGCGTAGCGAAAACAATAGAGTTCCTTTTCAGTTTTGGTATACAGAACCCTACAAATGGTCATAACAATTTTTCATAAAATTCCCTACCAGACTACCCGTGTTTTGCATATCATCGTAGATTTTCGCAATGCTATTACCGGAGATATTTACAATATACAAAATAAAGTCGAGGCCAAAAAGAGATTTTCAAAACTCAAAGCCCAATAATTTTAAAATGATCAAAGATATCTTAATGAAATAAACTAAATTTGCTTTGTCTACTTATAAAACTTTTAATAAATTAAAATTAAACAAAATCGGATAATATTTGTAAAAGTTACGAGACCAACAAACATTTCGATGCCCAAGGTGGGAAACTTTGTCACTCTCTAGCCCACTGCGACTTTCGACGTGGTGTTTAAGAAATAAATTTTCTTAAAGCTTATCTCTTTCTCTATGATTTTTACATACATGAGCTTTTAAAAGGATTGCAGGTTTTAAAGATACCGGTTTATTACCAATTTTTGTTTTGCAATAGTTACCATTGCGCCACGTTGCGTATAAGTAATATTTATACGTTATTTATTAGTGCTGGCAACTTCTGCTACTTTTAATTACTCAATACTACTCAATACTTTTCGTTTGGGTACTCAATACTTACTGGATACTTTTAACGCTTAGAAAATGTTATGCTTTTAAACAGAGTTTTATTTTAGCCCTTCATTTTCTATTTGGTTTAGTAATAAAAATACTACCCAGAAAGTATCGAGTAGCTACTTTTGAATATTGAGTACCCTAAAATAATAGCAAATACTCAATACTCGGTACCCACTACTCAATACTTTGCCAGCACTATTATTTATATCTTTATGAAAACTTTCTATACATATTGAAAACAAATTATTTTCTGCACCTAATTTAATTATATTTTGAGGCAATATTTTAAGTATTGCATCAAAGTTAACTCTGATATCGTTTTAAAACTATCAAATTTTATTAGTGCTGTAGTTTTTTTAAGGTCTTAGGCGACTTAGTCACGAAAAAATAATAAATAAAGAAAATCATTTTTTTATATTGCCAACAAGTCCTTATTAGAAAGACTTGCCAGCCAATAATGCAAAATATTTTCAAAAAAAATTTTTTGTGGAATTTCAATTAAGATTTCAGTATATGCCGATTGTACTCTTAAATACTAACGCCGAACATTTTAGCACTCACTGTGAGTTTGTTTCAATTAAAAGATATGTACACAAATATCATAAGTCTAGAATATTTAGCTGCTCCAATTTATGGCGCTTTTTATATGGAGACATATCACTGTGCAGTGCGCTAGACGCACAGTGCTTTGTTCCCATATATTTAATCGGAAAAACTAGAGTAGTTACTTGGTATACTGGTATTTTAATGACTAAACTAAGAAAAATTTGAGAAAAATCGGCGCAAAAACTATAAATTTTAGCTAAATTTATGCACTAAAAACTCATAATTATTTCCAAAATTATGCGTTTTAGATATGTTGTAATTTTTGTTAAATTCGGTGTAAGGACATAACTACCTCCCATATATCCTTTTCCGCAAAAACTAAATTTTAGTTACATTTATGATTAGCATTTGTCCAAAATTATGCGTTTTAGCTCTGTAATAATATTTTTTTCATTCGGTGCAAGGACATGACTACCTCCCATACATCCTTTTCGCAAAAACTGAATTTTAGCTTTATTAATGATTAGAATGCACTAAAAATTCATAATTATTTCCAGAATTATGCGTTTCAGATCTGATGTATTTTTTGTTACATTCGGTGCAAGGACATAACTACCGCCCATATATCCTTCTCCGCAAAAACTAAATTTTAGTTACATTTATGATTAGAATTTGTCCAAAATTATGCGTTTTAGCTCTGTTGTAATATGTTTTTCATTCGATGCAAGGATAAGAATACCGGCCATATATCCTTTTTGGCAAAAACTAAATTTTAGCTGCATTTATGATTAGCATGTACTAAAAACTAATAATTACTTCTAAGATTATGTGTTCTAGCTCTGTTGTAAGTTTTATTTCATTCGGTGCAAGGAGATGACTACCTCCCATGTATCCTTTTTCGCAAAAACTAATTTTGACTTACATTTATGATTAGAATGCACTAAAAATTCATAATTATTTCCAAAATTATGCGTTTTAGCGCTGTTGTAAATTTTGTTTCATTTGGTGAAAGTATATGACTACCTTTATGATAAAAATACACTAAGAATTCCTAATTATTTCCAAAATTATGCGTTTCAGTACTGTTGTAAGTTTTGCTTCATTCGGTGCAAGGACATGACTGCCTTCCATATATCCTTTTTCGAAAATACTAAACTTTAGCTACATTTATGATTGGAATGCACTAAAAATTAATAGCTATTTAAAAAATTATTCCTTTTAGCTCTGTTGTAAATTAATGAACTAGTATTTAAGCAAAATTTTACTTAAATTAAGTAAAATTTTTCTATAAAATGCGGAATTTTTCTTTTCGATTAGGTTAAGAATAGCATTTTTTCGATTCAAACGTAACTAAATGCTGGAACATAATCGAAACGCAAAATAGGGGTGACTAATTACCTTTGGATGAGCCAAGTATTGAACCAGCAACCTTCCGACTAATAGACTAGCACTCTAACAACTAGTCTAACAGGGCACCAAGCATAAGCATTGAAACTATTGTGTTTTACAATTTTATTTTATTTACAAAAATATATATTTTAAGCTGAAATATTCCTCGAAAATATGCTAAGATTTTAGTACATACAACTTTTTCTAGAAGCTAACAAAAGCTATAAATACAAGGTTTTTCATACCCGAGGTAGTCAATTTTGACACCCTGTAGCGCACCGTTTGCTTCAACCGGGCTTGTCCATGCTTTATTATTTTTAAGGCTTAGGTCCTCCATTATGATTTTTATATCATTTTGTAATCTGATCATCTACATCATTTTGTAATCTGACCGCAAGTTTCAAAAATACACATTTATTACATTTTTCTAATTGGAACCACTGTGCGGTACTGCGTCTAGTGGTCTATCAGTTTATGCTAGAGAGTTCCATTCCTGCTGAAAAGTCTTTTATGTGACAGTTTAAAAGAATTCCCATGAGGTGTCCAAATCTGAAGGCATCGCCTCCACTCATAGAAGTCAAACGCTTCCAAATCAATTCTAAAGCATTTCCTCTCTTCCTCTCTAGCGTCTTAAGAATTTTGCTCTACATAAAAATGCACTTATGGCAGAAAACAACGAAAAAGAAATTTGAATTGGTTTTTGGTTTAGAAACTACCTATTTTTATCCCTAACTAGGAAATCAAAATTCTTGGAAATATTATTTTCGTTCATAACAAAATCTTATGTATGGATGTGGAATAACATTCATACATATTTGCATTTTTTATAATTAAAAGTAATAAAAGAATTTCATGGATAATATTTTGTTTTTCTTCTTTCTATTCGTTCAAATTGCTATTTATTTATTTGGGTTTTTTTTTATTTCACCCTCACGCAGTTACTGGCAGAACGCGTTTTTAGCTCTTTTGCATTTGCGAGTGTAATTCTATATAAAAACAAAACATGTTGATCTTTTAATTATTTACCTACGAGTATGTTGTTTTTTTATTATTTCATGCATATTTTTAATAGTGTGTAGTTTATTAATTCAAATGCCCCAACTTTTATAAAAGCATACACACACACGCGCAACCTCACTATATTGTTCTTAGTATGAGTGCATAAATGTGAGCAACTGCGAGCGAAATGAGAATGACTTGTGTGCTAATATTTTCATACTGTTTGCTGTTATTGATGGCGCTTTTGTTGCTGCTGCTACTGCTGCTGTTGTTGCTTTTGTTTTGGAGCTAGCTGCCACCATTGTTGTTGATTGTTATTGCTATTTTTGTGTGTGAATGTAGTTGTGCGTGTGCGTTACTTACGCTAGTTACGCTAGTTCTATTCTATGCCAAAGCAAAAAAGCAACAATGGTGGGCATATCAGCAAGTTGGTTCGGGTGTGTCGTTGCTGAAGGGGTACATGTATGAGGAGCTCGTTGTGCGTCGACTTTTTTCTTGATGTTTTTCGGATTGTTGTTGTTAATTTTTGTGGGAACATGCGTTTTTAGTATGACTTAGCGTGAATGAACTTTTCAAGGTGAAATACACAAAATAACAATAGGAAACAAACAAGCAGCAGCTTTTAGTGCTGCCACTTTACTATACGCATACAGATAAACGTATATTTTATTGGATGTACATATGTATGTATGTATGTATGCATATAGATTTGTATGCATAATAATTTATGTACATTCATACAAATATCGCTCATTTGCTGCAACGTCGTCATAACTCAAAAAGGTGACTCTTCAGGAGACGCATTTTTTAATTTTTAAATTGATATATCTTTTTAAATTTATAAACGAAAAGAATTTTGTGATATAATTTGGACAAATAACATCTGGTGGACGCCTCTATATGGTCAAAATGTTCACTTAGCTTTCTTCTATAGCTTTAGAAGTGGCCTTAGTCTTACTTATGACGTTCTTGCAGTAATAAAAAGTTCTATGATCTAATGATAACTTGGATTATGACGTTACGCCTAATAACAAAAAGAGGTATTGCTTAAATCGTTTTAGAAATTTTTACTTGTGACTGTCATATCTTCATCTACATAACAAAATACATAAAACAGAAATGTATATGCATTTGTATGTATATGTGTTAATTATAAAAATTAACACACTCGTTGCATATTTTATTGGAAGTTATAAATTATCATAAACAATTTCTTCAGATAATAACATTAAATTAAAATTTTAAAAACCCCCGAAGAAAATTGATGATAACTTCATAACTGCTGGACCGATTTTGTTTCAAACATAGGTTGGAAGATTTTAGATCAAATCACCTTTCCAACACAAAAAACTAAATCAAAATTGATCCAGCCGCTTAGGCTCTACGAGGGAACAGACAGACAAACAGATGCACACTAGTCACGTGCACAGATACATCTGTTTATATCAGTTTCTGTATGTTAATTCTTATGAGTGCATATTGATAAGTAATGTAAAGTGATACTGTTATTAGGTGGTATTGCTATTGGCTGAAGTATATTAGATATGAGTGGTTACAGAGAGACTAAGAAAAACACATTTCTTTTCCTATGTTTCGCCCAAACAGATATTAACAGATACTGATGTCGTACAATAAGTACCTCATTGTCATGCAAAACGAAGTTTGTTCGCAATTAGTCGGCTATTTAAAATAGACAACGAAAACAGCAATAACAAAGCACATCACTGTGCTGTACCTTTCAACAAGCATTAACTCCTATTGTAAGCTACTAATAAATTTGTACATGAAGTGTATGTGAATGTGTTTCATATGTATGAAACATACGTACACACATTATCTGTTGTACTAATAATTATTTTAAAATATCGGTGGTACAACAGATATTTTAAAACAAAAAACATGGAAATTTCTTATCCATAGCAAAATACTATGTTACTCTTATTATTTAGTACGCGTAGAATGTGTGCGTGGAATAAAATCATACAATATCAGTTACACTCATTCCATCATTTATACTTATGGTATCAGGTATGTGTCTGTTACATCTGTTTTAGCAATACTTTGTGGTAATAACACCCATATTTTTGGTCGGGGCTAAAAAAGGAAAATAATAGTCCTGATTGTATAAGACGTTGGCGTAAACGCCGAAGTTGTTTTTTGTTGTAGATTATATAACACGGATTGTGTGTTACTTTAGTCTATTACACAAAACCACATAGGTGTTACGTTAACGCCTTACACAAGCAGGCGAATATAAACTTTAAAATTAATATAGACAAAAATATAATTGAATATGAATTGTAAAAATGTTTATAATACTTAGGTACATATGTGATTTTTGTATTAATTCCAACAGATCTGCTTTTTTTTGCTCGTTATCTTAGGCTTTGTATAATATACTCGTGTCATTGTAATATCCTAGGTTTGCTTCTTTTTAGTGTCAGATGTTATGAAAAAAAACCGTGTTTGGCGAATCGCGCTCAAACTGGACAGATAAAAATTTTCACTGTGCTGGCTCTCACAGTGGAAATTTTTATCTGTGCCACATTTTGGAGTCCTATTCCAGTAGCCTTTAAATAAAAGAAATCTTCAACGCACATTTCAGTGACATTAAAATGGCTTTGTAGATTTTATAGCGGCACCCCAGTAAAAAAGTTGCTTTCAATAAAGCAGGTTTCTACTATTATGGAATAAAAGTAGCGCTGACAAACCTGCTGATATCGCTGCGGATTTTTGTATGGCGAGTTCCCGGTGTGGAGTACTACATTTTTGCTCACAAAAGCTCTTTTGAAGCGCTGAAAATCATCAACATTTTCAGCACTAGAACTGAAAATATATGAAAAAATGGTTCGATGTGGATTGGCGTCGTTAACGCCATTTTGAATTTTTCTTATTTCGTTACTTTATTTATTTTTATTAATTTCATATTTTTACTCAATGATTGTTATTTTAACTTCAACTGGTATCGAACTAAAAACCTTCAGGCTTGAAGTCCAGCGTATCAATCACTCGACCAAAAACTCTGATGCAAAACGGCATCAAGAAACTCAAATAAACTTACTCTTCATTCTCGCTTATAAACCTGCTTTGGATCAGCACTATAAAATCAGCTTTTTTGTATAGCCTGTGTACGAAGCTTTTGTATAAGTAAAAAGTAAATACTTTTCTTGCTTCAAAACCTGCATTGTTGTGACGCTATGAAATCAGCTTCTGAACAAGCTCATATTTAAAAGCTAATTATGAAGCGCTTTATTTCTTTAGTGCTTCAAGAAACATGAAAATTTTTTACTTGGACGAACATCATATATGAATGACTCTGGTGCGTAAATTGTACCAGCCTTCAGCTGCATATCTACTACTCTCGCGCTCTTTCTCAATAAAAAAAAGTAATGTGAGTCCGATCACAGGGGAGATGTGTAAAGATGTATGCTAGTGAAAATTAGTAGCTCCTATTGCGCACTAGATGGTGTTTATATGCAGCTGTTAAGAAGACTTTAAGTTTGACAAGTTTACTTTTTTGTTTTCCTTATTTTTCTTTGTTTTCTTTCTTATTAAAAGTGCAAGAAATCTCTTTAAAAGTTATTAAAATAAAATGTTGTTGTATTCATTTTATTTATTTGTTTTTATTTGCCTACGATAACATAATGTACGACAATTTGTAAAAATTAGTAGCTACTACTATTGCGCACTAGATGGTGTTAGTGTATTTCTATGAAGCTGTTAAGTTTCCCTGTACTTCCTGTTGTCCGTATGATTACACTAATACACTCATACGCAGCTCACACCACGTTATTACAATTGTAATATTAATCTTACTCAAGTAAGATTAATCTTACTCAAAATTCGTGATTGTATTGTGAAAAAGATTTTTACCCCCTAGCGCATAGTTGTTTACACAACAAAAACTGAATTTCTGCAACAAAAATTAAATGTGTGGACCGGCTCTAGTCTCGACTAGCAATACATATGTCATTGCAGGTATTTGCAATATATGTTGCAATAATTGTAAACGAATTTTTCTTGATAATTATTGCAAACATAAAACGTCAAATTGCTCCACATTTTTGTACTGCGTTTGACGTTTTGATAAAAAGGAATGAAATTAATAAATACATTGAAATAATAAACAATATTGCGAAAAAATTGTTCATAAAGAACAAAATGCATTGTATTGTATTGTGCTACGTGTTTTCATAAAGTTAACTTAAGAAACCAATAAGCAATATTGCAATGTTTTTTCTGCCGACGTTATTGCTCTATTGCTGCGATATTTATTGCTAGTCGAGACAAGGGGTAATGGTCATAAAATATACCATTACTATAATTTATAAAAACAATAATTTATAAAAACAATAATGCGTGAAATATCAAAACCTCATGCACAAGACTTTGTCAGATAATAAAACGCATTATTTACTATGCACTGGTGATATCAACTCAATTTTTTCGATTTTTGAGTTATGACGACGTTGCAGCAAATGAGCGATATGTACATATGTATTAGAATAGGCTAAACTACAACAATTTCATAACAATATAGAAAACAAGAGGAAGGTATAATAAAAACAGAAATGAGAGAAACAACAAAAAAGAATTAAAAAAAATATTCATCATCAATCGAATAACAACAGGCTGCTTGCTATATATTCGCTTGAGAAATGCTTGCTGCTGGTTGCCAGTAAATTCACATTCACAAATCCACTCGCACAAATAAATTCATGCAAACAAAAGAATGAACGAATAATTTGAGATGTAGAAGCTGAACTTGAAAATCATCTAGTAAATTGAAAATTTAAAAGAAATACATTTTACTTAGTAAAAAAATGGAACAAAACTAAAATTTGCCGAAACAAACACTGACTTACGTACTGGTGGCTGTACTTGCTAGAATAGATTTTTATCTCGGATTGAATTAATTATTTTGTAGAAACTCTGGTCTTTAGGCAGTTTGAAGTTATAGGTACATATACAGTTTGTCAATCAAATGTTGACAGAAAGAAATTAAACAGAATTAAACAGCTAAGTTTGGTAGATATTTGTTATCTATATTAAAGTTCGTTTGTTGGCATTTCAAATACAATTTCATAATCAAACTTAAAATAGAATAAGTCAAAGCGAGTAAATAAAATTTATTAGCGCCACAAGTTGCATAAGGAAAGGATTTTTGATGTTGTTGCGTGTAACTCATTTTTGTTGCGATAATTTTGTTATTTCTGGTTTTGCTAATAGCGACGCATATAATTATTCTGTTATTGTTTCTATTTTTGTTCTGATATTTTAGTACATACATATCTATGTTCCTCTTATGTCATTCTCTCATAATAATAAAAACTAATGTACATTATTAATTATTTTGTTTTTCTATAACGTTAAGTAATTCCAAATCTAGTTTGTATTCTTCGTATTATTTCAGTATTATTTCAGTATTGATTTAACTGTACTGGATTATTAAATCAACATGAAATATAGTTACTTCAAAAAGAAAAATGTTCTTTGAAGTTTATTGTAAGATCATGCTGAATAAACCTGAAACATCTATGAAACAAAATCGTTACCTGCAAATATTAATTTAGCCTTAAAAATTTTACCTTGAAAATTTTCTGTATGTACCTAAAAGACATAAAGAAAATAAAATATGAATATCTTTGGCTTAGCCAGCAAACTTGTTAAGTCCACGTTTACGTTGTTTTTCTTGTTGCTATGAAATGGTAAGCAAATATGCTAAGTCCAAAAAGTCAAAAATATGAAAAACTCATTTAAGTCCATACTTTTAGTGACTATGCACGCAGGGGCTCCTATTGGAAAAAAGAGTCATAAATATGTATCTAAGAAACGTGCGATCCGATTACAAAACGATTTATGTAAAAATCATAGAGGAGGGCCTAAGCTTTGAAAATGTTGAAATTGGGACCTCCCTCTTAAAACATACATTGAGTTTATATCCAAATAAATTTAATTATCTTTGGCTTGAGTTCGGTTTTAATTAAAATTTTCAATTAAATTATATTTTTATTTAGAGATAAATGTGAAGCATGTAGACTGGGCGGAGGGTTGAACTGACGTTTCCATAGCTCCCACCAATCTCATCAGAGTCCTTTACCGCTTAGACCACTCGACCAAAGTCGGTGGTTTGTAGCCAAGAGTTGAATATTGCCTACTTTTAATCAATTCATACTGTCAGTCTTAGAGCTGTATTTCATTTGGTAGTTATTGATATTCATTTTTTCTTTTGTCTTGTGTTTTAAGCTTCTTTTTTGTTATTTCTCTATTCTAGTATGAATTATCATTGATAGTTACAAGTTGTAGTGTGTGTGTGAATGTTTGTTTGCTCTGTTTATTTGAACATGTACATCCTTTTTGCTAGGTGCCTTTAGAGTTTAACAATTAAGTTAAGAATTTAGTCGAACTGTATGGGTTTTTATCCAAAGAAATTAAATTATTTTTGGCTTGAGTTCGGTTTTAATTTAAATTTTTAATTAAATTATATTTTTATTTAGAGCTGAGTTACAGGGTGTCAAAGTTGACACCCTGTAAGTTTAAACTTATTGTAAAGTTTATAAATAGATAGAGGAAAAACAGTTTACTTTAGTATGATATCTTTAATTTGTTCAAAAATATTTGGCTTTAAATTTGACTATTTTTTCGGTTTTTGGCCCCAACTTTGTTTCTCTATTTCGTCAATATCTGCGTTAAGAGAATAGCAAAAATTTTCAAAGCAATACTTCATTATTTTGAACACAATCCTTGATAATACGCAGAAAAAGTTTTTAGTTATCTCTTTAGTTAGACAACTGCAGATTTAATGAATTTCCTTGTTGACGGTTAAATTACAAGGTAAATTATATATTCAATTACTAAAATGTATACAAACGTTGTCGTAGTTTGAAATAGTTTTATATAATTTTTTGGAAATTAAAGAATTATTTTCCTAATAACTGAATCCGAATATATTATTTAATAAGAATAAAATACATACCCCCATATTCATAAATAAAATAAAATTTATTTGAAATCTATTTTAAGAAAATTTTGTATGAAAAAATTTAAATAAAATACATTTCAAACTTATTTTAAATTCTATGAATATTTTTAAACGACTTCAAAAAACGACAAAAGTTATCAATTTGTCATGTATTTTTTTATGTTTTATTTTTCTTTATTTAAAAGGATGCACTTCCAAATTGGTCCCGTTAAAAAGTGGGCGCGGTCACGCCCATACGAAGTAAATACACATGCTTTTTCATCTACTTCTACTCAACCGATTCAAATGAAAATTCGCACACACATTAAGCTTCTGTTTAAATAATATATCATGGTTAAAAAAGTGTGCAGTGCCACGCCCATGCAAAGTAAATATTCTTTATCAACAACTTCTACTTATCCGATTCGCATGCAGCTTTGTATACACATTTAGTTACTGCTACAATTAGGCTTGCCAGACGGGCTTGAATCAGCTTGATTGTCAAGATATTTTAGGTGTTGTCAAGTTACAAGCTCAAATATGATTTGTCAAGCTGAAGTTATATTTTTGTTAAAAAAATTTTCATACATAGCTTAAACGGAATAACTTAAAACATTTTATAAACAAATATCTTAGTGTACAAGTAGAAAACTGTTTATAGCTTAAGTGTCTTGTGACTAATTTTTTATAGTAACCATCAAGTATTTTTTCCCATTCTTCTAATATGACCCTTTTTGTCTCAGATTTGCTGGAAACCATGTTCTCTAGGTCTTTTTTTATTGGGATAATGCCATAAATTATTCAAAGTGTTTCCATGACATGGGTCATATATGTAGCATCCACGATCTTACTTTGTGGGCCTTGTATTTAGAGCAAGGTTATACACAACACTTTTCGGCAAGTTTTCTTTTAAAATGTCTCAATAAACATTGTGATCTATAATTGTGTCAATAAAATGCAAATACCCTGGTACTGCTGCAAAAAATGAGCCCCAGACCATCACTGAAGCACTTCTATGGTTTGCTGTCGATGTCAAGTTATTCGAATGTAGTGTCTAATTTTATCCCCTCCATACTATCAGCCTACCGTCCGACCCAAATACGTTAAATTTGCTTTCGTCGGTAAACACAACGATTCTCTAACAAGAAAAATTCTTATTTTCGTATTCTTTTGCAAATTTTAATGGTATTGTTTGATTATTCTTAATACACTCTAAAACACTTTTGTTGAAAATTAGGTCGATAATAGTAGGCAACACTTTACAGACTACTTACGACCTAAAATTACACACGTATTATTTTTAAACAAAATGTTTTTACTAAAAATAGCAAATGGCTGCGTGCAGGTTTAAACCGCGACCTCCTGAATGATAGTCTGACGTATCTGCCACTCAGCCACAGCCGTATTATACATTATGCTAAATTTTTTCAACTTGGACTAAATATGTTTAATTTGAAAGGTTTTTTTTTTAATAAAATAACTACAAAATCGATGTAATTTTAGACAACGAGATATTTTCAACACAAATTTAGACAATACATGATCGTAAATTTTAAGTAATGCCTTAGAGTGTAGTAAGCGGGTTTTGTCTAGTTCATGTATAATTTAAACCAACTATGTGAAGAAAGTTCCGAAAGAAAGCTTTGCATCTTTTAAAAAAGAGTTTGCTTTAATTTTTCTGCCTTAGAAAATTTTTTGTTGCTGGCCCGCTTTAGTTTGTTTTACACATTTTAGTGTGTCAAATTCTCTTTCAAGCTGATTTTAATCAAATGTCAAGCTTCTTTACTATTTCAATCTGGCAACCCTAGCTACAATACAAGAGTATGGTTAGAAAAGTGGGCAGTGCCTTGCCCATGGGAAGTTAATATTAATTTAAACTACTTTTACTTAACCGATTCGCACGCAATTAGTTCTCGTGAAAGTACAACATTACGCTAAAAATTATGGGCAGTGCCACGCCTATTTTGTAGCCGGTTTTCTTTTGCAAAAATTATTATAAATATTATATGTATGCATTAAAAACAATTTATTTACTTAATGAACTTACTCCATCACAGAAAAAAGTAAAACTTTTTGTTTAAAAACATCATAAAAAAACTTCAACGAAAGACTCATAAAATAAATTCAAAACACAAAAATAACAATTTATTTATATATTTTTTCTAATTCTAATTCTTTTAGGTTATTGCACCGACTTATAGAATCATTATTATGCCAAAATAACAATAGAAGAACTACTAAAACAACAGCAACAACAACAACAACAACGACAAGTAGATATGTATAGTAGGGGAAAAAGTTCAAAGAAGTAAACAACCAAAAAGAAAAAAAAGCTGCCATCATAAAAAACAGTTCAAAACAAATTCACACATTATGATCGCGTGTACTTGTATTTTATAGAATTAATCATACAACTACAAAGTTCGCTAGAATGGAAAAAAGTTTAAAATAAAAAAAAACTTTGATGGGGCACTTACTAGCAGCAACCTGAAAAAATTACAAAAAATAGAGAACAACAACATCAATTACTACAACAATTGAGCTTTATGTATTTGCAGAGCAAAACAAACAACTAAGAGAGTACCTATAGCCGGTCAAGCTCGACCATTTTGGTAAGATACATGAGTATCGATCATACAGCAATGATCCAATTAACAAAAGACTTCTTCTTTTGAACATAAACGGCTGCACAATTTCAAAACACGTTAACAGCAAACAGCAAAACAGCAAAAAACAAAATTTTTAAAAGAAGAAATATACATATGAAATATACATATGAACATTTTAATATAGATTAAGCAAATGCTGTATGGAAAAATTTAAATTTTTCATGAAATTTTTATAGAATCATATGCACAAGACTATGCAGGACTTAAAAGTATAAAAAAGTCGATTACGAAAAATTTTTACTTCCTGTGTTTTGAAATTGTACAACCGTAAAGTTTAATGGAGCAAAAACAGAACATTCCAAAACTCTCATAACTGGATGAGTTGAAAAGAATATTTGAGAGATTTAAAAGCTCCGTTTCATCAACTTTTGTAAGAAACTAAAATATTTAAAAGTTGTAAGGCAGTGAGGGCCGCAGTGATTTGCTCTAATATGTGAAGCGGAAAATAAATTGGAGGAGCTATCTCAGACTTATGAAACTTGTTTCACAATTTCAAATCGATTTACTCCAGCATTATAAATTTATTCAATTGTACTATAAAAATTAATTAGGTTCTGACAACGGATTCCGGCAGAGGGGACCAAAAAATATAAACGTGTATTTGCGTTTTAAGAGTTTATGTCCGGCCTTTATTTTAGGAGAAACGGCATAGGAAATCTTTCAATCCCTATATTTTAGGTATAACGTGTGTAAAATTCCACGAACAAAATTTTTGTGGAAGATTACAGCCCTTTCATGCTTTGCTGCATGGGTATATTTGGTACCTTTCTTGAAAAAAGGGCAAAAACTCCCCTTAAACAGCGATATTTTGGTCTGAAATGTTCTACAAAAATATTTGTCATATAATTCTAATATAAGTATTTAAAGATGACAAAGGTCATAGCTCAAGTTGAAGACCAGAAATAAGTCAAAGCTTAAACTATGTTTAAGGGTTGGTTCAAATCCGGTTTGAAGGACCAAATGTTCATACCTGAACTCTGTTGATCGGTTTCTCTGTTCCAAAGAAAGCAAACACTTATATTTTTATTTATAAATTCACTATTATTTATTTGTAATCTTATTAAACTTTTTTGCCGTATGGTTATTTCACGAATGAAAAGTCAAAAGTGAACAAACGTTTTCATATAAAAAAAGGCAAATGCCGGGCTTACACTACCGGGTGGCCAGCGTTCATCTCACACGAGGCAGGGCTGGTAAATGGCTAATGCCCTTTAAATATCAGCACCGCGTGTGACATGAACAAGTGCTAAGATATCCCTCAAAAATTGATTTTTTGAAATTTTCGTACGTAAAAATCACTACTATTCACCACACAAAATAATTATTTTTGGCTTTCAAGTTTTTTTATAAGCTTATTTGTCTTTAAGGACTTATAGCTGAATTTTATGTATCACTATATGGTTGTTTAAGGAGAGCTTTTTTGCTCAATTTTTAAGAAAGGGTAAAAAATGACCGATACAACGAAGAGTTAGAAGAATGAAATGTTCCACAAAAATATTTCTCGTTGTAATTTCCATAGAAGTGCTGAAGGGAGTTCTATCAGTTAATGTAATTTAGATTATTTTTTATTTATATTTTATTATTTATTATATAAGTACTTAAATAAAAGAATTAAATTTAAACGAAAAAGTAAAACGAAAAAATGGCTAAAATGAAAAAAGGGCAAAAACTAAAAGGGTTATCTGTACACTGAAAAAATTCCATGCATCATATGCACGAAAACGCTCGTACAAATTACGATATATTTCGTAATTTCGCACCACGAAATTATTTCGTAAAATATACGAAATGTTCGAAAATAATCAAAAAATAAAGTTTAAGAAAGTATGGCTCAACCGGGGCACGAACTCGCAATCTTCATATTTCAAGTCATGTACTCTACCCACTGAGCCACTTTCTACTTATTTTATAAGAGATAAAAATTAGTTTTATTTACTTACATCTGAAAAATACGTCAATTAATAAAAAATTATTTTAATTAATTTTTTTATTTCAAATATAATTTTTAACAAGGAAAAATGTTTACGAAAGGTATTCGTTACTTTCGTATATTAAAAAAAAATATTGCCCAAATGTTTTTTCGTAATATATACGAAAGTTTCGTATATATTACGAAAAAAGTCACTACGAAAGTTTTTTTCGTAAAATGTTGCATGGATTATTTTCAGTGTATGTATGTGTATCTGTAAGGAACCCTTATTGTGCGAGCCAATGTCGCATTTTACCGAATTGTGTTATTTTGTCGACTTTTTAATCGGACATCAAATTCGGGTCGCTACTTATGCCATCTGGGATCCTTCCCTCTTAATGACCAATTTTTTGCACTTGGCAAGAAAGGCCTTCTAAAATTTAGTGTATTTAGCTTTTAATAGCCCGTGGTGTAATAACATCAAAATGTTAGGAATCATCAATATAACAAGACCGATATGAGAAACCGTTGTTGCATACATCTACAAAAGCCTATAACACTCATATCGCACTTTAACTGTTGTAGGGTATAAGAAGAATAAAAAAAAACGCACAATATGGGTACAACAACCAACGCATAAAAACATTCAAAATGAATTCCCCAAAATAAAAACAGGAACATCTACAAAAAAACAGCATATCAAAGAACTAAAAATAATTCCCAACATTCTCTCTCATACCCTCTGCAATGTTGGTGGATCGGTTGTTGTTTTCAAAATGACAGCAAAAACAGCAACAATAATAGCAAAAGCTTGAATATAAATTCACCATGGTGACGATGATGCAATACTTTACACATGCTTGTGTATAAGAAATATACACGGGTTTTGAGCTATTAAAAAATCGTAGCCCAACAAGCATTGTAAGGGAAATGGGCAAAATAAAGGAAATTGTTTATAACCTTAAGGCTTAAACATTGGATACGTTTAAATGTCCCAGCAAAAAAAATCGACATTTAGAAGCATTAAAAGCTGTTGGAAAAAATGCATTGCATATTTAAGAAAATATGATTTTTAAAATGCTACCAATAATGCACTAACGTTTGCAAAAGGGCACGAACAAGTAGGCACGAAAACTTATTAGCTTTTGACGATAATTTTAAAATGTAAAAAATATAGACAAAGCAACATAAGTATTTAAGATTTAACTTCTCTCACTGAGTATAGTGCTTCTTGGAAGCACTAACGTCACTTATCATCCTCGCCAATCCACATCGAAAAATTTTTCCCATATATTTTCAGTTTTAGTGCTGAAAGTTGTGATGATATTCAGCACTAATATAAGCATTCTGTGGAAACAGAAACTATTGCTTAACTATTGCTTCTAAGCGGCTTATTGCGAACAACAATCATGCATTATAAAAGCGCAATTTCAAGTGATTCCGTTCTGTGTTCTCCCTTACAAAAATGCTTCCAGCAAGCACTAATTTTCGCTGAGATAAAGCCGTCTTTATGTTTCTTAATTCCGGCTCTTTTCACAATGTACGATTAAGAGTTAACGTGGACTTTAACGGCAAGTTTTCTAAGTCGATCTTGCCTTTAAAGTCCACTTTAACTTTTAATCATATATTGTGAAACGGGCTGCTAAAATGATAAAAATATGAAATTTTGTATACACTTTTATTTTGACGTTGTATAAGTTGTCACAATATTCTCTTATAAACTTCTGTACGCGTCTTGAGATGTCAGAGGTCATAGGCCACAAAAATTGTTTTTTTTTAATATGTATATCATTTCCTGTTTCAAAAATCACTTTCAAATTTGTTATTGAACTGCCCATGTTCAATACAAAATGGTGTCATTGAGTTTTCTAAACTGGAAATAAAGCCATAGCGATATGAAAATCACTTTAAATGTAGAATTTCTTAATTTTAAGTTTTGACTTATTTCTGCCGTAAAAAAACAATTTTGAGATTTGTTGCTTTTTCATAAATATTTTTCAGATGTAAGTACACCGAAAAAAATCCATGCACAATATGCACGAAAACGGTCGTATATATTACGATATATTTTGTAGTTTTGCACCACGCGATTCTTTCGTAAAATATACGTGATGTTCGAAAATAATTAAAAAATTAAAGTAAAAAAAAATTCGGCTCAAGATCGCAATCTTGATATATCAAGGCAAGTACTTTAACCACTAAGCCACTTTCTACTTCTTTTATAAGAGCTAAAAATTCATTTTATTTACTTACATCTGAAAAGTATGTCAATTTACAAAAAATAAGTTTAGTTAACTAAAATAAATTGTAATATTCTCTAAATATTATCTTTAGTTATGAAAATATTTCGTAAAATCTATAATTTTATTTTTCTTTTTACAAAATTCTTTCATAACATATACAAAGTTCTTTCGTAAAACACAAAAAATATTTAGTAATATTCTCTAAATATTACCTTAAACTATGAAACTATTTCGTAAAATGTAAAACTTTTTTCTCTTTTCTACGAAACTCTTTCGTGATATATAAAAAGTTATTTTTTAAAATACAAAACATACTTCGTAAAATAAACACAAAAATTTCGTTCGTTTCGTACATTTTACGAAAGAGTTTCGTAGTGGTGGATCTAATTTTTCTAAATCGAGCGTTTTTAAAACGACTCGAACCCGGAATCGAACCCGAACCTAAACTTTTTATTTTGATTAACCCGAACCTGAACCCATTTCTTTCATGGTTTCAGTCCCTACTGAAAAGTATGTCAATTAAAAAAAATAATTTCAATTGATTTTTTTATTTCAAATAAATTTTTTTAATTTATTTGAAATAGAAAAATCAATCAATTATTTTAAATAAATTTTTTAAGAAGCAAAAATTTCACTGAGATTGCCCCTTTAAAATATTAAAAAATTTCCTTTTTTATTAATTGGTTTTATTTTGTAAATTTTTCAATTTTATTGTGAATTATGAAATATTTCTGAAATGTTTGCTTTTGTGCCACCAAATATTTTTATATGTTCGTTTTGTTCCGGTTTAAGAATAATAACTTTATAAGATATAAAAAATATGTATATTTATTTCATTATTTTAACTATATTTTATGAAGCGTAATAAAAAAAAAAGTTCTATAAATACACCTTAACCTTATGTGTTGTTTCCACAATGCAAAAAACATTGTTTGTCTAAAATTTATATGAAAAGCACTCAATACTTTGAGCGATTTCCATACAAACTTTTTACTCAAGTCGCTTGCTTGCATTGTGGAAACAGCACATTAAACTTAATAATTTTATGTTTATTTGGGCAAATGAAAGCATGTTCTAAAAATAGAATCACTGCCTTTATCTTTATCATACCATCATGTACTTACGTGTTATGCTACGATTTTCATATAAACTTTTATTCAAATGAATCTATAAACAGCAATTCAAATGAGCCTAATTTTTTTTATTAGTTGTAACATTAATAAACTGCCTTTGATAAAAAATGTCATTTGTTCTCACTCATGCTTGTTTTTTTTACCAACAACAGAAAAGATGAGAGTTCTGCTGAGTTCTTCAATTCGTTTGTAAAATACAATTAGTGAATAAGTACGAAATTAGCTTTTGATTTATTTCTGGCGTTCAAGTTGAATTTTTAGCTTTTGTGTATTTGAAGACTTATAGTAGAATTTTATGGGGGAAAAAAATTTGCAGGACATTTCAGCTCGCTATATCGTTACTTAAGGGGAGTGGTTTGCACCTTTTCAAGAACGTGAAAAAAACCCTATACAGCGATGAGTTAGAGGCTTAAAATATTGGAGGAAAATGTTCCTCGTATAGTTCTACGTAAAAATGTGCGTACACGCAAAGAAAAGACATTTTTGTGGCATGGTTGCGTCAACAATGTGATATTTCCCGATATAGCTTATGGTTGTGGCAAATATTATTATTATTATTATTATTATTATTATTATTATTATTATTATTATTATTGTTTTAAATGACTATGAACCTTAATTAGTCTACGACAACAAACTCATGTTTACATTTAATCATGACATTATTAGCATTTATAAAAATTGAAATGGTTGCATTTAACAATTGCTTAAAAAGTTTTGACTACAACCAAAAATGCAACAATATTATGATTCTACAACAGTAAAATGTAGCAAAAACCGTACTATTTTAAGTCAGTTTGCTTTCACTGAAACTATGGTTGTAAAACAAACATGGCTTTCTGTTTTTAAAAAAGTTTTTGTTCTTAACTTTGATTCAATATTTTTCTGTCAGTTTCATATATTATTTTCAAGCTTTTGGTTTGGTTCGTGCGCTTTATATGAAAAACAAATAAAATTTAATAAAATAGCTTCATTAAAGTCATGTTGTTTCAGCAATTCAACATGATTCTTACTGTGGTTTCAATATCATATTCACGTTGTTTCAACTCTAAATAACTTTGAATCAACATAATTCTTCGTGTTGTTTCAATATCAAACTCACATTGTTTCAACTCGAAATAATTTTGTTTCAACATAATTTTTCGTATTATTTCAGTATCAACTTTTTTTTGATTTCACTGTACTGCACTATTAAATCAACATGAAATATTGTTAATTCGAAAGGATAAATGTGCCTTGAAAATTTCATGTTGAATTAACACGAAATGCCTATGAAGCGAAATCACTACCGAAAAATGTTAAATTAACCTGATTTTCGACGATGTTACATTGAAATTTTTCTGTGTGCATACATCGCACATCATCCATCATAACAAACAACTTTAAAGGTGGAATATATTTGCAAAAAAAATCTTTTGACATCAACATGTATTAAAGACTTTGTGCGTAACTTTTTCTTTTGTCTATATAAAAAACTTGTTCATGTTCCGGAAGTAGTGCGTATAAGATTCGTCAGTGTCAATGTATAAAACTTTCTCCTTTTAACCCATGTCATGGTGTTAACTGTTTTTTCGGCTTGAGGTTTTAATAAAGCTTATCAGCTCTATGAAAAATGCTCACTTTTTATCAGCAGATTAAAAACACGCAATCTAAAATAATAATAAAAAAAAAACTATAAATGTCCATAGAAAAGTCACATAAGTACGCGTTTATGCAATTGTGTTAATCTGAATATTTGTTGACCTAATCTGGATATGAAACATTAACAAAAAATTAAGCAACTGGAGCAAATGAATGTAATATCTAATAATCGTAATAATAGCACCGACGAATAAAAACAATGAAGTGCAAACAAAAAGATTGTCAATAATATTACAGCGCACAGTGGCGCGAAATTAAAAATAATAAATATGCAAATATGTTTCGTTGTGGTAAGAAAACTGCAAATAATACTTGTATTTTTAGTTTAGAGATTGATTATTACATTTATGTGTATATAAAGAGTATTTTGCATAGTCGCGCCGTATTAGTTTTAATGGTGCTCACTGTACATCACTTGCAATACACATAAAAAACTTTTTATCAAGCACGAGTACTAAAAAATAAATAATAAAAATCTCCTTTGAAAATAACAATTAAATCGTAATTTTTATGATATAAGTCATAATCCCCAGTAAAAAATTTTCATGCTTCTTGAAGCACTAAAGAAATAAAGCGCTTCATAATTAGCTTTAAAATATGAGCTTGTTCAGAAGCTGATTTCATAGCGTCACAGCAATGCAGGTTTTGAAGCGAGAAAAGTATTTGCTTTTTACTTATACAAAAGCTTCGTACACAGGCTACACAAAAAAGCTGATTTTATAGTGCTGATCCAAAGCAGGTTTATAAGCGAGAATGAATAGTAAGTTTATTTGAGTTTCTTGGTGCAGTTTTGCAACAGTGTTTTTGATCGAGTGATTGGTACGTTGGACTTCAAACCTGAAGGTTCTTAGTTCGATACTAGTTGAAGTTAAAATAACAAACATTAAGTAAAAATATGAAATTAATAAAAATAAATAAAGTATCGAAATAAGAAGAATTCAAAATGGCGTTAACGACGCCAATCTACATCGAACCACTTTTTTCATTTATTTTCAGTTCTAGTGCTGAAAATGTAGCAAAAACGTAGTACTCCTATCCGGGAACTCGCCATACAAAAATCAGCAGCGATATCAGCAGGTTTGTCAGCGCTACTTTTATTCCATAATAGTAGAAACCTGCTTTATTGGAAGCAAGTTTTTTACTGGGTCGTTACGGTCCCTGATAATAACATAACCAAAATTTTCAAAAAACTAGGGCCCAAATTGTGTAAATCACGTCACCAAAGTGAAATGTATATAGAGAACAAAAACAAAATTTCAAATATTTTATAAATTTATTTTATTTTTCATACAAATTGTAAATTTTTTGACAGACAAAGCATCGCTTGAATTTCTACGCGTTTGTTTGGTGAAGAATTTGTATGAAAAACAAAAACAAATTTTTAAAATTTTTTCAAATTGGTTTTTGCTTTAACATAAATTTCACTTCTGTGATGTGATTTACACAATTAGGGCCTAAATATTTTATGATTTTCAACATAATCTCTGATAACATGTAGAAACATTTTTTTAGTTATCTCAATTCATCTATTCGTAAAAAGGAATCAAAGTCAAGACTATGAAATGACAGTGAAAAATGGCTAAATATTGACAAAAAACTTAATTGGTAGCCGTTTTTCTCAAAAAAAATTTTTAACTAAAACTCCTTTACCTTTAAGAAATTTATTATTCGACATATTGTCATAATTATATTTTAAATGAAATTTATTTGTTAATGGTTATTAAGAGGTTGTAACTGTTCAAAGTTGTGGTTGAAGTCTACTGACGATTTGGTAAAAGCGCCAATGAAATGCACATAGACAATTGCTTGATAACCATTAACAAATAAATTTCATTTAAAACTATTTTATTTTCAATATTTCCAAAGAATAGACTTCAAAAATCACTGCAGTGGAAATTTTAAGCCGATTAAAGCATGCACGCATCTTTTAGCATTGGACTCAAATGGAAACATTTTCTACGAAATTCTAGAATAGTCGCATAATAAAAAGAAAACTGCAATCGAGTTTTTCAAATTTCTCTACAAATTACATTAGATATATTTAATATAATTAATCTAGCTTTTAATTGTTACTCCCCGCCAAAAAAAATATGGCTAGGAGAGCAGATTTTCTAAAAATAGTGGAAGCATTTTATTTACCTCCATGAAAACTGT
Organism: Panzeria rudis; assembly: GCA_956483635.1. NCBI lineage: Eukaryota > Metazoa > Arthropoda > Insecta > Diptera > Tachinidae > Panzeria > Panzeria rudis. The sequence continues at coordinate 116,794,947 of OY101449.1, read as the reverse complement.
ACTAAAATTCACTTTTTAATTTGTATTTCTTTACTATTTTTAAAAAAATATAGCAATTCTTTTATGCTTAAAAAAATTTTAACGATATATTAAAAGGTAATTTTTTTATGAATTTTTAATTTAAAAAAAATATGTGAAGAAAATGCGAATGTCATATATTATTAGAGCAAAACGTATGAGTAATATTCTAGTACAGTATGAGTAATATGATAGTACAATCATGTTACGCATACGCACTACATTAAAACTATTATATATCCATATTTTCTTAAATTTTGACGTGTCCTTCAACGTGTCCTTCAACAGTGTGGTCGAAATTTAAATATTGTTAAAGCTCAGGTCTACCTCTATGATTTTGACTTACATCGTTTTGAAAATTGGCGAAATTTTCATTGTTTTATTAATGGAAACACTCTTTTTAAATAGAAATTGATATAATAACAACTATAAAACAAATTTTTAACAATTTTTAAATGAATTCAGCCAATCAGACTCTCAGACTCTCATGCAACTAAAAATTGATTTTAAGCACTTAAAAAATGCACCTAAATATGAAAAATATTCACAAAAATATGCATTTACCCACGAACAAAGTCCCAAAACTAAAATAATATGAAAATATTAATTTTTTGTTATTATTAAATAAAAAACATAATTGGGTCCATTATTTAATGCAACCGAACTTTAGTTGCGTTAAGAGTCGGCAAATGAAAATTAATCGTTGCCAGAAAGGCACTGGCAACTCAACTGAGGCTCGATTGCCACCCATTATAATATTTTTTTAAAAAATTTAGAAAAATGCAGTAAAAAAATTGTATAACCCCAAAAATATGCATTTATTGGCAAAAATATGCAGAAATATGCACTTGCCACCAAAATATGCAAAAATATGCACTACAAATCGATGCCAAGCTACTTAAAATTCGATGATTCGCATAGATAATTAATTACTCAATACCTCTTTATCAATCACAACAAAAAAACACGCATTTGCATGAAAGTCCGAGCCCCGGTTATTACACATTAAGCCTGGGTTTTTGAGATGTGAATTAAGTCTAAACATAGTTTAACGTAGTCTGAATCTCTGATTTTTCCGGCGAAATGTGATTTTTTTCTATTATTTCATTAAAGATCAACATTTTAAGCAAAACTAAGCTGTTCCGTCAAAATTTTGTATACAAACTTGGTAATGGCGGCACAAATCTGTTGTCAGATTAACTAAACTTAGTTTAACTGAGATATCAAAAACCCAGCCTAAGAGATCGTATAAAGACTAATTGACGACTATTACCGTAATTATTTAGTCAAACAATTTTACTTTAAAGTCTCTAAATCATCTTATGCATAACTTTCCGTAATGTTTCTTTCTTTTTCTTGCAAAATTTCTGGGATAGTTCTTCCGACCTTACCTATACGGCAGAAAATTTACGGCTGTTACAGATCACAGACCACTCATTGCTCTATTTTCACATAAAAATCCATCCTCCAAATTAACTAGAATTAGAATAGAACTATCAGACTATGACTTTGATATTGTATACAAAAAAGGCTCAAATAATACAAACGCAGATGCATTATCAAGAATTGAAATAAATTCGCAAATATTAAAAGACATGATTCCAATCTATATTGATGAAAAAGAAAAGAAAACTTTGGCAATAACGCGCGGAATGGTTAACCAAAATAAGAACAAAATATTAGAGAAAAATAAAGAAAAGAACGGCATATCTCCAAAAGAGACTGATCACCTCCGCATGTGGGAATGCACGTCAATTAATGATATTAAGAAGCTTCAAAGAATAAAATTTATATATGACAAAAAGCTGCAGCACGAATTAAAAGATATGAAAAATAAAGAAATCAATGCATTGAATAAAAATATTACAAGTATTAAAACAAGTATTAACTTTTATTAAAATTAAAGAATTTAAAAATTAAAAAGTACGTACTATATAATAATGATGAAATATTTAAATATATAACGGCCGAGAAATTGAAAAAAGAATATAATAATCTGCAGAATAACGAAATTGAAATAATAATTTATAAAATGCCAAAGAAAATAGATGAGAGTATAAAACAGTATAGATTGATTGAAGAATTCCACAATAAACCATATAGTGGACATTTCGGAATTAGAAAAACTATTTCCAAATTAAAACAAAGATACATATGGAAAAATATGAACAGAATGGTAAAGAATTACATAAAAACTTGCGATTCATGTCAGAAAAATAAACAATATAAACATACAAAAGAACCTTTTACTATTACATACACACCTACACAGAGTTTCGACACAGTAGTAGTAGACACAGTAGGTCCTCTGCGACCATCGGACAATTATAGATATATACTTACAATGCAATGCGAATTAACAAAATATGTAATAGCGTACCCTATAGTAAAAAAAGATGCAAAGTCAGTAGCTAAAATTTTAGTAGAACAAGTAGTTCTAAAGTATGGACTATTTAACATTTTAAAAACTGATAAAGGTACAGAATTTACAAATGAATTAATGAAAGAGATTTGTGATTTATTAAAAATAAACCAACATTTCTCAACCCCATACCACCATGAGACTCTAGGTACCGTAGAACGAAACCATAAAGTTCTAAACGAGTACTTTATAAATTTTGTGGAAGATACAAATTATGCTGAATAGACATAAGTTTAGTATATAAGCGCAGAAATAAGTTTAATAAAATCAGAATTAGTCTTAACACTAAGAATAAACAAGTGTTTTATTAATTCTCAAATTAAAACGGCGTGCGAACGCTGGACTAAAACGACAGAAGTGCTCAGAAATACATACCCTTTTTTTTACACTAGACCATAAAAAATTAGTACACTACATTAAATACAACCAAATTGTACATGCCCTGAACCAAAGTATGTCTAATTGTCTTTGATTTTTCATTTTAGTTCTCTTAAAATATCGAATTCATGGTTGCAATAATACCATCGACTTATAATAAATTTAATTTAAAGTTTTTAAAGCTTCTATGAGCTTAAATCTTCCACTAAACTTTCCAAAATGTCTTCATTAATTCTGCGGAAAATCACTCAAAGTTCGTTTAAAAATAATATTACTTATACAAAGTATTACACCTTGCTCTGATATAGTGATTAAACGACACTCTCAACAAAATTCACATTGCATGTAGTTTTCGAATCATGGAATTTATGGAATTTTTATGAAATTTCCGCGTAATGCTTCGTAAACATTGGGCATATCTTTTGTTGTCCTTTTGTGGTGTCATATTTCAAATTAACAACGCAATGCGGCAAAATGACAACATGCTGTAAATTTTATTTCCTGAGTGCAATATTGTCGCATTATTGTGACAGCCGTACACATTAGACGCGCAAACAGTTTGCCACACACCGAAAAACATCGAAAGTGGCAAATGTTGCCGCTAGTACACATTAACATGTTTGCTTGCGATGTCATAAAATGGTATAGTGTGTACGTATCATAAGCTTTAACCATTCACATTTTTAAATTGTACAAATTAAAAAAAAATGTATGTAAATTTTATTCAAAGTTCTTTAATTAGTTTGGCTTAAGTTCATTTTTAATTTAATCTTTCGATCAAACTATTTTTTATTTAAGAAAGAAATTCTAAAGCATGTGAATATTGCACATTCAAAGAAAAATGTGGATGTACGGAGGGTTGAACTGACAGCTGTTTCGTGACCACCAAGTCTACTCGTCAGAGTCCTTTACCTACACCACCACTGACAGTGGCAACAACACTGTAGCGAAAGTCCTACTTATTCTAGTAAGCTCAATTAACAGACTGTCAGTTCAACCCTCCGTACATCCAAATTTTTCTTTGAATGTAAAATATTCACATGCTTTAGAATTTATTTCTTAAATAAAAAATAGTTTGATCGAAAGATTAAACTAAAAATGAACTTAAGCCAAACTAATTAAATAACTTTGGATAAAAATCATACAGTTCGCCTAAAAATTCATAACTCAATTATTAAAAAAAAAGTAAATGTTATTGTTTAAAAGACGATGAAATACGTTGCAACTTTAAAAGGGAACTTAAACAATTTCATCGTGTAAATTTAGACGTATAATTAGTCGAACGAAATTTTGTAATATTTTAAATAAACATTGAAAATTGTATTGATATTAAGCAAATACGGGATTATAATACAAATTTCTTGTGTGAATCAAAATAAATTTCGCTGTCACTTGCGATATTTTATATATATGTGAAATATAGTCCCATATATTTGTGTATTATTTTATACTTTAATTTCCCGTTTTCCCGGGAAAATCTTAAAAATTTCCCGGGAATATTATCTAGTCTTTTCCTGGGAATTCCCGATTCCCAAATCCTAATGATCAGCCTATTTAGCTAATATTGGGTTATTCAAATTAATCGACTTCAAATAACAAAGTACTCGCCGGATCATCGGTTGGTTGTACTGCCCTGATCAATTTTTTTTAGAATGTAACATATGCACAATAATCATCTTCTCTTAAATTGTCAGTGACAGTAAGTGGGTGTGTTTATTAGAAATAAGAAGTGTTTTGTATTCAAAGCTACACATTTATCATAAATGTTGAAAAATGTGTATATATTTTTATTTCAATACAAACTAAATAATTTCTAAACAATACAGTAATTGAACAAAATGTAACATCAGCTTTTAGAATAATTTTTTTTTGCACAAGCTTTGAAAACGTTTTATTTAAACTTAACTGCTTGATATAAAAGACTGTAAAATTGTATTTAGACTGAAATAAAAACGGTTCGTAATGCGAATGAAACCTAACCCCCGCCTCCCCTTTCACCTTACCTTTATAGAAGGAAAATTTTCATTAATCGCTTGAACTTTGTATTATTTATAGTGATGCAAATAACTTAAATGGTATGAAACTTTGCTCAAGGACCTTTTCAAGGGTAGCAATGCCAACCTTCTGTTGCCTCTATGATGTACGCCTGCGCGTGTTTCTACTTGGTGAGCCATAACTAGGGTTTTTTTATTCCCGGGATCCCGGGAATTTAACAACGTAATAAAATATTAAGCAAAAATTTTAATTTCCAAAATCCATTGATGTTTATATAAGCAAATTGAATCATTGAATCATTCTTTATTTTAAACTGAGCTTTTTTTTAAGTATTTCACAAACAAAAGAGTTTCTAAAGAAATGAGATAAAAAAGCAAAAAACTTAACAAATCACAACAACAAAAAGATTTAAAGTAAATTAGGTAAAAAAGAACTATATTATTATCGACATTTTAAGGAAACTTCGTATTTGAAAACTATTTTAGGCCGAGCAAAAAGAGAACATACAAATCATTAGTAAAATCACTGATGAACTGAAATCAAAGTAGTTTTATTTCTGGTAATTCATCAATGATTTTAGCACGTGGTTATCAGAGGGCGGAAGTGATCAAAAGAGTGATTAAAAAGTTATCTAGGATAAATGTAGCAGTCTTAGAATATTAAATGCAGTCCTTTACTTCTTGGTATGCAATGAAAATTATCTCCCTTTAGAAAATTTTTACTTTTATATTCTTTGTTGCAAATGGCTTTTTAAAACAGTCAGTAGCGGATTTCAGTGTTTGATGCAAGTGGTCTTGCGAAAGTGCAAATGCAAAATATTGTAGCTTTTCTTATGAAAAATAATGTCTTTTGTTGTTGGATTTCATAAAAAAGCTACGATATTTTGCATTTGCACTTTCGCAAGACCATTTACATCAAATATTGAACTCCACTAATGTATTAATTATTTCATCTCACAATCGGTATCTTATTTAAGTAAAACAATTTTTTGTTGTTATGAAAATACTTTCGCCCTCTACAGAAGTTGCCAGGACGTTATATAAATTATAAATATTTTTCGTCCTTTTCCGCTGTCTCCAAATAAGTTCAGCTGCTTTGTTAATAGCAGCGTTTAAAGTTTGCTCGAAAGTAATATCTGTTTCCCCATTTTCTTCGTCATTAAATGCATTAAAAAACGTGCATGAAAATTTTCTGAATATTTAATTACCGTGCATTACGATGCATATTGAAAATATTGCAGTTGCTTTTACTAAAAAAATTTTGTTCCTTTAAATAATTAATGAAAGAGACAACATTTTTTCTCTTCGTTCTTCAATTCAAAATAATTTAATATACATCTGCACAGTTAACTTTTCACGACATTTTGCGTAGATAAATCAAAAATGCTGTTAGGTTATATGTACTTATCTTCCTTAATGTGCAAGTAAGCACAATTATTAAGTGTGTGCAGCTAACTTTGATTTTTTTTATATGAAAATAATTTAAAACTGCCAAAAAATATTTTAAAGGTACAGGAGGTATACAGGTGCACTCAAAAATCGATTTTGAAGAATAACCACAGAAAACAAATATTTTCTGCAGTTAACTCAAAATGCAGCTAAGGTTGAATTTTTACATGAAAATTGTGTTAAAGTATTGAAAACTAAAGTCATTTATCCTAAAAGAGCAGGTATAGAACGTGCACTTAAAAAAACGGAATTGTACGGAATTTTAAAGAATATTGACACAAATTAATAATTTTGTGCAGTTAAGGCAAAAGTGTGCTTAAAAAAATGCGAAACTACTTTACACTTTGAGCCATCGTTAGTTTTTTCCTCTTACATAGATATTATTTCATGCTGAACGATAACAATTTAAAGAGAAAAAAAGGATTTTCGGGTGCCAAAATAGTACTTTTTTATGTATATAAATAGATTTTTAGTCCCGGGAATTCCCGCGTAAAATTCCCGGGATAGCGGAAACTGAAAATAAGAATTCCCAGGACGGGAAATCTCGGGAAAAAACCCTAGCCGTAACAGATCAAGAACGGAAACTATCGAACGATATATCGTCACAGAAAATGCAAAAAGCACTATCTAACATATTAAAAGTTTAACAAGAGGAGTATAAAACTTTTCTAAATGAAAAAATATATTGACAATGTTAGATAGGGCTTTTTCAAAATGCATATTGACAAGGCTGAACTATCAACAAATAAATTGAATTTAAAATAAAATTATGACAATATGTCAAATTAAAAATTTCTTAAAGGTTTAATTTGAAGTTTATTTTTCATTTTGCTTTATAAATACTTTTATTGTTATCCAATGGATTTCTAATTGCATAAAGGTGTAAAAAAATAAAATAGATTCATATCGAATACAAATTATTTGCTGGGTTTTGTATAAGTTTCAAAGCCTACTATGCTTTTTTTTGAAAATTATTTATTTGTCAATTCTCAAATGGTTTTTGATATTGGGTGTTTTTTATTGAGGTATAGAACTTTAAGTTGGCATCACTTTTTTAACTGGCGGCCATTTTGTCAGCTGTCAAGTGATTAATATTTAGTTTGGTTTGCCATTTCATCATGAACAGGTTGACAAAAGAACAACGCTTGCAAATCGTGCAAATTTATTTCGAAAATAATGGTTCAGTTCGCGAAGTTTACCGCAAGCAAAATCGCAAAATTTTGTTCAGTGATGAGGCTCATTTTTGGTTGAATGGCTACGTCAACAAGCAAAATTGCCGCATTTGGAGTGAAGGAATCCACATGAGACCCTTGAGACGCCATTACATCCACAAAAACTGACCGTTTGGTGTGCTCTATGGGCTGGTGGAGTCATTGGGCCATACTTCTTCCGAAATAATGCTGGAGAGTCAGTTACCGTTAATGGAGACCGGTATAGAGCCATGATAACCGACTATTTTGTTCCCGAATTGGATGGCATGAATGTGGATGAGTTGTGGTTCCAACAAGACGACGCTACATGCCACACAGCGCACGTCACAATCGATTTATTGAAGGAAACATTCGATGAGCGCATAATTTCGCGGAATGGACCTGTCAATTGGCCACCAAGATCGTGTGATTTGACACCATTGGATTATTTTCTTTGGGGATATGTGAAGTCGCTCGTCTACGCCAACAAACCAGAAACGTTAGGGGACTTGGAAGCCAACATTCGTGGCGTTATTGCCAACATACGGCCCCATATGCTCGAAAAAGTGGTTGAAAATTGGACCTGTAGAATTGGCTTTATTCGAGCCAGCCGCGGCGGCCACATGCCCGAAATCATATTTAAACATTAATGGCATAAAATTATCCTTCCAATAAAGCCAAATTGATGGACATTAAAACGATTTTCTTGTGTTTTATTTCAATTCGAAGTTCTATACCTCTAAAAAAAACACCCTGTACATAAGATAAGGGGTTTGAAACTGTTTAAAAGTGTGGTTGAAGTCTACTGACGATTTGATGAAGCACCAATGATATGCATGTAGACAAGCGCAGTTACAAGGGGAAGGGGAGCGGGGAATTCCGCTCTCCATCCAAAACAAATAAAATATACCCAATTTCTACTGAAGAAGTTTTGCGAAATAGTATGTTTTAGTTAGAAGTTCCCCCGTCGCCCCAAGGAAGTTCAAGCTGGATCCACGCCTGCTATAGACAATGCTTAACAATCAACAAATAAATTGCATTTAAAATAAAATTATGACAATAAGTTAAATCATAAATGTCTTACTATATATCACAGAGTTTCTTTTGCCTTTTTAAAATATTAAAAGGCTGATTTTTTTTATTTTGACCGCCATATTGGATCCGCCGAGTTGAGTTTTAAAACTTAAATTTCATATTTGAAATCAGCGGTGTCAAAACCCCCCAATGCAATATTTTATAAAACCACTAAATTCTATTTATGAGCAAACTTCTGGGATCAAGCAAGTAGCCCGAGTTCAAATTTTGGCTGTTGCAGCCAACTACAATAAAAATATTTCTGATGCCCATATGAATATACATCATGTAAGTAAAATAATTAATAAAATAGCTACATTAAACTAATGTTGTTTCAACTTAAAATAACTTTGATTCAACATGATTCTTCGTGTTGTTTCAATATCAAATTCACGTTGTTTGCACTTTAAAGAATTTTGATTCAACATGACTCTTTTTTTTTAGAACGAACACAACCCGCGAAGCGATTTAGCTTATCTGAGGAAAAACACCCAGGGACTATGGCGTGAATCGAACTCACGACCTCTGGACTGATAGGCTAGCATCGCTACCATTCAGCCACAGCGGCACCCGTTATTTCAGTTTTCAGTATCAAATTCGCGTTGTTTCAACTTGAAATAACTACTGGAGTATTAAATCAACATGAAATATAGTTATTTCAAAAATAAAAATATTATTTGAAGGTTACTGTAAAATCATGTTGAATTGACATGAAACAACTATGAAGTAAAATTTACCTTTTTTCGACGATTTTAATATGAAAATTTTCTGTGTGTACCTTAAATTTAAGGCTTACAAGATTTTCTATGTCGAGTAACTACAACTATGAGCTAATGGGGTAGAGGCGGGGAGGGGGGTTAGTTTAACTCCCTTTAAAATGAATAGCAGATGTAAACTTTCAAGACGCCAATACAGGAGTAATTTTCCGCCTATCAGAATCAGTGGTTAGAGCCATGATATTTTGAAAAAAATTTTACTTTGTTGCACAGTGTAATCGAATAGACAAGCTTATATGTACTACATTCTTAAAAATGCTTCATATTAATATTATTATCCTGCAAGAACTTAAAGTATATTTTTTTGCCAAAAAAAAACATTTAAAGTTGTTGTAATGGCGAAGGAAAATACAAATTTAAACAAAACAAAGGACACTTGCGAAACAAGCAAAACTGCCTCTTACTTTAACCACAATTGATGCTGTGATTTATGATTCGAAATTTCTTAGATGTCGTTTGTGTTGTGACCATTAAATTAATTGCAATTTATCGATTTTCAAATTGCACAACAAGACTCATATATTTTATGTTTCAAATACTCGCAGATACATTCATTCATACATAAATACACTAAATGTGAATATCGTCTTGTAAAATGTAAAAGGGCGTATCGTCATTCTTAAAAACTTTTCAGGAGATACAAAAAACGTAGCCAAAATTAAATTAATGTGATTATAAAAACGATGTTTTTCTGATTAGTATCATTAATAAAGTCTGATATAATTATACTATCCTGAACAGACGCGAATGGGACATCCCCCCCAAAACGAGTAAATTTCTATAGAGTTTCTAAAAGAAGTTTTGCAAAATAGTATGTTTCACTCAGAAGTACCCCACCACCCCCCGCCAAAAAGATCAAGCTGGATCCGCGCCTGATCCTGAATAAACAGTTTTGCATTCACAATAGTTTGCTTTACATTATGTTTTTTTGTAACTCTTGAAAATTTTTTAAGAATGATGATAGGCCCTTTTGCATTTTATACGACGATGTGTATATTCACATGCTGTTGTATCAGAACAAATTCATAAAAATGATGATGACTGTGACGATGATGAGGGTCATAAATGTTGTTAGAAATGCATATAAAAACACTCTTCATTCATTTTCTTGTTCGTTTTTTATTTCTGCCAAAAAGCAAAAAACTAAATTTACATTGTAACCATTGAAAATGACATAAATGAAATTTGGAGTTGGAAATATAAATAAAATAATTTGAAATTTTGTAGTCAGTTTGGCCGAATTTCAAACACTTTCTTTTATAATATTTTATTCATCACTTGTTAAAAAAATAGAGCTCCGGATCCAAGTTTTCGCATCGAATAATAATGCCAGAAGATTTTATAAGTTTTCACTTGAGTACTCGTTACTTTTTTAGCCGACTGCAAAATAGGAGAATGTTATCAATTCGTCTTGTATTCTTTTTATGCCGATTTCAGTTCAGTTGAAAAGTGGGCAAAGTCACACCCATACAAAGTATATACAAATTCTTTTTCAACTATTTATACATAAGCGATTCTTAAGAAACTTTCCACACACATTAGGTTCCCGTTACATTACTACATTATGGATAAAAAAAACTGGGCAGTGCCACGCCCATGCAAAGTAAATGTTTTTTTTCAACAAATCATACTAAGACAATTCTTATGAAGCTTTACATAAACATTTAATTATCGTAACAATATAACATCATGGTTGGAAAAGTGGGCAAGGCACGCCCAAACGAAATAAAAATTATTATACAACTATTTCTACTTAACGGAGAGTAAGTTTTCAGAACAACACAACATTATGATTGGAAAAGTGGGCAGTACCACGCCTAGTAGGCGATTTTCGGGTAGGTTTTATGAAGTGTGTAGACCGTATATAGGAAATACCTCAGAAGACCTGATAGCCACACATAATTTTCTACAAAACTTAACAGGCAAGTCTGAGACATTCCAGATCTTAAAATAAATTCTTGTATACCAAAGGTGAAAAGGAACCCTATTGTTTTCGCCAGGCTGTTTGTCCGTCCGCCCGTCCGTCTGTCTGTCTGTCTGTCTGTGTATCTTCCATCTGCCTGTATGTCAGTCCGCCTGTTTCTCACAGTCCTCTATCTCGAGAACTGAAAGAGGTGCGGACCTGAAATTTTCAGAGAATATGTGTAACTATGCCCGCTACAACAACAAAAACACTGAAAGTATATGAAAGTGAAAAATTACAGGGTGTTCTAAGGTGAGCAACGAAACATGTTGAAGTCCTAATGAAACATACAGACACTTAATATAAAGACAATTGACATTTTCAAAGTCATTGAGACCACACCAATAAATACTGAAATTTAAAGAAAGTAAAAATCAAAGTATAGTGCTGTCATTCGAATAAAAATTATTCGAATATTCGAACATCTTCTTTTTCATTTTTGTTCGAACGAACAAAATTTTTCAATTTAGAATTACAAATTATTCGAATAGCTTTTGCCGAATATTCGAACAAGTTTTTTAAACTACTTTTTATAAAAATAAGTTTACATTTACGAATTTAAAATAACGTTTGCAATAGGATGTGTTAAGTAAACAAATTACACCAAATTACTTGTGTAAGGGGGGTTTTTGAGATATTACGTAACTCTGTTAAATATTTCGTTTTAAATTACAGCATGATCTTAGCTTGGAAGCATTTTGAGAAAGACAATTAGAAAAACCAAATTGTTTTCAAAAAGCGTTCTAAAGCAGCCTATCCATTACACAATGTTATTGTACATGTTATTGTAAATATTATTATCGTTTTGATCTACTCTATGCAATAAATTGCACAATACTTTGAAACAAGTAAGCAGTAGCATACACATATCAACATTCGTTGATAATACAGCTTTTTTAAGTGTTCACGAAAGCCATCAAGAAGCTTCCCGCAAACTGCAAGAGTATATCGTCACAGAAAATGCAAAAATCGCAATCTTACATTTTAAAAGCTTTACAGGAGAAGCATAAAACTTGTTTAAATGAAAACTATATTGACAATTAGCGCAAAATCTTAGAATACAAGTAATAAAGAACCCACAAATTTATATATTTATTGTAAATTTTTGCACTAATATACTTTTTCATGCAAACAAGTTTTGTGCTTCTCCTGTTAAACTTTAAAATGTTAGATAGGGCCTTTTGCATTTTCTGTGATGATATACCCCAGTTGGAACAATGGCTAAAACAATGGCGGATATAAATTACTGAATAAAAATTTCTACACATTACTTTTACATTGTGCAGAGAAACCGGCCCATCTATAAAAATAAATAACTAAACTATACTTCAACACACTGAAGTAAAATATCTCGGTGTTCATCTTGATCGTCGTCTAAAATGGAAGTCCCACATAAATGTGATCCAAATGAAAATAAAAGCAGCTCAAATGAATTGGCTCATTGGAAGCAACTCTACTCTAAGCCTAGATTGTAAACTTCTTCTATACATCTCGATTCTAAAACCAATATGGTCCTACGGTATCCAGTTATGGGGCACTGCCTCGTCATCAAATGTAGAAAAAATTCAAAGGCGGCAAAATAAAATACTCAGTACACTCACAATATTATGACAGCAACGGAATGTATTTTATTCAAGAAGTATTCCGTGCAATCATTTTTAAAAGAGTAAATATATAAAATTCGAAGCAATCTTATTTTTAACTGATTCTAACATTCAATAAAAAAAATAAATACACACTATACGGATATTCTGTTGCTTTCAATATAGTACGTTTTTTATGTTATAAGTACCAAAATAGTACATGCATAGAAATAACACACACACAAATACTCAAAATATCCTGTACGTAAAATTAACGGAAAATGCAATTGAAATTATATAAATACACATGTAAAATCAGTGGTGTAGTGGTTAGTACGTTAGACTATTAAACGAGAGGTCACATATTCAATTTCAGCCGCATGGTCTTGGCTGAAATTGAACATGTATTTTTTTATTTTTAACGTTAAATGCATAAAATTGAGGAAGTTTATGTTTTCTTCGTGCAGCTAATTTATATACTATGCTTTGGCCAGATGGTTGATACGTTGGATTTCAAACCCAAACGACCTTTGTTTGATCCCAGTAGAAGTTAACATAACAAACAGTGAGTAAAAATATAAATTTAATAAAATAAAATAATAATTAAGGATACGAAATAATAAGCCTCATTAAAAATAAGCCTCTTAAAAAACATTTAAAAATAAAGCAAAAACCACTTATTTTTACGGAACTTGGGGTTGATTATTTAACAGTGAAAATAGCAGAAACAAGGAAACCTCTTTTATTTTTACGAAAGCTGCTATTAGTTCTTTTGACAGTGAAACTGATCCAAACAAATAAGGAATCATTAATTTTTTATGGTTTTAAGTCTGTTAACTTTTTAACATTTAAAGTTGAATAAACTTTTTGTTAAACTTAAATGAAAAATAAGTAGACCGGCTTTTAATTGAGTTTTAATCTATTATATATTGCAATTTCAGTTAATTTTAAGTACGGAATATTTTGAGTGAATGAGAATTTTTATTCGTTATTCGCTCGAAAATTAGAAGAAAAAAAATTTTTATTATTCGGCTGCTCGAACAAGAAAAAAGTATACAATTTTATTCGAACAATTATAAACCCGAATAATTGAAAACACTAGTATTCTATCAGTTAATTTAATATTGACTAAATAATTATGACAATTAGCTGTATCTTGGACACATTCAGAGGCACGCTGTGGAAATTTTCATAGCCAGTCAAGTATTTTAAAGGCAACATCAACGAATGCAAAGAAACATACAAACTAAAAATTAAAGGGCATTCTATCAGGTAATGTAATTTTGGAATTAACGTGCATCCTATGAACCGTAATAATTCGACACGGGAAACAAATAAAAGTAATAATTAAAGGGTAACGCAAGAACAAGCCACAATTTAAAAAAGGCGCTAAAAAGAAAAAAGCCCCAAAATGAAAAAATCGCTAAGTCCCTGTCCATATGAGTCAGCTTTTGCTTCTGCAACTTTCTTATATATTCTTTTGAAGTTGCATTCGTGTCTATACAATGAAATTCTTGCTGTGCAGTTTTTGTTTTTTTACATAGAACTTGTTGTTGTTCAATATTACGAACAGGAAAACAAAAAGAGTTGCATGTACATGAAACAGTGTACCCCTTCCGAATCTTCTCACCTCTTTTTCCCATAAGCTCAAAAGTTGCGCAGCAAAAGTTGACTCGTATGAACATAGACTAAAGATAAAAAATAGCCAAAAACGAAAAAATCGTTAATATAAAATATACAAAAAACGTTAAAACTAAAAAAGTGATGATTAAAAAAATTGCCATAACGATAAAAAGCACTAAAACGAAAAAAATCGCAAGAAAGCGAAAACTAAAAGAAGCCCAAAATTACAAAAGTGGCCAAAACAAAAAAATCAAAACAAAAACAAGCACAAAAAAATGCCAAAAAATAACAAATGTTGCCGTAAAGAAAAAATCGCCGGAACAACTCCCCCCCGCGAACTAAAAAATCCCAAAATTTAAATATAGGCAAAACGATGTAAATCGCCAAAAAGGAAAAAAGCGATAAAGCGAAAAAACCACCGAAACGAAAAAATCGCCAAAACTAAAAAAATCACAAAAAAAAGAAAAAGTCTTCAAATAAAAAAATCTGAAGAAAAAAAACGCTAAAATAAAAAGTAAAAAAAAAATCAAAGATCACCAAAACAAAAAGGGGATATAACTATGTATAAGGTATTCCTACGGAACTCATGGTGAGCGAGTCCAAATCGCACTTTAGTGAACTTATAACATATCAATATGTCAAGTAGAGTGCATAACATTGCGTAAATAAAAAAATGCTGTTGGTGTAAAAAAGGGGGGAAAATTGTATTTTACATGCCGTGTCACGAATCACGATAATTCAAACTTCATACATGATGAGAAAAAAAACTTCCTTATATTATTTGTTTCTATTTAGCACAAACAACAACAAAATAATATTAAACGACAATATTTTCCCTTTTGGCTAAATGGATTGCAGTCAGTCAGATGAGCTGAGTTGGTACTAAAAGTTCAGTTAGTTTGTTTCAGAGCCAGTTCCATTTCATTCACAAAACACACTTCCATGCCATTTATGAACGCATAAATGTTTGTATTTTAAATTTTAAAGCAAAATAAAAAACCAAAAGCATTCTCCAGCAAATAGATATTTTACAATGTTTGCCATATAACTTTTGGTCTTTTAATGTCGTATACTCGACCCACACCCATTCGTAATTGGATTTTGCTTAACTTCACATATGCATGAGTACACGCACACACACACATCAAGTAAAAATATAGTGAAGTGCTTTTTAAAGTTTTTCTTTCAAATATGAGTGATTCCACGTAAAAGGGCTCTATGCAAGGAAATTATAATTTTCTTCTTTTTAATAAAAAAATCTCTCAATTGATGTTTTTAGAGCATGACAATTATAGAAAAAAAATAGTTTGGAAAATCCAAATGTGCACGCCTCATAATCTCATTTAGACCGTGAAATTAAATAGGCGTTTCCTAATTATACTGAAGCGTAAAAAAAGGACTCGATTAGTTAAGTCTTTCGGTCGTTATCGTGACCACATACAGGATCCGTACATACAGACAAACGGACGTCCAAGACAGAACTTTTTTAAACAGTTTTTAAATTGGTTTAAATAATAAAAGTTACATTAAAAATATCGTGAGTGTTAAAAATAGTATGTTTTCTTAATATATGTGTGTATATATATCTTACAAGTGCAATATATGATATAAGCCATTTTAATTTTGAAAAATCAGTAGTTTCGAGTGAAGTGAGAGTAGTACCCACATCAACGCTTCGCTTATGAGGTGTGCAAAAATACATTATTTAATATTTTTTAAGCAATTTGAGGCACTTTTAAATGATCATCCACAAAACATTTTGCTCTCCCTCTTTGTATGTTTAATACTTATTTCAGATTTTATTTTCTTCCCTTTCTCATTATTAATAAAAAAAACCCTTATCTCTGAAAAGAACATATGTTTTTCGATTTTTATTGCATTAAAAAAAATTCTCAGCTAGAGCATTCTGCTGTCTATAATAGAACGGATAGCAAATAATTTAATGTGTTATTATTTTCTTATGATTTATTTTTATATTATTTATATTAATGAAATCAATAAACAGTTTTATTTCTTCGAATTTTTTAAATTTTCGTATTAGGTCGCACCCGTCGGTCACACCCGTCACATTTTAAAAATAGTTTTTTGTTAAGAAAACAGATTTTTTGTCAATGATTAAATACGTAATACAACTAATAACACCTTGAATAGACAGCTATACCAAAATTATTGTTTACGTTATGGTAAAAACTTTACAGAATTTATGCTGAAAGTCATACTGCCTGGTTCACGATGTCGACCGCTATCGGTCGCATGCCTTTTTAACGACAAACAGCTGATTTGCGCCTCACTTAAAATTATCAGCACGTCAAGTCGATCGATAATGAATGCGAACAATAACGTAATGATTTTCATACATTTTTGCGCCTCACTATAAAATATCATGCGAGCACAAATGTCAAAATCAGTCACTTGTGTTGTGGTTGTCGACAGAGGCATAAGAAAATAAAAAACAATACCTTAAAAAGCAAAAAGTGAATTATTTTATATATTTTATAATGGAAAACAAGTCGTAAGTATATAAATAATATTATTACACAGCAAAAACATCTTTAGTAATCGCCAAAATAATGTTTCAGCATAAAAAAGTCTACTTTACAGCAGCTGCAGCTATAAATAATAATAAAAGGAAAAAAATGCAGGAATTTCTGATATATATAAACAGTTAAACAGTATGTATGAGTGGTGCATTATTTATTGCTTAGGATCCTTGGTCGCATTGAGTTCATTATATCTTTTGTGCCATTCAAGATTTTGTTCAGTTACACTATCGCCCTGTTTGGCCGCTTGTTTGCCACTGTAAATCATAATACCACAACCGATAGCTGTTAGTCCAATCATAATATTAGCAATTCGAATACGCATTTTATTACGGGAACGTTCCATAACTTCAGCACTATTACAAAAAACAAATAAAATGGGATACACAAGAATTTTAGTTGTTGGAGAAATGGTATGACATATGTACATATAGGAGATGGGATGGATGGTAATATCGACAAGATGAGTTGGTTTCTAATTGAAATATTTAAAAAAAATCGTATTAGACCTCATTTGCATCCTAACTATATTATAAGTTCCTCATTTATCGCTTAAAGGGTCCAATAAACTCGTATACATGTATGACATACATGAAAACTGACAAACATTGGTATTTGTCAGTTTTTCTCCTCACACTGTTTGTTCATGGAAACTGACAAACATTTATTTAAAATTTTTTCAAAAGAAAACTGAAAAATGTTTTCAATTTTCAATCATATTTAAACTAGATTAAATTGCGACAAAACCAATTGTGATTTCAAATTTGAATTGAAATATATAAATAATTTAAAAAAATATGTCGCTGCATTTGAGAAAAATCTAAATTTTGTACGTTTCATGATACAATAAAAACATGTAGAACTGTCCCTACAACAATAAAAACTAACAGGCATTTTGTTAGTGTAAAATGTTTCCTAAATATCAAAAACAGAAAAATTTTTATTTTCAAACAAGCGTTTAATTTATGGAATAGTTGGTATGGCAATATAGCAATTTGACAATTAGTAAATGGATTACGTTAGAAACGTAACACCTGACGACCGACAAGTCGATAATTAGTGAGGCGCTTAAGAGAACGATAATGAGTGACTTCATGACGCTCGCTTAACATATCGATCGACATCGTGAACCAGGCAGATAATGTTTTAAAACTAAGATTTATAAGGTCACATCCGGCACAGCTTTCTGAAGATCATTCTGAGCAGGAATCGTGTTCTCTCAGTGTCCACCCGTTATTCAACGTCGCAACCTTTTTTTAAGTAAAAAATTTTATATTCTTTATTTATAACAAAAAACTTGTGTAAAGTAGTCACACCCGGCTAAATGCAATTACTTATATACAATATTTATTTGTTTTAACCAAAAATTTAAAAATAGAAAATCTTAACTTGTAAGAGGTGTACTACTTATCTCATTTATTTATTGAGTATGTAGTAGGGTATTCATTCGGTTAACCGTTAATCGGTTAACTGGTTAATTACTACCCGATTAACTGATCAGTTAATTTAAAATTGGCTATTTTCGATTAACGATTAAACCGGTTAATTTCAATCGTTTAACCGATTAACCGACGTAACAAAATTTTTCCTTTTTTTCAGTATTATAACATATTTTATGTGTGTTTAATTATTTGTTTCGTCTCTTATAAGAAAGGTATGTGCCTAGAAATTATTTTTCATACAAACAAAGAAGTGTGTTCAGTGATCTTAACTTAAGTAAAACTTTAAAGCCTTTGGATCTGGCTATAAAAGAGCTTAGTAAAGACTATGCTACTCTAATTGAATTTGAGGAAAGTATTATGTTTTTGGTTAATATTTTAATTAAAGCCAATAGATAATACTATTGCCAACGATTTAATTAAAAATCTAAGAATTAGATTCAATGACAGACTTATTCAATTTGTTTATACCTCCACTCAGGAATATATCCTGCTAGCAATAGTGTTTTAAAATGCAGTACAAAAACGGAAAATAAAGAGTTCAGAAATAAACTTTTTTGCGGAATGTTCAGTGCTGAGCTTTGCTAGTATGAGTCAGATGATCGATCACCTGACAACAGAAACAATTATCGCTAGTAAAACAAGAAATCTTTAACAAAATTAACCGAAACAATTAGAAGTGTTAAGAAATTTAAAAAATGAAAACAGGACATAATGGAATATTTTATATGTTTAGAAAAATCCAGGAAAAACACTGAGAAACTAGACATTATGTATTATGGACTGCTTTCGATTTTTTCAACATCTACGATAAGTGAAAGGACTTTTCCAAGTCAACTTTTAACAAAACTAAAGAAAAGGACCGCTTAAATCTTAAATATATAAACCAAATTATTTTTCTGAAAGATTGTTGTAGAAGATCTCCTTAAAGTATTGAAATGACTAATAAAATGATCACAAAAACCTATTATTTTGTAATTAATACATATTTGTTATTTTTTTTTTTTTGCTTGATTTAGTTCAAGAGTTGTTGTATTTATTATGTTCTTGTTTTATTTTTAACAATAAACTCAAAACAATAAATAATTTAGGCGCTGATAAAATAAGCAATAAAATGCTCGTAGAGCTACCCTATACTGCAAAACGGATAATTCTAGTTATTTTCAACAGTATTTTGCGCTTCAAATGCTATCCCGTAGAATGGAAGGTTTCGCTGATTACAATGATACCCAAGCCAGGCAAAGATCATACGAAGGTGGAGTCCTATAGGCCTACAAGCATATTGTAAAAACATGTCAAAACTATTTGAAAAGCTACTTATGAGTAAGCTAACACCCATACTGAATCGTACTGGAGTCATTACAGACCACCAATTCGGTGTTAGGGGACAATATAGCACGATTGAACAAACACATAGACTCGTGAACTTGGTTAGGAAAACCTTCGAAGAAAATAAATATTGTTTTGCGCTCTTCAACGATGTTTCTCAGGCATTTGATAAAGTATGGCACGAAGGTTTAATACATAAACTAAAGCAAAACCTACCCGAAAACATCCTTAAACCTTTAAAGAAGGTAATTTTCAAAGCCCTCCGCAACCCATTGAAGCCGGAGTTCCTCAAGGCAGCATCCTCGGTCCTGTATTATATCTGATATATGCCTCTGACTTGCCGGTAAGCAGTAACATACACATATCACCATTCGCTGACGATACAGCTTTTCTAAGTTTTCACAAAAGCCATCCAGAAGCTTCCCGCAAACTGCAAGATTATATACCCCAGTTGGAACAATGGCTAAAACAATGGCGGATAAAGATTAACGAACACATTACTTTTACATTGTGCAGAGAAACCTGCCCACCTATACAAATAAATAACCAAACTATACCTCAACACACTGAAGTAAAATATCTCGGTGTTCATCTTGATCTTCGTCTAACATGGAAGTCCCACATAAATGCAAATGTGACCCAAATGAAATTAAAAGCAGCTCAAATGAATTCGCTCATTGGAAGGAACTCTACTCTAAGCCTAGATTGTAAACTTCTTCTATGCAACTCCATTCTAAAACCAATATGGTCCAACAGAATGCAGTTATGGGGCACTGCCTCGGCATCAAATGTAGAAAAAATTCAAAGGCAACAAAACAAAATACTCCGTACGATTACAGCAGCCCCATGGTATGTCAAAAACAAGCGAATTCATAAAGACCTAGATGTGCCGCTGGTTAAGACATTAACTTTATAGGCCACACTCGGCTGAGAAGGAGGGACACTCTTGCTCTCAGCCGAACACGAGAGACGTAAACAACCAAACAACCAACCGCTGAAACAAATATTTTTGTCTGGCTTTGGCTGGACTTAAAAACTAAAATTTTAGAGTTAAAATTTGATTACTTATTGTTAGTTCAATTTTATTGAAGATACAATAAATAAATATAACCGGGAAAAAAATATAAAAAAAATTTTTGTTTGTTACAATTACTTGATTTATGAAAAAAAATTTATTCATCGGTTAACCGATCAAGACCGAAATTAAGCGATCATTAACCGATTAAGCCAAAACCTCGATTAATTAATCCGATTAACCGATTAAAGCAAAGGGAAGAAAGTGATTTTTCGGTTGAAACTAATATTGACCCGCTCACCTCCGTTTTACTAGAGTAGTGTTACATCTAGGCGCGGATCCAGCTTAAGCATTTGAAAGTTTTAAATGAAGCATACACTTTATTAAATTTTCTCTTGGCAAGGCAATGGGGGATGTCTAGCTGATAACATTTGTTACATGGTTCTAATGACTAATTCTGGTAGAGGGAACCAAAAAATTATATACGTGTATTGGCGTTTTGAAAGTTTAAATCATTTTAGGGGGAGTTAAATTTCCCCTCCTTTTGCATATTTTTTATTTATTTTTTTGTATAAAGATAAGTAACACAATCAGGCAATTAATGCCTACCAGTTAATTAATTAATGTGTTACCTTCATTGGGAAAGGGATAATGTAGAGAGAACAAGCGGTGAAGTGGGAGAGATACAAATCTTAGTTCATTTACCGCCCTGCTATTACGCATTTTTTGTAGAGCAGTGTTGCAGCCCCTCTGGTGTCAAGTGGAGGCATTAATTTGTTTAAGATGTATAGCCATTTTATTAGTTCTTTTACTTCGCCGACGGTTCTGCTACAATACCGACAAAGGGAGGGTGGTGTGAAGTGCATTAGGATATGCTAGCATTAATCGCTGCCGGTACTGCCAAAGTGATCAGTGCTATGCTTTCATCACATTAACAGTCCAACAATATTCAACACAATAACACACCAATGCACATGAGAAAAATTCATGATGTTATTGGCTTGCCTGGAACTAGTCTTGAACTCAAGACCTCAGGGTTTGTAGTCAAATGCGCTAACTACTCAGCCAACAGCACCCTCATAGTTTTTAGTTACTCGGCATAGGAAATCTTGTGAGACTTACGTTTATGGTATAAAATGCATTCATCTGTTTTATGTAAAACACTACGACGAACATTGTTGTAAAACATTTTAACTCTCTAACTCTTCATTGGGTGCGTCTTTTTGCCTCTTTCTTAAAAAAAAAGGAAAAATCTTCCCTTCAACGGCGATATAGCGTGCTTACATGCTCTACATGGTGTTTTGCATAGAAGTGCTGAGCACATCTATTACTTTAAACTTTAGGCATACAAGATTTTTTATGCCAATTACCTATCTTAAGAAAGGCATAAAAAGGCCCATACCACGAAGAGTTGCACAAAAACTTTTCTCATGAATATGATTTCACGAAAAGTTTTTATATGCAAAGAAGAACTAAAATCAAATTCTACAGAGCCACCTCACAACTGGTGATAAGCAAAATACACATGAGCACTGATGATGGTAGTATAGCGGCTTCCGAAAGTGGCGCTGCTATGTTCTGCTGTGAAAAATTAAATTGATGTTAATTTTGCTCCTTATTCCTTGGAATATTAATCATGCTTTATTCTTTCTGAATATAACGTTACGAATAATGAATATAACGTTACGAATAATAATCAAATTGTACTCATAAAAATTTTTGTGTTGAACATATTTTTAGAAAAACGTCAAACAGATTTTTTCACTCTCAGTTCAAAGTTTTGAATTTCATTCCTTTTCACGACAACATGTATTGATATCACTAAACATTTTTTTCAGTATGTTATCGAGGATTGTGTTGAAAATATAAAAATATTTTTTTTTGAAAATTTCGTACCGGAGATATTGACGAAATAGAGAAAAGAAGCCGGATAATATTTCTAAAAGTTATGAGGCCGACAGGCGCGGATTCAGCTTAAGCTTTTTTGAGGGGAACTATTAAATGAAATATGTATATAGTTTTGTAAAATTTATTTTTGAAGCTCAATGGAATTTAGGGATATTTTACATAATCGTTTTGGGAGGAGAAATATCCCTTTTTCCCCTCCCCTGGAGCCGTGCCGTGAGGCCGACAAAATGTTTCATACCCGAGGTAGTCTACTTTGATATCCTGAAGTTCAACGTGTGTTTCAATAGGGTGGTCCAAATTTTAATATTCTTAAAGCTTAGGTCCTCCCCTATGATTTTTACATGTATATGTAGTTCTTTAAGCAGATCGCAAGTTTCAAAAATACAAAATTATTAAAAAATTTTCCAATTGGAACAACTGTGTGTCGTCAATTCGGCGTATGTGATAGATACTTGTTTCATACATGCATCGCAGATGTCTCGAAGACTAGGCCTACGGGTTACGCACACATCCATATATTTTGCTAATAATATGTGTGCATGTACGGATATTGTTTTGTGCGTTATCTTTACTGCCACAGCATTTGCTTCTTCCCTGCCATTTGCTGGCAGAAAGGTAACTCATACCTTTTATAGAAAATAGGATTGTCTAGAATTCATACAATTTTATTTTCTAAAAAAAGTTTGTAGCCAATATAACTATTAATATTTACAGAAACTTTTAAATTTAATATCACTCTTAGCTTTAAATAGTTTGCCAACTTTCTGTAACTTTTTTTGGACAATCTTTGTTTGACCGTTAGTTATTTATATCATTTAAGATATTATTTTTGTTAAGAAAAAAGTGGTTGTGTTAGCTTATTCAAAAATATCTGCACATTTCAAAAATATAATTATAATGTATGCCTGTCTATTAATAATATTTATAATTTAAAAAATATATTGCATTTAACTGTTTGTAAGGGTCTGATAACAAACAAAAAATTAATGGAATACAAAATACATTTGAATTTGAAATATTAACTTTAGTACCCACGTCAAAAAAAAAAATTATTTATTGTATAATAAAAAGGCAGAATTTAGTTTTAGCATACATATTAAAATTTGCTGTTTTACAATTAAAAAGTGAAAATATTTAAATAAGCAACTTATAAGATTTTTCTTTTTCTTATAAATGCATTTATTCTCTACCAAAAGTTAACTCCCCTGCAGGAAATGTCGATAGTAAAATTGTACTGATTCACTATTGACTTTGTCACCAGTACTACTGACTAATTGTACCCACAATGTTCTGTGCTATAGACATTTAACATGTGCTTGTCATTGAAATTCCACTACTGACCTCGGAACTATTGACTTACTATAGACCATATGGAATCACTGGTACCAGAGATTCACTAGTGCATTTTAATGATTCTAGTCAACATATATGAAACGTTTTACCATCTAAGACAAATAAATTAAATTTTTTATGAAAATTTTTAGTTTTCTGTTCAGCCGCATATATTTTCAACACATCAAAATGAGACCATAAAAAATCGTTTTCTAGCTGTTAAAAACTTCTTTTCTCATTAAAGCTAAAATAAAAAGTGTAGACGATTCGTTCGATTCGTCACAAAAAAGTCACCAAACTTATCGACAAAAGTGGTGACTTGGAGACACTTGGCCAGGGGATTTTCTTCAGGGTCATTATATTTGTTTCTCATTTATTCTTTGAGAGTTTTTATAAAAGCATACTAGTTTGAGGTCTACTGATGAGGTTAGCTTAACTTACAAAAAGTAATAATTTTTTTAATAATAAATAGCACTATTCAAATGAAAAATAAGAACAACAAAGACAATAAACAATAATATGAGAGCATTGTTGAGCTACTGCCGCACAGCGGCTCCAATTGAAAAAAAATTGTAATAAAACTGTATCTTAGAAACTTGCGATCTGATCATAAAACGGAGGAGGTCCTAAGCTTTCAGAATTGTGAAATATGGACCACCCTGTTGAAACACACGGTGAGCTAAAGGGTTTCAAATTTGACTACCTCGTGAAGGAAAACCTTGTTAGCCTCATAACTTTTACAAAGATACAGATTTATTAAAATCGGATAGTATTTTAGGTAGTCAACTTTGACACCCTGTAGCTCGCCGTGTGTTTCAACAAGGTGGTCCACTTTTCATTATTCTTAAAGCTGGAGGACGTAAGCTTTAAGAATAATGAAAAGTGGACCACCTTGTTGAAACACACGGCGAGCTACAGGGTGTCAAAGTTGACTACCTAAAATACTATCCGATTTTTACATACATCATTTTTAAATCGGATGGCAAGTTTCAGATTTACTTCCCTTTTTTCCAATTGGACCCACTGTCTGCCGTCGCTTTTGTTTTGGCCCTATTTATTTGACAACGTTTTTACCTGATGCTGGATTTTTATTAACTAATCATAAAGTCACATGTACTTAAAATAAAATAAGCTTTATTTAGTGAAAATTGATGGATAAATATTGATTTTATCCATAATAAAGTTAAACCGTCTGATTTTTGCAAAAATCACGAATATATACCCTGTACAACAAAATCAATTTTTTTTTAAATTTAGGATAATATCTTGTCTAAATTTGTGTTGAAAATTTCTTCTTGTCTAAAATTACATCGATTTTGTAGTTATTTTATTAAAGAAACCCCCTTTTAAATTAAACATATTTAGTCCAAGTGGAAAAAATTTAACACAAAGTATAATACGGCTATGGCTGAATGATAGATACGTCAGACTATCAGTTAGGATGTCGCGGCTCAAACCTGAACGCAGCCAATCGCTTTTTTTTAGTAAAAACATTTTATTCAAAAATAATGCGCGTGTAATTTTAGGTCGATAATAATCGTTAAAGTGTTGCCGACTATTATCGACCTAATTTCCAACAAAAGTATTTTAGAGTGTGGCTGATTCTGGTGCAGGCCATTAAAGTGTATATACATGTAACGCTGCTTTGAAAGTTTAAATCTGGGACCACTTTATTAGAAATAAAATCAATATTTATCCACCGATTTTCATGACATAAAGTCTATTTTATTGGTACTGTATGTGGCTTTATGATCACTTAATACAAATGCAAAGTTTTAGACATTTTTGATTTTTTATAAATATTAAAAAATAAAACTTTTTGAATTTTGCATAAGAACACATATATTTTTCATCATTGCGTTTTGAATAATTCCGAAAAGATTGAGTATATAAAAGAATAATGTTAGAACGTCTTAAAGGTAATTTTATTCAAAATTTTTAGTTTGTTTTGTAATTAAATGGAATTGTCCCCTCATAAATTGTGATAAAATCGGTGTAGTAGCCTCTTGAAAAATCCCAAATTTTAGAAAAAATTTCAGAAATAAAAACGAATCCATAGAATTTATAATTTCGAGTGTCTTTGTATACAATAGATACAGGACCATAACACATCAAAAAATATAGTGGTGGTCAAAGGTTATGACAAAAGTTTCATTTTGTTACATAGTGTAATTAATCGAATGATTATATATATATGTGTGTGTGTGTGTTGAAAGACATCTGCTATCCTCCTTTCAATTCATATAAGAGGGAACTATTTTCATTTTTTCTAGGCTCTTTTGTTCCATATTATACATGCATCTTTCTGGGTGCTTAAGAAAAACTTTTTGCTTTTTATGTTCATTCCGTGCATACATACATAAGCATTTCTTTTCCTACCCTTCACCACAAACGCAAATGCTTTCCGTTGGTATCTTCTATAGATGCTGATAGATGAGCCCGTGTTCAAGTCTTGGATGAGGCTGGCAACTGCAACACGAAATTTTCTGATGACTATGCGAATACACCCCAGAAAAAACTTTTGTCATTTTTGTAATCGGTAGTACTTTATTAATGGGTTACAAAATAATGAGTGGTACTTATTTCTCTTATTTTTATGCTTCAAATTAGAACTATTACCTACTTTTTAATATAATTAGCACGCATTTGTCGCATCAGCTCAATGTAGTTACAATTTGTTGATATGTATTAATAAAATAAGTAGACAACCAATTTTTAAGTCAACATGTGTTTGTATATGAAAACAGATTTTTGTCGCTTAAGCTTATATGTAAGTCAACAATAGCCGAGTGTGTAAAGTACTTGTCTTCAAATAAGAACGAGCACAGGGCCGAATCCCAGCTGGGTCAAAAAATAAAAAATTTAAATATATAAATATTTTTTTTTAATTTCAGTTTGTTTATTTGACTACTTATTTTGTAGCTTCACGTAAGCCAAAGAATAACTAGTTAATTGTTGTGACAATGTAAATGCATTTGTAAGGGATGTCCCTTATTTTTTGGATTTCTCAAACAAAAATAAGTATTTATCGAGTCAAATTGTAAGTAGTTACGACTTAAATCCTCATATACTTTTTTGCCTACCAGTAAGCAACGTTTTTGCTGGGACATCACGTAAGTAAAATAATTAATAAAATGGCTACATGTTGTTTCAACTTGAATTAACATTAATTCAACATACTTTTTCGTGTTGTTTTTCAGCATCAAATTCACGTTGTTTCAACTTGAAATAACTTTGATTTAACATGATTCCTCGTGTTATATCCCACTAAAAACTTTTGTCATTTTTGTAATCGGCAGTACTTTATTAATGGGTTACAAAGTAATGAGTGGTACTTTTTTATCTCATTACTATGCTTCAAATTAGAAATACTACCTGGTTTGTAATAAAATTAGAACGTATATTTATCATTATCTGAAAGCAGCCAGAATTTGTTGTGTTGTATTAATAAAATAAGTAGAAAACCACTTTTTAAGTCAACATGTGTTTGTATGTGAAAACTAGTTTTTGTCGCTTAAACTTGTAAGTCAACAATAGCTGAGTGGATAAAGTTCTTGTCTTAATATCTGAACGAGCACAGGTTCTTATCCCAGATGGGTAAGCAAAATACAAAAAATAAAATTTAAAAAGTATAAATAATTTATAATGTGTATACATTATCTTTTTAATTTTAATTTGATTATTTGACTACTTATTTTTTAGCTTCAAGTAAGCCAAATAATAACTAGTTAATTGCTGTGACGATGTAAATACGTTTGTAAGGGGTGCCCCTTATTTTTTGGACATCTCAAACCAAAACAAGTAGCTATCGAGTCAAATTGTAAGTAGCTACTTTCTTGCGTACCAGTAACAAAGTTTTTGCACTAACTGTACTGCAATATCAAATCAACATGGAAAATAGTTATTTCACAAGGAAAACTTATCTTTGAAGGTTATTATAAAATCAAGTACCTATGAAGCAAAATCACTGCCGATAAATTTACAATTAACGTTATATTCGACGATTTTAGCATGTAATTCTTTCTGTATGTACAATATGCATTTTCAATATAATGCAATATTATATAAATATTTTGGATCATTACAGATGAAAAAGCAATAATGACATCTAGAAAAATCTTTAAATCGCCTAAACTTCGCAAAAGTCCTGAAAAATAGATTGGCTTTCAGAAATTACTCAATATCTCATAAAAAGTCTTGTTAAAAAAACAGTAGAACAGGAGCAGTAGAATTATTGATTACACTCTATATTTATTTGAAGAGTATATAATATTCGGCATAGCCGATTATAGCCCTATAAAGTGTTTCTCCTATTTTTGTTTGAATTGAAAAAAATATTTTTACTATATGCCTGTAAACTTACAGTTTAAGAAACTTTCTCCTAAAGTTTCTAGGAAAGGTGGGACAGCTGTATAAGTTGAAAAAAGTTAAAAGCACTGACGCTGCGTGCAAATGTGTTAGTAAAGATATAAAATTAAATTGCCATTGTGCTAGTGAGTACCATGTGTGTTTGTATTTTTTTATAAAATACGATACAGCAGTTTTCGTTTTAGTCTTATTTGGTAACAAACATACTCGTGCATATGTTTGCTATGTGTAAAGTATGTTTAGGGAATTATAAAGTATTCTTGAGATACAATCTCACTGTTTTTACAAAAGACAAAAAAAACAAAAAGCATTTTTGCCCCACTTTGAAACAAACAAGAAGAATGCATAACAGAAAATTAAGTATTTCCTACCTCAAAAAAAAAAGGGAAGCTTCTAAGGCATATGGAGTTGATTCCTTGTTTTCCTACTCTTCACTTTCTTTTCAATTTCAATTTTGACATGATGTTTATGTAGTTGTTAAATTTATTTTTCTACGAAAAACATTTTTCCATTCGTTAGTTTTTCTTCCTCTTTTCCTTTTTTGCAATTTTTTCTGGTATTTGTTTTTGATGTAACAATGATGAAAGATTTCAGCACACGCAAACACCATAACAACTATTACAGCTAAAGTGAACTCTAGAAAACTTGTTATGATATTCGGCGCTTAATTAAATTCATAAGTCGCATATTAGAATAAGACTGCACAGTGGGGACTTTCGCAAATTGATTTTTAAGCCTTTTTCCAACTCAAATACTGCGGATAATAAAAACGCTTTTCTCTACTTAAATCAAACTGTTAATTAAAAAGTTATAAGAAAAAAGCTAACAAAAAGTTAAGACACAAATAAATATATTTGTTTAAGTCAAATATCTGCTTAACTATGCGAAATACAGAAACACATGTGAGCACATTATTTCCTTCCATTTTTTTTGCTAAGCTTAAAGCTCTTTAAATGTTTGAAATCGGATAACTTTTAAAAAAGTTACAAGCCACAGAAGCTTTTTTTAGTCCCAGGTGGTCAAATTTTGTCACCTGTAGCTCCTCTCCTGCTTATGCTAGAAAGCCACCGATACATGGCTTATAAAGGTCGACTTCTCTTCTAAAAAAGTTTCAAGTTTCAGCTAAATCCATGCTGCAGCTTAGAAGTTCTAGATTTACTACCCTTTATTTAGCGAAAGTCCCCACTGTGGACTGCAACATACTGGGGTCTACATTAGCCATGAACTTGGTACGGACATCATGTCGAACATCGCATATGGCTAATGTAGACGGCTCATGTCCATGTTTCGTCCGTGCTCTGACATCGATATATGTCTGAGCATCAATGTTCGCCATAAGATTCGCATTCAACAAACATTTTCAATAGAAAGAAAAGAGACAGAACGAAATTGGTAAATATTCCTTCTCTATTGCGCTACCAAAAAACTCATTGATAAGGCAGAACATGGACATCGTACATATTCACCACAACAAAGAAGTTGAGGAATTTTTTAGAGTTGCTCTGCCGGCGTCATGTTCATGTCATGTTCAAGTCGATGACCCGTGAAGACGTAGGGTTAAAGTGTTAGAAAGCCCATAATAGAAGCGGCAAAGATCATCAGAAAACATATACCAAAATTTGTGCGTAAGTTAGAAATACGTATCTTCACATCAGACACATTTTACTAAGTTCAAGTAGGAAATTATATATAAGACAAGAAATTTAAAATAGAACAAAAGTCCTTTATAATTCATGTTTTTTTCAAGTTAACCGCTATAGAAATGGGAAACTAAGAAATTAAAAACTAAAAATACTGAAAAACAAATACACACACCGCTTAAGTTTTTTTAGTTTTTCAGCACAAACACCCAGTGTCTTAGCAGGAATCGAACCTGCCTGCGACCCCCGGTTAGTAGTCTAGTGCACTATCCATTACACTACCGCGGTTCACATTTTGCAGGTTATACTGTATATACAACAAAGTCTGCAAAAACAACAAATTTTGCTAATAGATAAAAGTTCATAAAAAACATAGACAAGAAAAAGCACAAAGCTTTTGTATGATCGCATTGTATGGATGTTAAATGTATGCGTGTAAGCAGCATTTTTTTATCTATCCTCTCAAAGCATACTTTAAGGCTTCACCATTTTTCAAATAATCTTCTAGCGTGCAATTAAAAAATTTTTTTTAGCTTTTATAGCGGTTATAAATATATTTAAAGCTGTTTGTTTAATACTTGAACAAAAAAGGTGTGGTGAATATTGTTTTTTTTTAACTTAGCAATGCATCAATATTTTTATATTAATTTTTTAGTTTTTATCTAGGCGAACGGTGCACAGTGGTTCCATTAAAAAAAATATATATATATGTGTATCTTTGAAGCTTGCTGACCGATTACAAAACGATGTATGTGAAAATCATAGAGGATGACCTCAGCTTGAAGAATGTTGAAATTTGGACTACTCGGTTGCAACACACGTTGATCTACAGGGTGTCAAATTGACTCCTTCGGGCATGAAAAACCTTGTCGGCCTCATAACGTTTACAAATATTATCCGTTTTTAATAACTTTAAGTTTGATGTAAAGTTTATAAGCAGATAAAGAAAATACAGTTGACTTTATGAAGATATCTCTAGTATTTTCAAAGATATTTGGCTTTGAATTTTAAACTTTTGCATTTTGGTCTCGTCTTTGTTCTCTATTTCGCCAATATCTCCGGTAATAGCATAGCCAAATAAAAAAAATATTTCATTATTTTAAACACAATCCCTGATAACATGTAGAAACAATTTTTTAGTTATCTTCATCTAGGCGTGAAAAGGAATGAAAGTTAAGACTTTGAAATGAGATTGAAAATAGCTAAATTTTGAGAAAAATATATCTCAATTGTTCGACGTTTTTCTCAAAATATATTTAAAAAAAATTACACTTAAATTTTTTATTTTCAATATCTCAAATGAATAGACTTCAAAAATGAGTCCAGTTGAAATTTTAAGTCGATTGAAGCATGCACGCTACATCCAGCATTGGACGAAAATTGTGAATTTTTCTACGAAACTCCGAATTAATCGCTAAAGGAAAATAAAATCCCATTGAGTTTTTCAAATTTCTGTAGAAGTTATATTAGATATTTTTAATTTAATTAATCTGGCATTTAATATATACATGTCCGCCCAAAAATGTGGCCATAAGAGCAGATTTTCTAAAAATAGTCAAGTTTTCAGAAGAATTTTATTTACCTGCATAAAATCTGTACTAGACTTCATTTATTACAACACATAACAATCCTCTTAAACATGTTTAAAAAGTTTTAACCGTTTGCCTAGAAATGAGATGGTATTGTACCTATCAAGAATTTAGTCCTCTTTTTGATCTTGGTATTTTTTATGGCCGTAATTTTTGGATAGGAACTTGGCCTTATTCTCACATTTATATTTTTCTGCCGATCTCACTTCTTTTTTATAATATTTAATTTGTCACAATATTACTATAATTTCCTAAGTAGCCATTAGAAATTATAGAGAATGTGAAATTTTTACCGATCAGATTAGATTATTCATTTAAAAATGGCTGATTTATTTATGGGTGTAGCTCAGTATTAAACCAAATTCTATTTCTGAGCGGTGCGCCGCTCACATGCAGCTGATTAAGTGGCCATTTCAATAGTATTTCATATGTTTTAATTTTGTACCGCTCACTGCTTTAGCCGATCATTGCTAAGTTTCACATGCGTGAAACTCACCAAATTTAAATCTAATTGATATCTTTATTTATGAGCCAAAGTGCTGCACAGAAAGAACTAAATTTCCTTTTCAGGAAAGATATTCAATGAATTAGTTAATATTTTGTCTAGAAACGGACCTACAAACAAATTTGTAAGTACAGACCAAAATTTCTGATCAATTAATTTCACTGGGTTTTTTCAGTAAACAACTTTTCCAAATGTACTAAACATTTTGTCTAAAAATGTTTACAAACTCCAAACAAAATAATTTACTGAATCAAACAAAAATATTTACTGGATTTTCTGTAATATACAAAACAATATTTTTGTCTGAATTTATAAAACAATTTGTCTAAAAATAATTACAAATTCTAAACAAAATAGTTTACTGAATCAAACAGAAATATTTACTTGATTTTTTATAATATATCAAACAAACTTTTTGTCTGAGTCAGTAAAACTTATTTTTAAACTTTAAAAACTAACAGCGTCATCCATTAAGCAAGCATTTATGAAATTTCACTTTGTTAAATGCGTTTAACTCTGTATGTTTATCTAAAGACTATTAAAAATGAATGAGAAGTAGCGCAACAACATTAATGAATTGGGAGGGTTAGTGCAATAGCTCGATAAGCCACAAAAACAAAGTATGGAATAAATCGACTTTTAAGTTTAAACAAAATTTAAAATTGTATGGTTTTTGCAACTTTCTATTTTAAATACGCAGCACACTTAGTTGCAAAATACTAGAATTTATCCAAAAATTTCTCTGTTCTCAATTTTTGAACGCACGTGTCTTACTGAGTTATTGCACTAAGCCATTCAATTGATTCCCTCAGAAATATACAGTAAAGAAACTTTTTACAATTTACGTTTGATACTAATTGTATGAATCCCGACATTGCATTCCTATTGCTATCATTGCTGTTGTCGTTATCTACACTCTAAAACACTTTCAACAAAAGTGTTTTAGAGTGTAGACTAGGTCGAAAATAGTCGGCAATACTTTACTGATTATTATCGACCTAAAATTAGACAAGCATTATCTTTGTTGATTTTTGAACAAAATATGTGTAATACAAAAAAATAAAATAAAAACGCCTGTGAAACGATTGGCTGTGTACAGCTTCGAACCGTGACCTCCTGGCTGATAGCCTATCGTAGCTACCATTCAGCAATAGGCATATTATAATTTATGTTAAATTTTTTTCACTTGTACTAAATATATTTAATTCGAAAAGTTTTTTCTTTAATAAAAATGTATGAAGTACATTTGCTTAATTCCCCTACGGTAAATGGAACTGACACAAAACAAGTCACGTGACCGGTCCCCAGGTGGTAGGGACCAGTCCAAGTTCTAACACATCCTATGAAGCGGACCAGCCACTTTTACATGGGGGTTGATTGGCACTTTGTATACACCTTGTAACTTGTCTCTGAACTATCTTATGGACTCCTAATCGGTGTAGAATAATATAGATTATATATAAATATTATTCCAAAATTCTGCTGTAATTATCTATTAATTTATTTTTTATTGTTACAAAATCAAGTAGAAATTGTATTTTATTTTTAAGCGGTGTCTTTGATAGGTTTCGAACCGACAACCTCCGGCAAAACAGGCTAGTACACTACCCACTCGACCACAGCGGAACTTATATTTCAATGTTATAAATACCAGTTAAGCTGGAGTTAATATCTGAATATAGTTACGGAACAGAGGCCTGAGTGGCATGACAGTCTCATTAAAGGGAGACAATTAATATTATATAAATACTATGTGATAGGTCTTAGATCCAGGTGCATCGAATTTCTTCAGTGCCGTTTACTACAATACTAGCCGGAGTACCAACTAAATTGACTGAAAATGGTTAATATGTGACCATTTACACAATATGTCTTTTTTCACCATTCACTCACTACTCCTTATTTTTGGTAGCATTCTCATTTTCTCAAGTCATAGGACGAGTACATTTATTAAAACAAGAAAAAGCCTTAGAAATTTGTTTATAAGCTAACAATATTTACTTACCAATACTTACAAAAATTATATTCAAAAACCTTTAAATACCAGAAATTAAAATTTGATGACCGAAGACAAATATGGCGTGCTTCTATTGTTTAAACATTTTTCTGCTATTTTTTAAGACAGATTGCTTAACATTCAAAATTCTAATGTTATTTAGACATACTTTGTTCAAAAATAAATACTGTTAATAGCAGATTTGTATTTTTGCGAAAAATTAGACAAATTATGTTTTTTTATTACAAATAACTACAAACTCGATGCAATTTTAGACAACCAGAATTTTTCAACACAAATTTAGACAGTATATGATAATAAATTTCAAGTAATGTTTTAGAGTGTATGTGTATGTCGTCATGGGGGTGGTTACGGCACAGAAAACTAGTTTGTTTTGCTGTGTTTCGTCTTTGCGTCCTAAATAAAAGTCAAACAAAAAAATTCACTGATTCAGTAAGGAGAATTTAAAGAAAATTAAGTTTTATTTTAGACACACTTTTGTTTGAAATTTTTTCGTTGCTAATTTTTTCTGTGTACAACAGAAAATATTAATTTTTACGTGCGTATTTTTTGTCAACTGAGTTTTGAATAAATTAATTTTGAATAAAATCGAAATTTTTTCATCCATTTTAATAATTTATGGATTATAATATTAATAATATACATAGCTAGGTTTCTGATAAATGATAAAAATGTAATATTTTTTAATTAATGAGTTTTTGAATAGGAAAAAAGTTTAATTTTGCATAAAAAAATTAAATTATCACCGCTTATTTCCGAATAACTCCGGTCCGGGGTGCCCCTGAGGCTGAGTGGTAGCGTTGCTAGTCTGTGGGTGCAAAAAGTCGTGGTTTCTATTCCCGCCATATACCCTGGGTGTGTTCCGCAGATAAGCTAATAGCTTCGCGGGTTGTGTTTGTTAAAAAAAAATAACAAAAAAATTATATATTGATGACTTAAAAGTAATTTTATTTCGCCTTTTAGTGCTGGGTTTATTTAAATCGTTCTTGAGTTATAGAGAAATATGCTAATGTACTTAGTGGAAATATTAGTAATGCCCATTTAAAAAAAATCTTAATGTGATAGAAAAACATTAAAACGGGTTTGAATTTAGCGCATTCAACTTTGTATATTCCACATATTTTTACTTAAAGATGATTTTTTTTCTGCAGACTAGTGTTATTAAAAAAATTATTGTCCAAACTTTTTTTCGTAATATCTACGAAAGTTTTGTGTATTCTGCGAAAAAAAAGTAAGAGAGCAGTTGGCTGAAGTGGTTAGCGCGTGGACCACCAACCCTGAGGCCTTGAGTCAAGACTAGTTTCAGGCAAGACAATAACATCACGACTATTTCTGATGTGCATTGGTGTGTCATTGTATTGATTGTTGTTGGACTATTAAAGTGATGAGCAGAGTTGTAAAGAAATTGAGTTTTCTATTTCTCTTTCACTTCACCACCTGTTCTCTCTACACTATCTCTTTCTCAAAGATGGTAGCAGATTAAATAATTAACTGGTAGGCACGAATTGCCTGAATGAGCTACTTCTCTTTATACAAGGAAAAAATCGCATTAAGAAGACTAAATTTAAATTTGATCAATTTCATTAACTTTAAAATTTAACATCAAACGAGCACGCCCTGGAACGATTTGCCTGAAATTTTTCCTAAGATTTGGAAATAGAAAGATTTCAATAAAACAGTGCCTTCCATATTTTTCTCTTATACAATATATTATTTGTTTATTTCTTTTATTGTGATAAATTAAATACTTATACTTGACACAACTTTGTTAAATTAAATTATTTATCTACACAACACCTTACAATTAATTATCACTAGGAAGACACTAGTAACATTAATGTGAAAATTAATATGAAAAAGTACATTTTGATGGGTTACAATGGTGATGTTTATGAAAATGTTTTTCAGGATTTCGATGATCTCTTTCAATTGAGATTTCGTGACCGTATTTATTAAGGAACTCTATTATGATGCCATTGGTCCATCCAAAACCTGTTTGAACTTCATATTCGCCGCCACCTCCAGTTCCACCAAAAGTTTGGGAGTCATACTACAAATAAAAATTTTTAATTGTAAATACAAACAGAGGATAGATATCATGTAATATATTCTTACTTTTTCAAACATGGCATTTTTATCACCATAAGCTTTAAAGTTTGATTTGACCCAGCGATGGCCCCATCTTTTTGACAAATATTTGGCTTGTTTTGTGCCCAAATTATCTAAGCCTTCGACCAGTATATATTGCATAGGAGGCCACACATTGGGAAAGTCCCATTGTTGACTAGAGTTGTATAGAGAGTTGGGCACACCTCCCGAATGACTGTCCAATTTTAATTTTCTAAGATACCTTAATACAGCTGCTGAAATTTGGCGCGTTGATTGATGTTTGTATGCTTTCGTCCACAGCGGTGCTAAATTCGTTGGCGTGAAATAGTTTCGGGGCTTCTTATTCAAAAGATCATAATCAAGCCATACGCCTGCATCTTCATTCCAATGAACAGCTTCAATTGCCTGCAAAGTAAGTTGTAAAAAATTAATCCATATTCTTGCATTTGCAATAAGTATATTAAAGTTAGAACTTTCAAATATGCATAAGTGTGTGATAGTATATGCCTAAATATACATAAATACACATATAAATATATTTACCTCTAATATATACGACGCTTTCTTTTCATATTTCACTGCTTTGGACTTTTTCCCACCCAATTTGTGGTATTTTGCGATAATTTTTGCATACCAGTACAATATAGCGTTTAATTCTACAGGAACTATAGAACGAGTCTTCAGATTTGTTAGATTGCCAATGTTTCCACCCATATCGTTGATGAACCAACGCGAACTAAAGTCCATACCGGACTCAGCAGCTGCTTTCAGTTCATTGTAATGTTCTTCTCTCGCTTCGTCAGTGGCAAATGTTGCAGTTGTTTCAACATCCTCACGATAGGACTCTGGACGGGGACCCGAAGCAGAATTGCTATAGATACATACATTATAACCCTTTGCCTGCACAGTATGATTCTTCATCCAATAGTCGAATTCTTGTTCCAAGATATCCACAGAATTTATAGCAAAATTAATATCTTTTGTAAATTCTACATAAGAATCTATCATGGCTGCCAATAGCGGCGGCTGAGAACGTCCGCCATAATATACTCGGCCACCATTGGGAATATATCCAAATCTACGTACGATGGACATGAAGTTTTTCAGCATTCCCTTGGCAGTATGTTTCATTTCGGAAAGCAAAAGACCCCTAATAATCCAGTATGAATCCCAGTAATAAAACTCAACAAAACGCCCTCCTGGTACAATGATTGGATTATCAACCGGTATAATAGAATAGAAATTAGAATTGTTGTAAACATCATCGATCATTTTACGTCCCAGCTCCTTCCATATATTGTTTAAAGCTACACCCCATTGCTTTAAATTAGGGTCGTAAATGTTATTAATAAACATGGGATGCTCCTTCCAATCATCTGGAATCCAAGCTACAAACTCTTTGCCGCGTTCTTCGAAATAGTCCTAGAATAAAAATTCAGAAATGTACATATTTTTATCAATTTATTCGTATTAGTTTATATGAAGAAAAATATACAAATGATGCCCTTTTCCTATTGCAGACAGAGAGAGACAGGGAGAGGGAGAGAGAGAGAGACAGAGGCAGAGGGGGAGAAAAAGGATCGATTTTTCATCAAATCTTTTCAGGAAGGGAAGGGGAAGTTTTAATAGAATTTGCAAAAAACAAACAAATGGAGGAGCACCCGAGCTGCTTATACTATAAACCATGTATTAAAAAAGCAGATAGCTTTATTCGAATAAATTGTATCCGTATAACTTATTGGAATTATATCTGTTGGAATAATTTCATTCGAATATTTATAATCGAATAAATGAAATTCCAAAAAATTTATTCAAATATATTTTTCCAACATATTTTATTCGAATAATTTTATTCGCTTAATTTCATTCGATTAGTCTTATTCGAATAATTGTATGGAAATAGTTTTATTCGAATAATTTTAGTCGAATTAATTTAACTGCGCACATTTAATCGAATGATTTTATTAGAGTAATTTTGTTCGAATACATAGTTTTATTATTCGTTTTTTAATTAAACAATTATTCGAATTATTTCTATTAAAATAGTTTCTTTCGATTATATTTGCAAAAATTTTATTCAAATGTTTTTTTTTCGAATCTATTTTATTCGTATAATTTTATTAGCATAATTTTAATCGCATAGCTTTATTCGAATAATTTTATGCGAATAATCTATTCAATAATTTTATTTGAATTAATTTAACTGGGTATATTTTGCTCGAATAACTTTTATTGGTGTAATTTTATTCGAATACATAATTTTATTATTCGATTTTTATACAATAATATATATACTCTAATAGCTTTTATTCGAACAATTTAAAGTTATTTGTTCAAATAATACTATCCGATCTAGATATTTTATTAGAATATTTTTTTTCGTAACTGTTACTGAAATAATTTGAACTCACTTATGTTGATAATTTTTATCAAAACAAGTTCATTCGCATAATATTTGTTAGATTAATAATATTAGAAGAACTTCCATTTGAAAAATATTTTTAGAATAATTTGTATTCGAATATATTCATTGTAAAAATATAATTCGTCTAATTTTATGTCAATATTTTGGATAGAGGTTAAAACAACGAAAATAGCGTTATGTTATATGGGAACAGCCGGTAATTTCAATAATTTTATTCCAATTATACTTATTCCAATAGACTCTTTCTATTAGTTTCAATTGAGTGATCTTTATTCGAATAATTTTGTTCGAACAACCAAATTTTTTTGGCGGAATTATAATCGAATAAGTTACATTTGAACAGTATTATTCAAAATATTTTTTATTAGAATATGTATTTCCATCGATATATGTTAAATAATTCGAATAATTTTCATTGGAGTTTTGTTCGAATATTTTTTATTCGACTAATTTAATACAAACATTATTCTTTCTTATTTAAGTAGATTTAACTAACTGATAAACATATTCCAATAGTTTTTCGAATATTTTTATAAATAGTATTTGTATTTCAATAGTTTCATCTGAAGAACTTTATTACAATAATTTCATTACAATAATTTTCATTGGAATTATTTTATTGCGGTAGATGTTATACGAAAAACTTGAAAAGGAATAGCTTTTACAGGAATAGCTTTCATTTTTACAATTTTGTTCGAATAATTCCTACTATATTATTCGAATAGATCTTTTGCTAAAAGTTTCGATCATAAAAATCTTTATTAGATAATATTATTTGGAGTAATTTTATTCGAATAACATTAATCGAATAAAATTTGATTTTGAATTTTTATTCAAATAATTTTTGAAATTATTTTATAGAATTTTTATTCGAAGAATCTTTAATCGAATTATTTTGCGAATACATAATTTTATTCCAATAAACAAAACAATAATAACTATACGAACAAGGACGCCAAAGTTGTGCATTCGCGTAAAGCTTTCACGCTAAATTGGACGCGTTTTTACTATCTTTTATTCGCCAAATTTTTTTAATGTAACATGCGATAAGGAACTTCGGTATAAAATGTATGCATTCTTATTAACGTATAGGAACATTCTTGGCTAACCATTTATTCTCGATACATATAGTACACATATTCATATGTATATTCGAATAATTTTTTTTGAATAATTAATTCGAAAAATTTTATTCAAATAGTTTTTTTGCCAAAAATTTCGATCGAATAATATTTATTCGAATAATTTTAATCGAACTGCATTAGTTTTTTTAATTTTTATAACTTTTAAAAATAATTCAAAAAAGATAATTATTCGATTAATTCTTTTCCAATAATTAGTGGATTAAACAAAACAAGAATGAATAACCATATAATATGAGCAGGGATGCAAAAGCTTTTCATTCGCGTAAAACTTTCAGTGTAATTGGGACACGCTTTTACCATATTCGATTCACAAGCGTCTTCAATGTAACATACTATAGGGAAACTCGTTCCAAAAACTTTGCAAACTTAATCAGTCACAGAAAAATTTTTCGCCAATTTGATTTTTCTTTTTATAAAAAATTTTAAACACAACTATTAAAGAGACTGTATGTAGTAAGTAGTAGCGATTCTTATTTACTCTTCATTTATATATAAAGTTAAAAAAATTTAAGAAATATTGATGAGTCAGTCTACTGTTGAATTTTTATAATTTAATGAAATTGCGATTTTATTCCATAAAATTTAAATTTTTTGATTAGCTTTTGAATTTTTCTTAATAATTCACTTTTTGGCGAAAGTAATTTTTTCGTTATTTTTTTTTATATATCGATTTTAACTACGCTTTAACATCAGTTAGAGTTTTTTTCCGAAATTGAAAAAAAAGAAACTTACATTGACAAATTGACGTATTTCTTCTTTCGATGGATGATTATTTGTTGATGACATGAATGCTTCAAAGTCCGAAAGGGATTGCTCTGGAGTAAACTTTAGTTTCATGTCAACGAAAGTTTTTGAATCATTATATATCTTTGCCATTTGTACAGTATGCAAAAGCTTTCCATAGCAGTAAATTTTACTAAAAAGTTATAAAAAAAAAAAACAAAACAAGACAAAATTTAATACGGATATTAGCAAAATGGGGAGCAGTCAGTGTTTCATTTGTTCTCTCACAAAATCACTTACCATGTTGGGGTTTCCAGAATATCTATTGCCTTCGGGGTAGTGTCGTCATCAGTATAACAATTATAATCAATAATTCGAGCACAGGCGATGTTCAGAAACAATAAAGTTAAAAGTCCTAGAGACCATAAATGTGTTATAAGCATGTTGCTGTTAATGAACGACTGTTTAAATTTTAGCGGATTTAATAAATATTTATATCAAGATTAGTTAAAAATTTTTTTATTAAATTTGTTTAATTCTTGTTGCCAAATGTTCTTTGTCATTTTACACTTTTTATTTGACTAAAATTTATGTTAGAATTATTTTTATTTGCTAATATTATGGAAGCAATATATTCAAAGTTATTCCACCTGATAAAACAATTTAAAAACTTAAATAATAAAAGTTAATAATAAAGATAGTACGCACACAGCTAGACACAGGCGCAGATCTAGGGGAGGGGAAAAGGGATATCCCCACAATAAAATATACTTCAAGTATATACTCTTAAAAACAAAAACAATTAATAAATTTAAAATATTTAAATGTCATAATTTCAATAAATTGTATTCCGTAGTTTTAATGAAAAATTTCATTGAATTAATGAAAGCCCGATTAAATAAATCACACGCATACATATTTTCTTTCATAAAAACGCACTCTTATTTATTTCAACAGTTGTCAACCAAAATCAAATAACGAAAATAGTTTTGAGTGATTTATTATTATTGTACACTTGTAGAGCACATTGTTTTTAGAGAGCTGTTGACTGAAGTAGTTAAAGTGTTGCCTATAAAGCAAATGATAAAACTCAAGAGTCTGAGTTTGAGAGTGTGGGTGGCTTTCAGCATCACATACTCTTCTGATGTGCATTATTAGTGTCTATCGTATGTAGGCATTTGTAACATTAATTATCAATAAATTGAAATGGTCAATAGAGCACTTCTAGTTACTGTTTCTACTTAATAATGGAATAATTTCATTAAAACAATGAAATAATTTTATTAAAATGATAACATAACTTCATTAATTATTTTTAATGAAATTATTTCATTAAAATACAGTTTCACAAATCCAATGAACATTTATTTAATATTGTTCGGATGACGAATTCATAATTCCAATGAAAAGTTTCATTAACATTGTGAAAGAGTTTCGTTGGTTAATTTTTAATGAAATTTTTCGTTGGATTTATGAAAATAAAATTCAACCAATGAAAATCTTTCACAATAATAATCAATTTTGCATTGGATTTGTGAAATTGTCATTAGATTTGTGAAATGTTCATTGGATTAATATAAAAATCGAATGAAAATGTTTCATTCGTCCTATGAAGCAAAATTCTTTTTGTGTAGCTATGGAACCCCACTACCGGACTTTAACATTTAATATTAAAAATTTTAATAATCAAAAAAATCTCAACATTTTCCAGGAAGGCTCTTTTGTGGAGTACTAAAAATGTGACAAAATTGGGGAAATAAAAAGAAATGAATAAGTCTGCTTTGGCGTGGAATGCCCCATATATATTAATATACGTACATACATATATGAATTTACCATATATATTTGACGTCTAACAACTGTTTAATGAAAGAAGTGCGCATTTCCGCTTAGACACAACATAATGGAAAGAGTGCGTCAATTATTGAGAAGGAAGTTCAGTCAGTGTGACTATTTATATAAGACATATGGGTTATATACCCGGCCAAAACTATTTTATTCTGACGTATGAAAAAATACATTTATAAACACGATTTACTAAAAAAATGAGCAAAGTATATTTTTAAAAACTAATGCTCATTTTTGTCACTCTCTGAAGATTCGCCACGAATATTGGGCTTCGCTGACATAAGCAGAGCAATTGTTCTAGGTCATAACTAATTTTTCTTATTCCTGTTATGTCAGAAGCAAATTTTGGATCCTCAAAAACCTCCTACACTGATAGAAAACCTGTCATAACGCTGATTTGACTTGACATCAATGCTTTGCCAAGTGTCTTCGTTTTTGACCCCATGACACTTTTTATCATTGTGATGTCAGCCTTTACATCAACTGTCATCAATGGAATGATTGAAACAATTATACATATTTATATTTTCTTAGTTTTAGTTATTTCTATTTTAGTTTAACTTTTTGTTATATTATTTTATTCTTGTTATAATGTTGGTCCTGATCCCAGGCTCCTCACTTCATCACACATTTATAAAATAACGCCTCTACCATTTCAGCTATGTCATCATCCAAAACATTGGCAGCACAAGGTCAACATAATATTACCGGTGCGACATACATATAATGACATCATAGCATTGATGTAAGAATTCTGATGATAGCGCGTCATCAATATAATGATACATTTTTCTATGAGTGTATATGTTATTCGCATAAAATTAATCGAATAAAATTTTTTCGAATAAGATTTATCGACTCGAAATTTTACAAACAAAATTGTATAGTGTGATAGAATAGTTCTAACAAGAACTATCCGATTATATAATGTGAATATATTCGAATAAAATTATTATTCGTATAAAATTATTATTCGTATAAAATTATTATTAAAAATATTTGAATCAGAGGAATTCAAATAAGAGTTAATCGAATAAAATCAATCAAATAAAACATTTTCTTATGATACGAATAAAATTATTCAAATTAAAGTTCAGACAATGTGCAGACGTTCTGTTAAATAATTTAAGTTATAGTTTGGACAAAGTTCAGACAATATAAGAAAATTAGCGCAAACGGCTGTCAAAATGTTCAAGAAAGTCGACAAACTTGACTAACTAATGTCGGATAGAAATAATTTTTTTAATGATTCTGCCTATGAGAGCTGACACCTTGAAACTTACAATTACTTCCTATTTATTTCAATGGAAGTTTAATATAATATCTCTCTAGTTTTTCTAAACGATTTTTTGGCAAAGGTTACCTGATGATCTGTGGTTATAGCCACAGTGAAATACGCATAGTTCGAATATAAGCTAGCTATTCGAATAAAAATTTCTGGAATAAGATTTAACGATTTAAAATATAAAATTATTCGAATAAATACTCACATATATTCGAATAGGTTTTTTAAAAAAATGTATTCGATTACATTTTGCATGCAAATTTATTCAAATGAATCGATTATAAAATAAGCGAATAAAAATAATCGAATAAAATATTTTATCATGAATTTTTTCGACTTAGCTATACGAATAATAATATTATTTAAATTAAAGGCATTCGAATAAAAGTTTGCAACAAAATTAATTTGAATAACAATTATTCGAGTACAAACTATTCTAATAAAAAATTTTAGAATAATTATTAATTGAATAAATAGTATTTGAATAAAAAGTATTCGAATAAAAGTTTCGCAAAAAATTTTTTGAGAGAGAGTTGTTGGAATTAATCGAATAAAGTCGGTAACCAAATTTTTTCAAATAAAAATTTTCGAATAATATCGCTTGAAAAAATGTCGGCTAGATATTCTTCAAATAAGTCAGAGCTCATAAAAATGAGGCATGCAATAAAGAAGCTTACCAAAAATTTTTTGAAGCAATATTTAACCTTGTCGATTAGTGTTATTTAGTTTCTTATTCACTTTTCTAATTTTATAAAAATTCTTTATTTCATAATCGTAGTATTATCCTTGGATTTAAATAAAATTCTTTATTGTATTAAAAGTTTTAATTTGCTGTTTCAATTGAAATACTTAACTGGTTTCGTGCTGTCTGCCAAAATTTCTATTTATATACAAATTTAAGTGTCTGCATATACAAATTTTTTTATTGTCATTAAATGTTATTATTTATTTATTTCTTTCTTTT
Organism: Panzeria rudis; assembly: GCA_956483635.1. Taxonomy (NCBI): domain Eukaryota; kingdom Metazoa; phylum Arthropoda; class Insecta; order Diptera; family Tachinidae; genus Panzeria; species Panzeria rudis. Next base: position 116,750,296 of record OY101449.1, on the reverse strand, counting down.
ATTAACTATTATTTACTTTAAGTTAGATAACATATGTACTTACTTAGTACATAATTTAAAAATATTAAAGTACCTTCTTGCGCAACTTGTCTGTTAGAATTATAGAAAGAGCTGCTTGCTATTGGTCATATGTATAGAACAATCACAAGCGGAAATCTTTTCTTGAAGTCTACTGACGTCAAGAACAGTTTTATAAAATAGTTACGATCATGATGATAACACGTGTAGTATGGTCGACACAATACCATTTAATATGTGAACTTTGTGCAGATTGTCGTTTGCAAGTATCCAAATGGATTATTTTTCTCAAATATTAGTGATCCTGAAAAAGTTTCGCATCATTAGTCTAATGAAATCATTTCATTTGTCTAATAAAACCATTTCATTAGTCTAATGAAATCATTTCATTAAGTATTTTCATTAAAGCAATGAAACATTTCATAATGTAACTGAAATTTCACGTATACATACTTACGTAATAAAAGACTTTCATTAAAATTGTTTCATTCATTTTCACAGATTCATTAGAAGCTGCTATTGAACTATAACTTCTTAACGATGAGTCTATAGTAAAAAATCTTAACCGCTTAAGTCATTTATTAATTTTTTACGGGGTTCAGTTTAAGGTTTCCAAAAAAATTACAAACAAGAAAAATGTATAGCAAGTAGATTTATACACGGATGGACACGATCACTCAACAAATTCAACTTTGTCCTAACTCGACTTAAGCGGCCACAGAAATAATAACACTGTGCAACAAGAAAAATGCCAAAAGAGTACCACTATATTATTTTGATGTGTTATGGTCCTCTTACTACAAAAACATTCGAAATTTTAAATTCTATGGATAATATTTTGGTTTTAATTTTTTTCAAAAATATTGGGATTTTTGAAAAGGCTGCTCAACTGATTTTATCATAACTTGAAAATGAGTTGTCCGTCCGTCCAATTTTATTACATAAATCATTAAAAAACTTGAAATCAAATTATTGGTTTCAGAATTAATCATTATTTTTGAAGAGGCGATTTTATTACAACTTGGAAAACGGTTGTCAAATTTTACAAAATATTTCATATTTAATGAAATTATTTCATAATTTTAATGAAATTATTTCATTATTTTGACGAAATTATATCATTATTTTGACGAAATAATTTCATCATTTTAATGAAATTCTTTAATTTTTTTTAATGAAATTATTTAATTATATTAATGAATTTAATTCATTGTTTTAATGGCATTATTAACTATTAAGTAGACTCATTAATAGAGCATACCAAAACCGGAACCGAAAACCTGCTAGCCGGTTTTTTGCCTTTCTGAAAATAAACCGGTTTCGAATAATTTATGTTTTCGAATAATTCGGCATGCCGGTTTTTATGGGCCGATTAGCCGGATTCTTTTTCAAAACACCCCATTTTTTTTAAACTTTTATTTTAGCGAGCGTTTACTCTACCTCAAGTTTTATTAAAAATATAGACTGAAATTGGTTGTAATTTAGCCATCATGTCCCTTAAAGTGGCTCTGCCTCCATACAAAATAAAAAAGTTGATCCAGTCACCCCCTAGGATCAAAGATTAGTTGAAAAAAATTCCAGAAATATCTTTGTTTAATTTTTACCACGCCCCTGGATACCGCCCTTTTAGTTTTTTGTCCACTGCGTTGCCTTTTATGGTTTAATAATAAGATATTGCATATCGTTATTCATGGCTTGAGTATGGCTTCATTTTCGCTTCTGATGACTTTTTAATCCGACATCAAATTCAGGGTGTGATTTATGCTATCTCGGATCCTTCCCCTCTTATATCCACTTTTTTCCACATGACAAAAAAGCCCTTCCAGAAGTTATTATATCTAGTTTTTAATACACTCACTTTTATGCCACGCCCCAGTAGTAAGCCCCTTTTTTATTTTCACATATATATTGCATTTAAACCCGGCCAATCAATATATAAAACAAAACAAATTTGCACCAGTCACTCCTTAGAATAAAAGCTATATCAATAACATTACTAGAACTTTAAAAAAAATTTGTTTGCCACGCTCCAAAATATATTTGCTGGTTTCTTATATACGGCAAGCGATATAATATGTATGAGTAAAGGAAACATACAATGTTTTAGAAGGGCTTTCTTGCCACGTGCAAAAAAATATACATAAGAAGGGAAGGATCCGAGGTGTCATAAGTGGTCTCCAGAATTCGATGTCGGATTAAAAAGTCACCAGAGCCAAAAATTAATTGACAGCCAAGCTATAAACAACGATATGAAACATGATGATGTCGGACTTTAAATGGCAAAAATATTTTTTTACAGTCATAGAAACGTCATTGATGTACCCTTCATTCTACGATGTAATTTTTTATTTTATTTTGTTTGACCTGGTTTTATGTAGTATGTATTTGAAAAAGAAAAAGAGGCTTACCTTCGGGGCGTGGCATAAAAGTGAGAATATTATAATATAGACATACTAAGTTTCAGGAGAGCTTTCTTGCCACGTGCAAAACATTTTACATTTTGGGGGAAGGATTCGAGATGTCACAGGTGGCGTCCTGAATTTGATGTCGGATTAAAAATTTACCAAAGCAAAAATGTAGTTATAGTCAAGCCATGAACAACGATAAGCATTATGTTATGATCGTACTACAAATGGTGGCACAGCGTACAAAAAAATAAAAGGGCGGTATCCAGGGGCGTGACAAAAAAAATTTAAAAAAAATATTTTGGAAGTTGTTTCCAACTAATCTTTAATCCTAAGGGGTGACCGGGCCAACTTTTCTTTCAAACCACCTTATTGCCCCTTATATCATTTTTAAATATTATTTAAAAAACATGTTTAGACCTTATTAAATTTATCAAACCAAATATGTACATTAGGGTGGGTCAAATTGTTCGGGTGAGAAAAAAGGCGAAAGGTGAAAGGCGTCTACCAAAAACGAGTCCAACGCAAAATTCTAAGAAAATTACCCTAAGAAAGTAGGCGTCTAAAATCAAAACCTAGCTCCCGCCGGAAACATAAAAATTCAAGCTTTTTATTGGGTAAAAACATATATAACCAAAAAATATAAGTAAAATTTTATACTTTACCCCTTCCGATTTTGATCAAGTCGCTATATTTCGTGATGGTAGTTATGCTAGAGGCATCATTTTTACACAATTTTATCAAAATCGGAAGGGTTAGGCCCAAAATTTTACATATATTGTTTGGTTATAAATGTTTTTACCCAATGAAAAACTTGAATTTTGATGTCTCTTGGCGGGAGCTAGGTTTTGATTTTAGATCTCCAGGTTCTTAGGTTAATTTTCTTAGAATTTTGCGTAGATTTCGTTTTTGCTAGACGCCTCTTGACAAAAACAATTGAACCACCCTAATATACATACAAAGAAAAAATTTCCATTATATACTTAAAGTTATTTCTCTCAAAGCTATTACAATCAATTTTATTTTTCAAAGCAATTGCTTATTTGCTTTAAAATAAAAACTTTAATTAATATTGATAACGCATTAAAATTTACCGCCTTATTTATGGAAAAACCAGTTCTTCGGGTAGAAATTGATTTTATTGCTTTTATTGTAACGTTTGACGGTAAACGTTATTTTTTGGTGTTTCCGTCTGGGAAGAAAACAAATATTGCCGATGGTTTACCGACTCGTCCCACCTTACATATCAGAAAGTTTATTGCGCGCTCTACTTTATGGACAATTGGGAACAAACTGAAAATTTTATAAATATCGCTTCATTAGTTTAAATTCTAAGAGATTTTAAACGAATATTAAAAGCATTTAAAAAATGTTTCTTTTATACAAGTACCAGAATCAGCTGTTTTTAATCGTGATGTAGTTTTCGATCAGGTACTTAATGTGTGTGCAAAGTTTCATAAGAATCGGCTGAGTAGAAGTGGTTGAAAATTAATATGAATTTACTTTCTATGGCCATGAATGACCCTGCCCATTTTTCAACGGAACCAATCTGGAAGCACATCCTTTTAAAAAAAGAAAAAAAATCTGAAATCGCTTCATAATGGCGGAGTTTTGAGGGAACATGCATACACGACGACTTGATAACCTTTCTCTTTTTTTTGAAGTCGGCTAAAAAAAAAGATTTTTATTAATATGATTATTTCGAACGTATTTGCTTGTGAATCCAAATTGATTATTAAGGCTAAGATTCGTAACGTTATACTCAGAAAGAATTGGGCATGATTAATATTCCAACGAATAAGAGAAAAATTAATATGAACTTAATTTTTCAACGTACACAGCAGAACATAGCCGAGGTAATTTCGGAAGTCGCTTCACTTCCATCATTAGTGCTGATGTGTATTTTGCTTATCAGCATATATCAGGTGGTTCTGTTGAATGTGATTTCAATTCTTATAACTATATACAACTTTTCGTGAAAATTGAATACATATCCTCTTATTTTTTTCACTTTTCTAGGAATTATAAAATATGTTAAGTTAATGAAAAAAAAATATATATACAACCTCTAAATATCTCCGATATTATAGATCACACTAAAAATGATGTTAGTGCAACTTAAAGAAAACTCAAAAGACAATTATTTAAATACTTTTGAAGGAATGAAAATATAAAAAAATACTTACATTTTCAGCTACTTTAAGTTTCTGCATCATAAGAGCTTAATGACAATCGTTTTACTGCACTCTATCGTCTTAAAGCCATTTCAGGAGATTAAAGCATACAAAACATTTACAACGTGTTCTGCAATTGTTCTTGTTCCAATTTAATTGAAACATCCACACCTTAGACCCATTCCTTAACTCAAAATATTCTTCTGCATGCGCCCAATCTCCCCCCAAAGGTAAACAAAATAAAGAAAAATGTGAATAATAAAACGAGTGGAGAATGAGAAAGAAACGAAAAAAACAAATAAGAATGAGTGTGTATGGAATGCATTTCCAATAAAGCCATATTCTGACCACGTATAAATCAAAATTCGAAAAATTTTTATCATAATAAAAACCCACCCCAAAAACGAGAATTGTATAAACTTACCAACAAGCATAACTAAGCATACACCTACATATAATATTTATCTTGGTATATATGTGTAAGTGTTTGTACAAGTACATGTAACAAAACGTACGTACATACATATAAACAAAAATCTATTTTACTTGATTCGATTTCTAGTTATTCCTGCAGCATCGACAAAATAAAACAGTCAAAACAAAGGTAACTAAAAACAAAAACCTAAAAAAAATTAAAACGAACAAGTAATAGAGATGATAAGAAGAACTTATTTGTAAGAGAATTTTAAGTTGTATTAGAAAAATACACAAACTCACGCATACACACAATTTCAAGCAAACGCTGCACAGTGGCGCCATTTGACTTTTTTCGTTGCAAAAATCATATCTTTTGAACCGAACAAGATAATCGAATAATTTAAATTGCATGTCATAGATAATTGTTCAACCTATAAAATGAGCGGTTGGAGTGGACGCTACACCTTATAGGTGCTTACTTATGGGTTTTCAAAGTTAAAATTTGTGAAAAAATCCAAGTTTTGGTAACAAAAAAATTTTTTTTAAGAATTTTATATTTTTTTGTAGTTCTTTTGTAAGCTTTTCATGTTTTAAGATATTACCTAAAAAATTACAACAAAAGATTTTTTTTTTAAATGATTTTTTCAATTTTCTGTAAAATATTCATTTTCTTGGTAAGACAAAGTATGTCTAAAATACAAATCATTTCTAAACTCTAATTTTTTTCTAACTCATCTATTTTATGGTAACAAAATCAAATTATTTTTACCAATCTTATATTTCTTAGTTCTTTTGAAAGCTTTTTCTGTTTTAAAGTTATTAGCCAACAAATTAAACAAATTTTTTTTCAATTAATTTTTTGAATTTTCTGTAAAATATTCATCACAATTCGTAACAGAAGGTATATCTAAAAGACTAATCATTTCTAAAGTATAATTCCATTGTAGTTCTTTTCGTGACTTCACATGCCGCAGGGAAGAAATAAGTGGATCGGAAGATGCTGCTAACATGTTGAAGAGGTCCTCATTTTGCCTCACCCTTGATGCTTTGAACGTGTTCTGCAATCTATATTTTTTGTAAAATTTGTTAAGAGACTCCTGCGCTTCTTCAGAAAGCTCTCCAATTGGCAAAGACTGGTACTCAATTATATCTTTGCCATGCGCCAATATTTTATGGACGGTCGGGGTCAACTTCTTCTGTGGATAAATTTTTGCTAAAAGAGATGCAGTTTCCGATGCATATTCTCCAAATTTTGTAGAATTAACACTTTCTTGGCAGTTTAAAACATTCAAGATCGTTCCCAATCTTTTGACGATTTCATTGTCAATTCCAGTGATTCTACTTACTGCCTCATCATTTGCAAAAAATCTCCTTGAAGTGTTTCCATCGTTTGAGTTACCGTATCCACACTTGGGGCAGTCTACTTTTAGTCCAAGTTGTTTCCAAAAAGCATTCTGTATTTGCTTCTTTCTGATCTTTTCCTTATCCTTAATTGATGTATTTTCATCGATGTTTTCATCTTGTTGTGGTAGGGTATACGCCAGTTTTAGCAAGAACTCCATACACCTTATCCTTGCGTGCAATGGTGACATTCCATATTCGTAATTCTCCTCGTTTGTAGAATCGTTTAAATTACCGAAGTTCTTCTGACTCTTTTTGCAAATCGGGCATGTCAATGTTGAGGTTGTTCCTGTCAGTTCGTTTACGACTTTTCCGTCAACCATGGTCAGGTGGAACTCGTAACTACATTCAATATATTTTCCTTCTCCAATTTGCAATTTTGTATGCTTAATCTTGCTTATTTGTTCTTCAATGTCCTTCACCGTGGTCCTTATGAGTTCTGCCGATTCCTTTGCAAACTGAAACATTATTGGTCGGCAATAATGCACTGATGACGGTCGATGATTTTTCCAGTGTAGGGAAACATCAGATTTTAGCCGCAATGGAACAACAGATGCCATAAACATATTTCCGTCAGATATTGTAGTGTCATCGGAAGATATCCTTTGCTTATAAACGCTTTGTCCGGATGATCCATCGCAGCCCCATTTGCTGATCAATGTTAGTTTCTGAGGAAGAATTTCCACCTCATTTTCAGGAAGACTTTCCAACAACCGTTTTGCTGTATGGTCCATAAGATCCTGCAGATTGGCTTTCGCAGAGACTTCCGTAAACTCCGTACGCAATGGTCGTGAATTTATTTTGGCTTGCGTAATATGCTTGTATCCGGGGAAAAGGTCAGCCCCGTGTCGCATTAAAGATGCCCGTAGTATCTCATATTTCTCTTTGGAAAGTTCTAAGTCCAAAAACAGAGCCAAGGCTTCTTCGGAACTATACTTTTTAATATGTGCGTTTGTGGGAGTGGGAATGCTTTCCTTAATCCTTTTTAGTCGCAGTGGGCTTGCATCAGCAACAGATTTTGTAATCTGCGACCTAACTCGTTCACTATCCTTTATGTATTTAATAGACAGCGCATCCGATAAATCCTTCGTGGTCAAGTCATTGGTGGCATCGGCAAGTTTCCTCTTTCTTGTGAAAATTGAACACTCCTCCATACTTTTTTTTGGCCTTCCTTTTTCTCCTCTGGTTGATGTGGAGGGTTTATCTACTGCCAATATATCCAGGATGGTGTCTTCATTAAGCCAGTCCTCGTATTTGGAGTTGAAGATGTTAATGGTTCGATTGCATTTCACCCATTTTGTCTTAATTTTGGCATGTATCATACAAAGATTATTTTTTATACTTTTGCTTCTCTCAATATTTCCGTATAAGCTATCGAGTTCTTCTAAAGCAGCTTCCGCGAAACACGTTGGTGTAATTGACTTTCTAAACAGTTCAAATAATTTTAAATTGTTCAACGCCATGTTTTCAATACTTGTTTCGCCAACTTTCAGTCGTAGACTAATGCAGGCATTAAGCTTGTTTTGCAATATATAGGCCTATGCTACCATGTCTACAAATGTACCTGTTACATGCATACATATGCATTTGGGCTGAATTATACAGTTTTGATATTATGCACGTAGCCAAATGAGATTTGTGCCTACCTGTACCATAAGTCAGTATTGTTCTTCACCATATGTACGCCAAAAATAATTTTTAAGTGAGGTGCGTACCTGCTTATTTCAATGAGTAGTTTTTTGTGCATCTTGTGTCTGTAACGGAATATTAGGACCAAATTTTTCGCCAGAGGCTCTCAGGTAGACAACTGACTCAAAATGCAATTTTCAAACTATTACATCAAAGTAACTGTCAGTCAAGGCATGTAAGGGATGCCCGCCATACAATTTCTGCAACAATGTCTTTTTAACGTTTTTTACCTGTAGAAGCCAAATAGGCACGTAAAGGCAGATAAAACCTTTTGAGTTATGTAAAAGACTAGTTAAAGAACATATTTTGAAAATATGGCGGAGGTAAAAAAAGGTAAATTTTTTTTATTTTCCGTCAAAGTTGAAGAATAGTGAAAAAATGGATAGTTTTTAAATACTGATTTACCTAGAGAAACACAAAGCAAACAGCACAATTTTTTTTATTGTTATACATTTAATAAGCACATCAATCACTAAAAACAAAAAAAAATACTATTCGTTGCCTAGTTTTCGTGATATTACACCTGAAATCGGATCAAACTACCTAAAAATTGTGTGTTTTTTTAAATCCGAAAATTGGTTAACTTTGAACAGTTATGTCTTCTAAACTAAAAATCTGATATTGTTAAGAGTAGCATATTTGAGATCGTTGAAAAGTTTACTATAAGATGGATTCATTTAAAATTTCGCAGGCGCACATGAAAATTTTGATTTTTGCAACCTCGTTTGCTCTACGGGCGCCACTGTGCGCTGTAGCATGCCAGGAAACATATTTTGCCGACATGTCCGACGTCTGAAAATATCTGAGACTACAATCAACCGGGCTATCTAATATTCCCTCAGACATTTGGCAGAGTAGTAGTCAGCAGTTTTCTGATACGACGCACAGTGGAAAATAGAGCAACAAATGTGTATCTTTGAAAATTGCAATCCGATTACAAAACGATGTAGATAAAAATCATAGAGTAGGACCTAATCTTTAAGAATATCGAATATTTGGACCACTCTGTTGTAACACATGGTGAGCTACAGAGTGTCAAAGTTGTCTAATTGCAAGATTATTTAAAGCTTAGGTCCTCCTCTATGATTTTTACATACACCATTTTGCAATCGGATCGCAAGTTTAAAAGATACCGATTTAGTACTATTTATTCAATTGGAACCACTGTGGGGCGACGGTTCAGCACATTTTCTGATATATTATCCGATTAATATCAGGCAAGTGTGCACATTATCCTAAGGCAATCTAATTTCCTTTAGATATGTAACGAAATAATCTGCATATTTTCTGATCTAGGTCTTACGACTTTCAGCAGTCACTTCTGCACATTTTGTGATTTTAGCTTTTGTAATAATTCTCATTTATCTCATGAGAGTATATGCATAAAGGTTTGAGTTTTTATAAAATATGGGTAAATTGGCTGACATAAGCAGCAGAGCAATGCGTGGAGAATTTTATACGACATTTCTGATCAAACTCAAATTTTAACTCCGACCTTTCTGCGACAATAGTACGAAAGGATTCTCTCACAGTATTATTGTAGTAACGGAATGTACTTTATTCAAGAAGTACTCCCTGCAATAATTTTTAAATGAATAAACATTTAAAATTCTAAGCAATCTTATATTTAACTGATCCCAACATTCATGAAAAAAACTAAGTACACATTAAGACGGATTTTCGGTTTCTTTTAGTATTGTCCGTTTTTTACCAAAAACGTAAATGCATAAAAATAACACACACACATTAAAAATAATCTGTACGTAAAATTAGCTAAAATTGTAATTTAAAATAAATGAATATGTATTTAAAACCGGTAATGTAGTGGATAGTGTGCTCATAGCTGCCAGAAATGACGATTTTTTACGATATGACTAAAAACGATATGACATACTGTGTTCTCATATCGTAAGTTTTTTACGATATGACAACACTGAGAAAGTTATGCAAGGTGTATTGCTTCCTCAGTGTTGTCATATCGTACAAAACTTACGATAAGTCAACACAGTATGTCATATCGTATTTTGCCATATCGTAAAAAATCGTCATTTCTGGCAGCTATGAGTGTGCTGTCTAGCCAGCCGAGACTATGCGTGTGTTTTTATTTGATTCAGACTAATGTTGAATGTATAAAAATTATACACATATGTAAATGCATACCCAGAAAAGAAATAATAATTTTTTAAAGCGAAAGAGTTTAAGAGTAAGTTTGCGTTAGCTTCGTGCTGCTGGTTCGCATACTGGTGGGTGATGCGTTGGATTTCAAACCTGAAGTAGCTTTGTTCGATTCCCAGTGAAATTAATATAACAAACAGTGAGTAAAAATATAACATTAATAAAATAATAATTAAAAATACTAGATAATAAGCCGTAAATATGAAATTAACCAAAATAAAGCAAAAAATATATGTTTTTACAGAACTTGGAGTTGATTATTTGACAGTAAAAATAGCAGAAATGAAACATTTTATATTTTACGGAAGTTGCGATTAGTTCTTGTGACAGTTGAAGTGATCCGAACAAAGAAAGAGTCAGTCATTAATTTTTTTACGGTTTCAAGTCAGTTAATTGTTTAACATATAATATTTAATAAACTTTTTGTTAAACTTACATGAAAAATAAGCAGACCGGTTTTTAATTGAACTTTCATTTATTTTATATTACAATTTTAGTTAATTTTACATACATAATATTTTGAGTGTGTAAAAAGTATTAGACAAATCGGAAAGTGTTCTGATGTTTCGTCAGATATTTTTCCGACATTGTATTGTTCAAATATGTCGGAAATTTCTTTAGAATTTACATAAAAATTTCCTATTTCGTACAGGATTCTCTTAGATATTTCGGCACAGTTTTTAAATTTTCCACAGAGGTCTGGCTTCTTGTCAATCACTCATATGATTTTAGGTACGTTTTTTGACCGACTTCAAATACCAATTCGGCATATTATAGAGACTTTCTGACCCACTTCATATATAATTATGGCATCTTATGCAAACTGCGAAAAAATGTTTTCTGGGATGCTATACGCACTCCAGTGCACACTTTCATAAATGAAACACACATTCTACCGACAGATAGGAAAGGTGCGTACAATCATTTTATTGATTTATATGCCAAAGCTATTACAACTGACGTTACCACCTTAACACAGAGTACGAGTACAGCAGTAGCATCAGCATCAGGAGCAATAACAAAAAAAAGTGTAATCCTCCAACCAATACAAATTGTCGCCTTTTTTTCATAAAATAAAATTCAGTTTCCATGATACAAGTTGTTTTTCAAATACACTCGAAAATTTTACTTGTTAAGAGATGACATGGATTGTGCTGATAAGTTTATAAGTAGAAAGCCAGAGGATTGGTGAGTCACTAAGAAAAACATCTAAAGTAATTTAATATATTTCTAAGGAATAAGGAAACGTAAATTAATTCCAATATACAAGATAGAACATAACAAAATGTTGTTTCCAGTGGATGCCACAACTACCTCCTCAGTTGAGAGAAAAGAATACGATAAATGTATATGTTTCCAATATATGTGAATTTTTTCAGACATATAAGTCTGTACTCACTTTTTCTCTAAATCTTCATCGCAGAATGGAAATAAATCTGAACCTGTTATCAGCATCGCAACATTCCTACACTAAACGCAAATCAATTCAGTCTGAGCTCTACACTCTTGTTCGGTTTTGTTGAGAAATCCATTCAGCAGAAGAAATATTCATTTGTGTCTTTTCTAGACATAGAAGGTGTGTTTAACAATGTGAAACCGGAAACCATCATAATGGCTCTAAACCTTTTTTTTAACCAACAGGGTCATTGTATTCACTCTAGGGCAGAGTAGGATCTGTAAAGTAGCAAACCGAAGCATCCTCAGGGAGGTGTTTTGTCCCCTCTTCTATGGAACCTTGCCTTAACCTCTTTGCTCATGCAATTTGATTCCATGATGTTTAAAACCATGGCTTAAGCCGATCTTGTACTCTTCACAGGAAGATATAAGGTAACATTTTTTCAACTTCCAATTCTAATCGGAATAGAACTTAGGTTGTCTGACAGTGTGAAACATATACCTGGATTCCAAAATATCCAGCTGCCGTAACGTCCAGTCAATGGGGGACAAGGCCGCCGGCCAAATATATACATGTAGAAGAGCCATAGGGAAGACTTGGGGAATAAATTCCAGAAGAGAAACGCATGTCCCGGTGGCCTTCTCGTTTAAGACCAAGAGAAGTTACAGTGGGTCACAGTTGACCACCTGGGACTCAAAAAAAATCTTGGGAGGCTTGTAACTTTTTTGAATTTTATCCGATTTCAAAAGTTTAAAGCACTTTGAGTTAAACATGTCCCGGTGGCCTTCTGGTTTAAGCCCAAGAGAAGTTACAGTCGGCCACAGTTGATCACCTGGGACTCAAAAAATCTTGGGAGGCTTGTAACTTTTTTGAATTTTATCCGATTTTAAAAGTTTAAAGCGCTTTGAGTTAAACTAAAAAATACAAAGAAATAATGTCCCAAAATGTGTTTCCGTATCTATCATAATTTAGAAGATTGACTCTTAAAAAATGTTTTTTGTCTTGACTTCTTTTAGTATTTCCCCTATTACATTTTAGCTTACAGTTAGATATTAAACTTAAAGTAAGCATTAGATTTTTAACAAAACTTTCAGTGAACCTGGAGAGAAAGATTGTTTAATATCTGCATTCTTGAAGTCGGAAAAAGGATAAGTGCTTTTTCACACTATGCCTTTCTAGCCTGCCCTTTTTTGACAATTTTCTTTTAAAACCCCTACGGAAAGTCACAGAGGTTTACATTATGACTTTTTCTGCATGCCTTTTTTGACGTTTATACACATGCTTAATGCTGAGAGTACGAAAATAGCAAAGAGATAAAAAAAACCCTCCGATTTCAATGCGTGCCCTTTTTCTTACCTCGTACAGGGCTGTCCGATTTTTTCCAACCTACTTCGCCAAATTGGTTTTAAAAATCGCCAAAAGTCGCCAAATTCAATTTTTGTGGGGTTTTTTTAATGTATATTTGATAATAAATTTGTTTTTATGTAATACTTTTTGTAATATAAATTTTTATAAAATTATCGTATAAAAATTTAGCAGAAAATCGCCAAAAGTAGAAATAAAATCGCCAAAAATTATGTCTTGTAAATTTTTCTCCTCTAAACTCAAAACCCATTAATGACTATATTAATATAAGAAAAACTATCAAAATCATATTGTTTTAATATCTTGCAGACGAGTTTTGGTGGGATTTATTCTCGAAAATACTCTTTAAACAAAGTAATTTTCCTGAATTATAAAAATTTTTAACTTCAAATTTCGCTACAAAAAAAAAATAACCATAAAAATCGCCCACAAATTAATTTATCGCCAGAATTTATCGCAAATCAAAAATTTAGACACCAAACAAGTTGAAAAATCGCCACGTTAGGCGAGAAATCGCCATATCTGACAACCCTGACCCCATAAACTTCTCAACGGCTCTCATCTATAGACTAAAAAAGCCTGCATTTAAAGCATTGGTGGTCAAAAGTATTTTGCAGCTGTATTGATGTGAGAATTGTGAACTACAGTAATACGATAAAGTAAATGCAAAGATTTTCATAAAAATTTTATAACAAGAAATTATTTTCGTCGTAAAAATGTATAATAATGAGGTTCACACTGAATCTACTATTTCTTTACTTGGTAAAATGGAGAAATTTTTAATACATTTTTGCCCCAATCCCCTTAGTTTTTTCAAAACTATATTTTTATTTCTAATAAAAAGCACTTTATTTTCATCATATCATCTATTTTACACACTGTATGTGGCAAAATACCAACAAAGCTACTATGCATGTACAAAAAGAAATGAAATAAAGAGTACAAACAATTGTTTGGTGAAATGAACAACTTTGATTTAAAGGCAAGCAGAAAAGGCACAGTATAAATTGCGTGTAAGAAATAAAAATTTTGAAATTGACCTGAAAAATTGTGTTTTGTTTTTCAAAACAAAAAGACTATTTTCATTATTTTCAATTTTGTAAAAAACTTTGTTTAACACATTCAATCTCTAATCACATATTGCAAAGGCAATCCATTGACAATCTGTTTTAACGCTAATTATTTTGTATTTTAGACATGTATCCTACATCCAAGGATGACCGAAAATAATTAATTTTAAACATATTTTTGGAAGCGGGGTAACGTAGGCCATGCGACGATATTAGGGCAAATCTCAGATCTTCCCGACCACACTGACTACTGCTCGCCTACTCTGATGCCCGACAAAAGATTCCTGGTGGACTTCTCGGGCACATCCTCTGAGGCAAACCACATACACCAATATGAGGATGTGCTCGAGATGTACACTGATGGGTCAAAGTCGGACATCGGAGTGGGCGGGGGTTTCTACATCCCACAAAAGCAATGTAGGATAAACTTTAGGCTACCAAACCAATGTAGCATCACTCAGGCTGAAATATCAGCAATCAAAAGGGCAGCCAACTGGTTAAGGTACTACAGGATATTCGATCAGGACATCCGAATTTGTACCGACAGTAAGGCGGCACTACATGCTCTATCTGGTGTTTACACAACATCGGAATTGGTTAAAGAATGCCGGGCATCTCTAAATGAGATGGCGAGACATGCGAACCTAGGGCTCTTCTGGGTACCGGGTCACGCGGGGGTGCCCGGTAACACTATTGCGGACGGTCTAGCCAAGGCCGGTGCCCGCCTACATGAAAATGACATCGACTGGTTAGTAGGTGTCCCACTAAAAAGCTGTAAAATACAAATTCAGCGCCAACTATTTAGAGAGGCGCAAACCAGATGGACAAATGAAATCACTTGTGAGGTTTCCAGATCCATCTGGCCCCAGTATAACTTCGCAAGATCTGCAACCATACTGGGGCTCCCTCGTCAACAGCTGCGTATACTCGTAGCGGTCATAACAGGGCACTGTCTTATTGGTGTCCATGCCAGAAGATTAAATCTTCCTTTTAATGATTTCTGTAGAAGTTGTCAGAATGAGGAGGAGGAAGAAACTGTCAAACACCTCCTCTGTCGATGTCCAGCACTATATAGAAATAGGGCGTCATACTTGGTAAATCCGTCACTACCCGGACTAGCAGACCTGGGGGAATGCGACGTTAGGGGAATAAATTCTTTCATAAGATACTCGGGTTGGTTTAACACCGACCCAACCTCTGGGATAGGAGGGACACCTCTCTGAACTTCCCTACTATCCATCCCAGGCATCACAAAGGGACCAAAGGACCCAAGTGGGCCGGTTGTTAGAAACCGGCAGCCTGTTCAACCTAACCTAAACATATTTTTTGTGTGTAAGGGCCTATAAAAAATTGTAACGCTAAAATTTTTGAAAATTCCAACTACAACGTTTTATAATGTAGACCGAAATGAAAAAAGCTTAAAATAGTTGAACATGCTAAGAGAACACAGTTCGTGAAGTTCCGAACATTTAGAAAAAGTTCAATTATATGCGACTCACCACAAGATGGCGACAGTCTGCTAATTGAGCTTATTAATATTAGTAGGATTTTCGCTACAGTGTTGATGCCACTTGTCAGTGGTAGTGTGGGTAAAGGACTCTGATGAGTAGACTTGGTTGTCACGAAACAGCTGTCAGTTCAACCAGCCGTACAGCCAAAAAATTTTCTTAGAATGTTCAATATTTACATGCTTTAGAAACTCTTTCTTAAATAAAAATAATTTGATAATAAATAGAAACAGAAATAAATAGATAATTCTATGAATTTTGGCAAAAATTTAAGAGAGCCTGTTTATAAATGTGGATATACGCGCAGATTTTCTGAAAAAAGCTAAAATTTAGGAAAAATAAAGTTTTCTATCATAAAAAATATGTATTATTATAATTTTATTGTTTTTTTTTTTAATTGACATTTTTTACTTCTATTTAATCTCTTTATTACGCCTGGAAAAATTATTCGAATATCTTTTACTGATCTCAAGGTATTTCGATTGTAGGGTATGTAATTCAAAGAATCTAAGGAATCTTTTCTTTTATTCCCAAAACTCTTATAATTTCGAAAATTCTACCTAAACGTCATAAAAACAATAAAGCGAAATTTTTTATGTTTACAATAGGTTTATGTATGCTTTTCATAATAAAAATATATTCATCGTAATTATACAATCTGTTTTTCATGTAAGAGTACTTAGTACTAATAACACTAGGCGGTCACGGTAATACATTTCATCATAACTCGCGAACGGTTCGGCCGATTTCAGTAAATAAACCACCAGAAATCCAATCAGCAGTCTACAAGTTCCATGATTTATTACCATTTATTTCGCGCAAAAGTCCTCACTGTAATTAAATTAATGATTTAATCAATTAATAAATTAATTACTAAAAGAACGATGTGACAACTTGTCTGCGTATGTATTTCTAATATTAATCTAAAATCTAATAAACTTTTGCGAGTGTAATGTTTTAGAGTATTTTTCTGTTAGTATGTCCTGTTTATGCTTTTCTATAAATGGGTGCGTATGTATGTTTACTTTTTTCTTATCTCTATTGTTGTTGTGTTTTTGTTTTTGTTTAGTAACGAAAATGTTGTTTTGAATTAAGAGAAAAAAAGGAATGAAATGGTTGTGAAGTTTTGACTTTGGCGCGTGTTATGTTCATGGAGCTCTTTATGCTGTGTATCCTTGAATAAAACTGAAGTTGATGATGATGATGATGATGCTGATGATGATGATGTTGCTGCTACTTCTGCTGACTATGGTTCCTGATGATGGTAAACTTGCACTTGCTATTTATGTTGTACAAATGTTTAATGTTTTTTCTATTCAATGCTCCTCTATTATGTGCTCTTCACATATTTTATATTGTACTGTGCTGCGAATTGCTGTTGTGCCTCTATGGTTCGTCTCCTGGTAGTTAAGTAACAGTAGTTGAATATTTATGTATATGAATGTGGTTGTACATATATGTTGGCCTTTAACCATACAGATAATATTGTACTACGAGGTCCATTTTATCTGAAATGGAGTAGTTACAACATGGTCATGTGTCATGCAGTCATGGCCCATGACATTTGCAAACAATCAGCCATGTCACAGAATACCATTCCGATCGGAAGTGGTTTCAATTCCGTAAGTTGCTTCTTCAGAAAACGAAAAACGAAAATCTTCTTCGTAACCAAACCACTATTAAATTTCAAAGTGGAATTTAAAAACACTTTTCTACTGACCTCATGTGCAGTAGATACTAAAAAACCTGCATACTTTTAGAAGCGTCAAATAAATATTTTGTCATGAGCTTTCCATGTTAATAAAAAGCTTAATGTGAGCTTTGCATCTAAAAACAAGAGTAAACAAACGCCTCAAGGTATAAAAACTTTATCATTGTAAAAACGAAATACAAAATAAACGGAATCTAAAGCACCAAAAATGTAATTTTTCGAAATGACAACTACGGAATCAAAACCAAACCGAAAGGATTCTGTGGCATGGCTGAATAGCTACTAGTTAAACGACAAGTGTTTGCTTGTCGTTAAAACACGGACACTCGAGTGTTCCGTCGAATAGTGACATACAGCCATGTCACAGAATACCATTCCGATCGGAAGTGGTTTCAATTCCGGAAATTGGTTCTTCAGAAAACGAAAAACGAAAATTTTCTTCGTAATCAAACCACTTTCAAATTTCAAAGTGGAATTAAAAAACACTTTTCTACTGACTTCATTTGCAGTAAATACTAAAAAAACGCGCATACTTTTAGGAGCGTCAAATAAATATTTGGTCGTGAGCTTTCCCTGTTAATAAAAAGCTTAATGTGAGCTTTGCATCTACAAACAAGAGTAAACAAACGCCTTAAGGTATAAAAACTTTATCATTGTAAAAAAGAAATACAAAATAAACTTAATCTAAAGCACCAAAAATGTACTTTTTCGAAATGACAACTACGGAATCAAAACCAAACCGAACGGAATCTTGACACGACTGATAGATAGAGTAGTTTTCAAACTAGTCCGATGTAATAGAGACATGAACCATGTCTTTTGCAAACAAGAGGTTGTAGTTAAGCGATGAGCTCGCGTATTTTAACAATTTCAGCACGTACGCTTGAGTGCTCTATTAAGTGGTGACATGGAGTAGTTTTGAGACTACTCCGATGTAGTGCAAAGTTAGGTTATATGGTCCAGCCCTAAGGCATCGTAACGTTAAATCGATCATGTCTTCTCCATACATTTGAGTTACATTTGGACTAGTCCTAGTTGTCTATGGAGTATACTTTACATGCGTGTATGGACTAGTCGCGTTATCTGCAGGGAAGTGGCAGTATGTGTGTTTGTGTGTGTGTATGTAAGTGCGTGTTATGTAGCATGCTGCAGATGTCTTATCCCAACATTTCAACTATATTTAGTAGAAAATGGCAATTTTCTGTATAGGCCCTGTTACAAAAACAAAACAATAATTTTACTTGGAGTGTGAGTTAACAACTGCCTGGTTGAGTTGCTCGTGTTGTACACAGTGGAGCATGTGGTAGCCGGGAAGGGGGACGGTTGCAAGTAATGAGCTATGGAAGTGCGTATAATCATTTTTTGCTTCTTTTTTTCAACATCATGCTGGCAAAAGTTCATCTATCTTTGAACGATGTCGTATGGTTTTTGCTGATTTGGTATTACGAATAGTTTTAAAGTGTGTACTTGAAATAAAAGAGCCTAAAAGTTTTTTTATAAGAATAAGTATATAAGTAGTATTTATGTATAATAGTAAAAACTGAGCATTTGTGTATATTTAAAAGTTTTGGTATAAAACGACTTTTGCACCAAGGCAAGTTAGAAATTTTAAATTTTGTAATTAACCGGCTAGAAATTTGAAAAAACTTTTTCGAAACGTGCCATGGGATGAGGCTTGTAAAATAGAAGTATTTCAAAATCTTACGAAGTAGCAGTAGGACCCCAGCAAAAATGGTTCATGTTTTTTTCTGAAGCACTAAGGCAATAAAGCGCATAGTAATTCGCTTTAAAATAAGAGCTTATTTCGGAGCAGTGAATGTATATGAAAGAAACTATAAGAAAGCTGATTTCTCGCTGCTGACACAATGCAGGTGATGACTTTCAGCGCTTCAAAAAAATTTAGTACTCCAAACCAGGAAGTCGCCATATAAAAATCAGCAGCAAGTATACCGGCAGGTAAATATCTGGGGCCGAATTACCGCATGGATGATCGAGTAAAATTGTTCGAAATTTTCCTATTTTGGACTACGACATACGATAACGAGTGTGCAATCAAGTACCTGCTGCTTAAATTCCACTCGTTACGTATGCGATGATTCGGCTCCTTTTTTAAGCAATTTTTTTACTTGGGGGGGTAATCTATTAAAAACTTCCCAATGAAGTCAATAAAGTCTATAAATTAACTTATCCGCAAGCGGTTCAAATTCAGCTTTGGTAAAAAAAAAATTTTATTTGCTATTCATTTCATCTCCAAATATTTTAACCATTTTAAGATTTTCTTAAATATTTATAAAAGAAAACATTTTTTTCCTTACATATTTAGAAAAAATAGGCCTTAAAAAAGACTTTTGAAGAAAACTTAATTTGGAATTTTTAAGTTCCTTCCTTTTTTAACAAATTTTCAAACTTTGAATTTAAAAACTTTTCATAAATAGACGAATTAAGATAATTACACAACATTTTGCAGCGTTATTTTGGAACTTCTTATAAATTAAAGAATATTTTTGAAAAAAATTTTTCTCCACAAAAACCGGAAGATATTAACGAAAAACCGAATTAAGTCAAGATCAAAAAGAAAATTTTCGTAACCAAAATACAAATATCTTCTAAGCTAGGAGAGATAGACAAAACAATATGCGCTCATTTATTTTTTATTTGCTTTCCAAAAATGCAAATATCGTCGAAATCGGTAGACATTTTTGAGAGTAACGAGCTTGTGGGCCACTCACATATTACATAACGTTATTTTCCTTACTTTTTTTGAAACCCTTCCTCCCCCTTCGTAGCTCTTTTTAACACATTTTCAGCATA
Source organism: Panzeria rudis (assembly GCA_956483635.1). Taxonomy (NCBI): domain Eukaryota; kingdom Metazoa; phylum Arthropoda; class Insecta; order Diptera; family Tachinidae; genus Panzeria; species Panzeria rudis. The sequence continues at coordinate 116,730,156 of OY101449.1, read as the reverse complement.
AATTCTCTAATCAGTAACAAATCTTCATATATTTTGCATAAAGTTCTTTCAAAATATACACAGTAAGCATATATGATCATATATTACATATTTTCTAAAATATAATTTTCGAAGTCGAAACGTTTTCTGCATTATAAACGTTATTCAGATGTGATTCAATATAAAATATATATATATTATTTTTCATATGAACTAAATGAGAGTTATAGCATGTACTACTACATAGTACGTGCAGTTTTTTATGTATATGTATGTGTATGTGTAACTATGTACATATGAGTAGTCCACTTGCAAACCGCCATTTTATTTGTTGTTTGAAGTTTTAATCAATTTTCTGCGAATTTCGATATATTAACATAGCGGTGTTTGCAAGTGGACTTCTCATATGGTGAATACTTTTGGTCATATTTTGATTAGAAACAAACAAAAATATCCTGGTGTAACAATAAAACCTTGTCTGTCGTCCAACCATGCTGCAATTATTATGGATGGTAATTATTTAATAGTGAAATGGAAGTCATAAATTGTTTATTGTGTGAAATGTGAAATGTTAAAATATGTCAACATATTTGTTGCAACTATATGTTGTTTGCATAACTATAATATAAAGGTTGGTTAAATTTTAAGGGCCGATGTTGAATGTGAACCACACCTAAGCGTCAAGTTTTTTTCTGCATTTCATTTGCCATTTCTCTACTTCAGACTAATCCAATTTGAACCATGGAAAGATACACAATCGAGCAACGCGTTAAAGTTATTCAGGCTTATTATGAAAATGGGCGTTCAAATCAAAATGCATATCGTGCACTTCGTGATTTTTTCGGTCAATTTAATCATCCAAATGTGCGTACAATCGAAAAAATCGTGCAAAAATTTTAGCAAACAGGGGCTGTAGGAGATGTTAAAACACCATTGCAAGCTCGTACAACCCGTACTGCAGAAAATATTGCTGCTGTTCGCGATAGTGTGGCTGAAGAGCCGTCCACCTCAACTCGTCGTCGTGCTCAACAATTTCACCTCTCACGCTCGTCGTTGATGAACATTATGCATAAAGACTTGCATTTACACCCTTACAAGGTGCAATTGACTCAAGAACTAAAGCCTCTTGGCCATTCCAAACTTCGTCAATGGTCCGAATGGTGGCAAGAAATGGCAACAATGGGTTCGGCAATAAGCAGAATTGCCGCATTTGGTCGAATGATAATCCAAGAGTGATTGTCGAAAAACCAATGCACCCACAAAGAGTGACTGTTTGGTGCGGTGACGGTTTGGTGCGGTTTATGGGCTGGTGGCATCATCGGGCCGTATTTTTTCCAAAATGAGGCCGGTCAGGCATTTACTGTGAATGGTGTTCGCTATCGTGAGATGATAACGAACTTTCTATGGCCCGAATTGGAAGATATGAATGTGAACGATATGTGGTTTCAACAGGACGGTGCCACTTGCCACACAACTAACGAAAAAATGGCTCTTTTGCGCGACAAATTCAATGGCCGTGCTATCTCACGTGGTGGTGATGTCAATTGGCCGCCAAGATCATGTGATTTGACACCGTTGGACTTCTTTTTTTGGGGTTATTTGAAAGAAAGATGTACGTCAATAAGCCAGCAACAATTCAAGAGCTAAAGGATAAGATAATTCGGCACATTAACGGCATAGAACCTCAATTATGCCTCAGCGTCATCGAAAATTTGGACCATCGGATGGAGGTGTGCCGAGGTCACGGCGGCCATACATAATTGAACCATACCATATTATCATAATAAAAAGAAATGACAATAATTTCCTAAATAATTTGTGTTTTATTCAAAATCAACATCGGCCCTTAAAACTTAACCACCCTTTATTTGTAAGCTATAATAAGCTTTAAAGCCGTTATTACCGTTTTACCACAAGACTGGCTTAAACGTATAGAAGGATTGAAATTATAGAAGATCACCTTTATATATTTTTTTCTAATATAGAGCTGCAAAGAAAAATATAAGAGTACACCAGTTAAAATCATAAGAAACTTCGCATATCAAAAACTGTGTAAACTTCAGATTAAAAAAATCTTAAAAATGCTGTAGAGTTCAAAAGAATGAATCTCAAAATGTTTGAGCCAATTTTGCTAATTAGCATTGGTTTCAGAATACAACTTATAAACAAATGTTAATTAAAATGTATCCTTGTTTGTGCACATACAGAAGCAGTCATTAATGCACGCCTTCCTTCATCCCAATTACTTAAATTCATTATACACTTGTCATTTCCCATGGATACCACCAACATTAAGTTTCACAACCCACCTATAAATTCAGAAACAGGCTCACATAAGCATACATACATAAATACGAATAAATGTAAGTATGTATGTGTGTAAGCAGATATCTGTGTGTATTTTCCAAAAAAAAAGTATTCATCGTCATCTATGAAAGCAACACCCACCCACTCTACATATTTTTATGAGAGTTCTTTTTAGGCACATTAAAAAATTTTGTTCTTCGCATGTAATTTTTGATTTTGAAAAAAAATTTTATAAATATATATAAGTAAGTTCTGAAATGATTTTTAATTAAATTGGTATAAAAAATACTAAGTACTTTGAAATACGAAATTTTTCAAATACATATTCGCTATTAAATAATTCATTTGTTTCTCTTTTCGCTCAAATTAGCAGTTTCAAATCATTGTTATTGTAATAAATTGATTTTGTTCTAAACAAAAGTATGTTTTAAATAGTCTTGTCACACCGAAACATTAACCAATACAATTAACCAATCCTATTACGGTATTAATTAATGCAAATAAAAAAGTCAAATTAATCCAAACATATTTTTTTGTTAATTGCAAATGATCAGCGACGCACTGTGGATCATATTTTGAGAAGACGGAAAAAAAATAATTTTTTGTGGCATATACTCGTAAATGTTTTTTATGCTAGTGGGTAAAAAAAAATTTAATGAAAAATACATGTAACAAATACGTCTAAAGGTACGATCACACGTGGCAAATATTTTTCGAAAAGAACGTGACCAACAGACAAGCTAATATTGTATTTCCTTTAATTCCAATATTTTTTTTAAATATGAGTTCGCATTTATTAAAAATCATATAAAAATAGGTATTTGCGGCATAATTAACTTTATTTTGTGATATAAAAACCAAGTTAAATTACACTACCCCTGATCAAAACTAGTGGTAACGTTTGTTCAAGCAAATATTTGCCAAGTGTGACAGCACCTTAACGAATACTGGTAAGAAATATGGTAACGATAATACAAAACGAAGGCAACAGGCCGGGGCGAAGGTTAAACTCGCTAAAAATTCAGTGATGCCACTTTGGTGTTTTCGCGGTTTTCTGTATTGCCATGGGTCTCCTTGGAAGTTCTACGATTTGAGGGAAAGTTTTGTCCTAATTTTTGGGAATCCGTGGAACTCCTTGGATTCTGGGGAAATTTTCGTCCAAAATTTTGGGAATCGAGAAACTTCTGGGATTTTGGGAAGATTTTTGTCCAAGTTTTTAGGAATCCTTGGACTAGGTTTGTGTCTTGACTAATGGTTGGTGCCCTTGTTAAATGAAGGTGTCTCGGCTAAATTATTGAAAAGTGTCGCCTAAGTAGCTCCAAAGTATCACCTAAGTATCTTCCAGGCGAAAGTTATGTTTTGTTGACGAATTATCGTCTTTTTCCGTATAGAGGTTGAAATTACTTCGTTTTGTTTTTAAATTATAACTTTTATTTTTGGTGGGGGTCATGTAGGCTATTCATTTAATCGGGCTTCTGCTTTAATCGGTTAGTCGCTAGTTTAATTAATCGAGGTTTTGGCTTAATCCTTGAATAATTGCTTAAATTCTTCATTAATCAGTTAACCGATTTTCTTTTTTATGGCTACCAATTTTACAGTTATGTCAGTCATTTGAAAGTAAATAACGGTGAAGCTCGGTAGTCAAATAAAACGGGACAAAAAACCATGTGGGAATGCAGATAAAAATTAGAAATTTTTAGAAAATAAAGAATAAAGAAAATAAATAAAATGTATATGAAAGTATACGAGCATATATATCGTCATAGAAAATGTAAAAAGCCCTATCTAACATTTTGTAAGTCTTACAGGAGAAGCATAAAACTTGTTTTAATAAAAAAAATATTGACAATTAGTACAAAATCTTACAATACAATTAAAAAATGACCCACAAAATTATATTTTTATCGTAAAATTTTGCACTAATTGTCAATATATTTTTTTCAAAGTTATTTAATTAGTTTGGCTTAAGTTCATTTTTAATTTAATCTTTCGATCAAATTATTTTTTTTAAGAAAGAAATTCTAAGGCATTCAAAGAAAAATTTGGATGTACGGAGGGTTGAACTGACAGCTGTTTCGTGACCACCAAGTCTACTCGCCAGAGTCCTTTACCTACGCCACCACTGACAGTGGCAACAACACTGTAGCGAAAATCCTACTAATTCTAGTAAGCTCAACTAACAGACTGTCGCCATCTTGTGGCGAGTCGCACCAATTAATTAACTTTTTCTAAATATTCGGAGCTTCACTAACTGTCTTTTCTTAGAATGTTCAACTATTCTAAGCTTTTTCATTTCAGACTTTTTTTACATTTAAACAAGTCTTATGCTTCTCCTATAAAACTTTTGAAATGTTAGATCGGATTTTTTGCATTTTCTGTGACGATATACATATACTCGTATAACTTAATATATATTTAATAAAAATCTGTTATTTTGACATTACAACCAGACAATTGAATTTTATTTATATGTATAGATTTAAATTTAGGCGATTAAGCTCTGTTACAAATTTTGTTTCACTCGGTGCAAGGACATGACTACCTCCCATATATCATTTTTCTCAAAAAATAAATTTTACCTATATTTATAATTAGAATGTACTAATAGCCAATAATAAATGATAAAACTATACTTTTTTCATTTTCATTTGTACATGAACATGGCTGCCTCCCTTACGAATTTTTGTTATTGCATGAAAAATTTATAACTTAATATTTACTTAAGAAAGGTTCATAAATATTTTTTTTTATTTACTCAATAGCTAAAATAGTTTATTTCATAGATTATGCGTTTGTCTTTCAAAATTTATTTTTCTATTTCTTTGAATTTATAATTTTTCAATGTGTTTTTAGACTAGGGATGTAACGATACGCCGTTTTGCCGATCCGATACCGATACCGATATTTAAAAATAAATATCGCCGATACCGATTCCGATACCGATACGAATATTGAAATTGAGTTCAAGCTTAGATTAACAAAACTCAAGTGCAATTTTTTTATTATGCAAAATTACATTATAAGAGAGAATATTTAAAATTGATAAAACATTGGAAGTAATTTTTAAGGAGCTACATTTTCTTTGCTTCCAAAAAATGTATGTTACAAATATGCAGATAATTATTAGAAAAGCAAGAAAAATTTTTAATTCCTTTATAATTTAAAAAAATACTCGTCATGCTTTTAAAAAAACCGATTTTTTAAAGGACATTTATCAACTAATATTCTTCTAAATAACTTAATAGCTTAATTATTAAAAGGCTTCTAAGTTTATATTTACTCACTTAAATTTACATGAAAATGCAGTTCTGAGTTTAAATTCGCATAAAAAAAATTTTTGAAAATGGGTAATTTTTTATCCTTTTTCCTTGACGAAAAATCATTATAGAATACCGAAAAAGAAATTGGTCCTAGCATCGCTTCCAATTCGGTGATTGGTAATAGAAAAACAGAACTTCTTGCAATGGCAAGGATATGTAAAACTAATTAGAAATTATCCAAATTTGCAATACTTCCAGATCGCGAATTCTACATTTTCATGACTTCTTTGGAATAAGATTTAAAAAACAACGACTTGAATTTGAATTCATGATAAAATTAACAAAAAATAAATAATTTTTTTTACAAAATAACAGCATAAAATGTTATTAATTTTTAAAATTGATATTAATAAGATTTAAAAGATAACGAAGTGAATTTAATTCATGGTAAAATCGAACAAAAATAAATTACTTGTTAAAACAAACTCTGAAAAAATTTTTAAAAGTATCGTTGTATCGACAGTAAAATATCGCCGATACCGATGTATCGGAAAATCTGAAGTATCGCCGATACATCGGTATCGGTATCGGTATTCGTTACATCCCTATTTTAGACCTACATAAGTGATGCATTATTATTTCTTATTCGATTTCGCTCCACTATGGCTTAACATTTTTCAAATAGAAATGATAATTCTATAAAATTATAAAACGATGAACCTCTTTTATTATTTGCGGTACAAAACAGTTTCCGCTATGACAATTGATGAAACACATTAAAAACTTCATAAAATTTTAATTTTGATAAACTATAAATCAGTAATTTTTTATCCAATCAAATCTAATTAGCCACTATTCGACGAGCAATTTAGTTTCATTTCAAATACGATAAAATTTATCTGAATAATCGCCAAAATCAAAAATTAGTTTTACTTTTTTTCATGTTTAAAACATCCTAATTACCTTCAAAAATGCCGATTTAAAAAAAGGAGAAAGGTTATCAATTCGACATGCATTTTTTTATGTATGTATGTTCCCACAAAACTCCGCCATTTATGAAGCGATTTCAGATTTTGTTTTCTTTATTTAAAAGGATGTGCTTCCAGATTGGTCCCGTTGAAAAATGGGCAGAGTCACGCCCATACAAAGTAAATTCACATTCATTTTCAACTACTTCTACTCAACCGATTCTTATGAAACTTTGCATATACCTTTAGTTATCGTTACAATAAAACATTGTGTTTAGAAAAGTGGGTAGTGCCACGCCCATGAAAAGTAAATATTCATTTTAAGTACTTCTGCTTAACCGATTTTTATGAAACTTCGCCCACACAATTAGTTCGTGTAAAAGTACATGATGATAAAATATGCGGCAGTGCCACTCCTATTTTGTAGTCGGTTTTTTGTAGGGATGTAACGAATGCCGATACCGATACCGATATATCGGGGATACTTCAGATTTTCCGATACATCGGTATCGGCGATATTTTACTGTCGATACGACGATACTTTTAAAATTTTTTTCAGAGTTTTTTTTAAACAAATAATTTATTTTTGTTCAATTTTACCATGAATTAAATTCACTTCGTTATTTTTTTAATCTTATTAATATCAATTTTAAAAATTAATAATATTTTATGCTGTCATTTTGTAAAAAAAATTATTTAATTTTTGTTAATTTTACCATGAATTCAAATTCAAGTCGTTGTTTTTTAAATCTTATTCCAGCAAAAAAAGACACTCCAAAGAAGTCATGAAAATGTAGAATTCGCGATCCGGAAGTATTGCAAAAATTGGATAATTTCTAATTAGTTTTACATATCCTTGCCATTGCAAGAAATTCTGTTTTTCGATTACCAATCACCGAATTGGAAGCGATGCTATGACAAATTTCTTTTTCGGTGTTCTATAATGGTTTTTCCTCAAGGAAAAAGGATAAAAAATTATCCATTTTCACAATTTTTTTTATGCGAATTTAAACTCAAAACTTTATTTTCATGTAAATTTAAGTGAATAAATATAAACTTTTTGAAGACTTTTAATAATTAAGCTATTAAGTTATTTAGAAGAATATTAGTTGATTGATAAATGTTCTTTAAAAACTCAACTTTTTAAAAAGCATGGCGAGTATTTTTTAAAATTACAAAGAAATTAAACATTTTTTCTTGCTTTTCTACTAATTATCTGCATATTTTTAATATAGATTTTTTTGAAGCAAAGAAAATGTAGCTCCTTAAAAATTACTTCTAGTTTTTTATATTCTATTTTATTATATTCAATTTTAAATATTCTCTCTTACAATGTAATTTTGTATAATAAAAAAATTGCACTTGAGTTTTGTTGATCTAAACTTGAACTCAATTTCAATATTCGTATCGGTATCGGAATCGGTATCGGCGATATTTATTTTTAAATATCGGTATCGGTATCGGATCGGCAAAACGGCGTATCGTTACATCCCTAGTTTTTTGCAAGAATTATTATATTAATAAAGAAAAAAAAAGTGTGAAAATTTAAGTATTTCCAATTTTAGCAGTACCATTAACTTACCTCTTGTAACTTCTATATTTCCGGCAGAAAAATCTAGACCTTCTTCACAGACTCTATTAAAACACTCCAAATTGTACAAAAAATGCAAATAAAAAGTTAGAAGCTCTTAAAAAATTTTTTTCACTCTACCAAACTGCTGTTGGCTGAGTAGCTGCGTGTTTGACTACAAACCCTGAGGTCTTGAGTTCAAGACTAGTTTCAGGCAAGCCAACAACATCATGCATTTTTCTCATGTGCGCTAGTGTGTTATTGTGTTGTTTGTTGTAGGACTGCTAAAGTGATGGAGGCTTAGCACTTACTTTGGCAGTACCGGCATCGATTAATACTAACATATCCTAATGCACTTCACAGCACCCTCCTTCGTCGGTATTGTAGTAGAACCGTCGGCGAAGTAAAAGAAATAATAAAATGGCTATACAGCTTAAACAACTTATTGCAACACTGATCTACAATTGCAGAGTTGTAAATTAATTAAACTTTCTATCTCTCCCCACTTCACCACCTGTGCTCTCTACACTATCCCTTTCCCAAAGAATGTAACACATTGATTAATTAACTGGTAGGCATTAATTGCCTGATTGTGTTACTTCTTTAAAAAAAAGGAATTTTGGGAATTTAAAAAAAAATTCAAAACTTGTCGATAGCACAAAAAATTTTTTCATGAAATATATTTTCCGAAAATAATTTTCTGAAGTTCAGTCTCAGAAGAACACATAAAAAAATTAATTTTTTGCCAATCCCTTAAAGTTTAATTATTAAAATTGCTTTAACAACACACACTAAAATAGCAGCGTAGATTTGTGCTTCTAAATATTTAAAAGTTTTTGTGAACTTTGTTAAATATTATTATATTGCAAAGCTTTTCATCAATCAATCATGGTTTGTATACAAAAAAAATTTATTGAGTGTTATCCATACACAGAAAAAATTATCAACAAACAATTTTCGAACAAACATTTGTCTAAAAATAAATTTCATTTTCACAAAATCTTCTGTGCATAATCTATGAATTATTTGTTTGATTCTTAAGTAGGACGTAAACACCAAAAACAACAAGAAAAACTGTGTCGTAAAAAAACAACCCACATGACGACATTCACACAAATAACAACAACAACAATCCAACAAGCAAAAGGAATGCGATTGTACCAAGTTTGTTTATGGAAGTTTTTGAGTGAATCAATTCGTTAATATCGTTGCGTTAATTCTCATTCATTCTTTTAGAGACTTTAGATAAACATTCACCCCAATACTCATAAATGATTAGTAAAGTTAATGTGTGCATTAAAACCGGTTTTCCCATACAAAATTCGTACAGCAAACCAACAATACCTTTAATAAAATTTAAACTTGAACACATTTAACAAAGTGAAATTTCATAAATGCTTAATGGATGATGATGACCCAGACAAAAATTTGTTTTGATATATTACAAAAAATCCAGTAAATATATTTCTTTTGATTCAGTAAACTATTTTGTTTAATATTTGTTAGTATTTTTAGACTAATTGTTCTATAAATTCAGACACAAATATTGTTTGATATTTTTCAGAAAATCCACTAAATCTTTTTGTTTGATTTAGTAAATTGTTTTGTTTACAATATGTAAATATTTTTGGAAAATTTTTTTATAGATTTGTACACTGAAAAAAACACGTTTTTTTTAATGAAATTGTTGAGATATTTTTGTCTATATTTACAAATTTTTTTGTAGGTCCGTTTCTAGACAAAATATTAACTATTTCATTGAATTGCTTTACAGAAAATGAAATTTAGTTTTTTCTGTGTATATTTTTAATTTAATTTAATTAAGGAGCTTATATTAAAATACATCGAAGACTATACATCTGAATTGTTTTAAATTTAAAAAATTTAATTCGTATAAAAATGTATTGAGCGTTGCGTAAATAAAATTTTTAAATAAAATTTATCTATAAATTTATATATATTCTAAGTACTTTATTTATTTCCAGTTTTGCCTATGGGACAAAGCACTGTGCAGCGCATTAATTAATAATATAATAAAAACAAACCCACCCTATTGTGTAAGACTGTTTAAGAAAATAGAAAAAGTAAAACCCTATTTAATTTACAACTTAATTTCCAACATTCAGCCCATATATGAAATAAGATAAAATGTCTGCAACAACTCATGTGGTCACTAATAAAGCCAAGGTATCATCTATAAGCACATTATATATGTACATACACTCCAAACTCAATTCCAAATCTGGATGAAAAAATATTAAAAAAAGATAAAACATAAATTTTAATGTCATTAAAAATGTTACAAACTACATTTTTATTCGAGCAAAACTTAAGATAACAGAGGAAAACAGGCTTAAAAATGGAATGTGTGTGTAATTAACATTAGTTGAAAAATTTTTAGGCCAAAAAAAAGTATCACAAAAACGAATTAATAACCCAGATACGAGTATAAACTTAATAATAAAAAAATAAAGGATCAGAAAGGTTTAAACTATTTAACAATTTAAGCACATAAATAATATGAATAAACAAACCGAAACATTTTAAAACAAAAGCATTTTCTGTAGAAAATAAACCCCAAGTAAAACCACACACAATAATGAATGCAATGTCGAATTTGTAATTGTAGTGAAAGTTGTGAAACTTTAAAGGAAAACCTTAAAAAATCAAATAGACTTCACAAAGGACCCAACAACAATTATAACACAACTATGGCGACACAAAAGCAACGATAACAGCTACAACAATTCAACAGCAACAGCAATAACAATAACAACCACTGTAATATGGGCCAAAAGGAAAATAGTGGAAAAATGGTGCTATGAGCTGATATGAAAAAAGAAGTAAATACAACAACGACTGCGATTTATCCCATGACAAACATATTATGATGGAATAAATTCAAACCAAACAAAAGTTTTAGAAATTTAGCAGATGCAATTCCTTTAACAGTAGCAAACGTGTTTTTCCACCCAAAGAAATTTAAATATTTTGGCTTGAGTTCGGTTTTAATTCAATTTTTCTCTTAAATTAATCTTTATTTAGAAATAAATGTGAAGCATGTAGACAAAGAAAAATATGACTGCACAGAGGGTTGAACTGACAAGTTTCGATAGCTCCCGCTAATCTCTTCAGAATTCTTTTCCGCTCACAACACCTATGAAATTTTCACAGAATATATAAAACCTTGGCCGCTACAGCAACAAATATATGACAGTTAAAAATTAAATGGGGCTCTAAAGCCAGCAACGAAACATGTTGAAATACTAATGTAATATACAGACACTTGCATATAGACAGTTGAAATTTACAAAGTTAGTGTATATTATACAGACTACACTAATTAACACTGATATTTAAAACAATAAAAATTAAAGGGTATTCTATCAGTTAATGTAATTTTGATTTAGACAATTTGCTGTATCTTAGAAACCGTCAAACTTTTGAAATTTTTAAAAATGCTAAAACTAAAAAACCCAGAATTTAAAAAATGCCAAGCGAAAAATCGCCAAAATGAAAAAAGCGCCTAAAGAAAAAAAAGCACCGAAATTAAAAAAATCACAAAAACGCAAAAAATCAACAAAACTAAATAGATCGCCAAAAAATAAAAAAGCGCAAAAAACCCTAAAAAAATTACAAAACGAAAAAAGTACCAAAACATAAAAAATCGTCAAAACTAACAATATCGTCAAAAAACGGAAAAATTTGCCAAAAATAGAAAAAAATCAACAAATCGAAAAAAGCGCCCAAACAAAAAAGCGCTAAAACAAAATAAAAATCGCCAAAAACCCAAAAATCGCCAGAACGAAAAAAGTGCCAAACTTAAAAAAAATCTGTAAAACTGAAAAAAATCACCAACAGTTGAAAAAGCGCCAAGAAAAAAAAAGCGCTAAAGCTGAAAAAAGCGCCAAAATTAATGATAAGCAAAAAACACCGGTGAAACTAAAAAATCACCAACACTTAAAAATTGGCGAAAAACATCGTCAAAAAACGCAAAATCGCACAAAAAACCGAAAAAATCACCAAAATGAAAAAGCGCATAAACACAAAAAATCGCCATAAAACGATAAAACTTAATAAAATAACTAAAAATTGCCAAAATGAAAAAAGGGCAAAAACGAAAAAGGATATATGTGTATTCGAACGGAACTCTTCGTGTGCGAGCCAAAGTCGCACTTTTTTTATTTAGGGATGTTTTTCTCGATTTATTATATGAGAGCTAAAAATGACGGTTATGTGGAAGGAGTTAGAGGGTTAACAAAAATATTTGCCTTAATATTTTCTACAATGTTTCAGAACATACCCTACATTTCAGAGGTAAAGAACACATAGATTCTTATACCAATATGCTGCACAAACTAGCCAAAGGGGGAAACTTTAACCACCGTAAAATAAAATTTCGATGTAATCTTTCAAAACGACGATACACGTATATTTTTTGTATCTCCTCTACCAGAATACATTGTCATAACGCCGTACCTTTTTTCGTGTTGTATAGTGTAGTTAACGTAAACGCCAGAAAGCATTCAAAACTTAAAATCTGTTTAAGGTTTAATTTTGCGCATCTTCACAAGTAGTATTCGCCATAAAAAATATTGTAAGCTTTACGTTTAAATTATAAGAAGTGTTCAGCACTTTTATATAAAACTCAGCGAGGAAAATTTTTTGTAGAAAAAAGTTCCAAATATCAAAAAAAATTTCAATTATCCTTGTTAATATATTTAATACAAAATTTTAATTGGATCTGACTAACAATTTCAATACTGCGTGGCTTAATCCAATTATTATAATAATTAATTTTCGTATTATTTTTGATGAAGTGAGGTAATTGAAACAATTAATATTTAGTTAATTAATTTTTGATTCATTTAATTAAACCGTTCTTTAATTGAACATATATTTTTGATTATTTACTTAATCAAATAAAAAATTTACAGTAATTAGAAAAAAATCCTTATGTTAAAATTTTTTGCAATTCCGATAATCGGTATCATAATTTTAGTGCCAGGTGCAAAGTTACACAATTATTTGATTGTTTGAATCATTTTGGTAATTAAAACCATATATGATTTTTTTTCTGTGTAGCTCAAGTATGACCATAATTTGAGAATTAAAAATCTAATATATAAAAACTGCTTTAGCTAAAAAGTCAAGAAACTTTTCTGGGGAATCAACTTTTCTTAAAGCTAATGATTTTGCGGTGGCGACCTGTTTAAACTTTTGCACTGAGTTTCCCGGAACATTATAATCAAAGTGGACCGTATTAGGTTTAAATTTGTTAGCAATGATATTTTTATACTCTTTATAGTCTCGACTCAATTCGATGTCTTTGCTCATTACATCTTCTACATGGAGTATACCTTGTTCCAATGACTTTTTATTGCCACTTTTCAGTGTCTCGCGTAAATAGTTTTCCAAATCGTAGGGAAGCCCTAATGAAACTAGTTCTTCTAACTGCTGGTTACCAAAAGGTTCAAAATTTGTTCTTTTATACACTTCACACTTGTTGTAGACATCAAAATATTGTTCGATCAGGGATTTATCACCAGGATGTGAAGCCCTTAGAAAACAACTTAGAATGTCAGTAGCAGGATGTGTTGCAGCAACTTGCTGAAAACTCATTATATAAATCTTTTCTATTTCATTTTGAGTCAATTTATCGAGAACATCGAAACATTGTTGAGGATTTTTAGCTGGAAGAACAAATTTTTGATAAGTAAATTTATATATTTGATGTTTATTGATTTTATTTTTACCTGATAAGCCAAGTGCTACATGAAAATTATGAAATACTGTGCCAATAGCAAATAAAATAAAATAATTATTCATTGTGCAGTTGTTTTTTTTCTATAAAATGTTTTTATCTGATGAAATATAATAGTAAACTAATGAATATTTTTACGCCATGCATTTATTTAAAATATTTTTGCATGAGAAGTAGACCGCAAATAAAATGTAAAGTACTTTAGCACCAGGGCAACCAAAAAATATATAAAATCATATATTTTCAATATGTCGTATAACCTAGAGTTATGCTTTTCAGGTCTTTTGAGTGAGCGCTCTTTTCAGCTCAGCTCACTTTACTAAACTAGGACGCTCTTTTAGTTCGGTTAGTTCAATAGTTCAGTATAAGTATGAGCCTCAGTATAAGTATGTGGACTGGGCAATCACATCCATAACAGGTAAAGCTGACAGCGCAGTTGATAACTTTTTGTTTGTGCTAATATCATGGTTGAATATCAACATATCTCGCAATAATTTTACAAAAATAAAGTACTTGTGGTTTTTGTAGATCTCGTACTTGTTATACTAGCGAGTTTATCTGTCTTGGATTACAAAATGAAATCTGATTATTTGAGAGTGAGCAAAAAATTAATACGAACTAAAGAGAAACACGAACGAAAAATATATATGAGCGTAAAAGAAATATGAACTAGGGAGCTGAAAAGAGCTCAATGATATGACCAGCTCACTTCGGCCACTTATGTGAGTAGTTCAATTGAACTAGTATAAACATATCTCTCAAGTACATAACTCATAACTAGCAAACAAAGTCATACAGAAAACCCTAAATTTCATTCAATGAATTAATAAATATTTTGTTTAGAAAACCACCTACAAAATATTGTGTAGATTCAAACAAAAACTTTAATTGAAAAATATTGTTTTCTAATCATATTTGTTTGAAAATTATAAACAGTTTTACCAATTCGCACACGAAGTATTCCGTACGAATACACATACATATATATCCCTTTTCGTTTTTGCCCCTGTTTTCATTTTGGCATTTTTCCATTGTTCTTTTTAAGTTTTTTTATATTTTTTACGTATTTTTCGTTGTTTTGGCGATTTTTTCAGTTTTGGCACTCTTTTAATTTTCGTGATTTTTGCCGTTTTTTCTGGCTATTTTTTGTTGCAATTTTTTGGTTTTTTCCGATGTTTTTAGTTTTGACGATTTTTTGGCTTTTGGCATTTTTTACCGTTTCCTTTCATTTTTTGACGATATTTTTAGTTTTAGGGAACTGTTTTAGTTGTGGCGACTTTTTTCAGTTTTGGCGCTTTTTTCGGCTTTGGGGATTTTTTTCAGTTTTTGGTGATTTTTTATTTTTAATGATTTATTTTGGTTATGAAATTTTGTTTTCGTTCTGGCAATTTTTTCTGGCAATTTTTTGTTTTTTCCGATTTTTTAAGTTTTGGCGTTTTTTTTTCGTCTGGGTTTTTTTTAATTTTTTTCGGTTTTTGGCTATATTTTTAGCGATTTATTTTAGTTTTTCGGTTTTCGGGATTTTTTCTGTTCTTTGTGATTTTTTTAGTTTTAGCGATTTTATTGTTTTGACAATTTTTTCCTTTTTGGTGATTTTTATTTTTACCTCTTACGGCTCCCAAGATACAGCAGATTATGTAAATTACATAGTAAAATTACATTAACTGATAAAACACCCTTTAATTTTTATTGTTTTATATATCGGTGTTAATTAGTGTAGTCTATTCTACAGATTACACCAATTAACACTAACTTTGAAAATTTAAAGTGTCTATATACAATTGTCTGCATATTACATTAGTATTTCAACTTTTTTCGTTGCTCGCTTTAGAACACCCTTTAATTTTTAACTGTCATATATTTTAGCGACCAAAGCTCTACATATTCTGTGAAAATTTTAAATCCGTAGCTCTTACGGCTCCCGAGAAAACTGCCTGTGTCAGACAGACAGACGGACAGACAGACGGACAGATAGACGGACAGCAAACAATAGGGTTCCTTTATACTTTTGGTATACGGAGCGCTAAAAAGTATATTTGAGGTCATCTTTAGGGCAGAAGAATACAATTTAAAATTTTATTTTTGGCCTTTATAGCCCCTAAACGTATTTGAGGAATTCTTAAGGAAAGAAGAATCCAATTTAATTTAAATTTCTATGTGTATTATTTTAGGAGATAAATGGGTTTCCAAAACAGTACCAAAATTACATGTTTGCCCTTTTTCTTCCCTAAATGCAAAAAATGTCAAAAAATATCCAAATCCCATCGGCTTTTTTCGATCTAATTTTAATGTTTTTCGAATTTTACGTGTACCTTAGTTAGATTTGTAGACGTTTCCGACTTTACCTGTTTTTAACACTTTTTGTCCGCTTAAAATTTTAATTTCTGAAATCCATTTCTTATGGATTTGTAGATCATTGAGGGATTCTTTAGAGGAGAAGAATGCGATTTAAATTTTATTTCTAACTTTATTACTTTAGAAGATAAATGAGATACAAAAAAGTTACAAACATTTAATTTTTGCCCTTTTCGCTCCTGAATGTATTTGAGGGCTTCTTAACCAGAGACGAATCAATTTAAATTTAATTTCTATCTCTACTACTTTAGGCTGAGTCCATAACGCACACCAAATTTTTTTGGTGTGCGTTATAATGGTAGGAGTGTGTTTGACCTAAAAACAAACCCGTTTTGTCTTATGTGCTGTGTGTTTCAGTCTTAGGGAATAAATGGTTTACCTACAAAGTACTAAAACTATATTTTTACCCTTTCTCGCCCCTAAATGCGAAAACTTCAAAAATAATTTTCGTTTATTTTTGGGACTTTTTAAACTTTTTCGTTCAAGAGGTTTTTTGGAAAATGTTTTCGCTTTTTTTTCGTTTTAGTGATTTCTGTTCCGGCCTTTAAATATATTTTTTGTTTTGGCGATTTTTTTCGTTTTTTCGATTTTTTTCGGTTTTTGACGATATATAGAGTTTTGACGACTTTTTTTTTTAGCGTTATTTTTTCGTTTTGACGATTTCTCGGTTGCTGCCGATTTTTCTGTGCTTTTTTTCTTTAAGCGCTTCTTGCTTTCTCTTGGGATTTTTTTAGCTTTAGCGTTTTTTTTTGCGATTTTTTTTTGTTTCGGCGATTTTTTTTCGGTTTGGCGATTTACTTTTAGGCTTGCCCCTTGCATTAAGCTCATTCGAGGCCTTCTGAAGGAGAGAAGAATACATTTTAAATTTCTATGTTTAGTATTTTAGAAGATAAACGGCTTAATAAAAATGTACCAAACTTATATTGTTACCCTTTTTTGGCCCCTTAATATACAAATTTAATAAAGGAAAGCACCTTTTCGTTTATTTTTGGAACTTATTATAATGCTTTTTGAATTTTGTGTCTACCTTAATTAGATCCAGAGATAGTATAAGGTTACCGAAATTAGCCACCTTAGCATTGCATTTAAAAATTCCTTCTTAGTGAAAAGAGAAACCCACATACATCATTTTTGCTATTAAAAAATATATCCTCAAAGTACTCGTATATAACAAATAGTTGTACAGAAAAAAAGTACCAAAAAGAGCTCCCAAATTTGCCTTTTAAATATTCGAGTTTCAAAAAAGTGCCGAAGTCCATTGGAAGCCTTCTTAAGGAGCGAATAATACATTTTAGTTTTCATTTCTATCTTTATTATATTAGGAGATAAATGGTTTAAAAAGAAGTACACAAATTATATTTCTACCCTTTTTCGTCCCTAAATGTAGGAATTTCACAAGAGTAGCACCACTTATTTTTTATCTTATTATAATGCTTTTTGAACGTCATGTCTGTCTGCCTTAAATAGATCCGCAGATATAAGGTTACCGAATTTACCCATTTTTCCCCCTTTTTGCCCCCTTAGCATTTGAAAATTTCTTCTTAGTAGAAAGAGAAACCTACATATAAAATATTTTTCTACTAAAAAAATTTTCATGTACCTAAAAAACAGTTGAATAAAAAGAAGTACCAAAAAGAGCTAAAATTGTTACCCTTTATATATTAGAATTTTCATAAACGTACCAAAATGTTTTTGAAGGCTTCTCAAGGAGAGAAGAAGACAGTTTAAATTTTATATCTACACTCCAAAACACTTTTGTTGAAAATTAGGTCGATAATAGTCGGCAACACTTTACAGACTATTATCGACCTAAAATTACACACGCATTATTTTTCCACAATATATTTTTCCTGAAAAAAGCGATCGGCTGCATGCTGGTTTGAACCCCGTTACCTCCTGACTGATAGTGTAACGTATCTACCATTCAGTCATAGCCGTATTATACCTTATGTTACATTTTTTCACTTAAGTGCATTTAGACTAAATAAGTTTAATTTGAAAGGTTTTTTCTATAATAAAATAACTACAAAATCGATGTAATTTTAGATAAGGAAAAATTTTCAACACAAATTTAGACAATATATGATCGTAAATTTGAAGTAATGTTTTAGAGTATAACTTTATTACATTATAAGATAAATGGGTTACCATAAAATACCAAAATTATATTTTTACCCTTTTTCGGCCCCTAAATGTACAAATTTCAAACAGTACCACAAAGCCAATGTAGAATTTTATGGCGACTATTCTTGCGGAACCTTTGAGCGCCCTATATCGCCGTTAAAGAGAAGTTTTTTATCCCTTTTTTTAAGAAATGTACAAAAAGAATCATAAAACGAAATGTTAGAGGGTTAGAATGTTCCAAGAAAATACTTCTCGTGGTGTTTTACATAAAAATACTAAACATATGTTATATATTAAACGTAAAACTTACAATTTTCCTATGCCGAGTACTAATTATAAATAAGTAAGAAGTTAACCCTTAGATATAGTTTAATTTTTAAATGATTTCTGCCATATAAGTTGAGTCTGGAGCTTGGTTGTTCTTAAAAATATATGGTAAAATTTTATGGCCAACATTTTTGCAGAACATTTTATCCCCGCACTCGCAAGTTTTAAAGGTGTTTTTTACGACTTGTTAGAAAAGAGCCAAAAATTACCGTTTTGTGTGGGAGTTAGAGGGATGATATGCTCCCCAAAAATATTTTCTAATATTTCCTAATATTTTCTACAAAGCTGCTGCACATACCTTACACCTCAGATGTAGAGAATACATAGTTTTTATACCAATATGCTGCACGAACAGGCCAAAATGTGGAAACGTTAACAGCGTTTACATGACATGTGCAATTTTATCTGACATAACCTCTAATTGTTCACAACAGCTGAGTTTTTGCACAATTTTCATAAATATATAAAGCGCACTATGCTTTTTAATGTTTTTTCAGCCAAACCACACTTTTATTAATTCAATACAGCTGATGTCATATGCCTTGTCAGATGAAAATAGAACACGCTCTAATTGAAAATTTTTCATATGACTTTGCTTCTGTAAATGTCATCTGACAATGTTTCATATGTTTCACACGGCATATACAACTTTTGCAGTGGGAAATTTGACAAGTCAGATGTAAAATACATGTCGTCTAAAGTCAGCATTAAACAACAAATTATATCCAATCAATTCCATATGATTTTCATTCAACATTGCGACATGTTGATTTCATATTGGTGTTTTTTTTTTCTTAGTCGTTACAACATTATTATTTTGAAAAAATTCGATTTTGTTGTACAGTGTAATTTTTTGATAGTAAATTATTAGCTCTAAGATCTTATTAATTCCATCTATTCAAAATAAAATCTTTCCTTTAAAAATATTAGTTTCTAATCAGAAATTTATCGTCTATTTTTTATCTTTTTTATCTTTTCGTCAATTAAAAGTTGTACAAATGTTACTTAAAGCTGTATGATTGTGGTGTGTCTGTAGCAGAAATCTTTAATTAAATTAAAGCATATCTTTAAGTATGTGTGTAGTAGAAGACTAGTTTCAAAGGATTTCAAACGTTGAAATGCTTAACTAAACATCAATGCATTAACTTTGCAACAACTAAAAGTTGAAAGCTTTATCCTAGTGACAGAATTATAATTTGTAACCGTTTCGATGACTGCACGAATATTAAAGTATGACAACGTAAATGAAGCGATAAAATTTAAACAGACCTTCATTTATATTCTCTATCCTGTAAGGCTATATGTGCGTTGTTCACAAAAAGAAGCATTCGTTTGCACAAGGAAACACAAAAGTAAACATTTGAGACTTTTAAAATTTCCTAAATCCCCCCAAACAATGTAACCCTTCTTCTTCAGTTTGATTCAAATATTATTTTCTGCACTTTAAGGTAAAATTATTTAATATCTAAGTAACTAATAGCCAAGACTTTTTTGTTATACATTTTATGCTCCTATTATACAAACGATTTTAGTATAATGTATACAATTTTAAGGATATTTATTGATCAGACTAAAATAAAATCATCGGGTGTTGTTGACTATAGATAACAGAAATTCAACGTGTCTACGGTTTTATTTTAGCCTGATCAATGCCCTATTTTTGCTTTTAGTACATTATTTGCATTATTATTATGTTTCATTGCAATAAAACCATTTAACTTAAAATTTTTTTACTTATATTATTTTTAAGCTTTTTTAGTTTTTTGTTCGATTTTCTGTCCAAACTCTACGATCTGCCATATTATTTCGGACTCTACATGGAATTGGGACTGCATTCTAGTAGCCAAGCGCTTTAATTGAATACCCATATTTAAGGGGCTGACAATACTATATAATCCCTCATTTTGTACAGGCCGCAATTTTGCAATTGGAGTTTTTCATTGCGTACTGTATTCTACTAGTCAAACCCTTTCATTTGATATCCATACTGAGGTGTTTGTAAACAAATAACTAATTCGCCATTTTGTGGCGGCGGCCATATATAATTTATAATACATAATACCGAATACACATAATGGTATCATCATGAGATCAATCGGTCATGAAAAGTAAAGGTGTTTACCCAATTTCAGATCAATCGATCAACTGCAAAGTAATAACACTATACATTACTTTTTATGGGCGTGGCGCAACCCACTTGTTTCAACCCAAAATTGTATTGTCATTAAAAGTAAAGGCGTTTATCAAAGCTCAGATCAATCAGTCAAGAGGAAGCGGATAAATATTTTATTTTAAAGGCGTGGCGCAGCCCACTTTTCTATTTTCAAAATTGTATTGTCATCAAAAGTAAAAGCGTTTACCAAAGTTTAGATAATCGGCTAACAGGAACGTGCTAAAACTAGGTATTACTTTTTATGGGCGTGGCACATCCCACTTTTCTAATTAAAAAATCAAGAGGAAGGCGGTAAGAGCAAATATTACTTTTTGCGGGCGTGACGCAGCCCACTTTTCTAATTACAAAATTATATAGTCATCGTAAGAGAAGGTGTTAATATATATATATATATATATATATATATATATATATATATATATATATATATATATATATATATATATATATATATATATATATATATATATATATATATATATATATATATATATATATATATATATATATATATATATATATATATATATATATATATATATATATATATATATATATATATATATATATATATATATATATATATATATATATATTTTATTTTTTTTTTTATTTTGAAATAATTTTGTTATCATTATAGGGGAATTCTTTATCACAGGAAATTTGAAAAAAAAATTATTGAATACCGGGATTTTTGTTATCAAAAACGAAACTTATTTTTTTCTGTGTAACCAATAACAATTCCAAAGAAGGAGAAGCAATACTTCCTCTTACAAAATTGCTTACAAGAAGCATGATTTCTATAACGTTCTATAAAGTTCTGACTTGGAAGCACTAGAATTTCGAAAAATAATATTTATAGTCCAAAGTAATTTTTCAATAATAAGTTTGAAAACCTTTATGAAGAAAAAAATATGCCCATGAGAAGGGAAGAGCAGTCTTTTAACTCCAATCTAAATGGCAGAATATAATAACATTGTTACAAACAATTTCAGAGAAAAGGATACGAGAATTTTTGTTATTCCAACGATTTCGAATGAACTGAAAAGATAAGCTCTAAAAATGTTTTTGACATTTTCTTTTTTACTTGTGAAACATTTTACTTTAATCAATCTTTTAATTATATACTTTAAAATTGCTACCTTCACTTACAATCATTCAAGATTTCTATCTCTCAAACCAAAGTTTCAAATTTATTAAAAACCAATATAATATTTATTTAACAATTTACTTCATCTTCAGTTTTCTATAAGTATGCATTTATACATATATCTATGTACATATGTATATACATATGTATTCTATGTATAACATATTTATTTTCTATTTTTCAATTTTGCTTTTCAGTTTTGACATTTAAACCTAAAAAAAACATTTTCGTTGCAGAAAAAAAAACACGAAAATTGTAAGAAAACGAAATGAAAACTTCAACAAAATTATAAACATCAACCTATTTACCAACTAGTATATAATACATTTACTATAATCATACAAACATACATACATATGTATATACTGCTATGTATGCATGTACTTTGTATAGAAAATAATCATGTTGTAGTTGTTGCTAATGATAATATGCTCCATTCTACTACAACAAAATAAACGTACACAGCTACATAAAACTACACTACCCCCAACTGATAAAACAAATTAAATTCCTTTTTGAAAAATAAACTCATACCAATGCAAAACGGAAAGAAACGCATACACATACATAAATACATCAACATTACCCAGCGATAAATTGCAGGAGTAAAGAGGCCTTCTAGAAGGCCTGTTTAGCAGACATAAGGCCTGACAATCCTCATTCCACACTCGTTTCATTTTTACCCATGCTGTCATTGCAGCGCATGCCTTACACGGTCACTTTCCAATGTAGGGATTCTTAGAGGCCTCTTGTATCATCATGCCATTTTGAAGGCTATCTAAGGAAGGTCTGCTAAAAAGTAAATGCAGGTGCACATTTTTTTCTATATCAGTATGTATTTTCATAGCATAGCGGCTTCTTTCGATTTGATTTTTTATTTCGAACTATTTCTTTTCATCCCAAGTAATTTTGTATACATTGAATTGAATATAATGTAGCTCCGGCGGAACAATTATAAATTAATCAGCTCGGACATAATAATATCAGCATGTGTGATGTCTCTTGTATGTAAATTTCAGTCTTATATACAAATTACATGCGAAAAAAGAATACGAGAATGTTTGTTATTTCCAAAGCACTTTTTTTATTTTTTTTATCTAAAAAGACAATATACTGCTTCTATCTTCCCTGCTTAAATAAGGGAATACGGAATGTGTATCGAACGAAAAATCAAAAAAATAAAGTACTACTTCCATCTTCCGTTCAACAAGAAGGCAGTTTGCATGTGTATCGGTCTTGCAGGCCTTCAAGAAGGCCTGACATTTGCAGGCCTATTGACTATTACCCAAGGGTAGGCACGCACACACACACAAACTTGGCAATATTTTGGGATAGAAAAAAAGCCGAAAAACTCATGCTAAATTTAGATTGATGGCAGCATGAGTTTGTGCAGCATTTATACAGACACCAAAATAGCTTTAAACATTCCAAACAGAGTGATTCCACGTAAATCGGCTCTATGCAAGGAAAAAATAATTTTCTTATTTTCAATCAAAATCTGTCAATTGGTGTTTTTTAGAGAATAACAATTATAGAAAATATACAAAAATACACTATTTAATATTTGTTAATCAATTTGAGGCACTTTGAAATGATCATGCAAGAAACATTTTGCTCTCCCTCTTTGTATGTTTAATATTTATTTCAGATTTTCTTTTATTCCCTTTCTCATTATTAATAAAAACCGTTATCTCTGAAGAGAATATACTTTTTTGCTTTTTATTGAATTTAAAAAAGTATTAAACTAGAGTATTCTGCTGTCTATAATAGAACGAATAGCAAATAATTTAATGTCTTATTATTTACTTATGAGTATATCTTTATATTATCTATATTAATTAAATCAATAAAAAGTTTTATTTCTTCGAATTTTTTTCATTTTCATACTAAGTCACACCCGTCGGTCACACCAGTCATTTTAAAAATAGTTTTATTTATAAGAAAAATAATTTGACCAGATATCTATACCAAAATTATTGTGTACCTTATAGTCAAAATTTTACAGAGTTTATACTGAAAGTCATAATTCTTTAAAACTAAGATTTGTAAGGTCGCACCCATCGCAGCTTTCTGACGACCATTCTGAGCAGAAATCGCGTTCTTCAGTGTCTACCCGTAATTCAACAACTTTAAGCTTAATGTCCTTGCGAGCCGCAACGTTTTTTTAAGTAAAAAATTGTATATTCTTGATTTATAAAAAAAATTTGTGTAAATCACACCCGGCTTAATTGAATTACTCAGCAATAACTTCTGGAATTTAATTTAATAGCACGGAATATTTGAAAAAAATATGGGAATAAACTTTTTACTTTTAACTTTTAAAAGCTCAGAAACTGTAACTATCAAATTTTTTCAAATTAACTGACAGCTCGGTAAAAAAAACTTTGATCAAAATTAGCTCCACTTCCGAATTACAAGTTCAAGATCTTATTGGCCTCTTCTGAAGCTCTTTTTTCGCTGCGTTTGTATGTGTGAACATCGAATAGTACATATTTTATAAAATGCAAAATTGTATCGGAAAAACTTTAGGTATCTATATAATTAATGGGCAATACAATATTTTGATATGCATTTCACGCTCACATTGTATAGCTGATTTCGGCAAACGTATACCAATTTAAAAATAACACTATGTGCTGTGCGTTAAGCAATGTATGTATGCATTTTATTAGTGCTTTACCAAATCATCAATAGACTTTGGGTTTGTATAAGTTTCTAAGCCTACTTCATTTATTTTATTCTCTTGAGATTTTCAAAAAATTATTGTTTGTAAATTCTCAAATGGTTTTTGAAAGTCTGTGCATAAGATAAGAGGCTTGAAACTTTTCAAAAGTATGGTTGAATTCTACTAATGACTTGGTAAAGCACCAATGAAATGCATACAGACATTGCTTAGCCCTTAACAAACAAATCTTAACTTGGAAAGGGCTATCATAACTTGGGCAAGGGTTGTCAAATTTGATTACAAAAGCCACTGAAAAACTTTGAACAAAACTATCTTTAAGCTGGTTGAGTATTATTATTTTTTTTTTAACTCAATAGTTTTGGAATTATTCAGACCGCAATTATAAAAGATATATATTTTAAGGTAAAATTGGAAAATTTTCATTTTTACCAATATATAAAAATCGAAAATTTATTTAATTTTATTTAAATTTTTAGTGGTTGTTGTAATAAAATATGACAATCCTTTCTCAAGTTATGATAAAAGCGGTGGAGCATCCTCTTCAAAACTCGATTTTTTGCACAAATCAGGCATTTCACTTTCATGAAATAAAGCTTATTATATTTGCAGTATATGTGGCTTTATGACCAATGAATAAAAATGTAAGAATTTTAACATTTTGCCATATTCGATTTTTTTTAATTTTTCAAAAAATAAAAATTTTTCCAAATTGATTTTTAGGCTAAGGGTCGTAACGTTTAATTCAGAAAGAATTGGGCATGATTAATATTCCAAGGAACTAGGGCAAATTAACATCAACTTAAATTAAGTTAATTTTTCCCTAGTTCCTTGAAATATTAATCATGTCCAATTCTTTCTGTATTAAAAGTTACGAACTTTAGGCTAAATATCAATTTCCCTGCAAAAATTATTGGACCACGTGGTCCATTTTAGTTGAAATGGAGTAGTTACAACATGGTCCTATGTAATGCAGTCATGGACCATGTCATTTGCAAACAAGAGTTTGTAGTCAAGCGACACGTGTTCGCGTTTTAACGATTGCAAATAACATAACCAGTCGTTAAAACACGAACACTTTAGTGCTCCATCAAGTAGTGGCATGGACTAGTTTCAAAACTAGCCTCATGTAGGTGCTCCTTGGAGTAGTTACATAGGGTTAGTTTTTCGGGTAGCAAGATGTAATTCAAGGCTGGACCACATAGTCCAGTCCTAGGACATCACAATGTTAAATGGACCATATTTATTGCATACATTTGGACCACTTTGTAACTACTCCTGGTGCCTTGTGGGGTACTCTATACGTCCGTGCATAGAGTAGTCACATTTTTTGCAGGGTTGGATCATTTGCGGTCAAAAATATTTGGCAGCTGTATTGTTGTGAGAATTGTGAACTACAGTAATACGATAAAGTAAACGCAAAGAGTTTCATTAAAATTTTATCACAAGAAATTATATTTTGGTCGTAAAAAAGTATAATAATGCGGTTCACACTGAATTTACTATTTCTCTACTTGGTAAAATGGAGAAATTTTCAATACATTTTACCCCAATCCCCTTAGTTTTTTCAAAAATATATATTTTTTCTAACATAAAGCACTTTATTTTCATCATTATTATTTATTTTACACACTGTATATGGCAAAATACCAACAAAGCTGCTATGCATGTACACTCGTCGCTCTCGCATTAACGACTAAATAGAGAGTATAAAAAGAAATGAAATAAAGAGTACAAACAATTGTTTGGTGAAATGAACAACTTTGATTTGGATTCACCAGGAAATACGTTCGAAATAATCATATTAATAATATAAAATTTTTTAATTTTGCATAAAAAAGGTAATTTAAAATAATATCCATAGAATTTTAAATTTTAACTGTTTTTGTAGTTTTGTAGTTTTTTTTATGTATATTAGAGATGTGCAAATGTCGTGAGTTTTTCGTGTCAGGCGTGATTCACACGTGATCGTGATTAAATTATAAAATAATCACGATATAGTGCGTGAGCGTGATTTAAAAATTAAGTACAGTGCGTGATTTTTTAAATTCTAATATTTACGCACTCACGAAATTGCATTCCGCAGCTCGCTGAAAAAAATCTCTTGCTCTCAGCCGAACACGAGAGACGTAAGACGGAAAATCGTTCCATATTCAAACAAACCCCGTCGGAAGAAAAACACAACACTCAAGGAGTTAATGTCAAAACTCATCGAATATGATACAAATGAATTGTCTTAAATTCAAAATAAGGTGTGTGTTCTGAAAACAAATATTAAACTCGTGAGAAAATGTATTGAGCGTTACGTTAACAAAATTCTTAAATATAATTTATCTATAAATTTTAGCACGGTAAACAAAAAGTTAACAGCAGCAGAAAGACAGAAACGATATAGAGAACATTATCCGTTAGGAAACTTCTGATTTGCTTTCAAAAAATGTTGATTCTACAGCGAAAAATGTCTTAGGTGGGTCATATTTTGGTACGAATAATTATTTGAAATTGACATAACTTTTAACAATGTCGGTCAATTTTATTAGTATTGGTCTTATTTGAAAGAAGAGTTGTCGTGATTTTTGCTTATGTATAAATCTTCGTCATAGCCTTTAAATATATACAGTACTTTAAAATAAAACCCTATACTCACTTTTTGTGGTGTTTTTTCGAAATATCATTCGCAGAACAATCGTGAAAACAAATGTATCGCTCAATACACAAACATCTTTAAAAATCGAAAGATATTATTCTATATTAAGATCCATTGATTGAGGCGAAAACTAGAACATGAATCCTGCCTTCTCATATTTCTCTTAATTAAATAGGTAAAGTAAAACAAATTAATAAAAAAAACCCCAAAATGGGCATTTTATTGGACCAAAAACTAATTTGCATATGAGCACTAAAGAATTCTTAAAACTTGATACGTCAATTTCGTATATTCTGGGATATAAAAAAATAGGTCTGGTGAAAGTGTAAGCTTTTGTCTCGCGTAAGCGTTCGTGATTAAATCAATTTTGATCGTGAGCGTGCGTGATCGTGAGAGTCATAGAGTTTGCTGTGCGTGAAAAAATGATTATTTTCGTGATCGTGAGCGAAACTCGCTCACGCGCACATCTCTAATATGTATGGTCCCAACACATCAAAAAAATATGGTACTACTCCTTGGCATTTTTCTTGTTGCATAGTGTTATTAACCCAACCTTAAATCCTTTGATTTAATATGTTTCACTGTCAAAATAAAATTTTTATCAATGTTACATCTCATTTTAAATCGACATGACTATATTTTGAAATAAATTTTATGCTAAATCATCAATAAAATCATGTTGAATTAAAATGAAATTCATGTTAGTTATGATGGTATTTATTTAGTATACGTTTAAAGTAATGTTTGAAGTTGTTTTTCTGATTTCTATGCTAATACATCTAACGTAAGTAAAATAATTAATAAGACAGCTACCTTAAAGTCATGTTGTTTCTACTTGATATAACTTTAATTCAACACGATTCTTCGAGTTGTTTCAATATCAAATTCACGTTGTTGAAACTTTAAATAACTTTAATCAACATGATTCCTCGTATTTAACTTAAATCAGCATGAAATATAATTATTTCAAAAGGAAAAATGTTCTTTGAAGGTTATTGTAAAATCGTGTTGAATTAACATTAAAACATTTATGAAATAAAATGTTAAAGTAACCTTGTTTTCGGTCATTTTAATATAAAAATTTACTGTGTGTATAACAACAAAAAATTTTGAACATTTCCTTGATTTAATGAATGGATACTTTCGAAAACTGGACCTTTTAAATGTAAGAGTATTTATGTATGCCTGTATGGACTTCTAAGTACAAATAGACGCACTACGCAATGCGCAAAAACAAAATTGAAGTTTTTTGCTTGGAAAAACTACAAAAGTTTTATGGCTGTGCAACATTCAACAAAATAAAAACTAAAGAAAAAAAAAATAAGAAAAATTACAACCAGTCAATCGTCCAAAAACAGCCTGCTGTTATGATGCCATTCAATGCTGCTGCTATTTCAACGTTGCTACCAAACAGCCACCCACACTTGCCCAAAGGCAGTGTAAAGACCGTAACAACCATATACAACAACAACAGCAATTTCTGACAGCAAGACATATAATATTGCAAAAATAACAAAATTTAACACACACAAAAAATGTACAAAGGAAACAGCAACAATAGCAACGACGGCAACTACAACATTAACAACATAAATAGCAACCAACAAGAACCATCAGCAGCACCAGCAAGAAAAACTGACTGCTTTCTGGCAACTAGAAAATGTAATAAAAAAGAAGAGTGCACGCACAAAAAAAAAACATGTTTAGCGAACATTCGTATCCATTCATCTCAAAGAACATGCAAAGGTTTTCTAGGGAATTGAAGGTAATAATTTTAGGCCAAAAAGGGAAGAGGACGAAATAAAAATGTACGAAATACAAAAACAGATTGTGGAACCTCAACATGAAAGCCTACAAAAAAGTTTCCATGTTTTAGCAGATTATAAGAGAAAATATACACAAACTTTACGCACATACATTTATTACAAATTTACTAAATAAACTCTTGCATTATTCGCTATACAAACGTCTGTTAAGTCCCACAATGCCAACGCCATCATTAACATTGAAAATTTTATCAACTGGCTCACGCAATACACACACAGTAAAAACGCAACCGACCCATTAATTTCTACAATCTCTTCATCTTCTGCTCCGACCATCATTTTTTGGTAAAACTTTGCAAGCAACTTTTCCAAAACAAGTCTGTCTGTTCGTTCGTCAATTCGTCTGTTTTTATGTGCTACATATAAACCATGTTGCTGTTGTTGTTGTTGTTGTACGTGGTCTTTATAACTTAACAACTCCCTTGGCATGAGTGCGAGTACATTGTGTTTTGCATTTCATTCTTTGAATTTTCCTTAATTTTCGTTGGCATCAACAGCACAACCCACCCACTTCATGCCAACCACCACCCACTTCATTCCTACGGCTTTAGCTTTCTAAATACTTCTGGCAATGGCCGAAGAAAGTGCGTTCTTAAACGTCCTTGATTCTTGCATTACAGTTGCGTTGAGACGACAGACAAAATAACATACACATTCTCATTCCCAGGAAAATTCTTACTCACTTTAAAGCTTTGTATAATGTGCTCGCTCATAAATTACGAGTCCTAATGCAAAGAGTATACAAAAGAAAAAAGCTTTTTGTTATAAAGGCGGAAGTGGAAATTATATGGAAAGGAAGCGTGTATGTATGTGATTCATATACACACGCTAACTTTTTATGCATCAATAACACAATCTTTATTGTGATTCTCTTTGAAATTCCTAGAAAAAAACCTCCGCTTTCAAATTTTTATTTTACTACTTGGCAAAGGTTGCCATATGCAACAAAAAATACTTTATTTATATATATGTAGGTATGTATATATTAAATGATTTATAGCTTTAACTTATTGTCTAATAACTTCTTAATCAACTTTTGTTAGCTTCGCTTGTACCTAGAGATTGAATCGAGAGTGAATTTTTACTGAAGATCATGCACGATAAAGATACACAAGATTTACTCAAATTCATAACAATAACGAAAGCTCACGCTTACGAAATGCTCACGATTTCTGTTTAATTAAGTTAAGTTATTTCTCCGTTATTATATCAGAAAATATCAGCCGTCGAACAATAAAATCACATCATGTCCATCTCTTCTTCTGGCTAAAAATGTAATCCAATGTTAACCTAATTAAAAATGCCCGATCAGTGATAATACAATTTTATGATTAGAAAAGTGGGCAGCGACACGGCCACACAAAGTAAATATTACTTTTTAACTACTTCCAATTACCCGATATTCATAAAAATTTTCACACACATTTAGTTTTACTGACAATTCAATTTAATGCTTTACAAAAGTGGATACTGCCACGCCCATTGAAAGTAAATATTATCTTTTAGCTAGCTCTACATACCCAATTTTCCTAAAACCTTACACTCACACACATTGAGTTTCACTGACAATCAATTTAATGATATGAAAAGTGGGCAGTGACACGTCTATACAAATTAGATATCTTTGTCAACAATTACCACTTTGCCGACTTTTATAAGACTTTGCGAACTTGAGCTTCACTGAGAGCTCAAGCTAACGATAACGAAAGTGGGCAGTGCCACGCCCATACAAAATAAGCATTTCTTAGCTGCTTCTGCTGAACCGATTTTTATGAAAACTTGCACACGCATTTAGTTCTTCCGACTCTGTATTGTAATGATAAGAATAGTGGGCAGTGACACGCCCATACAAGGAAAATATAAATTTTAGCTACTTCCATTTAAAATATGTTTAAAAGAACTTTACACAAATATTAAGTTATACTGACAATTTTATTTTATGATAAATAAAAGTGGGCAGTGACACGCCCATCATAATTAAATAATATTTATCAACTACCACTACTTAACTGATTTTCATGAAACTTTTCAAACATAATTGGTTCTATTGACAATTTAATTTATGATAAAAAAAATGGGCAGTGCCATGCATATACAAAATAAATATTATTTTTCAACGATTTTCATGGAACTGTGTACGCACATTAAGATCCTCTGATAAAACAACTTATATATTGTTTCCTTTGGCTCCTATAAGGAGCATAGGACCTCAATAAAATGACTTAATGGTTAGGAATGTGAGCAAGGTCACGCCCATACAAATTAAATGTATATGTATTTTTCAATTACACTGACAGAAAAACCGTCATAGCGCTGCTGTCATTTGATATCAATGCTATGTCACGTGTCTCCGTTTTAGACTCTTTTTTGGTCTTGATCCCAGGCTCCTCAATTCATCGCACATTTATAAATTAACGCCTCTACCATTTCAGCTATGTCACCATTAGTGTTTTTCCCGGGAATTCCCGGAACGGTTATTTTCGCTTATTTTCGTTTCCCGCTTTCCCGGGAACTTTATCCGGGAATTTCCGGGACTAAAAATATATTTTTATACAAAAAAAGTGTTGATTTTGCACCCCAAAATCCTTTTTGTTATCGTTCATCATGATATGATATCTACGTAAGGAGAAAGAAACCAACGGAGGCGCAAAGTATACAATAATTTCGAACCGGATTTTTCAGTGCAACTTTCATTTAACTGCACAAAATTATTAATTTGTGTCACTCTATTGTTTAAAGTCCCATTTAATTTCGTTGTTAAGTGCATTTTGTATACCTGTACTTTTAAGATAATTGAAATTGCCTTTAATTTCTGGCACTTTAAAACAATTTTCATACACAAATTCAATCTTAGCTGCATTTTGACTTAAGTGCACAAAATATTTGTTTTCTGTGGACATTCTTCAAAATCCATTTTTGAGTGCATTTGTATACCTGTAAGTATTTTTGGTAGTTTTAAATTATTTTCATATAAAAAATCTAAATTGGATTGAACAAATAAAAATCAAAGTTAGCTGCACACACTAAATAATTGTGCGTACTTGCACATTAAGTCAGTCAAGCTAACAGCATTTTTGACTTATCTGCAACACTTACAGCCTAACCCACGATATCTACCGCTATCGCTCGCTTGCATTTTCAACGGCAAACAGCTGATTTGCGGCCCAGTAAAACTCTCAGCACGACAAGTTGGTCGGCAATGCAAGCGATCGACAACGTAATAGTTTTCATGCAAATTTGGTACCCACTAAGAAAACTCAAGCGACGGCATATGTCAAAATCAGTCACTTGTGTTGTTGATGTCGACAAATAAAAAAGTAAAACAATAAAGTGTTTAAGTTTTACTAATTTAATAATAATAATAAAATAAAGTTGAATAATAATAATAATAACAATACATGATAATAAAATAAAATTAAATAAAAATGAATTTTAGAAGTTTTATAGCCGAAAAGAACTAGTAGGTAAGTAGCAACAAAAATATGTTTATAAATCACATAAACAAATGTATTTATTGTGTCAAAGTGTTGAAACATACATACTTACAGTGGATCAATAAAGTTTAGGCACACCATGTTTTTTAAGAAGGATCCGTCAATAACTTTGTTTTTCGTTAACTTGAAAAAATTATTTCGATATCGTTTTATATGTTGATTCTTTTATTGACCATTCAACACAAAAAATATTTCATATTCTCTTATTTCTAAGATACAACGCTTTAAAAACTAAAAAATAACGTAAATCCGTATAAAAAAAAGTTTAGGCACACATGTAAAAAGTTTTAATATATGAGTGGATTTTGCACATTTAATGTTTGGTGGAACCTCCTTTGGCCTGTATAATTGCTTCTAAGCGCCGGGACATACTTTTTACCAATGTAGATGTTTCATCAGGTGTAATATTTTCCCATTCTATGCGAAGTGCTTCTTTAAGCGATTCTTTTGATGTAATGTGATGCTTTCGTATTTTTTTCTCCAGTAAAGTACCAAACGTGTTCGATAGGATTTGTATCTGGCGACTGCGGAGGTGTTTTTAGTTGTTTGCAATGGTAGATAAGCCATTCCTGCACAAGATATGACGAATGTTTTGGGTCATTATCTTGTTGGAACAAGAAGTTCCCATTTAAACCCAGCTTTGCGACACTTGGAGATAAATTCTCTTTTAAAATGCTCAAATAAGAATGCTTGTCCATTTTATCATCTATGAATACAAGATTTCCCACTCCAGATGCAGCCATACACCACCACACCATAACGTTACCTCCACCGTGTTTCACGGTCTTTACAACATTATTTTCCTGTAGCTCTTTGTTTGCTTTTCGCCAAATTTTTTGTGGACCATCCGAACCAAAAATGTTAAATTTTGATTCATCGCTAAATATAACGCTATTCCAGAATGCTTCAGGCTGTTTAATATGAAGTTTTGCGAATTCCAATCTCTTTTTCTTGTTTATGTCAGAATGCAACGGCTTGCGACGGGGAACTCTACCATGATAACCAGCTTTTTGCAGCGTATTTCGGATTGTTTGCGGATTGAAGCTTTCTTTAAAGCTTTGCATCATTTCTTCGCACAATTTTACAGCCGAAATCTTTGGGTTTTGAGCCACTGCAGCAACAATCATCCGCTCCTGGCGTGGTGTAAATTTTTTTGGGCGTCCACATCTGGTTTCACGCTCTAAATTTGCCGTTTTTTTATAATGTTTTATGATGTTTCTTACACTAGTATAAGGCCTCTGCACAATGACTCCAATTTCGCGATAGGATTTTCCGTTCTCGTGAAGATTTATAATAATTTTGCGAACGTCCATAGAAATTTCTGTACGATTGCCCATTTTGCTGCTTTCGCCAGCAACTTAAGATAAACAATAACTTTAAACATTTGAAACTTGGCTGCAGTGTAATTAACATTTGCATAAAAACGAATTAAAACAACATAAAGAGAATAAATTACCGTTATAATAGAAAAACAAAAACACACATGCGCATGTGCCTAAACTTTTTTTACATCGATTTATGTTGTTTTTTAGTTTATGGTGTGTTGAATCGTAGAAATAATAAAATATCAACTATTTTTTGTAGTAACTGGTCAATTGAACGATCATTCTATAAAAAGATATCGAAACTATTTTCTCAAGTTAAGGAGAAACAATGTTATTAAAAGATCCTTATTGAAAATCATGCTGTGCCTAAACTTTATTGATCCACTGTATGTATGGCTTGGTTTTACATTTGTAGTAAGTTTAATTAGCACAGAGTTGTATTTCTTATGGTACACTTTTCAGATTTCAGCGGTTTTTATTTTCAAAGTGGCGTTTTATTTGTGAAATCTTTGATGTGGCAATATGTTAATTTGACAACGAGTATATGCATTACGTGAACAACGTAAAGCTTGACGACCGACAAGTCGATAGTTAGTGGGTCGCTCAAACGAACTATAATGAGTGCCTTGTCGTCAATCGATCGAGTTGTCGATCGACATCGTGGGTTAGGCTGATAGTTCTTTTTTACCTAATTTACTTTCAATCTTCCTGTTTTTGCGGTTTGTTAAGTTTCTTGCTTTTTTATCTCATTTCTTTAGAAACTGTTTTGTTGAAATACTTTTAAAAATTTTTTAAGAGAATTTTTTTTTGTTGCAAATTCCAATAATTGATACTAAAACAGGCCCAGGCGATGTGTAGCCGTGAGCCACGACGTTTGACGACTACATTTCAGCTATTTTTAAATTTTACATGTACACAGCCGAAAATTTACGTATACACAACACAAACAAGCAAAATAAGCAACAACCAGAGCACAACAGTCATTTGTACAATGCAATTAAACACCAACACACTTAAACAAAAAAATGTTTCTCATCTATTTAGTTTTCTCTTTGCCTGGCTCTGTACTAAAACCTAATTCATAACATTTTATTCGGTTGTGCTCATAATATTCGTTACTCAGTTATGACAAAAGCATACGATCGGTTGATCTAATCAATTTAAGAATTGTCAGAATCGTTTATCTTGTGGTAATGAACATGAATTTTTTTTTGTATTCATAGAAAATTGATAGCGTGAGTTGAAATATAGCCTTTTCAACTAATATTTTATCGGCCTAACCATTTTCCAACAAATCTTTTTTCTGGGTTTTAGAGTGGAGCGTTGGTGTATGAAGGAAAAAACAAGTCATCTAATCGATTTCGAACACCTCCAGAATATTGCATTTAGCTGAATTGAATACAAAAAAATTTTTTTTTTTTTTTTCGACATATGTTTCTTTTAGCCCTCTACCACGGCTGGAAGATAGAGAAATTATATGAAATTTATTTAAATTTGCTTCAGTTATATAGAAAATTTTTTTTATTACTTTTTTAAAGCTACACATAAAAAACAATTTTGTGCCGAATGCAAAAAGTTTAAAATCGAGGAGATCTAACAAAATATAAGAAAGTTATAAGCTAGTAAGTGAAAAAAGCTGATCTTGTTTCCCATACAAAATTATTTTAATAAAAAACATTTTTTTAATACAAACTGATTTAAATTAATTTTGTATGAAAAATAATTAAAAAATAATATAGCTGTTTTCGCTTAAGGGCTAATATCTTTCTTATTTTTTATCAGAATTTAGCGAGTGCATCCATCATGTGATTCTTACATAACTATCTTTGAAATACAGCTTGAAGAAAATAAACTGAGCAATTTAAAATAATAGTTTTTGGGAAAAGGTTTAAAAATATACTTTTTAAATTTTAAGGCCTGTAACTCTATACTTTTTTATACGATCGGAACAATCAGTGTATATTCAATACACAGAATAGAGAGATATCTATAGAACAGTGTACAATTTATTTTATTCAGATGAGCCGTTCACGGAATTTTTGCCAATAAACGAAAAAAAAGCAAAAGAAACTTGTTTTTCGAATATCAATTTAGTGTTCAGCGACCTCAAATTATTTTAGAAACTGCTTTTTTCCAATATATGACAAAGACTTAGAAATTTTGTTTCATTATTTCAACTTTAGTTTGTCTGAAACCTAACCTTGTATG
Source organism: Panzeria rudis (assembly GCA_956483635.1). NCBI lineage: Eukaryota > Metazoa > Arthropoda > Insecta > Diptera > Tachinidae > Panzeria > Panzeria rudis. The sequence goes on along the minus strand of OY101449.1, from coordinate 116,693,996 downwards.
TGTAAAAATAGTGGATACTTGAAGTGTAATGAGCTATAACAGCTATAAAGAATCTATGATGTTTCACGAATTAATCGATTTGATCTCATATGATGCTGCGGTAGAGGCTTAAAAGTAGGTCCCATATTATTTCTTCATTTTTCCCATGTATCTAAAAATAAAATCTCACGCTCCGCCCTAATGAACGTATGTATGTATATAAGTATCGCTAAAATAAATTTTCGAATTAAAATCATGCAAATATCAGTACCCGACTGTGACTAAACCTAAAAGACTTTGTTCGCTACAATCCTACATTGTTTGTCATAACCATAATATATTTATTATAACCATACCAAAACCATAATTTTATCTTCGTGAGTATCTTATAAGAAAAATGGAAAAAATATTTAAAAACTTACTTCTTCGTTTCCAAGCTTTTGGATTCAATCTAAACAAACTTCTTTAATTTGCTCGAACCCCAAGAAAATCTAGATGGCAACCTTGTGAATATTAAATAATTAAAGTAAAAACAAAACATAAAATTTTAAACCGGAAGTTCATATACAAGGAAAAACAAGTGCGTGTATATAAAGAAAGACATAATTTGTGTATAGAAAAGCAGCAAAGAGAAACGCATACGAACCCTATTTAATATCGAAAGAAACCAAATGAAATTCCAAAAGAAAACAATTGAGAAGCAAGAGTATTGAGTGTTTTAAAGGCTTGGCGCGTAATAAACAACAACATAAACAGTTTCAATTATAACGATAATGAGATATTATACACAGTGCGTCATAAGGAAAAGTGAAAGTGTTTTTGACGTAGAAAGAAAAGCTTTGGAATGGAGAGAATAAGAGATAGAGAGAGAGAAAATTACCCAATTTCAAGGCAAGCGCAATGCATGCAAACTTAGCGGCTTATTAATAACAATGCAACGTAATTACCCAGCTGTATTTGGTGAGAGAGAGAGAGAGAGAGTGAGAAAGGAAGGGTTAAAGAAGCAGTAATAAAACTTTCTTGCTTTGCAGGCTGCTCCTCTCTGTTACTTTTGGTTTTTGGTTATTAACAAAAAAAAAAAGATTATTTCTACCAAAGCTTTTCCTAGCCAGGAATTGCAATGCGTACGTAAATGCTCTCCTTTTAGGAAAAGAGCGTGATTTTTTTTTATAGTTTTCATTTTCTGCTGTTTCTATTACAGTTAAGCTTTTTGTTATAGTTTAATGGCTTCAATGTCCTTGGCAAAGCATCAAGCTGAAGGATATATTAATGTTGTTATGCAGCTGCGCAGCAAAATGACATTTTTTGTTATTGTTGTTTGTGTTTTTTTTTTCCTTTAACTGTGTTAGTATGAAGAGAAATGTGCACAAATGCTACTTACTTTTTCTTTTTTGTTGCTGTTCCTTCCATTTCTTAAATTTATTCTTATATGTACGGTACTTCTTTAAAATATCCTTGTTGTTTTCTTAAGGATTTACTTGCTTACTTTCGCTGTTGTGTTTTTGCTTTTGCCGCAGATGTTGTCTTTGCTTAGTATAAAATAATATTGCACCACTCTGCCTGCCCCTTGCCAAAGTCTTTAGTTTTTTTTTATTTAACTCAACTAACTGCCAACAACATACAAACATGCAACTTATTTTAGACATTTGGTATGCGTTGTTTGCGTTTTATTTATTTCGAATGAATTTGTTAGTAAAGGAGTGTTAGTTTCTTTATGTTTTTCTTAAATTCATTTTATATACATACTATAAGTATAAATAAAATGGTGAAAGTGAAAGTTACTTTTTACTCTAGTAAATATGTATGTACTTCAATGGCTTTGAGGCAACGACATTTATTTTAACTTTCGTTTTTCATGTTCACGGTCCCCGATTGTAAGTGGCATACACACTTTTTCTAACACATAAAATGTATTAGAAAATCAGTTTCTAATTTTTGCATGCAAGAAGAACCTTCAGACAATAGTAAGTTTTCTTAAATAGGCAAATTCTGAGAAGATTATCTCTCTTTTTTAAGTGAAATTGAAATTAAGTGAATTGAATTTTCTAATGGGAACTATTTTTTGCAAATCTGGAAAATTTTTTTATATACTACATAACCTGCATTTGCTGTTGATCTAATGCAAAATAAAATTTTTACATTCTCCTAATAGCATCGAGGAAATGACGAAAATAAACTTCTCATTGTAAATAATCTATTTATTTAAGAGAGGAACGCTACTAACTAACTCATCGTCGTCCAGTACAAACGGGCGAAGCTAGGCCCTTGAAATTCAGTATGAAAATCCACTAAGAACGGACCTCAGGAAATTCGAATGCTATGCATAAATTTAATAATCTTCTGCACCCAAAACAAAATATTGGTTAATCTAACCAATTTGATTGGTTAGAATTGCGCTAACCCTTAAAAAACAGTAAAATTAACAAATGGAATTGTTAAATAACAAAAAAACATTTTTTTTGTTGCAGTACAATATTTTTGGTAAAGCTTTAAATAAAACGAAAAAAAATATTTCATGTATTTTGTGATAGCTTTAAGTATTACGTTATTACTTTACTTCGGCAAAAATGATGTTCTGTTGTTTATTACACGTCTGGATCAATATTGAGCTCATCATTTGATTTGTAATCAACATAATTTCTTTTTTCTTTAGTTTTTGGCCTTTAACTTGGGCTCTCACAATTCTTTCATGTTTATAAAACAACGTCTTTATCATCTTATTAGTACCTTGGAAACTTGCGATCCGATTACAAAACTATCATAACTTTTACAAAATTTATCCGATTTCGCTAAATTAAAACTTGCTGTAAAGTTTATGAACAGATAAAGAAAACACAGTTTATTTCATTACGATATCTTTAATATTTTCAAAGATATTTAACTTTGAATTATAAAATCTTGGTTTTTGACCTCGACTTTATTCTCTGTTTCGCCAATATATCCGGTAATAGCATATCCCAAATTTTCAAAAAATAGTTTATGATTTTTTACACAATTCCTGATAACTTCTAGAAACTTTTTTTAGTTATCTCAATTCATGTAGTGGTGAAAAGGAATCAAAATCAAGACTTTGGTAAAGGAGAGTGAAAAATCGCTAAATTTCGACAAAAGTAGGAGCTAAATTCTGTGGCTAAACGGGTCAATGTCAAAATATTCAGTTTAGAGAAAGGGTAATTTAAATTTAAGTTCTCTATATGAGTTCATAGTAACATTAGCTAGAAAAACCGTTGTGAAACTGTTCTGCACTCAAAATATTTCGTACATAAAATTAACTGAAATAAAAATAAATTAAAACTCAATTAAAAACCGGTCTACTTATTTTTCATTTAAATTTAACAAAAAGTTTATTCAACTTTAAATGTTAAAAAGTTAACAGATTTAAAACCATAAAAATGAATGATTCCTTATTTGTTAGGATCAATTTAACTGTCAGAAGAACTAATAGCAGCTTCCGTAAAAATAAAAGAGGTTTCCTTGTTTCTGCTATTTTCACTGTTAAATAATCAACCCCAAGTTTCGTAAAAATAATTGATTTTTGCTTTATTTTTAAATGTGAAGAAGCTAATTATTTCCTTCTTTAATTATTATTTTATTAATTTATATTTCTACTCACTGTTTTTTATGTTAACTACTACTGGGATCGAACAAAGCTCGTTCGGGCTTGAAATCGAACGTATCAACCATCTGACCAAAGCATAGTATGCAAATTAGCTGCACGAAGACAACATAAACTTACTAAATTTTATGCATTTAACATTACAAATTAAAAAAAAGACACGCATGGTCTAGGCTGAAATTGAGCATGTGACCTCTCGTTTAATAGTCTAACGTACCAACCACTACACCACTGATTTTAAATGTGTATTTATATAATTTCAAGTGCAATTTCCGTTAATTTTACGTAAGAATATTTTGAGTATTTGTATGTGTGTGTTATTTTTATGTATGTACTTTTTTAGTACTTATAACATAAACAACGGACTATATTGAAAGCAACAAAAAATCCGTATTTAGTTTTTTTTTATTGAATGTTAGAATCAGTTAAAAATAAGATTGCTTAGAATTTTAAATGTTTACTCTTTTAAAAATTATTGTACGGAATACTTCTTGAACAAAATACATTACGTTACTGTTATAATATTGTGAGTGTGGGTTACATAAGACATTGGCTGTTTCAGCGAAATAAAAGAGAGTAAGAACAGAAACCTAATGCCATGATTAACTGAAAACAGCAAAATATTGACATTGGCGATTTTAGCACCAAGCCACAGAACTGTTCGCCGTTTTTCTCCAAAAAATTTTTAACTAAATTATTTTCAATGTTTCAAACAAATATACTTCAAAAATGTATGCAGTTGATATTTTAAGTCGATTAAAGCATTGAATGAAAATGGTGAATTTTTATTCTAAATTCTAGATTTAAAAAATACCACCATCGATTTTTTTCAAATTTTTCAACAAATTATATTACACATATATAATATAATTAATTTGGCTTATAATTGTTACCGGCCCGTTCAAAAATGTGGCCAGGAGATCAGATTTTCTAAAAATAATAAAATTTTCGGATGCATTTTATTTACCTGCATGAAAATTTTACTAAACTTAATTTTTCAAATTGTATATCTTTACTATTTATTTTAAAAAGTGGTAACAATATATTTATTAAATATTTATATGAATTTTTAATTTAATAAAAAATATATATGTGAAGAAAATGCGGATATCCAATAGTTTTAATGTAGCAAGTATTGGGTGTTTTTTATTGAGGTATAGAACTTTAAGTTGGCATCACTTTTTTAACTGGCGGCCATTTTGTCAGCTGTCAAGTGATTAATATTTAGTTTGGTTTGCCATTTCATCATGAACAGGTTGACAAAAGAACAACGCTTGCAAATCGTGCAAATTTATTTCGAAACTAATGGTTCAGTTCGCGAAGTTTACCGCAAGCAAAATCGCAAAATTTTGTTCAGTGATGAGGCTCATTTTTGGTTGAATGGCTACGTCAACAAGCAAAATTGCCGCATTTGGAGTGAAGAGAATCCACATGAGACCCTTGAGACGCCATTACATCCACAAAAACTGACTGTTTGGTGTGCTCTATGGGCTGGTGGAGTCATTGGGCCATACTTCTTCCGAAATAATGCTGGAGAGTCAGTTACCGTTAATGGAGACCGGTATAGAGCCATGATAACCGACTATTTTGTTCCTGAATTGGATGGCATGAATGTGGATGAGTTGTGGTTCCAACAAGACGGCGCTACATGCCACACAGCGCACGTCACAATCGATTTATTGAAGGAAACATTCGATGAGAGCATAATTTCGCGGAATGGACCTGTCAATTGGCCACCAAGATCGTGTGATTTGACACCATTGGATTATTTTCTTTGGGGATATGTGAAGTCGCTCGTCTACGCCAACAAACCAGAAACGTTAGGGGACTTGGAAGCCAACATTCGTGGCGTTATTGCCAACATACGGCCCCATATGCTCGAAAAAGTGGTTGAAAATTGGACCTGTAGAATTGGCTTTATTCGAGCCAGCCGCGGCGGCCACATGCCCGAAATCATATTTAAACATTAATGGCATAAAATTATCCTTCCAATAAAGCCAAATTGATGGACATTAAAACGATTTTCTTGTGTTTTATTTCAATTCGAAGTTCTATACCTCTAAAAAAAACACCCTGTATGAGTAATATGATGGTACCCTCTAGAGATGAGCGATCCCGTGATTTTTAAAGAACATCGTGAACAGTGAACGTGATCTAAAAATCACTGTTACTTCAAACTGTGATTGTGATCACTGTTTTCAGTTCTCTTATAGCAATGTAATTATCAAAACACACATGCATCTCACACAACAAAAACGTTGTTCTTTAATATACCAAGGCAGATTTAAATGCGCCTTAAAGTATACTTTGAATTTTAAAAAGAAATACTAATAAGGAAGAAGAAAACACAAGAAATAGCAACTCTATTCATTTGTTGTTATTGTACGCAAATAAAAAACGTTACTACCCACACAAACAGCGAAATACATATCATAATTTTTTGTATGCAACAAATAGAAAAGAACAACTTTGCAAGTACCAGTTAGTTGAAAAATGTTGTTACAACTGTGAATGGTGATTTTTCAGTAACAGTGATTAAATCACAGGTACTGATATATCGCTCATCTCTAGTACCCTCATATTACTCATAACTAGCCTGACCAGACATCCCGCTTTAAGTTTAGTATGCAGTTTTGCCTGAATTTCAGGGTGCCATAAGAAGTATGTGTAAAATAAAACAAACTGAAATTCAGATTCTAAAAATTTGCTGGCAACTTTCCGTTTGGTAGTGCGCAGCTGAAAAGAAAAATCAACACAAATTTTGTCGATTACAGGGATGTTATATCAATTAGTGGAGATTTTTTTCCGTCAGCTGAAACAAAAATTAATGTTGATATTTGTTTGCTCACAGACTTTTTGACATTTTGTTTTTGTGTGGTGTATTGAATAGTTTTTGTATGTTTTGCGCGTTAAAATTAATAAATTTAAGTAAATTTGTGTGACTGAAAATAAATTTCTCTACACAACTATTTTACTGTGTAGAAATAAATGCAAAATTTCGAGCCTGAAATTCAGGCAGAACTGCATACTTAACCTGACCAGACATCCCGCTTTAGGCGGGATTATCTCGCTTTTAAGAGTTCGATCCCGCCTAAAATTTGTATCTTGCTTTCTCCCACTTTTTCTAATTTTAAAATTTATAATATTGGTTTTTTATTTGTTATTGCCAAATATATCGAAAATGTTTCAACTGAATATTTCTCACCTTTTTCAGCCAGTATAGCTGTTGTATTGATAGGATAAAAACACATTGAGTTAAGGGCCTTTAAAATTGAAAAAAAAAGTGCATTACTATACGTTGCTTTAAAAGTTATCACTTAAAAATTTCTAATCCAAAGATATTTAATTGTCCAGGCCTAAGTTCATTTAAATACAATCCTCAATTTAATAATTTTTATTGAGAAAGGAATTTTTTATGTTTTCGATATCGATCATGATCTCATCACCAGGACTCTTGTTATACCTCTTCACAGTGCGAAATCAATTAAGGCACGTATCATTAAAAGTGTTTGATTATTAAATTGAAAGATCTTAAGCCTAAATAATAAAATATCTTCGGATTAAAAGCCATAGAGTTCGACTAATATTCATAACTTCAATTTAAAAATTTCTCCTCAAGATGAAACAAAAATTGAGAAAAAGTCTTGGAAGCCAAAAGCTGGAAGTGCCGAGCACTTGAAACATAAAATATTTCAGATCCGACAAAAAAAACAAAATTATAAGACTTTCACTCGTCTTATAATTTTGTTTTTATTTTTCATATACATTTTTCCATATAAAATTGGTTTTAATCGATCTGAACTGAATTTAAGCAATTTTGTATATAAGATATGGAACTGTATAGTTGCATATATAGTTAAAAGAAATCATGTGTATACTCGTATTATCATAGAAATGGAGTGTTTTTACATCATCCCGCTTTCCACAAGAAATTTTATAAAATCCCGCTTTTTGGTCGTATTTTTCTTCAGAATCCCGCTTTTAAATTTTTTTGTCCCGCATTTTGCAAAACCTTCACGTTATGCATACTACACTTAAAGCGGGATGTCTGGTCAGGCTACGTATGAGTAATATGAGGGTACCATCATATTGCTCATACGCCCTACCTTAAAACTATTGGATATCCGCATTTTCTTCACATATATTTTTTTTAATTAAAAATTCATAAAAAATTACCATTTAAAAAATATACCGGTAAAACTTTTTAAACATAACAGGATACTAATTTACAGGCCTACATTAAAATATAAATATATTCTTTCTTCTCTCTACTAAAAACGTCGAAAAATCCTAGAATTTAATTTTTTCATTACTTTCACTGAACTGAATAAAATGTTTTTTTAGGGACAAAGCATTTGGGCGCCAATTTGATGTTTATCTTTTAGTTTTACAAAAATGTTATGCCCGTATATCGACAACTGCCACATTTGAGTGTATGCGTATCAGTACATGCGATTGGAGGTTGTGTTTGTGCAATTTTTCCTTGAAGAAAACATTTTTTCATTTATACTCTCATGTTTTATTTTATTTTGTTACTTTACAATAGGACGACCCCACAAAAATTGTCATTGATTCTGACTAGCGAGAAATTTAAATTTGTCTTAAAATGCTATTTTATACTCGTATGCTGTATAAATCTCTTTAGGTTTCAGCGAAACGCATAATAGAAAACTCGTTTATTTCTGCGATTCGGCTAAATAATCAGCTCATACCCGTACGACAAATAAAACGCCAGATCGGCCGAAAACAATACCGCTTTCAGTGAGAGTAAGCAGGAGATCATAAGGCAGTGGCAAAGCCATCACCATCAACAGCAGTAAGGAAGAGCGAAGCGGTTTCTTGCCCTTCTAAGAAGTGAGTGCTGAGCTATGTGATCCATAAAAGGGTAAATGATGAAACAACGCTCCCAAGATCAGATTATCCTAACAAACAGCATTTCAAAATGGTTATGTGCAGATATATTAAGATACACATATGCCTGTATGTAACTATGTATGTATGAATATAATATAACGTATACGTATAGGGTGTTTTTTTTTTGAGGATGATATTTTAAGTTGCCACCGTCTTAGGGGCTATTCACATATTACATAACGCTATTTTTGGAGTTTTCATACCTCCCATCCTTTTTGACGCTTTTTACAAAATTTCCAGTAAAAATTTTCTAAACAGTAACAAATCTGTAACCCCCTGGAGCGTTACGTAATATGTGAATAGCCCCTTAGTTCCTCAAGATTTTTATGAGAATTAGTATGATTTAGCAATTAATTTTCATAAAAGCGATGCACTGTTGACCATATTTTGAGAATGGGTCCAAGAAATAATTTTTTTTTTGTTGCCGATTTTAACCCTCTACGCCGTAGTCTAGCAGACATCAGTAAACAGAAAACATTGTTTTACGCCATAATTATACAAATATCGATTCTGGTGTTTTCAGTACCTTCTTATTACGTACTCGTGTGACGTTAGTGCGAAGAAAGCAATTGAAACGGGCGCACGCGTTGATGTGAGCATACAAGTGCCTACAAGTCTACCACGTCAGTATTGAGTTAGTCCTGACAAAATCCGTTATAACTTTTTATTAAACCATTGATATTATCTCTTTTTTCTCTATATTGATTAGCTTAGATATAAGCTAAAATTAATGTTAAACTTTTTACCAAAAAAATAATATATGAAGTTTTTTTTTGTATGGATGTAAGTTTTTTAAGGCTATTTTATGCCATGCCAATAATTTTATTTTTAAGAAGATTTGTCATTTTGTTTTCAACAAAAAATTACAGTAAATAACAAACTACTACATTAAACTAAAATCAAAAATATTTTCAGTGGGTTTACAAACGGAAGTTGGAAAATATAAGCAGTCGAAATAGTGTCTAGTGTACTACCACGTCAGTGGAATTGTGATAATGAAGTCACGTCGGTTGCAGAGGGTTAAAGCTATGTCACTTATATAGACAAAGAAATATTTTACTGCACGATAGTTGAACTTCCATCGATGTTTCGAGACTTTCCGGTCTGCTCTTTTCTTTGTCTACATGCATGAAAATGTTTCTCTACATAAAATGAAAAGCTAAAACACAATTTAATTGAAAAACTAATTTGTTGTTTACAGAACCCAAAAAATCGATTTGAGTACAAAATTTGTATGGAAAGCATGAAAAAAACTGAGTGCTTTTCATAATAATTTTTCTCTCAAGTCGATTGTTTGGTTCTGCACATTAATTACACTGTACAACACGAAAAAAAATACGGGGTTCTGTAAACCGTTTTGCAAAATCACATCGAAATTTTATTTTTAAGAGTTAATTTCGTACTTATGCTCAATTCGTACTCGACATAAAAACTCTTGTAAGTCTTAAGTTTAAGGTATAATATGTATATGGTACTTTTATATAAAACACCACCATAAACATTTTTTTGGAACAATTTAACCCTGTAACTCTTCGTTTTGTGGGTCTTTTTGTACATTTATTTAAAGAGGTGCAAAAAGTCCCCTTCAGCGGCGGTATAGCGTGCAAAATTCTTCTGCACGTAAAAGAACTGAGAACATTTTATACCTTAAACATAAGGCTTACAAGATTTTTCTATGCCGAGTACGAATTGTGCATAAGTACGAAATTAACCCTTAAACATAAGTTTTGGATGATTTGTAGCATCTGAGTTAAGTCTAAGGCTTGGGTCTCTTGAAAGTTTTATAATAGAATTTTATGACGAATATTTTTGTAGAACATTTCAGCAACTTATATCACCGCTGAAGGGGAGTTTTTTGCCCCTTTTTTTAGAAATGTACAAAAATGCCCACAAAACGAAGAGCTACAGGACTAAAGTTTTTCCGAAAAATGTTTCTTGTAGTGTTTTACATAAAAGTACTAAATACGTCTTATATCTTAAACGTAAGACTTAGAAGATTTCCTATGCCGAGTACTAATCGTGAATAAGTATGAAGTTACCCTTAAACATAGTTTAAGTTTTCAATGAGTTTTGGAGTACCAATTGAACCTGGAGCTTGGCTGCCTTTGAAGACCTATAGTAAAACTTTATGCCCAACATTTTTGTGGAATATTTCATCCGCGCATTCTCCCTTTTTAGGGGTGTTTTTTACGATTTGTTAGAAAAGAGCCAAAAATGACCGTTATATGGGAGAGTTAGAGGGTTAATATGTTGCACAAAAGTTGATGAATATAAACAAAATAATTTTAAAAAAAACTTTGGGTTAAGCCAATACAGTTCAACTAAAATCTCCTAATTTAATTGTTATGTCACTCATTTGAAAATCAACTATATCACAGCGATCAGGGTGATCCAAAATGGACTTGCTCAGTATTTTGCTAAAATTAAAAATTTCTTGGTAAATTTAAATTACTAGAAATTTTTTGTTTTAAAACACTTTAAAGAAAAATACATTTTGTATAATTATGTTACTTATAAGGGACATGGGACTTTCTTAAGAGGTGCAATTTGTGCGGTTGTGTGTGATGGTCATTTACTTGAGAGTGTCCAGAAACAATTCCTTTATAGGACTGTCCAAGTAGCTCACTACTTCCGGTCCTTATCCATGTGAGTCGCGGGCAATGGTCTAATCGGTTCCCACCGAAAACTAGCTAGAATGAGAAGGCGAACAGTCATGTAGCCTGAATGGTCATGTTTGACGCCTCAGGTAAGTAGGCATTTAATCAAACTTGCTGAAGCATGACTGCAACGTGGGATTGGACACGCGAATAGCAGCCCTATCATCAATCTAGGAAATGGAAATTCCAATTGCCAACGAATCGCTATAGCGCCCTATACTCCAGTGGAAGTTAAAGGAATATATATAATAGAAATTATAAGCTATTAGAAATTTAAAAATGTTTTTAAAGGGTCCAAGTGGCTCAAAATCTCTTACTTAATAGAGAAGGAGTTATTTCCCGTCAAACACGTAACTCTCATATACTCCCTACAACCCATTATATTTCCGCCAGGTTGCGCCCGTGTGAACCAGAAAAATTTTTTTGACCCAATAGCAACAGAGCTGAAATTTGGTAGACAGGAAGTTACTTGTGAAAAAATAATCTGAAAAATCTAAACACCGGCCCTTTTCATCTGGGGGAACTAGGGTGCCCCTTATTTGTACGGGGAAATTCCACTATAGCTAGAAAGGTGAAATTTGGTATACAGGTAGATAGATCTTGGTGGGAAAGTAATCAGCAAAATCTGAAAACGAGAAAATGTTATCTAAGGGCACTAAGGTATCCCAAAATGTTTTTAGGATTTTGATTGTAAATCCTCCGGGAAATGCTCTTCTTAGTAAATAAATTCATTGTGCCGAATAATAGGTTGGTCACGTATCGGGAATTAGGGAACGGAGAATCGGGAATATTAGAATAAATTTAGTAAAGTGCGACTTTAACTCACACACGAAGGGTATATATATCGTCGCTTTTTCGTTTTGGCGATTTTTTTTGCACTTTTTAGGTTTGGCGTATTTTTTCGTTTTAGGGTTTTTTAGCTATTTTTTTCGTTTGGGTTTTTCTTTTTTTATTAATATGATTATTTCGAACGTATTTGCTTTGTGAATCCAAATTGATTATTAGGCTAAGGTTCGTAACGTTATATTCAGAAAGAATTGGGCATGATTAATATTCCAAGCAACAAGGGAAAAATTAACATCAACTTAATTTTTCAACGTACACAGCAGAACAGAGTAGCGCCACTTTCGGAAGCCGCTACACTTCCATCGTCAGTGCTCACGTGTATTTGCTATCACCACTTGTCAGGTGGCTCTGTTGAATGTGATTTTAATTCTTATATATACAACTTTTTCGTGAAAATTGAATGCGCTACTCTGTTCTGCTGTGTACGTTGAAAAATTAAGTTGATGTTAATTTTTCCCTTGTTCCTTGGAATATTAATCATGCCCAATTTTTTTCGTTTATTTTGGGTTTTTCTTTGTTTTTACTTTTTTCATTCTAACGACTTTTTGGTTTCGGCCATTTTTTGGCTTTTTGCGATTTTTTTACTTCTGGCGATTTTTTTTTTTTTGTTTTTTGGCAACTTTTTAATATTTTGTGATTTTTTTATTTTTTCCATTTTTTCGTTTTTGTGCTTTTTTCATTTTGGCAATTTTTGTTTTGGTCATATTTTTATTTCTAGTTTTTGTAGGTTTGCCGTTTTTGCGATTTTTTCGTATTTTGGCGATTTTTAGCTTTGCCAAAGCTTTGCAATTCATTTCAGCTCTTTTTTTATTTTGGTTTTTTCGTTTTAGCAATTTTTTAATTTTGAGGTTTTTTGCTTGGCCTTTTTTGTGATTTTTTCGTTTTGGTAATTAACTTTTCGACTTGTTCCTTGCATTAAAAGGTTATTATTAATTTTGTTTGCTTCAAGTGTCTCATTATTACGGTTCTAAGATACAGCTTATTTCTGAAATTCCATTACCTGTTAGAATACTCGTTAATTTTTAGTTTGTTTATTTTTTAGCATTCGTTACTGTTGCCTTTAAAATTCTGCGCTAGCTGTGAAAATTTCAAGAGTTTGTTCTCACGGCTTTCAACATACAGCTATTTGTCACAACTACATAGTAAAAATTACATTAACTGAAAGAATACCCTTTAATTTTTAATTTGCTTTTTATGCCTCTATGAACTAAAATTAATTTAGTTAATTTCTATTGTTCTATGTTTTAATTCAATTTCGGAATTCCCGACTCTAAAAAAAACACCACTATGTATGCATGTATGTACGTACATATATTCATTTCATTTCATGTTGTATTATTTTTTTTTTGTTTTTGTAAGTAAAAGCCCAAAACAGCAACAACAACAACAACAACAATTCATAATAAATATGCCGATGGCGCCTACACGACATACAAGTTTAAGTTGTTTTGTTTTTAAATTTACGCAATTTTATGTTTATGTTTCCTTTTCGTTGCTGCTTTTTAAGGCTGTTTACTTGAAGTTTTCTCCTTGAATCCTTGAAAAATAAAATACACACGGTAGGGCTAGATAGGGAGGGAGTCTAATGTTAGTTGAAGAACGAACGAACGCATACCCACTTTACTGCGTATCAAAATATTTTTAACCCCACTATATGCACTACACTATTAGCAGCATACATACATATTATATACAGAATACAGCGAGTGTGTGTGTATATTTATGTGTGTGGGGTTTGAGAAAAGGGGGTTTTGTTGATTTTTTTATACACAATCACTTACGCATATTTTTAGCACTTTGATACACACAAACACATAAATAGAAACATTAAAACTTTCACTAGAGAAAACTTTGAAAAACTAGGTTGTTGTTGTTGTTGTTCCTCTTTTTCTTTTTTGATCCACAGCCGCATAAATTGTGCGTTTTCCATTTAATAGCTAATGGTATGTGTGCGTGTGTCTGTCTGCTTGTATTTCCTCTGGTTCTGCTGGTGGTTGCTCTTCTTCTTCTTAGTTTTTGTATTGTTGTTGTTGTTGTAGTATTTTACATTACTATGGAGATTGAAGTGCCTGTTTATAATGATGCTGGTTATTCAGCTATTTTGTATATTATATTTTGTTGTTTTTCCTTTCGTTTTGTGCAGAGCTCGCATTTTTTCTATTCATCTTTGAAATGTGCTTTAAAATTTTCCTGGCTTCCTTTCTTTATGAAATCTATTTCAACTATTAACTTTGATACTAGTGCGTGCGAGTTAGTGCCTTCAATTATTCGATTGACATATGAGCAGTTTAATTTTAATGAAATCTAGATGTTGTAAAGCTAAAATTTTGGAATAAGGCCTAAAAAAGTAGAAATTTAAACCGATAGCTATTGTTAAAGATTTTTCTACATATTTACTAAGTACTCTAGTTGATCTTTTAAATATTACAAGCTTTCTACATGTAAGCATTTTTATTAAAATTTCAGTAAAAATTTGAGAATTTTTAAAACTTCTTTTGAGATTTTATGCTAAAACGTATATTACACAGGGCCACATTTTAAAATTTTGGAGACTTCTGTGCATAGTTTTTTGGTTAAATTACGAGTTCTGATTTTGTGCTCTAGTTTTAAATATAAAGTGACATTTAATATTTCCATAATTTACACCATTTTGTGTATTATTCCCCTAATATTTCATGAACGTTGATCCGAATCTTAAAATACTTTTTGTATTATTAATCTACACAAAAATCTCTTTCATTTGAGTAGAGTCGTATTGGTGAACACACTCTAAAACACTTTTGTTGAAAATTAGGTCGATAATAGTCGGCAACACTTTACAGATTATTATCGATCTAAAATTACACACGCATTATTTTTCAACAAAATATTTTTACTAAAAAAAGCAATTAGCTGTGTGCAGGTTTGAGCCGCAACCTCCTGACTGGTAGTCTGACATATCTACCATTCTGTCATAGCCGTATTATACTTTATGTTACATTTTTTCCACTTGGACCAAATATGTTTAATTTGAAAGGTTTTTTCTTTAATAAAATAACTACAAAATCGATGTAGTTTTAAACAAGGAGAAATTTTCAACGCAAATTTAGACAATATATGATCGTAAATTTGAAGTAATGTTTTATAGTGCATATCAGGAAATCGTTTGTTTTGAAACTTTTGTTTAAGTAAATTTTCTGAAATTAAAAAAGCTGCTCCTTATGTATTTTCGTCCGCTGATAACGAAAAAACCATTAGCTGTTTTCTAGCTCCTCTTCCACTCGGGATATTATGCATTTTTTCAAGAAACTACTTAGCAGCAAAAACGTTTGTAATTTTTGTAATTAATGGGCTACAAAGTAATTAGTGGTACTTATTTATCTTATTACTATGCTTCAAATTAAAGCTAGTACGTATTTCTCTCATTATCTGAAAGTAGTTACAATTTGTTGATATGTATTAATAAAACAAGCAGACAACCACATTTTAAGTCAACATGTGTTTGTATATGAAAACTAATTTTTGTCGCTTAAGCTTATTAGTCAACAATAGCTGATTGGTTAAAGTTCTTGTCTTCAAATCTGAACGAGTACATGTTCGTATCCCAGATGGGTCAAAATTAAAAAATAAAAAAAATTTATAAATATATTATTTGGCATATTGTCAAAATTTTATTTTAGATAAAATTTATTTGCTGGAGTTTAAGCATTTCATAAAAAAATTAAATATATTCATATCGAATATAAATTATTTGCTGGGTTTTGTATAATTTTCAGAGCCAACTATGCTTATTTTTTAAAATTATTTACATATTTGCGAATTCTCAAATGGTTTTTGAAAGTTTGTACTTAAGATAAAGGGTTTGCAACTGTTCAAAATTGTGTTTGAAGTCTACCGACAATTTGGCAAAGCACCAATGAAATGCATATAGACAATGCTTAAACTCCGCCAAATAAATTTCATTTAATACATATAAATAATATATAATGGGTATACAATTTTCTTTTTATTTTAATTTGTTTATTTTACTACTTATTTTTTAGCTTCAAGTAAGCCAAATAATAACTAGTTAATTGCTGTAACAATGTAAATACATTTTTTGGATTTCTCAAACAAAAATAAGTAGTTATCGAGTCAAATTTTAAGTAGTTACGACTTAGATCCTCATATATTTTTTTGCCTACCAGTAAGCAAAGTTTTTGCTGGGTTGCTTCAACAATCCAGAAAGTTTTTGTCCTATTTGTATCGATTATATCGTATATTTATATCGTATATTATAAATATGCAGCTTTTACAAAGGCCGTGTTACAGTGGTTACAATTGAAAAAGAGGGTAATAATAATAAATCTGTATCCTTGAAACTTGCTTTAGCAATGTGAAATTTGGAACATCGTCAAAGTTGACTTCCTCGGCCATGAAAACTCTTGTCTGCCTCATAACTTTTACAAATATTATCCGATTCTCATAAATTTAAACTTCTTGTAAAGTTTATAAACAGATAAAGAAAATACAATATATTTAATAAAGATAGCTTTAATATTTTCAAAGATAATTGGTTCTGAATTTTAAAATTTTGGGTTTTGGCCTCGAGTTTGCTCTCTATTTCGTCAATATCTCCGGTAACAGCAAAACCAAAATTTTCAAAACAAAAACATTTTATTATTTTGAGCACAATCCTTGACATGCAGAAAAAATTTTCTAGTTATCTCAATCCATGTATTCGTGAAACGGGATCAAACTCAAGACTTTGAAATGGGAGTGAGAAATTGTTAAATTTTGACAGATATATTGCTTAATTGCTCGACGTTTTTTTCACAATTTTTTTTTAATAAAATTTTTTATTTAATATGTAAAAGAATTGTTCGGCTTGAGGTCTATTTTTAATAAATAAATATAATAAAATTTTTTATTTTTTTTTTATTTATTTTATTTTTCTTTATTGGTTCCGATATTTCGGTCAACTTCGTTGACCATCTTCAGGGAAATATTTTCTAAAAACGTACAAAATGACTTAATTAACAAAACAATACTAATTGTAATAAAATATGAATTAAACTATAAATTAAAAATTGTTTTATATATTTACTTTTTTTAATTGTAGTGTTGTTTACACTTGTAATACATGTCACCTACTGTTTATATGTTTTTTGTTTTGCTCAGTTCTATGTTTGTTTATTGTGTATCTATATATGTGCGCGCAATTGTCTGTGTCAGTTTTATAATTAATTCTTTTCTCTGTTGGGATATTTATGATGTGTAACATCTCTTGCATGTATCTTTTTGAGTAGCTCTTTTCTCTTTCCAGTATTCTCACTTTATTGAAATCTGGTTTATGACCAGTTGCAGCATAGTGGGCCGAAAGTGCTGTTTTTGGCATAGCAGAACTGTTGTTTGTTTTTTGGTCAGATTTATGAGCTGATAGTCGAGTTTTTAATTTTGTTTTCGTCGTACCGACATATACTTTTTTGCATATGTCAGTGTCGTCACCATTACATGTTATTTCATATACTAAGTTCGATTCTTCCATTGTATCGATTTTGGATTTCATATTACTAAACAATTTTTTCGTCGTATTATGTGTTTTCATTGCAAGTATGTATTTTTCTTTATTGTATATATCCGAATTTTTCAACCTATCCGATAATCCTGGAATGTAATCCATCGATCTGTAAATTTTTGTTGGGTTTACGTTGGCGTTCTCATTGATTTTCCTTCTGTTTTCAACTACTTGTTTTATTAATTTGTTTATTACGTATATTGGAAAGTCATTTTTAGCTAGAATGTTTTTTATTTTTATCTTATTTTCATAATGGAAGTCTGTGTTGCTGGTATCTAGCACTCTGTTAATGAAATTCGAGGCGGTGTTAAAAATTATATTGCGGGAATGTTTGGAATAATAGTTAATGAGTCTTCCCGACGCTGAGGGTTTTTGATACCAATCTAATTTTAGTGTGTTCTTTCTTCTAGTAACCAAGGCGTCTAAATATGGTAACTTATTGTCAATTTCTTTTTCTAGTGTAAACTGTATTTGCTTGTTGAAAGTGTTCAACGATTCTATTGTTTCTTCAACTTTGATGGTTTTCACTATCCCAAATAGGTCGTCTACATATTTCGTCATTATTCGTGGTTTTGTTTCCATTTTGTCCAATGTTGTATTAAGAAGCTCTTCCATTATTATATCTGTTATTACTGGAGACGCAGGAGAACGCCAACGTAAACCCAACAAAAATTTACAGATCGATGGATTACATTCCAGGATTATCGGATAGGTTGAAAAATTCGGATATATACAATAAAGAAAAATACATACTTGCAATGAAAACACATAATACGACGAAAAAATTGTTTAGTAATATGAAATCCAAAATCGATACAATGGAAGAATCGAACTTAGTATATGAAATAACATGTAATGGTGACGACACTGACATATGCAAAAAAGTATATGTCGGTACGACGAAAACAAAATTAAAAACTCGACTATCAGCTCATAAATCTGACCAAAAAACAAACAACAGTTCTGCTATGCAAAAAACAGCACTTTCGGCCCACTGTGCTGCAACTGGTCATAAACCAGATTTCAATAAAGTGAGAATACTGGAAAGAGAAAAGAGCTACTCAAAAAGATACATGCAAGAGATGTTACACATCATAAATATCCCAACAGAGAAAAGAATTAATTATAAAACTGACACAGACAATTGCGCGCACATATATAGATACACAATAAACAAACATAGAACTGAGCAAAACAAAAAACATATAAACAGTAGGTGACATGTATTACAAGTGTAAACAACACTACAATTAAAAAAAGTAAATATATAAAACAATTTTTAATTTATATTTTAATTCATATTTTATTACAATTAGTATTGTTTTGTTAATTAAGTCATTTTGTACGTTTTTAGAAAATATTTCCCTGAAGATGGTCAACGAAGTTGACCGAAATATCGGAACCAATAAAGAAAAATAAAATAAATAAAAAAAAAATAAAAAATTTTATTATATTTATTTATTAAAAATAGACCTCAAGCCGAACAATTCTTTTACATATTAAATTAATAAAAACATACACAAACTCATAAAATTTTTTATTTTCGAAATTCCAAAAGAATAGGCTTCAAAAATTACTGCTATTGAAATTTTAAATCGATTAAACATGAACGCTACATCTAGCATTGGACGAAAATGGTGAATTTTTCTATGAAACTCTAAATATATGAAACTCTAAAGAAAAAATTTCCATTGTGTTTTTTAAATTTCTCTACAAGTTATATTAGACATATTTATTATAATTAATCTGATTTTTAATTGTTACCTGCTCGCTCAAAACTGTGGCCAGGAGAACAAATTTTCTAAAAATTTTTAAATTTTCGCTAACATTTTATTTACCTGCATGAAAATTGTACTAAACAATTGATTTATAAATTATAGTCGAACTGTATGATTTTTTATCCAAATTTATTTAATTACTTTGATTTAAGCTCGTTTTCAATTTAAACTTTCGATTAAATTATTTTTATTTTAGAAAGAAATTCTAAAGCATGTAAATATTGAACATATAAAAAAAATTTTGGCTGCACGGAAGGTTGAACTGACATCAGATATTTCGAGACCACCACGACTTCTCATCAGAGTTCTTTTCGACCTAGACGACACTGCCAGCAAAGGCAGCAACAAGCAACGAGCGAAAATCCTATTACTTTGTACCAGTTAACAGATGAGTCGCCATCTCGAAACTATCTTTGGACACAAAGGTTCGGAACTTCACTAAGTATGTTCTTATCATGTTAAACTTTTTTAAGCTTTTGATTTTTGTCATTACCAGCATGAAATATAATCGATATCAAAGGCTGGGATTTTTTTCATTGTAATTTTTGCCCAACTTTTTGAACAGTACTACTTAAATAACTTTGGATAAAAAACTCTAAAAGCACTTAGCTAAAACATGACTGTATACTGAATGTATACATGAATGAATCTTGAGAATCTAGCATACGAGTTATGAAAACTCTTCAAATGTGGTTTATCGGCTTAGCATTTGATAGATCCTCCATTGGAGGGCAACAAGTATGGAACCGATTTTTGTTTAAATATCTACTAATGAGTTGGTATTAGAAATCAACGAAATGCCGGCATATAGATTAGCTAACCACAACATATAAATTTAACTTTTTCGCACACTTATGTATTAATTTTTATTTCTTTACTATTTATTAAAAGACATAACAATCCTCTTATGTTTAAAATATTTTAACGATATATTAAGCGGGCATTTTTTATGATTGTTTAATTTCAAAATAAATATGTGAAGAAAATACGAATGGCAAACATTTTAGGGAAAAGTACATGACGTAGTATACGTTATATAATAGTATACTATCATAATGCTCATACGTTACAGTATTTTTTAGTAAAATAGTAATGTACTTTTTCCCAATTTCACCCGAGATATCTGTTTTGTGGGCATTTTATTTACAAGTTTCAAATGTACAGATTTATTACCTTTTTTTTAAATTTGATCCATTGTGCCATTTTCTGAAATTCCTAAATGAAGACGATATTAAATACCGCATCACTAGCTAAGTAACCGATTAAGAAAATTCCAAAACAACTACACTATTCTATTGTTGTTTGTATGTATGTTAAATGTATTTTTTGCCTGTGTGCTTATTCATTTGTGTGTTTTTATATCGAGTTGCGTTGCGTTTTATCTGGATGCCATCATTATTTGTATGATGCTCATTTCAAAAACTACTTTTGATAATATTTACTATGGCGCCATCGTATATTTAATGATACTCGCTGGATGTATGTATTTTTTAGGCCCATTTCAATACAATTGACATCTTTCGTTTCGCTCAGTTTTGCAAAATTTTCATTTTGAAAATTATATAATTTTCATATTACATATTTCATTCCTATGAAAAGAAAAGACAAAAAAACGGAAACTAATAAAAATGAATGCTTCTTATTGATGTTATTTTTTTCGATAATTGTTGTTTAATGTTTTTGTATGATTGGATAAAAAGAGAAATAAAAAAATCTAACGACTTTGCTCTCATGGTCTTGCATAATTTTCATCATTGATTTTTAGAAAACCTCAACTACAGGGAAAAATATAAAAAAAAAACTATTTAATTACAGTATTCAAATCCTGCGGGAACTGTTGTACGAATTGTAGAAAACGTACTTGTCCTATGCACTCTAAAATACTTTTGTTGAAAATTATGTCGATAATAGTCGGCAACACTTTACAGATTATTATCGACCTAATATTACACACGCATTATTTTTGAGCAAAATGTTTTTACTAAAAAAAGCGATTGTCTGCATGCAGGTTTGAACCGCGACCTCCTGACTGATAGTCTGACGTATCTACCATTCAGCCATTCTTCCACTTGGACTAAATATGTTTTATTTGAAAGGTTTTTTATTTAATAAAATAACTACAAAATCGATGTAATTTTAGACAAGGGGAATTTTCAACATAAATTTAGACAATATATGATCGCAAATTTGAAGTAATGTTTTAGAGTGTGACTGGTGAAAATGTGAATGGTACAAAATCTTCCTGAGTCGTGATCGGTATGCAGAGGAAATATCACAAACGTAGAATAAAAATTTTAGCAAAATGCCTTCAATGTACAAACAAATTTTTTTCCAAATCAGAAATATTTGTTTGAAGCCAGAGGAAGTGGGTCCAGAGGAAGTGGATTCGATTCCCGCCATAGACCCTGGGTACTTTTCCGCAGACAAGCTGATCGCTTCGCGGGTTGTGTTTGTTCTTTAAAAAAAAAATAAAAATAAAAAAAGCTTAATTGCTAATAAAAATACGTATGTATACTTAATGTGAGTTTTGAAAATATTAACTGGAATTAGCTTGAAATAAAGTTCTAAATTTTTTACCTTAAAGAAGGCATTACGAAATATGGACGTACTTGTCTTCAATAACGTAAAAATTTTGGTTTCTGATATATCAGTATGTTGCACCAAAGCAGCGATGCATATTTCAATGATATAAGCTTTTCGATACAAAAGTATTTTGTTTATCTTTGCATTTTTAAGCAGCTTTGTTTTTAAGCAGCTAAATAATGTTCAGTTAAGCATAAAATTTGATTTTGCTTTCTATTCCATAGAAAAAGCAAACATTGTACGAAATATAAACAGGTTTGCTTAAATATTGATGCTCTCAATACAGTGGAAAGCAAAATAGTTATTTATACATACAAAGCAAATAATAAGAAGAAAAAAATCTGTAAACTAGTGTAGATAAAATTAATTCACAGTCGAATATAATATAACATTCTGGCTTGACATTGTGTAAAACTACAAACCGGAAGGTCGCAGGTTCGATGCCTGCTACGGCTTAAAGAGTAAGTGTGTTTGTTAAAAAAAATTTAATTTTTTGGTCTTGAACTTAGGTTTTCACAAGTTTACTCATGTTTATAAATCGGACGCCTTTACCATATCAGCTAAGTCATCTTGTTAAACAACGATAGAACAAAATATACATATACATGTAGTGACTTGCTTGGCTTAAATACATTAATTTTTGTAAAATAACTATTTTCTTTATTATTATTATTTTAAATTTGTAATTTTAACTATAAAAATTGGTCATTTTAAACGAAGAAAATGTTTAAAAATTTTATAAAAAATAATTTTAACCACGCAGAAAAAAGTTTGAACATAAATAGTATGAAAAAAGTTCATAATCTATTGTTCATATATTTTAGAAATTTATAAATAAAATACAGAAGTTTTTCATTCCCAAAATGAATTTAGCTTTCAATAAATAAATTTCTGAAATCAAAGTTGCTTTGAAAAATATTTGAAACTTTTTTTGTAAACAAATTCTAAAATATTTTTTTATTTATATAAAGTACAAATACAATAAATTTACAATAGTCTGTTTGGCAGAAAGCAAAGAGTTGTGCCTAGTACAACAGGCTATACAAGTTCAATACTGGATTTTTTAAATATTTTTAAAATGAAATATGAAAAAATTTATGTAAAAGTTTCTAAATTGAAGGAAAAAAATTTGAGAAAATAATTTAATGTTCGATTCATACCATTTATGAAAAAAATTCCTTGGATATAAGTAATTTTTTTTTCTGTGCATCCAAAAAATTTTAATTTTCAAACGTCATTTTTCCCAAATTTATATTTTACAATTCAGTAAAATGTAATATTTCGGTCTCGAACTTAAGTTCTCATGTTTATGAACCGGACGCCTATACCATCTCAGCTAAGCCATCTTGTTAAATAACGGCAGCAAAAAATTACCGTAGACATGAAATTACTTACAACTTTAAAAAGTTTTTTTTAACCAATGAAAATTGTTAATTCATAAAAATTGCAAAAACAATTCGCATTAAATTGGTTAAATTTACCTACCATTTTGTTTTGAGTGTAGCCTTTAAATTTACTAAGGAATGCGCAAACTAAAGAAAAATAAAAAAAATATTTCATAAAGGACTTTAATGCTGGTGTTTTTAAATGCTGGTGTTTTCGACGCTTACACTCAATATATAATATTGGTAAATCTAACCAATTTCATTGGTTAGAATTGAGCCAACCCATCCAATACAGTAAAAATCAACCAATGGAATTGTACTTTAGTTGCTAGTGTGTAAAACTACTAACCGGAAGGTCGCAGGTTCGATGCCTGCCAAGGCTTCAGCAGTAAGTGTGTTTGTTTAAAATAAAAATTTTTTTGTTTGTTTGCAATTTTTTGGGCTTGAACTTAGGTTCTCATGTTTATAAGCCGGACACTTTACGTTCACACTTGGCAAATATTTGCCCAAAAAAATTTTGCTAAGGGCTACAACTTGGTTTTTATATTACAAAATAAAGTTAATTATGCTGCAAGAAGCTATTTTTAAATTATTTTTAATAAATGCGAACTCATATTTAGAAAAATATTGAAATTAAAGGATACACAATTTTAGCTTGTCTATTGGTCACGTTTTTTTCGGCAAATATTTGCCAAGTGTGAACGTACCTTTAGGATAGCACAAGATATATAGATACATCTGGTGACTTCTTTGACTTAAATACAGTAATTTTTGTGAAATAACTATTTTCGCTGTTATTATTTTAGATTGGTAATTTTAACCACAAAAATTGTTAAATTAAATCGAAAATAATTTTATTTGTAAAATGTCATTCTTCCCAAAATTTATATTTTACAATTCAATAAAATGTAATATTTCGGTCTTGAACTTAGGTTCTCATGCGTATGAACCGGACGCCTTTACCATCTCAGCTAAGTCGTCTTGTTGATTAATGATTGCACAAAGTAACCATAGACATGAAATGATTTACAACTTTAAAAAAATATTTTAACCAATGAAAATTGTTATTTCATAAAACTATCAACAACAATTTACATTAACAGTAGGTTAACTATTTATATTAGTTAGATTTACCTATCATTTTATTTTTAGTGTAATTTAGTAGTCTTTGAAACAAAATATCCCTTGCTTTTATCGAACCTCTGGATGGCGCTTGAAAGAAAAATATACATTGAAAAACACAAATGTACCGTGATCTAGTAAATGTGACGTGTGACGTGAATCATATCAATGTCGTCTCCCGGTACTTTTACGACAATAACAACAAATAATTACAGTTTGATAAAAAAAACTTACAAAAAATATTATTTCGCTGGCCTGTGTAAGTAATTTATTAATTTTAGTCGATCTGCATGGTTTTCAATCCAAGGTTATTTAATTATTCTTGCTCAAGATCGTTCCATTTAGTTTTTCAATTAAACTACTTTTATTAGAAAAAAATTATAAACCTCGTAACAATTGAAAAGACAAAGAAAATTTTGACTGTACGGAAGGTTAAACTGACATCATTATGTTTCGAGATTAACCACGATCTCATCATCAGAGTTCTTGTCGCGCTTATGCCACACTGCCAATGACTACAGCTAAAATCAAATTGTTGAGTATCCTTTAACTTTAATCAATTTGGCTGAGCCTACTTGTAAGTTTTTTATCTTGCATTGAGATGATTTGGAAATTCATTGTCTCTTGTCTTGTTTAATATAAAAATATATCAATATGCATTAAAAACATTTCAAAATAGCTTAAATTTAGGGACTTAATTTTTAGTAGAGGAACTCACATTATTTATTACCATAACGATGTTCCAGATGTCTCTTTGCATTTTAAGTATAATTAAATTTATGTTAGCCACTGTTTGCATAACAAGTTTGTCCAGTTCGTCTTTTACACAGTCAGTCTTATATCACACGTTTCATATCGATAGGTTTTTGTTGTTGTATCGTGTTCTATTGAGTACGAGGAGTATTCCCTAATGCACTAAAATGACTGCCTTGAGCTAAGAATTTATTTTCTAGTAAATTGTTGTTAAATCTCGTGTATGTACGTGTTGGAATGTTTTTAATACCATTAATAGGAATAAAAAGTGTGAGTACAAGTTATTTATGTCAGTTTGAAAAAATGCATTTTTCCCCCTTTTTTCAATATTGAAAAAGGGTTAATTTTTCTAACTGTTTAAAATTTGTCTAGTTTTCGTTTATTTTCTTTTTAGCGTCGAAGTTATTTGTGTGTGTAAATGGTTTTTTCTTTTGCTCTCCTTAAGGGATGATGGGTGTTTCCAGTCTAATGCATTAAATCATGTTAAGTTTGTTACAGAATTTTGTGCATAAGACTCTATGAGAATCGATAATAAAGCTGTTAAAGAGAAGTACGGCTAGTTTTCACTATATATTATCTATATTTATATAGATACTTATGAAAGAGTACACTCAAAATAATATATTGGTAAATGTAACCGATTTCATAGGTTAGAATAGGGCCAACCTACACTCTAAAACATTACTTCAAATTTAGAATCTTATATTATCTAAAATTGTGTTGAAAATATTTTCTTGTCTAAAATTACATCGATTTTGTAGTTATTTTATTAAAGAAAAAACCTTTCAAATTAACCAAACTTAACATAAAGTATAATATGGCTATAGCCGAATGGTAGATACGTCAGACTATCGGTTAGGAGGTCGCGGCTCAAACCTGCACACAGCCAATAGGTTTTTTTAGTAAAAATATTTTGTTCAAATAAAATGCGAGTGTAATTTTAGGTCGATAATAATCGGTAAAGTGTTGCCGACTATTATCGACCTAATTTTCAACAAAAGTTTTTTAGAGTGTAGTTATTTTATTAAAGAAAAAACCTTTCAAATTAAACATATTTAGTGCAAGTGCAAAAAGTTTAACATAAAGTATAATACGGCTATGGCTGAATGGTGGATACGTCAGACAATCAGACAGGAAGTCGCGGTTCAAACCTGCATGCAGCCAGTCGCTGTTTTTAGTAAAACATTTTTTTCAAAAATAAAGCGTGTGTAATTTTAGGTTGATAATAAACGGTAAAGTGCTGCCGACTATTATCGACCTAATTTTTAACAAAAGTGTTCTAGAGTGGATAAAATACAGTAAAAATTAACCAATGGAATTGTAGTTCAGTTGATAGTGTGTAAGACTACTAACCGGAAGGTCGCAGGTTCGATGCCTGCCAAGCCTTAAGCAGTAAGTGTGTTTGTTTAAAAAATAAAATGTTTATTTTTTGTTGTAATTTTTAGGATTGAATTTAGGCTCTCATGTTTATAAACCGTATGCCATTACCATATCACCTAAGTCACCTTGTTAAATAACGATAGCACAAAGTATACATAGACATGTGGTGACTTGCTTGACTCAAATACAGCAATTTTTGTAAGATAACTATTTTCGTTATTATTATTTTAAATTGGTCACTTTAACCATAAAAATTGGTAATTTTAACCATAAAAATTTTTAGAAATAAAATTTTTTTTTAACCATCAAAAATAATTTTAAGTTTCAAACGTGGTTTTTCCCAAAATTTATACTTTACAGTTCAGTAAAATGTAAATTTTGGTCTTGACTTTAGTTTCTCTCAATTCCTCGCATGTTTGTGAACCGGACGCCTTTATCATCGCAGCTAAGTTATCTTGTAAAATAACGATGGCATCAAGTAACCACAGACATGAAATGATTTACAACTTTAAAAAGTTATTTTAACCAATAAAAATTATTATTTCATAAAAGTTGCAACAACAATTTATATGAACAGTAAGTTAACTATTTAAATTGGTTAGATTTACCTACCATTTTATGTTTAGTGAAGCAACATTAGTTTTGAACAAAAACTTTGACGTTCTAATTACTGAAAGAAGCCAATGTGTGAACCACACTACATGACACTAAGATGCTGACCAGTAGTGCGATTCTCTATGCAATTTTAGCAACAGTTGTCATTGTTAAAATATTTAACAAGCAAATTAACAATTTTCCCATTCTGTAAAATTTTTAACAACATTTGCTGTCGGTTAACTAACGGCAATAGACAAGAGTCAGCTGTGCCGACGTAGCGCGTACTTTTTGACAACAATCAAAGTTATTGTTTTACAACAATATACAAACATGTAAAACTTTTACGTATAAATAACAATATTTCTATTATTTAAACATTTAATTTGACAATTATTTTGCAAAAACAAAAAAATTAATGAAAAAAAATGTCTGTACACTGTTTGGCAATCACAAATTCATTTGTTTTTGTTATATTCCTCTTTGTGCTTTTCGTTTATTTTAACAGAGATGCCAGCCACATGATGTTAGATTTAAACAATGTTGTTAACAAGAAGCCACAGAATCGTAGAATCGTTAGTGCACACAACTTAATAAGTTGACAATATAACAACTGTTGTTATTGTTAAAAGTTACAGAATCTCACTACAGGTCTGGTTCACTGACGGTTCCAAACAAGAAAATGGAGATTCGGCCCTAACTTTCAAAGGGCCATTCTGTTCTATTTAGTTAAATAAATTGGTTAGGTAGTTTATGATCCTACTCACTGGTCAGTATCCAAAGTGACAAGTGGTAAAAATCAACAATGAACGCTGATGAGATGGAGTAGCTAGCGGCCGTTGAAATCAATACTTCTGATATGTTCTCCTACTCTCATTAGATATTCTAAAAATTCCACTCTTAATAATATGTAATTTGAATTTATAATAATTCAAATAATGAACTTAAACCAAAATAATGACTTTCAACTTAAACCTATTCAGTTCAAAGAAAACTACGCTAAAATATTAATATGTACATCATAATTTAATGAAGAAATCAGGAAATAAGCAGACATGTGCCTAGTACTTTTTGGATGTCTCTTTGTAACTTCAATATTATTTTTTTCTGCTTAAAATTACAAGAAGAAAACTATTATCATAAGATAACTTAACGATTGCGGCAGTGTGTAGATCGATTTTACTATAATGCTTGATTTTTGTCCAGATCTTTTACTAAATGTGGCAATTTGTAGCAAACTTTCTTCATGGTTTGGAAATTGTTGTGCTTTCGGTTTTGTCTGTCCGCCGATTTTTCTTAAAATCGATTTTTTGTAATCCTTAAATTCTTGACTTGGTTCAATATATTTTGCCATCGCATCCGTAATATATGAAATACTTTCTTCAATATACGCCTTATTGCCCGATTTGATGCCATCTTGCAGATAACTAACCAAACTTTGTTGCAATCCCAATTGTTTTAATTCGTTCAGTTGATTCATTCCCAATGGCTCATCAGTAGTATTCTGTTGAAATTCGCTACACTTTTTATAAATATCGAAATATTTTTCGATAGTATATTTATCATCGTCGCTATAACGTAAAGCTTTCAGGAAACAAGTCAACATATCGTTGGTCACAGTTGCATTTGCCGTTTCTTTAAAGGACATTTCATAGAATTTACGTTGTTGTGTTGTTGGTATAGTGGACAAAATATCAAAACATTCCTGAGGATTTTTGGCTAAAATGAGATTGTAATATAAATACATAATTTAAATATTTTTCTATAATACTATTTTACCTGTTGCTATTTCAGTGAAAAGCGAAAGTGTTAAGTACAAAATAAACATTTGCATAATTATTTTATATATTTAGTTATTTTATAAATACTATTTTAGTTAAAACTTTTTTTTAGTTTTGCTTCAGAGGACGAACATTAATAAACTAAACGATTGTGAGAAGAAAAATAAAGATCTATATTCAATAATGAGAAAAAGTACTTATTTAAAATAACCACAACTGACTAATAGAATGTATAATCAATTGTATAATGTCCATTAAAATGAGGGTCATTTTGTGGTTTATTTAAATATGTTTTATTTCAATATGTAAATAACAATTCAGTAAAATGCGAGTTTGAGTCGCACAAGAAGGGCTCCGTACCAATACCATATACATATATATGGATGCATATCCTTTTTTCGATGATTTTTTTCCGGACTTCAATTTTAGCGTATTTTCGTTTTAGGGCTTTTTGGTTTTGAAAAAAAAATTTTTTTTTGTGTTTTTTTCCGTTTTCTCGTTTTTTTCCTTTTCTATGCGTTTTTTTTTTTCTTTGTCATGTTTTTTTATTTTGGGGTTAATTTTAGTTTTTAATTTTTTGCGAGTTTTTAGTCTTGGCGATTTCTTGTGTTTTTGACGATTTTTAATTTTGTTTAGATTTTTTGCATTATTGGTATTTTCGTTTCAGGGCTTTTTCAATTAAGTGATTCTTTTAGTTTTGGCTATTTTATAATTTTGTGTTTTTTTTTGTTTAAGGGCTTTTTTGTTTTGAAAATTAATTTTTTTTTCTTTCCGTTTTAGCGCTTTTTTCATTTTCTTAGGGAGCTTTTTTTCGTTCTGGTTTCCTCTTTCATTGTTGGGTTAGTTTTAGTTTTTACATTTTTTTTGCGACTTTTTCGTTTTAGCGATTTTTTTCGTTTTTGGCGATTTTTTAGTTTTTTTGCGATTTTTCGTTTAGGCAATTTTTCTCGTTATGGCTATTCTATAATTTTGAATTTTTTTTGTTTGAGGTCTTTTTTGTTTTGACAAATTGTTTCGCTTTTTAGTGTTCTTTCCGTTTTAGGCCTTTTTTCATTGTCTTAGCGATTATTTTCGTTGTGGTTTTTTCTTTTATTTTGTGGTTATTTTAAGTTTTTTCTTTTGCGACCTTTTTAGTGTTGGTGCTTTTTTCGTTTCAGCGCTTTTTTCATTTAAGCGACTCTTTTCGTTTTAAATAGTTTTTAATTTTTGTTTTTTAAGGCTTTTTGTTTTGACAAGTTTTTTTGTTTTTTGATGTTTTTTTCCTAATAGATTTTTATTCTTAATGGTTTTTTCTTTTATTTTGGGCTTTTTTCGTGTTGGCGCTCTTTTCATTTAAGCGATTCTTTTCGTTTTCGCTATTTATTAATTTTGGGTTTTTTGTTTAAGGGCTTTTTTTGACTATTTTTTCGTTTTTTTGTAGATTTTTTTCTTCTTAGCGCTGTTTCATTTTCTCAGTGATTTTTTTTGTCATTCTTTTAGTTTTGGCGTTATTTTTAGTTTTTACGTTTTTCTTGCGACTTTTTTCGTTTTGACGATTTTTTGTTTTTTGATGAGTTTTTTAGTTTTTGCGATTTTTTGTAGTATTGGTGCTTTTTTCGTTTCAGCCAGGATTCTTTATTCTGTTTGGAGATTTTTCCGTTTTGGCGATTTTTTTTAGTATTGGTGCTTATTTTGTTTCAGCGCTTTTTTTTAATTTAAAAATTTTTTTGTTTTGGAAATTTCTTAATTTTGTATTTTATTTTAGTTTTGGAATTTTTTTGCGATTTTTTTCGCTTTAGACCTTTTTTCCATTCTTTTAATTTAATTTTTTTTTTTTGTTTTGGCGATTTTATTCTCTTTTGTCGATTTTATTCTTTTCGGCGATTGTGTTATTTTTGTGACGATTATTTTGTTCGTTTTGGCGCTTTTTCGTTTCAGCGCAAAGTTTTTCGTTTTAACGATTTGCGCTATCGTTATTCAACAAGATGACATAGCTGAGATGGTGTTAAGGTGTCCGGTTCATAAACATGAGAACCTAAGTTCACGACCGAAATATTACATTTTGCTGAATTGTAAAATATAGATTTGGGAAAAACGACTTTGGAAAATTAAAATTATTTTTGATAGTTAAAATTGCTACTTAAATTTTTAACAATGTTTGTGGCTAAAACTACCGATTCTTATGATTAAAATTACCAATTTATATTAATAGCAATGAAAATAGTTATTTTACAAAAATTAATGTATTTAAGTAAAGCAAGTCAAGCATATTTCTATGTATACTTTGTGCCATCCTTATCTAACGAGATGACTTAGCTGAGATGGTAAGGGCGTCCAGTTTATAAAGATGATTAAACTTGTGAGAACAATACTAAAAATTGCAAATAAAAAAATGTCTTTTTAACAAACGCACTTACTGCTCAAGCCTTAGCGGGCATCGAACCTGCGTCCTTCCGCTTAGTAGTTTCACATACTATCAACTAAACTACAATTCCATTGGTTGATTTTTATTGTATTTGATGGGTTGGCGCAATTCTAACCTATGAAATTGGTTAGATTTACCAATATTTTATTTTGAGTGCACCAAAAATCTAAATTTCGTCAAAAAGTCTGTAAGCTCGATCAACAAAAATCGAAAGAAAAATTAAGTGCTTCCAAAAATTCGAAATTTCAGCCAAAAATCTAATATATTCATAATTTCGAAATTTCGAACAAATAAAAAATTATAAAAAATATTACACAAAACTGTTGAAGATTCCACTCAATGTCGATATATCATCAAAAACAAACTCATATATTGCCACAAAAAAAGATTGCTGGGGAAATTCAAAATTTCACAAAAACTCGATTATTCACAAAACGATTTTGTTAACAAAGAATTTAAATCTCAAATAAAATTCTAAAATTCACAAAAAGTTTTACCAAAATTTCCGAGTATGTATTCACAAAAAAAAGCGAAATTTCAGCAGAAGAGTCAAAATTTCACCTAGTCGAAAATTTAACAAAATCATATTGAACATATAAAAAAGTAACGATAAGTAGCTCTTGTCTCACTGTCAGCGCGTTATTTTTTTAACTCAACTGAATAACCAAATAGAAATATTCATAATCTAAATTATTAAACGTTTAAAACAAAAAGTGCGTTGAAGTATCAAACAAACAAATTAAAGAAAAGAGTTGCTTGTAAATGAATAAAATAAAACCACCCTTGAAAATTCGAAAATTTTAAAAAATATATATTTCCATTGTTTTACCTAAACGCATCAAACGCATATAAAATAATGGTACAAATCTTTTGGTATGTTTTTATGTTTGCATGCCGCTCAAAAGTACTTGAAATTTATATTTTACGACAACATCAATTAATTAAAAATCGTTTGATTCTTGTGTGGCTGATGAGTCAAAGATGATTAAGGAGCAAAATATTTAAGATAGTTTTAAATTTTGATAAAGACTGCATAGAGTTTCAAGATTGTCACACTTTGAAGAAGTAGACAATTGTGGTATTTTTTTATAATTTCATAATTTCGTAAAATCGTAAATTGTAAATAATTTATTTTCGTCAAAAAACGAAGTTCGAAAATTATGTCGACTAAGCTATTTTTGCGATTATGGCTCAATTTGTTTAAAAATTTAGTTTTGGCTGGACACTTGGAAAGACTCTTAAAGGCAAACACGTTGACGTCGATGAGAATGTGTAGTGACCATCGCCAGCATTAACTGTAACGTCTTCCTTTCTTCGAACCCATGCCGGATTTTGCAACTTTCAATTTATCTATTCGATATACATATTATCAAAAAAGAAAACTTCCAGCCTTGATCTCCATTTAGACATAACCTATTCATTTATGTATACCATTCCAATTAGGGATCTAGGCATCCTGCAAATTCCAGGTGATGCTGTAGCATTAAGCGACCTACTCACTTGCAATATAATATAAAGTGTTCAATTTTTCGTATTGTACAATAATATCGCCAATGTGTATGTCACATTCGAAGTAGGGATGGGCGAAAAATATCAATATATCGATATTTTTTTAAATATATCGATATATATCGTCGATATTTTTAATTTCGATATATCGATATTTTTTCCATATATATCGAAAGTATTAAATTCGATATGTTTTAGCTTTGGTTTTGTTGTTCGTGCAATTTTTGAAAACATTTCGGCACAAATAGAATATTACTAACAAAATCTTTTCGATATATCGATATTTTTATTCGATATATATCGATGCCGATCGCAATCGGGTGGCAAATGTTGTTTTCTACCATAAAAACAAAAAAAATCAATTTCGAAAAAATGGCGCTTACGTGGTTTAAGAAGAAATGCGACGATATGCAAAAATGCTGTTTTACTTTTAAACTTTTTTTGTTCCATTTACAAGTCGAAAAACGACCATATGGCAGCATAGTAACTATTTATACCAGCTTTAAAAGGGAAAATTGAGAAATAGATGGCGCCACAACAACACTAATGTATCTTCAAGTAAAACAACCATACCTGGTGTAAATACTTACTATGGTATTTACCATCTGTAAAATAGGAAATTGAGAAATAGATGACGCAACAACAAAGCTAATCTAGTCTGGCAGCACCGCTGCTAGTTAGCAAAGGCAGAGACAATGGTGGATTTAAACAAGCATTCCCATTTTATCTTGCAAAAACTTTATAGTGTTCCCAGTTCGGGGGATTTGTTACCCAAATTGGGGATTTTTTTGTGATTGAGGATGGCAATTTCTTGTTGGAGATCTGAGGATTTTCTTTTTGTTGAATATGACAACAGGGTTTTTCTTAACCGACAGTAACTTTGAAACAAACAAAACAAAAACTAAAATAATCAATAGAAAGAAATTATTCATGTAAAACACCTCTGGAATTTTCTATACAGCTTTCTTTTTTAAATATTCCAGTGATTTTCAATGCCACTATAGTTTTGAGCGACTAACGAGTTAAACTGCGTGAGTCAGTGACTTAAATTTTTCTTACAGTTGGCACTTAATAAGAGTATGTTTTTAAGAACGAGATTAGAGATTAAGTTAAATTTAGTATGTATCTGTATTTACTCTTTAACTTAACAAATTGTTTTAATTTTTTAATAGTAAACTAAGATTTAAAAAAAGTCAATGCAAAGAGTAAATACAGATATTAAATTTAACGTAATCTCTAATATCGATCTTAAAAACCCAGAAGTCGTGTAGCCTCTGGGTTAGGTTTTCATGAAAGAATGAATAAATGAAATGAGAATTACAATAAGTATTCGTTGTATACATTTTTATGGGTAGAGGTTTTTTTAATGAAAGTCATTCGTTATACATAATAACGACATTCTCCTGGTATTTGAAACCTAATTTAGAAAAAAGTTTCTGAGACACTAAATTTTTATCATTAATTAGTGTGCGGACATCTTCGCCACGATCAATAATTTTTTGTGAAAATTTTTCTATCAAAATCGTTGCTAAGCCTTGACCTCGATATTGCTCTTTAACATGAAGAGTGCCCAAGAATCCACATTGACATCTGCAAATTAAATAAAGTGAATCTTATTTATTGCACCAACATAAATTATTTGAATTTGAATTCAATTCAGATACATGTTTAAGGACATACATACCTTGTACACCAAGCTACTAAATCATTTGTTTCTTTGTCATACAGACCCAAACTAATATTGTATGTAATTAAAGACTGAATAAATTGTAAAGATCCATTTTGCTGCGAGTACCACGTGTCGTTGATAACATTTGCATCATCGAGAGCTAAAGGCCGTAGAACCAAAAACTCTGGGATTCTGGAAATGACGACAGTAATAATGTTATGATTTTACCTTCAAAAACTAAAAATTCAAAATGGAGCCGAAAAAGAGCAAAAATAGACGGTAAAAAATGTTTAAGCTCATTTTATATTTTTCGGTTTGTGTTTCAATCTGAGGCCATTTATACTTCTTTCAAAAATAGGATCGAATTAAAACAGATCTACAAATTACATAACTCAATAAAGATAAAGGAAGAAGAAAAAATCGTCAAAATCGTCATAAAAATTTCACTTTTTTAAACAATATGTATGTCGTTAACGAAAAGCAAAAAGCCTTAACAAACAAATAGTTTTAATCGGTTTTTTAATCAATCCCGATGTATTTCAGATACACCCAACTCTTTTTTACACGATGAAAACCGTGTGAAAAAAACATGCGACATATGGAAAATTTAGGAATAGGTTCCATATCTTTAAAATACCGTGTAAGTTGAAAAAACTAAAAAAAAAAACAAAAACAATTCATTTGTATAAGAAAAATAAAATAAACTTTGTTTCTAACCAGCTACAGAAGACTGAAAGCATAGACCGTATAGAAGCCAAACTGAAAATGCAAAAACCTAAGTCGGTTGTCAAAAACCTAAGTCTAAGAATGTATTAGTTGAACATTTTGTGTCAGTATTGGTTTAAAATAAAAAATTCCACACAGCACTAAAAACGGATTTTTTTGTAATGTAAAGTATTGTAGAGAATTTATATTTTCTTATATATGAATTTTGAGAAGCTTATACAATTATTGCTGTAATATAATTAATGAAATTATGATATAAGAATGCTTTTCAATACATTCGAGCTCATAAAATATTGATTTCCTAAACATTTTTTTGCAATGTTTGTATTTGATACTAAAAATGTTTATCCCAAATAGGAACGAAAATGCAATATTGTTCAATGAAAAAATAACTCAACTCATCAATACAATTCAACAAACAAATGCCAAAAATATTAAAAAAAATTTTTTAAATTACAATGAAAAGAAACACAAAATGTTTATAAAATAATGGAAAAAATTAATTAAAACTAAAAAGTGATTGTGGGTGTAAAATATGTAAATTAATGGATATTCAAGAGGAAAATTTATGCTCTCTCAAGTGTGTTGAAATAAATAAAACATTCTCGCTCATGTACAGTGTGGCCATATTAGATCTTTTGGAGCTAAATTTAACTTTATTTTTTAAAGTTTAGCTCGAAATATTTCATTTAGCTCTTAGCTTCAGCTTTTTTCAACAATGCCTTTAGCTTTTTCTATAATTTCAACTTGTGTAAGTAAATAATTTCTATTTCAAAATAAATAAAACAGTTTATCAGAATAAATGTATGTGCCGTAACCATATAAAGTAGTTAAAAAATAATAATAATAATCTGGCAGTGCAGAAACATTCACTAATAAGTATACAATGGTTGGAATTAAAAACTGACTTTCAACTTGCATCTATTTCGAAATCCTGCCATCAAGCTAAAGTCTTTAAAAATTTGTATAGTGAAAAATATTTTGATTTGAAAAATCTTTGTAATCAAATCGTTTTGAAGTCCGAAATTTTTGGCCGTTTAAAATCAAATTTAGACGGTTTTCTAATTCCAACTCCGTATTTTAACTATAAGTTTGAACAATATCTGATTTCAAAAAAGACATAATAGATTCTGAAACAGAAAAAGAAAATAGATACACTTGCCAAAATTTTGTTAAGCAATTAATATACCAACTACGACAACGTATGCCAAATAACAAATCACAAACATCTTTTCATTAGAAAACAGTCTAAGCAATACAAAAGTAGATTGTATGAAAATTTTAAAGAAGAAATGTCAAATTTTAGCGTAGGCGATATTACTCTTTTGGAATTACTATGGCAAAAATCACTTGTGATTTTAAAATCGCAAATCTCACTTTGCATGTGCTAAGGGTCGCGCGTTCTGTTGATTTTTCGAAATAATCTTCGAAAAAGATTCTTATCAATGATCTATGTTTTTTTGAAACCATAGTATCCAACACAGAATTTTTCAACTATTTTCAGATTTTTCCCTTACTTTTTTTGCTTCATATTATATGTTTTATGCATCTATTTTTAAAGTAAACAAAAGTAGACAATAGTTGAAATAAAGCAACATAATTTTTAATTTAGTATTTTGTATTAAAATGTATAATAATTTTATTTTTTTAAATGATATTGAATAGAACGAGTTTAAATTTTACTGGAATGCTTTTATTTTTGCAATTTGATACCAAATTTTTTTAAAGAGGAAAGTTCACTTAGATTTCACTTTCCTCTTTGCTTGCGAATTGAAATAGCTAAGTTTCTTGTGATTGCGATTTCCAACACACCAGTTTAGCGACTTCGAGTCGAAATCGTATTTATTTTGCGAAATGCTATTTTCACCACTCTGGTGGTTGTTATTGATTGAATGTTTTTCATTTAAATGAGCCAAAAATATATTTTCATATTATTTATAACTACATAAACACCATTTAAACTATAAAAAATTTTAAATTATGAAAAGTTACTATTGCAAAGCTGTAAAAAAGTTTTGGTTTATTTTTTGGCGTTAAAATTCCTTCTTTAGCTCTTTTTAGCTCTATTTAAAACCTGATCTAGCTTTATATTATTTTAAAATCTGGTCACACTGCTCATATAAGTTGAATTCACAGATTTAAGAGCGGTTTCTATCTATGTTATCAATGACTAAAGGTTTCTTTGAAATTTTAATGCACGCTCCAAGCCATGATCAATAATAAAAAATTTTTTTCCATACTTGTAGCAGCTTCTAAGATCTTAGGAATTAAACTAGGTGCTAAAAGCGGAACTATAAAACAAGTTGTATTTCATTAAAATATAACTGAGATATAGCTCAGCTGTAAAGAGCATGCGTTACGCCCGAGGAGCCCAAGTTCATATTCCAGCCGTGTTAAACTTTTTTGTAAATTTAATTTTTGCGCACTGTTGCGTCGTTAGTTCATTGCCCGCACATCTTTGCAAGCAAAATTGTGTAAGTACATCTATTTATCTATTGGTATGTCAAGTTTAAAATAAATCTGATTAGGAGTTTAAAAGTTATGTACTATTTAGCAATTATATTGTGAGCAGCTCCGCAATGCACTGGGAATGTTTCGCATGCTCTATTTTATATTGAAATTTCGTTTAAAAATTCCCAAACGATTTTTATAATTTTGATCTTATTTTAATCGGTATAAGATACGCTTCAAAAGAAAATAAGAAACTGAGTAGGGTTTTCAACAAAATGTTGCAAAAAAGACGCCAAACTTTAAAAATCGGAAAAACTATATTCTTTTGATATTTCCAAGAAATATTAGTCAAAATAAAATATTTCAAATACACACGGAAAGCATAAATCCTCCTCCATTGGACACCGTTTAAAAATTTAAAATCGGTACGGTAAGCGCAGAGAAAGTTTTTTTTGTCCATGAAAACACAAAAAATCGTATTTTATCGATAACTTTTGATTTTGGCGGTGTAGTCGAATTTCTAAAAATGACTCAAGTCGACCTCTATGTCATTTCAGAACTATATTTTCACAGTCCCATAGTGTTATCAACAAATAAATATTGTCAACTTTTAATTTTTAAAAATCGTCAAAATTAGGGTCAAAATCGTAAAATCGTCAAAGTGCTATTTTTAGGCTCAAAAATGTTCAAAATGACGATAAATCGTCAAATCTATTAGCTATGCTTAAAGTGGCTGCTAGACAGATCAATATTTAGCTTCAATATATGTGTTTGTGTGCGTTTGTTATGAAAATCAAAAGCATTTTGTTATTCTTCAATATTTCCCCTCCGTATATGTGTAACAATTTTTTGTAAACAAACGCATACAAACATATATGTATATTGAAGCTAAATATTGATCTGTCTAGCAGCCACTTAAGAAGCGAAATCAAATCGTTACGAATTTAAAAATATGAATTTGTTTATATTGGAAATAAAAAACTACATTTATACTATTTGTACTTTTCTTATTTTAGTACTTGTACTTAATACCTTTTTATACTACTCTGTTATTATCTCTTCTTGTACATACATGTATTCTTGTAACATAAAGATTACAGATAAAATTAGAAGCTTGTAGAACAAACAACGCGCGTCTTTTATTTCATCGTTTAAAAGGTTTGTTAATTTCTCGATACATTTCATCAGGTTATGGGCCCAGTCTCGCACAATGGAGAGGGTAATTGAAATTGAGAAATTGACGGGTAGAGACAACTACCATAGTTGGAAATTCGCAGCGGAGCATGCGTTAAAGCTTCAAGGGTTTTGGAAGTCCATACTTGGCACGGAAACAGATGAAAGCATAAAAGAAAGGGCAATGTCCAGGTTAGTTCTATGCATCTCATCGAGCTTATACATGCATATCCAGGGTATAACAACCGCAGAAGACATGTGGAAAAAGCTGAAGGCATTGTATGATGATTCCGGACTGACAAGACGATGTGGTCTACTGAGAAAGTTGACGACGACACATTTGATCAATTGCAGCGACATAAGTGAGTATATTGACACAATTATAGCAACGGCTCAGAAATTGAACGAAATTGGAATGAACGTAAATGATGAATGGGTTGGCAGCTTGTTACTGAGTGGTCTGCCTGAACATTTTGCTCCTATGATTATGGCTATAGAGAGCAGTGGCATTAAGATAACAGCTGATTCAATCAAAACCAAACTTCTTCAGGATTTCGATAGTTATAATAACGCTTCAATTCCAAGTACATCAGCAGATACTGCAATGTTTAGCAAACGAAAATTCAACAGGGCTAATAATTTTAACAGCAACAACAACAACATCACCAACAACAAGAAGAGTGTAATTTGCTATAAATGTAAGAAGGAAGGTCATATAGCAAAAAATTGTAGGAATAAAAAATACAGTAACCACGCAAACAATAGCGCAACAACTCTAACAGCAGCATTCAATTCCCAGCATAACTACAACAAGGATCATTGGTTGATCGATTCGGGAGCTACGACTCATATGGCTAATTGCAAACATCAATTTACAAATTTTAAATGTTTTTCATCAGGAGAAACTGTTATGGTGGCAAATAGGAATAGCTTAAAAGTTATGGGTAAAGGTGACATTTCTATAAATTTAGAAATAAACAATAAATTGCAAAAAGCAACCATTGAGAATGTTCTATACGTACCGGAGCTTTGTACAAATTTAATATCGGTGAGCCAATTGATAAAGAAAGGTTATGTGGTCAATTTTGCATATGAAAGGTGTACAATTAGAAGTGGTACAAAAATAATAGCTACTGCCAGTCTGTATGAAGATGTTTACAAGTTGAATTTACATTCGTCACAAGAAAATTTTGTTTGTATCACAAAGGAAATTCTACACAAACGTTTCGGCCATGCCATGAATATTGATAAACAATTGCTAGAGGAATGCATTGACCAAGATTTGAACGATGAAAAGTGTATTCCATGTTTACAAGGTAAGCAAACGAATTTGCGTTATAATAAATCTACAAGTAGATCAGATAGTATACTTGATCTGATACATGCGGACGTATGTGGTCCCATGGAGAGGCCGTCCATTGGTGGTGGATTATATTTTCTTTTGTTCTTGGATGATTATTCCAATAAGATCTTTATCTATATATTAAAAAATAAATCCGAAGTTCCAGACAAATTTAAGATTTTTAAAGAAATGGTAGAGAACCAGACTGATAGAAAAATAAAAATTTTGCGGTCTGACAATGGCCTTGAATTCTGCAATAGAAAAATGGATACAATCTGTCAACAAAGTGGTATAATACATCAGACGTCAGCCCCCTACACCCCACAACAGAACGGGAAAGCTGAACGCATGAATAGGACGATTGTTGAAAAAGCTCGTGCTATGATGTTTGATGCAGGTTTAGAGAAAACGTATTGGGCTGAAGCAATTAATACAGCAGCATATTTGTTGAACAGAATACCTCACGTAAAATTAAATGGTAAAACGCCAGAGGAGATCTGGAATGGTCGTGAGCAGAACCTATCATACCTAAGAGTTTTCGGTTGCATAGGTATGGTGATGATGCCAAAACAACATAGAAAGAAATGGGATTCAAGATCCAGAAAATGTATTATGCTTGGCTACTGTGAAAATTCCAAAGCATACCGATTGTATGACCCTGTTTTAAGTAAAATGCACGTGAGTAGAAACGTAGTATTTTTAGAAAATCAAATGTTTTTTTCAAAAAATGGTTCTGTTGAAAATAATCACACTACAAGAAGTGTTTGCAGAAGTGATGGCAATTTAGTGAGGATAACACTTGATGAAAATTCCAATCACTTACTAAATAGCCTAGAGAGGAATGAAGATAACCTTGAAAACAGTGAAATTCAACAAAATATATCAACTTATGAATCTGCTGATAGTGATGAAGATTTAGAAGGTTTCACGTCAAGGGAAGATACACCAGATAGTGAGGAATTACATGAAGGGCAAACTTTACGTCGTTCGACAAGAATACCTCGTCCAACTAATATGGATGATTACATTACATACGCAGTTGTTGGTAATAAAACAGAACCACAAAATTATTTGCAAGCCATTAACAGTAGTGATAAAGAACATTGGGTAAGGGCCATAGATGAAGAAATCAAATCGCTGATCGAAAATGATACATGGAATGCTGTTGATAGCTGTGGAAATGAAAAGAAACTAACTACAAAATGGGTTTTTAAGCTGAAACATGACGAAAACGGTAATGTTGTACGGTACAAGGCTAGGCTAGTAGCAAGAGGTTGTTCTCAACGCTCTAATATAGACTACAGTGAAACGTATTCGCCAGTTATGCGATATTCTTCTTTACGTTATTTATTATCATTGGCTGTTCAATTCAATTTGCAAATAAACCATTTGGATGTTTGCACGGCGTTTTTGCAAGGTGACCTGAACGAAACAATTTTTATAACAACACCTGAAGGCTTTGAAATTTCTAAAGGAAAAGTATTGAAACTGAATAGGCCC
Source organism: Panzeria rudis (assembly GCA_956483635.1). NCBI lineage: Eukaryota > Metazoa > Arthropoda > Insecta > Diptera > Tachinidae > Panzeria > Panzeria rudis. The sequence goes on along the minus strand of OY101449.1, from coordinate 116,652,298 downwards.
ATATATGGACTGAAGCAGTCGTCACGAATGTGGAACGTGAAGTTGAATGAAACTCTTAAAGGACTTGGTCTTGTGCAACTCAAAACTGATCAATGCGTTTACTCAAAGATTGGTGACAGAAATATTTTGATACTGGCCGTTTATGTTGACGACATTTTAATTTTTTGGAACAACGAGAATCAGAAGCAGTATTTGATTAAAAATTTGCAGAAGAAATTTAAACTTAAGGATTTGGGACAGGTAAAGTCATTTCTTGGGCTGAGAATAAATAGAACAAATGAGGGTTTAACAATAGACCAATCAGCATACATACAAAAAATTCTAGAACGTTTTGAAATGTCAGCCTGTAACCCAATATCAACTCCAATGGATCTTAACGTTAAACTGAGCAGCATGCAGAGTCCACAAAATGATGTTGAAAAATCAGAAATCTTGAATTATCCCTATCAAGAACTTATTGGCAGCTTGTTATTTGCAGCACAGCTAACAAGGCCTGATATATGCTACGCAGTCAATTTTTTAAGTCGCTTCAACAATAATTTTGGTACACAACACTGGCAAGCAGCAAAGCGGATCCTACGATATTTAAAGGGTACCATCAATTTTAAACTACATTTTAAAAAAGGAAATGATTCTGTGTTAAAGGGGTACTGCGATGCTGATTATGCTGCCGACTTGGATCAGAGAAAATCTGTTAGCGGTTTCATTTTTATAAAGCAAGGAGCGCCAATCAGTTGGGCATCAAAAAAGCAGTCTACTACAGCATTATCGACTTGCGAAGCGGAATATATGTCAATGGCAACAGCAGTACAAGAAGCCTTATGGCTAAAAAGCTTTGAAGAGGAACTATTTCGTAAACAATTTCAACCTATCAAAATATATTGTGATAATCATGCAGCGGTACAATTGGCAACGAATGGATCTTATCATCCGCGGACAAAGCATATAGATGTTCGTCATCACTTCTTGAGGGACTCATTGGCTGATGGAAAGGTCTTACTTGAGAGGATTCCTTCTAACGACATGCTTGCGGATATGCTTACAAAGCCGGAAACGAATCAGAAACTATCATGTTTTCTTAACAACCTAGGAATAGTTTAAATATGTTTTTTAGTGAGGATATTGGAAATAAAAAACTACATTTATACTATTTGTACTTTTCTTATTTTAGTACTTGTACTTAATACCTTTTTATACTACTCTGTTATTATCTCTTCTTGTACATACATGTATTCTTGTAACATAAAGATTACAGATAAAATTAGAAGCTTGTAGAACAAACAACGCGCGTCTTTTATTTCATCGTTTAAAAGGTTTGTTAATTTCTCGATACATTTCATCAGTTTACTTTAAAATCTTAAGTAAACTAATTCTTCAAAAAAAAAATAATACTTACTCCATATGTTTATCATTTATAAAATTAGGATCCATTTGGTAGATTTTAAGGGAAGTCATTCTACTGTTCACATTCAACTCTTAAAGTTTTTTCTACAACAGGATACAAAACAGCTGGTAAAGCAAAAATTTTATATTTTTTACTCCAATCCCACAATTTCAAAGCTTGTATCATTACGTCTTTGCTCGCATTGAAAGTATTAATGAACAAATGATAACGATCCTTTGATGAGAAAAACGGTTCAATTAAACATAAACAACAATGAAAGTGAACAATTGCTTACCAATATAATAAACAATCCATTTTCTTTCCAATTGTCAAGAACATAAACCTTGACGTGATCAATATTTGGATTCAATTCAAACCATTGAATGAAGTTTTTTAGCGTATAGTAGCCATGGGATGTATTTGGAGAATTTATGCGATATAAATGAAGCAAACACTTGAGATCATTCACATCAGTTAAAAGTTGTAATTTCGACATATGTTTTTATTTAAACTTAAGTAGTTGAGCAGCCACTGATGATGTTATTAGTTGAACACGCCAATTGTTACTAAAACTCGTTAAATTGGTTTTCGGTTTTTATCGCTAAATAAAATGTAATGATTCATATTTCAAACAGCGTATTAGTTTAATAATCATACTATTGTAAGAGAAAGTAAAGTATTCTTAACTTAAGGGTCAGGCCACACGAGCGTTTTTAAAACGCACGTTCTGCTTTTTTGAAGTAAATTTGCGATTTGAAAACCTTATAAGACAGTTCAGAGAACTATTTTCAACTGAAAATAGTTCTCTGCAATGGAACGTAATGCTCAAAAACCATTCATTTAGATATGTCGAAATGTGCGCTTTAAAAACGCTCTTGTGGCCTCAGCCGAACCTATTAAAAACGGTCGGGTCGATTCGTTATAAGGGCCGATAGGTTTTATTTTATATAATCTGTTAAAATATAAAGATCTTATTATGGCTGTTGATGTTGATTGAAGAAACGTTTTTTGTGTTTCATTAATCTATAATACATGTCGAATTCAATTGGATAACCGTAATAAGGGCCATTAATTTTTGCCATCGACGTTAAATTATTTTCATTTCCAGATATCATGTTTGATATTATCTTATTCGTTTTCAGGCCATTTATAAGATTCTAATGTCGGGTATGTTTTTAGCCAATAACAATTATCTTTGAATTTAAAATTCAACTTTTCTAAGATACGACGTGGTGGTAAATTATCTTTATTGACCAAAGCCATGACATCATCTCCTTCATTAGCTATGCAACGTGAGGTGGCCCGCACTACCGCATCTCCTAGGCCTAAGCGCTTGTACTCTTCCCTAACTTGTAATGCACCTAGGAAACCACCTTGTAATCTGAATTAAGATATATGTATAATATATTACACTATGAGTTAGCAATATCAAAGATCTTACCGTAAACACCAAGCCACCAGCTCGTTTGTAGCTTCTACATAAATTCCTATGTTTATGTTCCAATCAATTAAACATTTTATTAAGAACAAAGAACCATCATGTCGATTGGGCCATAGTGAATCAATTATCGCAGCATCAGTGGAGGAACAAAGTGGTTTGATGGTAAATCCTTTAGGGCAGCTTCAAATGAAAACATGCAGTTAATTAATTCATATGTATTTATAAATAAATAAAGATCGAGACAAGGACTTTATCTGTAAATAAAAGTACTCACCTTGTTTCCAACAATTTAGCCTCCGCATTTGGCAAATAATATCTTAAAGTCAGATTATCATATTCTAAAGTAAGTTTTTTATTTTCCACCGTATTCAACACAGCTGGTCTGTGGTATTCCAAAAAAGAACTCACTTTAAAGCTTTTCGTCCAATCAAGGCTCATTAAAGCTTTTGTCCAATTTTCACAGTTGGCTTTATTCATAGATCCCAAAAATAACTGATAACGATGAATGATCAAATAAAGTCCTTCTTCCTCCGTGCATGAATATATAGTTAGATTTTTAAGATTCGGATTTTTCTTTTTCCACTTTAAAAAGTTATCCAGACAATAAAAGCTTACGCTATATTCTGGCCAATCCCGACGGTATAAGTCCCGTAGTTTTTGTAAAGCGTTTATATCTTTGATTTCAAAAAGCTCGATCATCTTTTATTTGTAAAACTAAATTTCTTTAAATTTTTAAATAAAATACGTACTAGTAAAAATATATTTAACATGTAAAGTTCAAAGTCCGAAAACCAATTAAACTTAATAACAAAAGAGATCGCTATTAGGAGTACTGGTATTAGGAATTTGTTCCCAAATGAGGAGATTTACCAAGTGCTTCGGAGACAAAAAATATCGTTTGTGGAGAAGGTATTTTTCTTGTGATATTTTGCAGTGATTTCATACTTTATCTCTTGCTTTCCAGTTTTCATATCAAAAACCTCCTTTGTTAATACATATCGTTCCTTTATTACAACGGTTTCACATCTCAAAAAACCAAAATGTTTAAAGAAGAATTATTGTTCCTTGGTACCTTCTTTATATGTAAAACAACTTTCAGAAAAATATCTGAATATAAACCGAAGCTATAAAGAGTAAAAAGCTAATGCCGGTCATATGCTTGCTTCCATTTTTAAAACTAAATGCGTTTTATTAATTTTCATTTTTTTTTTTTTTTTGGAATATGACTACTTTGCAATAAAGGAGCGAAATGTATTCGTATACATTAGCTTCCAAATATTTTAAAGTTTTGTGAACTTTTTTAAATAGTATTATATTGTAAAACGTTTCATCAATCAATCATTGTTTGTATCAAAAAACATGTATTGAGTGATATCCATTTTTTAAATTTAATTGACGAAATGGTTTTCAGAACATGGCCGATAGTGTGTGTTGTAAAAAAAATATTGAATTCGTGTAAAAATGTATTGAGCGTTACGTAAAAAAAGTTTAATACATAATGGATCTATAAATTTTCGGACGTTAAAAAAAGTTAATAGCAGCTGAAAGGTAGAAACGATATAAATAATATTATCTGTTTACAAATTTCAGATTTCCTTGAAAAAATGTTGCCTCTACCGAACTGTGGGTTGTTATATTTTCGAAGAATGTATTATGTAGGTCATATTTTGCTACGAATAATTACTTGAAATTGACATATGAGTGATTCCACGTAAAACGGCCCTATGCAAGGAAAAAATAATTTTTTTATTTTTAATAAAAATGTCTCAATTGATGTTTTTACAGCATGATAATTATAGAAAAAATAAAAAAATACATTATTTAATATTTTTTAAGTAATTTCATATTTTCTTTTCTTCCCTTTCTCATTATTAATAAAACCCTTATCTCTGAAAAGAATATACTTTTTTCGATTTTTATTGAGTTTAAAAATACACTCAGCTAGAGCATTCTGCTGTATATAATAGAACGGATAGCAAATAATTTAATATGTTATGATTTTCTTATTATTTATTTTTATATTATATATATTACTGAAATCAATAAAAAATTTATTTCTTCGATTTTTTTTAATTTTCGTATTAGGTCACACCCGTCGGTCACACCCGTCACATTTTAAAAAAGTTTTTTGTTGAGAAAACTGATTTTTTTGTCAAACAGTAAATACGTTATACAGCTAAAAACACTTTGAACAGGCAGCTATACCAAAATTATTGTGTACGTTATAGTAAAAATGTTACAGAATTTATGCTGAAAGTCATAATTCTTGAAAACTAAGATTTGTAAGGTCACAACCGTCGCAGCTTTCTGACGACCATTCTGAGCACGAATCATGTTCTTTCAGTGTCTACCCATTACTCAACGACTTTAAGCTTAATGGCCTTGCGAGTCGCAACCTTTTTTTAAGTAAAAAATTTTATATTCCTTATTTATAACAAAAAATTTGTGTAAAGTGGTCACACCCGGCTAAATGGAATTACTCATATGTAACTTTGAACATTGTTAGTCTATTTTTATCACAATTAGTCTTATTTGAAAGAAGAGTTAGCCTACTTTTCGGTCATGCATAAATGTTTGTAAAGAATTATTTTAAAAGATAATTTGTTTTATTTTTCCATGTGATCCCAAGTCAAGATTGAAAAAGTAGCCATAACTTTTAATTTTGTCCAGCGAATATTACAATTTTTTTTTTTTGTTTTTAGAGGGTAAATGTATTCTGCTTTCAAACCCTATACTCATTTTTGTGATGTATTATTTCGCAAAAATAATTCATAATACAATCTCGAAAGCAAAAAATTTTAATACACAAAAATGTTTAAAAAAATCGAAAAATATAATTTTATTTCAGGATCCATTGAATGAGGCGAAAACTATAATATGAATCTCAATTTCTCATATTTCATTTAGTTACATTGGTAAACAAAAAAAAAAAAACACAAAGTGTACGTTCAGAATGAGAATCACTCATGTACATATTTATTTCCTTTGTTGTTTTTGTTGTTGTTGTTGTTGCAAAACTGCATTTTTATCATTATGCACATATTTGCAATCATTTTGCATTGCATATGCTATCATCTCCACAATAATAGTATTATTCATTGGATTACAGCTTTTGTTCGTTGCAGTTGGTTAGAGTTGCGTATTTTGTGCAGTAAATATGGTTAATAAATTAGTCGAAATCCCCATTGACGAATGGTCAGCATTACGCGATTTGTATATAAATCGTAATGATCGTTCCTCATGTTATAATCTATTACAAACTTTGATCAATTGGAAAAACAAAGAACCTGATTTTAATCTTAAAATTTATTCTCTCAACGGCGAATGGAAATCAAATGGCACCTTTTTAGCCCAGGTAAAGATAGATTTCTACAGATGTCATATTGTGTTATCATTTCTACAAGTATAATGTTTATAAATTTATTTAGTTTTATAACCAAGTATTTTTTAATACATGCGATGACAGTCTACAAAGTTTGTTGAAAGCTTTAAACTGTTTGGATTCATCAGAACCTTATTTATTAGCTGGATATCAAGAATTTGTTACGCCAGCAGTAAAACAATATTTTATTGATTCTGGTTTAGGAAAGGAGGTCTATCAACCTACTCTGTGCATTTGGTACCATATACCTAAAGATAAGGCTAAGCTATTTGATACTGAGTAAGCTGTTAATATAATTTCTTATTTTAATTAATGTGGAAATATTTTTCTTTATTAAAAATATTTATTAACTCCAATATTTCCTCGCTCCTTTCATCAGGGAAATATGAATTTAAAAAGTATAACTTCTTATGTTTTTTATAAAGGACTTTTTATATTCAAATTTTGGTAGTGTTCGTGCCTCTAAAAAGTACTGCCACATTTTTTTCATTATAAAACTAATAATACGGGATGCCACCTAAGAAAAGATGCGTCCAACTTGATAAAAATACGATATATGGATATATGTACATATATCTAAGATAATAAATAAATTCATATATATATAGTACAATCTAGTTAACTACTTAAAACGTGACAGCCATTTTTAACTGACCGGAAAAAGATAGGCGGCCCTACGTTTTCTTTTGCTTCCTGCTTTCAGCCAGGGTTGTCGAAATGGCGATTTCTTGCCACACATGGCAAATGTTTGACATGACGATTTTTCTGACGATAAATAAATTTAGGTGCGATCAGGTACTCAACATTGGGATCCTGCGAGATCCAAATTTGCACGAAAACTGTTCCTGTACTTCAAGATTGGGTGAATGAGAGTGAATTTGAGAGAAAAACATTATTCTTTTTCTTAAACGACAAAACAAACAGCTGGACTAAAATAGACAAAAACAAATGAAAGATATGATGTCAACAAAAATAGTGATGAAATAATTGCCAGTTTTGCAAAAATCATTATATACGTAAACGACAACTATATATAATAAAATACGTAATCAAAAAATATTTGACAGATCGCGCTAACATAGCAAAATAAGCAGATGTGCTTTCAACACGACCTCATAGCCACTACATACTTAAATTTAATTTTTATTACAGCCCTCCTAAAAATATGCAATTGAAGCCTCTAGAAGTATGCCATGCGGAACACATAAACAGTGTTTGGCCCCACAGATCTCCACGTTCAATTGAATTTGTGAAGTTACTAATACGCCAAAACGATTCTGTTGGTTTATTTGAAAATAATCAATTGGTGGCATGGTGCTTAGTGTAAATAAATAGATATTATTTAAGCTAGTTTTAAACTAATCCACAAGCGGTTTGACTTCTGTAGAAAATGCAATCCTGATATAATGTGTTGTTATTGTTTCTTTAAAACTTTCCATAAACTCATTACAACAGGGTTGCATTTTCTACAGAAGTCGAACGGCTTGTGAGATAGTGTAAAAAAACTATTAAGGACATACATAAATTTAATTTTGCAGACTTCCATTGGGAGCACTTGGACTTCTTCAGGTTGAGGACACGCGCAAACGTAAAGGCTTTGGGAGTTTGATGGTGCGTTACATATCTAAATTGTTGGCCGATAAAGATATTGAAGTGACAGCTCCTGTAGTATTTGAAAATGTAGCCTCTCGCTCTATGTTTGAAAGACTGGGTTTCGAAGCTATCGATAAAGTATTCTGGGTCGATAAACCAGCAAATAAATGAACATCGATCATAAGCAAATTAACGAAAATTCATAAAATTATTGAAAAAATTATCTTAAGAATCGAGAGAAAAAAATTACATGAATTACAAATTAAAAATCGGAAAAGTGCTCCACAATTTACAGAAAACTAGAAGCCGTCAAGCATTGTCCTGCCACAGATCGCCTTTATTATTGAAAAATTGGAATATCTCTTTACAACTGTGACACCTATCGGATTCAGAAATAATCTATCTTTCAAGCTGCAGCCAAACATATACATATTTATATACATGAAAAAAACTTAAAAGACCTACAGGAAGATCTATAAAACTATAATAAATATATGTATTAAAAGATAGAAAATTTTGTGAAAATAGTTGTAATCGGGGGGAAATATATTCTGATTGTAATAAAAAGTCTGAATTCGGCTAAAAATTCAAAAATAAAAAAAGAAGAAAGAACAATGGCTGTCCGGAAAATTGGGCGATATTTTCTTTGAAAATCTGTGGTATTTATTGCATAGGATAGATAACAATAACAATAATATGTACAATAACATATGCAATAATAGTATATAATGAATGGGCCGCTTAATAAGAAAAATCACATGGGCTACAGCAAATAAAAATGTTCCTATCAGAAGTAAAGAAGAGGAGTTTTTTACTCAAGTTGAAACGCAATTGAATAGATGGAGAAGCCGCTTTATGGAAGTGTAAGATGTTAAGGGAAAATCGTACGAAGAGTTGTTAAATGTATAATAAAAAAAATTTTAAAAAAATACATGACACAAAATATTAGTTATCAATAAACAGCATACATTTTTGCTATTTTAAATTTTTGTGTATCAATTTTTTCTTGAATAATGGTTTGTCAAACATTATTGATAGTCAGGTCAGTCAAAAATTTCCTGCTTAATGGTAATTAGTTTTTTTTTTTCAATTATTAAATATTAAGTGGCGCGGCTACAGATCAAATTTGCATCAAATGGTGCTTCAAGCTCACCTTTTTTCATTGTGTTATTAAAAAAATCTCTCGTATTGTTTGACGAAAATATCTAAATGGGTTTGATTTTTTGACAAACTCACCTCAACCAATACACACATGAATTTTATCAAATAGTTTGATGTGTTGCCGAAGCCAATTAAAGCTGTTTTACACTATCTCGACTTCTGTAGAAAATACAGCCCTGATCTAATGACTTTATGAAAAGTTTTAAAAAAGCAATAGCAACACATTATATCCGGGTAGCATTTATATGCAGACGTCGAACAGCTTGTATAAAAGTCTACAAACAACTTTATTAAAGATTGTTAGTGCAAGAATCCACTTCACCCTAATATTTTACCGTATCAAATAATCTGTCGGTCTGGTATCCCTTTCTCCCAAACGAAAAAAAAGCAAATGTCAAATAACAATGAAATAAGTTCAGCTGTCAGCTAATATATATTCCTTGAGAACAGATTCTCTTTAATCAGTCGCCAGTCAGAATTGATATCTTCCAGCTGAGAAGGCTGAAGATTCGTTGTGCACCCAGTTTGTTTATATCGAAAAAAATTTAAATCATTTTTTAAAAGTTTGTGTTTATCAACCATAATGGCCACAGTCAGATTACTACAATCACAGGTAAGTTGGTCTTACCAGTTTGATAGAATATGCAACGCAAATGTCCAGTGTGCGATTTTTTTCCAAACAAATACGTCAGTGCATAATTTTATTGGAAGAATGTTTTGACGAAAACTCGAATTAATACATTTTGTCAATACATCTGAAAATTTTTAATAATTTTGGATGATTTAGTTCGGTTGTGCAATGGGCAAAAGAAAAATTTTACCTTTGCGTAAAAACGGTTCTAACCTCAAATGACTGTTACCTAACTAAGTATTCGCCCGTCCATTTGTTCAAAGTCAATAAACTTATCACTAATTGCCCATCATTTGAATACTGTTATGAATCGAGTTTGAAGAGGCATTAATTTATTTCAATGCCTCAACCTTAGCTAAAACGCAAATTAAATTGTTATAAAACACCTTGCAAACTATATGAGCAACAAAGTGGTAAAACTAGGAGGATTTACACTAAATGGGTCTTTATCAATCTACATACTATGTACATACATACATATATGTTTGCTTGTATGTATGTATGTTTGCTGTTTTTAAATGCAATCATTTTTGTTTGGATCAGTTTTGTTGCCAAAATTTATTTTTAAGTGTGAAAACAGACGAAAGTGATTGTTGTCTTATTGATTGATCTTAGAAACATATATGTTATTAGTGATAAAATCGAATTTCTAAAACGTAAACAATATTTTAACCGGCAATGTAACGTACATACATACATAAGTATGTAGCGATGTTTGTGCAGTCATAGAGGCTGCCAAACGGCTGAATGGAACTTTATTGATTTGTTTGGTTTGAGAAAAGCTAATTCGATCTAGAGTTTTCTTAGTAGATGATTCTGAAAAAGGTTTGCATCAGTTTGAAGACTATCAGCACTTTTTCGAGATGATGAATGGATGTGACCATCTTCCACTGGTGTGGGGTTGCTGCTGTTCAAATTGTATGTTTCTTCCATTCCTTAAATCAATCGAAATTCTTTTTCAAGCTAATTTTTTGCTATTACAGATATTCACACGGATTATGTATATATGTCGAAGTCGAATTTGTGACTACGACAAATTGTCATAGAATATAGAAGACTTGTAAAACCATGATACAATAAATATTGTATCATGTGTAAAACTTTTCTTTATTTCATGCTAGACAAATGTAAATCAATCAGTAATTGTTGAAACAACTAAAAGCTACACATACAAATAAAAAAAATCGTACATTAGCAGAATTCGAATACTACGTAAAAATGTAGGCATATGTGATAAGTTAACATTAGATAGAAAAGCTCATTCAACTTTTCTTAATTTTAAATTGGATAAAAACTAATTATAGCGAGAAATTATACACTCATGGAAATAGGTACAACGTGTAAATCTCAATTAGTTTTAATTGAAATAATCCTTATGACAATTACTTTTAGTTGTTACAATAACAACTAAAGTTACTTTTAGTTACACTAGTATTATTTACATTATGTATAAGGGAAATTGTAATTTAATTACATATAATAATAATTTCAATTACATTTTTCAAAAAGTGCATAATACTTAACAACTTTTTTATAAACAGTATGCAAACAATTCAATCAATCAATAAACATTTTCCTAATCGATATGATATAGCTAAAAATATAAAGCAAATTATTAAACAAATCTCTAGAAACAGCAATTGTCCAGGACCCTAGAAAGAATCAGTGGTTACTCCAATTGAAAAAGCCTAAGAGTTTCATAAATATTTATACTTATTTATTTATTTATTTATTTATTATTATTTTCATCAGTAATACATGTAACCTATTTGCCAATAAAAAATATTGCAAGTATCTGTATATTTACTATGAGGCAAACATGGTAGATTAAAACTAATATGTAGATTATAGTCCAATAAATTCTTTAAAAATATATGAACAATTAATAGAAAATGCAAAAAATTACAATGGAACATTGAAACAGGATTTCGGAAAAAAGTGCTTGTATGTATAAACTTACAAAAATCTTGACACACGATTCCACAGTAGCTCTAAAACGGTTTAAGCCATTTACCGATTTACATTCTCGATCAAGTCACCTTAAGAAAAGCAATGAAATAAATAGATGGAAAAGCATTGAGAAAATAGTTTAAATAGATATGTATGCATATTGCCATACATTTTTTTTTTTATTTTGTTTTATGAATTTCTTACCATACACGATTTCTATAAAAAAAATACGTAAAACTATTACATACGGTTATGTTCTGTATTTCATATGGAATAAAAATGTTGGAAAATGTGGAATTAATTTGCAACAACAATGCTTTGATAATTCCGCACATTTTGATTTCACATGAAATACAGAACATACCTGATAACCATGTTATAATAATAGTCTTTATTATAATTCATGCTGTTGATAAACGATAAAAGAAGTTAAACGATTATAAAGACCCCTTCTTATTTTCCATATAATTTTAATTTCATCAGTGATTCTTTATTACGCGAAAAATCTCTAGATAAGCAATAATATAAAATATGTTCGCACATAAGAAAGTATCATTAAGCCGTAAGACAAACAATATAACAATATAAAAATAAAAATAAATTAAATATAAAAATACAATGTCATTGTACTTTCATCTAAATAAATGACAACCATCATTTAAAAAGATTACGTAGAACTTTTCTGGAAGTTTTAAATTTTATCAAGAAATAAATTTATATTTGAGAAAGATCAAATATTTCGTCGTTTACATGATCAGAGTATACATATCAATGAATCATATATATATGTAAGTTCCCTTTAAAAAGTTATATAAGCACTAGCTGAGCTCGGAAAACGCTGTCTTACATCCAAATGTATCGTTTTATAACTTTAAAGAAAACGGCAACCTAACGATGATTAACCCGAATCTGTGTTAAAAATTTTTTCTCGAAAACTCTTATACATACTTTCGAAAATCATGCGTTACTAACAAACACACAAACGATTTTATATATATAGATCATGGCGAAAATGTAATTATAACCAGACATTTTGAGATGTTACGATGATAGCTGTATGTATGCATGTGTATGCGTGCGTCTATAAGTCTATAAACCACTCAGAACTTTCGAATATCCATTGATTCGTTGTCGAAAACTTTCGAAAAAACTTATTTTATGCAGGCATGTTCTGAAAATCACATGGCTTTAAATCACATGTGATTTTAAAATCAATAATGGTCATGCAGATATTTTTTAATTTTTTTTTAATTTTCTATGGTATAGAGAGAGCATTAAATGTCATTTCTTAAAAAAAGATATCGCATATGATTTTAAAAACGTCTGCAGAGCATTATTGATTTTAAAATCACATGTAATTTAAAGCCATGTGATTTTCAGAACATGCCTAATAATTAGTCTAATATTGTTGTCAAACCAACAGTAGTTGAGAACCTGCGTCGAATAAACTGGCTATAATCTACATATTAGTTTATTTTCATTGACCCTGGACCCTTGGGAATTTGACATATTTTGCTCCTAAATGTATAACTTTTCATTGATTGTTATACCATTTAAAGTTTTATAAAGCAAGCCAAAAATACTGAAATAAAAAGAGAAATACTGACTTTATAAATATAAATGCAAAGCAACGCTGCAATGCATAGAGTTAATAAAAGCTAAAGCCTTATTTTCTACAATGCCATTTGTTCGTAAACGCATGACAAGACTTTTCAATGCGAAAAGTTGTCAAATTTGCGCATTGCTTTTGTTTGTGATGCTTTGACTTTTTTTTAGAATAGAATAGAGTAAAAGTACATTTGCAACATGAACCAGAATTCAGAATTTTTAATTAACGTGGCATTGCTTTTATATTTTGTATCAGCGCAGTATTGCTGAAGCTTTAAAGAAACACATAGCAAAGCAGTTAAGCGTTCATAAACGTTTGAAAATGTTATTAGAGGCTATTCATATATTACGTAACGCTATTTTCGGAGCTTTTATAACCACCCTCTTTAACACTTTTTAGAAAATGTTCAGTATAAATAATCTTATCCGTAACAAATTCTTAACACACCCGGAGCGTCACGTAATATGAAAATATCCCCTTACGTTGTTTGAAAAAGCAGTGTTGCCATGAAGTCTTGATTTGTCTTGAAAACGCATCTGTTTGCAGTATTGTTTTGCAAACTGCATTTATGAAGTCAGCCAAATAGTTCATTATTGGCTCTTAACAAACAATATTGATAAGCTTTGGTAGTGATAATGTAGAAATAATTTATTATGAACTTATTTATACGTGAGTATTTCGTAAGCATGAGATTCGAGCGTAAGCCAAAATAACAGGGTCACGCGCCAGCTTGTATGAGTAATACATGTCGTAAGCATGCATGATCATGAGCGAAAAGGTACTCACGATTCCATCTCTACTTAAAAGCAGGTATAGATGCAATTTTTTCTTCTTAACTGATAAGAGATAAATTAACCAAATACATAACTAAATAATAAAAAAATGTCACAGACTTACTTACATATTTTGAAGATAATTAACTTTAAAAACAAGTTGATGGGCGGTTAAATGAATGAAACAAAAAAAGAATAGTGAAACGAATAAATGAAATATCGTTAATTTCTTAGCGTACGTTATTAACAAGATTGTTAATAACTACTTGCTTATTTACTCAATATAAATTATTTTCGAATTTTTACCGTCTTTTCAGGTCCGTAAAGCCGGTCAATACGGTTTTGACGTACAAGCCCGCCAATTCCACGCTTCGTGTTATACCGCTTCCAAGGTCGCTTTGTCGAAATTCGATACCGATGTATATTTGCCCTATGAAAAATTGGCAAAAAATTTGGATATTGTTAAGGGTCGTTTAAATCGCCCTTTGACATTGTCCGAAAAAGTTTTGTACTCTCACTTGGATGATCCCAAAAATCAAGACATCGTTCGTGGCACCTCATACTTGCGTTTGCGTCCCGACCGTGTTGCTATGCAGGATGCTACCGCTCAAATGGCTTTATTGCAATTTATTTCTTCCGGTTTAAAGAAAGTTGCCGTACCATCCACCGTTCACTGTGATCACTTGATCGAAGCTCAAATTGGTGGCGTAAAGGATTTGGCTCGTGCCAAGGACTTGAACAAGGAGGTATACAAATTCTTGGCTACTGCTTGTGCTAAATACGGTTTGGGTTTCTGGAAACCCGGTAGTGGCATTATCCATCAAATTATTTTAGAAAATTACGCCTTTCCCGGTTTATTGATGATCGGTACTGATTCTCACACTCCCAACGGTGGTGGTCTGGGTGGCTTGTGCATTGGTGTTGGTGGTGCCGATGCCGTCGATGTAATGGCCAATATCCCATGGGAATTGAAGTGTCCCAAGGTTACTGGTGTACATTTGACTGGCAAGATTAGTGGTTGGACTTCACCTAAGGATGTCATCTTGAAGGTGGCCGATATTTTAACAGTAAAGGGTGGTACTGGTGCTATTGTTGAATATCACGGCAAGGGTGTCGATTCGATTTCTTGCACTGGTATGGCCACTATTTGCAACATGGGTGCCGAAATTGGTGCCACTACTTCGGTGTTCCCCTTCAATGAACGAATGGCAGCTTACTTGAAATCAACTGGTCGCTCTGCCATTGCCGACGAAGCCAGGAAATACCAGTCAAAGATCTTGTCTGCCGATAGCAACTGCCAATATGACGAATTAATTGAAATTGACTTGAATACTTTGGAGCCCCATGTCAACGGTCCCTTCACTCCCGATTTGGCCCATCCCATTAGTAAGTTGGGTGCAAACTCCAAGAAGAACGGCTATCCATTGGACATTAAGGTTGGTTTAATCGGTTCATGCACTAACTCCTCATACGAAGACATGGGCCGTTGCGCCAGCATTGCTAAGAACGCAATGAAACATGGTCTCAAATCGAAGATTCCTTTCAATGTAACTCCCGGCTCTGAACAGATTCGTGCCACCATTGAACGTGACGGCATCTCCGAAGTTTTCAGCAAATTCGGTGGTACCGTCTTGGCAAATGCCTGCGGTCCCTGCATTGGTCAATGGGATCGTCAGGATATAAAGAAGGGCGATAAGAATACCATTGTCACCTCATACAACCGTAACTTCACTGGTCGTAATGATGCCAACCCAGCCACTCATGCCTTTGTTACCAGGTAATAAAAAATCTTTGATGAAAACGAAATGTTTCTTTAAAAACTACATTTTTATAGCCCTGAATTGGTAACTGCCCTTTCAATTGCTGGTCGCTTGGATTTCAACCCTCTTACCGATGAGTTGACCGGTGCTGATGGCAAGAAATTCAAATTAGATGCTCCCTTTGGCGATGAATTGCCTTCAAAAGGATTCGATCCCGGCATGGATACCTATGATGCTCCACCAGCTGTAAGTTGTGAATAAATTCACAGATTTGTGTCTTAAAAAATTCTTTAATTTAATATCGATTTGTATTCAGAATGGCGAGAATGTTCAGGTTGATGTTAGTCCTACAAGTCAACGTCTACAATTGTTGGCTCCCTTTGACAAGTGGGATGGCAAAGATTACGTCGATTTGACAGTTCTCATCAAAGTTAAGGGCAAGTGCACCACTGATCACATTTCCGCTGCTGGTCCCTGGCTAAAATATCGCGGTCATTTAGACAACATTTCCAACAACATGTTTATTGGAGCCACCAACTATGAAAATAATGAAATGAACAATATTAAGAACCAACGTACTGGTAAATGGGGTGCTGTACCCGATGTTGCCCGTGATTACAAGGCCAACAGTATTAGATGGGTAGCCGTTGGTGATGACAACTACGGTGAAGGTTCATCTCGCGAACATGCCGCATTGGAACCCCGTCATTTGGGTGGTCGTGCTATTATTGTCAAGTCCTTTGCCCGTATCCATGAAACCAATTTGAAGAAACAAGGTCTTTTGCCTTTGACTTTCGCCAACCCTGCTGACTACGATAAGGTAAATTTTTCAATAGAAATCATACACACATACATACATAACATTAATGAAAACTGGCAATTTATAACACTTGCA
Organism: Panzeria rudis; assembly: GCA_956483635.1. Lineage (NCBI taxonomy): Eukaryota > Metazoa > Arthropoda > Insecta > Diptera > Tachinidae > Panzeria > Panzeria rudis. Next base: position 116,635,719 of record OY101449.1, on the reverse strand, counting down.
TTTTGAATTTTTCAGGTTCAACCCACTAGCAAAATTTCTTTGCTGGGTCTTACCAATTTGGCACCTGGCAAACCAGTCGATTGTGAAATCAAGAATGGCGACAAAGTCGACAAAGTCAAATTGAATCACACCTTGAACGAACAACAAATTGAATGGTTCAGAGCTGGTAGTGCTCTTAATCGCATGAAGGAAATTTCTGGCAACTAATGAAACTAATGCATGTCTTGAGTTTGTTTTAAACCTTATTTTATAATTTTTTTATTTGTCTTGCTTTTCCCGCCAATTTCAATTTACTATATATACATATGTACGTTGTTACTTATTTTACTTTTAGGTCTATAAATAATTTAGTCATTTTATTTAGCATTCAATTTCCTTAAAGCAAGTCTGAATTGATATAGAATCATTGTGTAATATTGTATGTAGTTTCAATTTATGTTAAAAGGGAGCGAAATTCGATAGCATACACCTATTTATTTATACACTTACAACATTTGTATTTTATTTTAAATGATAAAGTTATACATTTAAAATTATTATTATAAAATGCAACAATTAAGAGAAAATTTATAAACTGATTGCGAAACACTCAGTACACGATATACAATTATATATACTTGAACATTTTTATTTAATAAAGAAAAGAAACATATAATTCAGCGAAAAAAAACATGGAAAAACAACAAAGACTTATTAATTTATTTATCTCTACAAAGTTTCGAAAGTTGCCAGGACAATAAACGAGTGAAATAGTTAAGAAGGAAAAAACAAACACTATTCAATTTGTTAATTAATTTTACGTTCACACACTTACGATATCTACGATTACGAATGATGTTGATACGCATATTTATTATATAAATAGTTCAGACGATGTGATTCAATATTAAATCGATATTAAAAAATAAAAATTGTTTTGATCTCTTCTAATTGTTTCGTAAGTATTTTGGGGATTAAAAATTAATTATACGCACATGTTCTGGAAAACGCAGCGTTTTCAAATCGCTTTGCAGTTTTGAGACACACAATATATAGAAAGGTCTTACTTTGAAGCGGATGTTGCACAACATTAGTAAAATCGTCCTGGATAAATATTCTTGAAAAAAAATTATAAAAAAATATGTAAGCATCCGCCTCATGTTTATTCGTCATTTTCTCATCGACGACTAAATGACGAGAGGGCAAGAATACGTGTGAATGCTCTCAGTACAATTGTGCTATGAAACGCCGACCAATGGTTTACATTTACCTTTTGCTGTTGATATTTTATATGCTTCTGTGGCTTAAGCGGCTATTAGACGGTCATACTTGGTATGTCAGAATGGTATGCATCATACTAGTGTACGAGCGAAAAATTCATGTATGTCAGTTAGGTATGTTGAAAATCAACATATTTTGATATTGTACTCTCTCTCTCTCTCTCTCTCAACATACCAAGCATGGCCGTCTAATAGCCGATTTAGTGGTAAAGACGTTTGCTTGTGAACATGTAGTGTAAATGTTCAAATCGAAAGTCATTCAAGTCGCACAATATTAATAAAAGAAAATTTTAAAATCAACTATAAAACATATAAAAAAGTGCATAAAAAATAGCAATATCGTTTTTCTAATAAATGCTGTAAATTTGTATTTACAACATTGTGAGAACATTCCCCTTATCCTGTTTGGCGATTTTCGCCTTCGACTACATTTTTGTAATAGATTAAAGACAGCACGATATATATTTTCTTTAATCTATTACAAAAATGTTGAAGGCGAAAATCGCCAAACGATAAGGGCCATTGAAAATTTAAGTTTACAGTGTTTACAAGAGTCGGAGGGAGGGCGGTCATTCGTTGCTATCATTTTAATGTTATGAGTACATTAAAATTTTGGTAAACAGGGGTCGAATCGTCGCTTTCGATATCGAACTGATTCGATCAAGTTTTCTTAGTTTGAGATTATTGCATTCGATATCGAACAATATAAATACATTATTCGATATCCAATGTCATAATCTCAAACTAAGAAACTCGATCAAATCTGCTCGGTATCGAAAGCGATGATTCGGCCCCAGGATGTTGTACTAATTAATGTTAGTTGTACCCTCAGACCATCGCACCAACGCCGTGCTGATTGTCTTTTTCTGCTATCGGTTCCATTTCTCATTGAAATTAAATCTTTTTTCGAATACCTTTTTTCGATTTTTGCATAACGGAATGCTGGAACGTAATCGAAACTGCGAAATTGTGCATCATTTCATTTTCTCTTCTTAAATAAAATAGTCCTCCAGATCGCTTCAGTATACACTAGCGTTTTGAAAAAGCCAAAGTTCAAGCGTTTTCGAATCCAAATTCATTACTAGGTTAAGGTTCGTATCGTGATATTCAGAAAGAATCAGGCATGATTAATATTCGATATTTTCTAAAAAATATATCGATATATACGTCGATATTTTTAATTGCAATATATAGATATTTTTACATTTTGTTTTGTTTTTCGTGCAGTTTTTAAAAAATTTCGATACTATATTATACCATATTTACACTATGCAACTTTGTTGCATGCAATTTTAATTTTAAGTGAGAGTGTTGAAATAGAAATGTATACATTTTGTATTTCTTCTCTGTCTTTCTCACTGAAAAACAGAAGTTGCATAGTGTAAATATGGTATTAATCAAATAAAATATTGCTAACAGAATCTTTTGTTTTATTTATAATTTTTTGTGTATGTAAAATTATCTCTTTTTGAGTATAATTTTGTTGATTTACGTTCCATGAAAAATTGGTGAAACAGTAAGGAAGTTGGTTCATTAATTATTTATAAGAATAGTAGGTTTTCTATTTAATTTTTAAAAAATTTTGGGACTATCTGCCCGTCTCACAATGACGACAAGTTGATTTCGTTCTCATATTGATATTGAAATCAATTAAAATCGTTTATTATTGTTTTCAATATAAATATGTGGGACACGCAGTAAGTATTAACAATCATGCTTGAAAAATATCGATATATATCGAAATATCGATATTTTTATTCGATATACATATATCGATGTCGATCGATATTTAAAAATATATCGATATCGATATATACAGGTGAAAAAGCCCATCCCTAACGTTCACAGCAGAAGCGTGTTCGTTTGTTAGAGCACCTGTTTGGTTTTCAGAACATGGGCGATACACAGCACAGTTTATAAATATTATCACATACTAAGAGTAGGGTTTTGACTGCGAGATTAGGGATTAAGCTGAATTTAATATTTGTATTTACTCTTTGAGTTGACTTATTTTTTAAATTTTTTAAACAACATTGGCCGATAAACTAGCAAAAAACAGTTTAAAAAAAGTCAACTCAAACAATAAAAGCAGATATTAAATTTAACTTAATCTCTAATCTCGCAGTCAAAAATATAAACATAGCTAAGAACACTCTCGGATACCCTTTTTTGGTCCGGGAGTTAAATATACGAATTTAAGCTAAAATAGTTAAATTTCCTTGGATTAAGCCCATAAAGTTAGATTAAAAATGCATAACTTAATTTTACTGAAGAGTAAAATATTAATTTTGGAACAAGCGCATTACAAAATTAAAATCCAGTGTAATTCAATAATTAAAAAAAATTTGTAATTATAAATTTAAAATCATTTACTATAATTATGATCATTTTTTATAAAATACATGAATACATATTATAATTTGAATTACAAAACATTGAACAGGAAAACAACATTTAAATAAAAAACAAACACCTTTAATAGCACGTCTTCCAGAGACTAATATTAATATGTAACGAAATAAATCTATTCTAATTTAATATTCATTCAATACTTATAATCAATTCATTCATTTTTAATACTTATAATCAAAATACTTATTGTAATAAGACAAAGTTAAAGCCGGATCTATACACAATATATCAGGTAGAGAAATGCGTTCTTGTAAATTACTAATAATCATTTTTTCGCAGAGATTAGCCCATAGTGAGCCATATTTGCTTCGTATATTACTGCAGTTTAGTTTTTGACGGGTGAGAACTTTAATTAAATACAGCAAATCGTCTATATCCTGGGCGTGCGAAAATGGACCATGGCCTATACACATTTCATAAAGTATGCAACCTAAAGACCAAATATCGGATTTATAGTCAAATTTTTCACCACGTAAAACTTCAGGAGCCGAATAAAATGCGGTACCAGCTGTGTTGCCACTCGCTTTGTTAGGAGTATTTATAAGAGAGATTCCGAAATCAGCAATTTTGATATGATTATTTATATCGATCAATAAATTGGCCGGTTTAAGATCGCGATGGAAAACATGACGTATGTGCAAATATTCAAGACCCATTAGAATGTCAGAAAAATAGCATAGAATATTGGCATTGGAGAATCCAACTGCATGCACTTTGTTGATCATATCCAAGAGCGTACCATTTGGTGCATATTCCATGACTATATTGACGGTCCCGGCATGAATAAAGGAATCAATGAACTGTATTATATTCGGATGACGCAGCTGTGATATTATATAGACCTATAAAAAAATACTGATATTATATTTTTGTGCTAAAAATATTTTTTACTCGCCTCCTCCATTATCATTTTCATATCTTGTTTGGGATTCTGTACGATTATACGTTTTACACAAACTAATTGACTCGTGCGATGCTTGCAAAGGAATACACGACCAAAGGTGCCGGCTCCCAAAACTTTTATTGGTTTAATAGATGGATCTCCCAAATCCATTTCGATTTCATCAAACTTTTTAGAATATGTGGAATGATCCGAAGTGTATGTTTCGATCAATGAAACCGCTTCATGTATGTACTCACGTGCATTCACATCGTTGCATCGTTAATATAGAAACGCCTTAACTATTTATTTTTTCAAATCGATTTTTTTGGCTTTTTCGATATATTAGATGCTTATCTATCGAAAATTATATAAAAAATTATTTAAAAAAACAATGAGTTAGGGCATTTCTATATTAAGGTAAATATGTACATTGTACTTACCCAGTTGGCCAGACTGCCTTGAGCGACATTGTCATCTACGTTCACGACAATCTGAGCGACAACTTCTTTAATGTTGTCTTCTATTAAACACTTTTGACGACAATATGAGCGACAATGTCTTTCGTTGTGTCATCAATCCAACTTTGTTGAGGATAATAAGAACGACAATGTCTTACAGTTTGTCTTCAGTTACATTGTGGAGGACAAGATAAGCGACAATGTCTTAATTGCTATCCTCAATCCAACTTTGTTGAGGACAATATGAGCGACAATGTTTTACATTTTGTTTTCATTAACGTTGTGGAGGGCAAGATGAGCGACAATGTCTTAATTTTTGTCCTTAATCCAACTTTGTTCAGGACAATATGAGCGACAATGTCTTACATTTTGTCTTCAATCAATCAAATGAATATGTTGGCCTCTTGTTGTCTATGTTTCAGGCGGTGCAGCAGCAGGGTGGTAAGCACGAAAGCTTATAAACATGCAGCCTCATTTCGGATCCCTGCTAATTCAGTCAATAATTTAAATAAAAAGGAAACAAACATAATAATTAAAGTCCGTTGTATGATTAAATAGGCGTAATTGTCGCTTTGTAATCGTTGGCGACTAGATAAACGACATTGTGGCCTACATAGTCATTGACGACATATTAGGCGACTTTGTCGCTTTTTAATCATTGACAAAAAGACAGGCTACAATTTCACTTTATAATCATTGACGACAAATAGGCGACAATGTGGCCCACATGTTCACACTAATATTAAGTGAACGACAATCTAAGCGACATTGTCGCTCATTGAATAGTACGATTTTTGTCAAACTTGTTCGAAAACTTCCTTGCTGTCCTTCCGGCTGTCTGACATTCGTCGTCGAGGATTTAACATTGTCGTGCACCCGTCACTGATGATATCTTAAGGACGTGTTCAACTGGATATACGTATACATTACTTACGTACATTATACTTATACATACATACTTACTATGTACTTGAATAGGTTAATACTTATACAGTGGCTAAGAAGTTGCATCATAGAATGAGACGGTATTTATTAAATAATTGAAAATAATATATGTACATATATGCAGTGCCCACCACCAGGATTACTGTTAAACCTCTAGAATTTTTAAAAATTGTATTATTTTAAAGTATTTTTATAATTAAAAAAAAATCGGGGTTTCTAAAATGGACAATCGTGCAATACTCGTTGCTCGACATTGGCTTTGTCCAACTCCGAACTCTTCCATACAATGAAATATTTGAATACATACTTTGTTTTTTAACTTTCCGCTGTGAAAATAATAAAAAAAATTGTAAAGTAACTGAATTCTTTCAGACGGTTTTACGAATATGTCCGTCCGTAGTAATTACTATATTTATTTATGACTGAGACAATCCGAACAACATTTGCGACATGCCAAAAGGGTTCCTTTTATTTAGATTTTGTAAGAAGATGAGCCGATTCGGCTGGATAGATTTTGAGAAATATTTAAATTAAACTTTTCGAAAAAAATTGCTTAATAAATTTTAAATTAGTATACTCATTGAATCCAAAATATAATTAGCTGTTAACATCAAAAAACGACATTGATACCCACAAATTGCATTGATGTGGATTGATGTGTTCGATAGATATCGAAGTTTTTCCTATAAAATGTTTGATTGTAATTACTTCCGAAATTCTCGTCGTTTTAGTAAAATTTTTTTTATTTCGTTTACTTGATTGTTGCAGACTCAATCAAAATCGATTAATACGTTCGAAACATATCCTTGTCGAAAAAACTGTTTTTTAAAACACTCTTGTCAAATGATATCAGTCACTACTTGAAAAACTGAAAGTCAAAAAGCTTCAGAGTATTTTTTATTACTTTATAAAATTGTTGTTCTACAAAACACACATAAATTAAAAATTTGATTCAGTTTTGGTCAAAGCTCTTCTTCTGCATAAATAAGTCTTAAGAACTAGCCACAATTAAGAAAAATTCCATCTATAACAAGTTTTTATGATTGGGTTTAAGTCCAGGATAAATCAAAATATTCAATATTTATCCAGTTAGATTTGATCAATTTTACACATTTTTCGTAAACCGTTCTTTATATCATATAATCAAGTTGGAAAAAGTGTGTGACACACTGTTTGCATAATATCTACATACATATGTATGTATGTATACAAATATATTTCGTCACCTAAAATCCAAAAGGGCATTTACAACACAAAAATTCAAAATTGAAATTAATAGATTACTTACGGTCTACGGTTGCTTAGTTGTGATCCCAACTTATCTATACCTATTTTTATTAAAAACTCTTGACGAATTTCCAGCTATTTTAAGAATAGTTATTGATTCAATTTCAAATTACTTAATTGAAAACAGCAGACCAGAAGATAAAATGTATTGGAAGGCTCCATGAAAAATGGCTCCAGGCCAACAATGAAAAATGGCGCCAAATTTTTGTATTGAAAACAACAACACGAATTTTGAGACCATTTTCCCTATTTTTTGGGTGGTCATTCTTTAATTTGAGGTCATTTTTAAATTTGGGGCGATTTTTAATTTTATGAAATAGGAAAAATAGTCCCAAATTAAAAAATTATCCCAAATAGGAAAAATGGCACCAAACAACTTTTTTGTTGCTTTCAATAGAAAATTTGGGACCATATTTCGTTGGAGTGTAATAAAGCCGTCCATATTTCTTTATTTCTCAATCAATTGGGAATTAAGGTAAAAAAAATATTTCTTAATGCTACTGAGTAATAACGTCATACGCAAAAACAATACAAATACTCATATTTTATTAGCTCTTGCCATTATAATATGCCTTCGGGCAGTCTTGAGGAAAGATTTTATCCTCTTGGTTTACCGAAGACCGGGTTCGCTGAGTAAAGATTTTTGCATAGCCGGTCTTCGGACGGATTTACGGCTTTTCCTTTCAGTCTATCAAAAAGCGGCTTCACTGAGTAACGATTTTTTCCTTAACCAAGAGTAGAAAATCGTTAAGCTTTTCGATATACTGAGGGGAAACCCTCCTTAAGCCCGGCAGAAGGCCGGCTATGCGGAAATATTTGCTCAGATGGGTTTACGAAAAATTGCCCCAAAATAGGAAATATAGTCCCAAATTATAAAATGAAAAATGGCCCCAAGACAGGAAAAATGGTCTCAAATGAAAAATGGCATATTTTAGTAAACATGGACCCAAAAATGTTTGATGTTTTGAATGGAAAAATTTTGGGGTCCGTTTTTTTCTACTTGAGGGAAAATAGCCGCAAACTGAAAAATTAAAAATGGCACAAATATTGGGCCTTATTATTACGATTCTCGAATCGAATCGACAGTTTGTAGTAAATTAAGGGCCAGGCCACAATGACGTTTTTAAGACGCACGTTACTTCTTTTTTATATTAAATTGGAAAGTTTTAAATTTTTCAACTTTCACATTAAATACAAATAAGCAAACTCGTGCATTTTAAAAAACGCCAGTGTGGCTTGGCCTAAAGAAAAAAATAAAAAGTATACTTACGGCCTTCTGGATTTTAGGGGACGATATGTTGGTGTTTTACATGTTTTGTAACGGTGGTTATAGGTATGTTAAATTCAATAACATTTTAATCAATCAACGAAGCCATTAACTACTCTTTTGATCCGCAAAGGAACATTGAAATAAAAATAAACTTTAAATTACACTGTACAACAAAATCAATTTTTTTTCAAAATTACAAGGTTATAACCAGAGACCCGGAAACTTTTTATTCTTTATTTCCATATCATATAAATAATGTTGTTAATGAGAATTTATTTTCATTTGTACAAAAAAAATAAAATATTTATATTTATTCTCAAATATAAATATCCATCATGATGAAAAAATAAAAATTCTTCAACGATAAATACCAGAAAAGAAAAAAATGTCAAATGATTGTGAATACAAATTGATTATTAGGCTAAGGTTCTTAGCGTTATGTTCAGAAAGAATTGGGCATGATTAATTTCCAAGGAACAAGGGAAAATTAACATCAACTTAATTTTTCAACGTACACAGCAGAACATAGTAGCAACACTTTTGGAAGCCGTTACACTTCCATCGTCAGTGCTCACGTGTATTTTACTTATCACCACTTGTCAAGTGGCTCTGTTGAATGTGATTTCAATTCTTATGCAGGGTGGGCCAACTTCGCCTGACTGATTTGAAATGCTTATAACTTTTTGGTGTTTGTACTTTTTTATTTTCTTATGAAACTATTATTTACAGAATTGTTTTTAGCTAAGAATGAAAAATTACGTCCATTAAATGGCCTCCATTTTCCTGTTGGAAGTTAATGGCTCTTTTCAAGCATTATTTTTGAAAATATATGGACCAATAACTCCATCAGCAATAATTCCAAACTGCTCATCTCAGAGGGTGTAATTGTCGCTGATGCACTGCCCTAGGATTTTGAGTACCCCAAATTAGGCAGTTCTGTTTATTAAAATGTCCATTTAAATGAAAATGTGCTTCATCGCTCATAATGGGATTGCTCAAAAAGTTGTCACTTTCTCTCGCAAGCACAATCAATCTATTGACATATTGTAGCCGTCATAAAATTTTATTAAATTGTTTATTACTTGAAAAAAGAATTAATGGCTCGATTATCTATGGCAACCGAACTTCAGTTGCGTTGCCAGTTGCTAAAAATCATATTACGGATGGCAACTGGCAATTGAAAGCTGTCAATTTCACTTGCTTCTTCGTGCTTTTCTGGCAACCACAAATTTTCAGTTGCCGGCTGGCAACGCAACTGCAGTTCGGTTGCCATCGATAATTGAGCCATAAATTAAAAACTGTACAAATAAAAATGTTATAAGGATTTCAAATCAGTCAGTCGAAGTTGGCCCACCCTGTATATACAACTTTTTTCGTGAAAATTGAATACGAGAGTTATATCACTTCAAGTTGACATTAACTGAACTGAACTGAAAGCGTTGCCACCGGATTATTTTTCTTCATTCCCATTTTTCTGAATTTTGTTCTACTCAAGTCAAAAATCAGAAAAATGTGAACGAAGACACGATTCTTTCTTTCGCACACATTTAAAACAAAACCAAATTATAAAATTTTGTTTTTGTTTTAAATGTAATTGTAAGGCTGAACCCACACCAACAAAAGACAAAACGTTATTGTCTTTCAAGTCAAATATAGTTGTTTGATGCTAATCCACACCAAAAAAAAAACTCTTATCAAGTTTTTGTCTTAAAAGACGGTAATAAAACAGATTTGTCTTAATTGGCATGGGTTGCATCATCAGAGAGCACGCATTTGTGTGCAACGAGGTTCGTTTCAGTCTGTTTTGTCTGACTCTGTGTGGGTATGTTGTACCAAACCACATGTATTTACTGCAACCAGTGCTTTTGCGCACTAAGTCAAATAGACAATATTGCGGTAGTTTTGTTTGGTGTGGGTTGTCTCATAAGAACTAATGTACTGTTGTCGTATTAGTAAAAAAAATAGTTTTGTCTTATGTTGGCGTGGGTTCAGCGTAAAAAAGAAAGAATTTGTTCAACCGATGAAAAAAGTTGAAAATAATTTTAAACTTTTGTAATAAATATTATAAACGATTTTCATTTTATTTTGTTTCGAAAAGAAAAATGCTTTATTTCAAATAAAAAAATCCAAATGGATAAATAAAATTTGTTAATCACAAGCGTTTGTTTTTTGATATAAAAAAAAGAAAGAATATGGTTTTAAAAGGGTCAAAATACGGTATCTGGACCTAACGACTGACTCTTATAGAGGCACCAAATATATATGTACGTATATCGGCGTTCTGAGAGTTAACATCTGGGACTCATTTTACGGGGAGATGAATTTCCCCCTTTTGCACATAGTTATAATGACTCGGTGTAGGATATCTTGTAAGCCGTACGTTTATGTTATAAGATGTGGCCAACACTTTTATGTAAAACACTACGATAACATTTTTGTAGAATATTTTAACGCTCTAACTCTTTGTGGTATAAGATGTGGCCAGCACTTTTGTGTTAAACACCACGATAAACATTTTTGTAGAATATTTTTACGCTCTAACTCTTCGTGGTATGACAGCGTGGCAGCGGCGATATAGCAGGCTGAAATATTCTACATGAATGTAAATTCGTTGTGTTTTATATAAAAGTGCTGAACACATCTTATTCCTGAAAAGTAAAGCTTAAAAGATTTTCTATGCCGAGTACTAATTGTGAAGAAGTACGAAAATTACCCTAAACACATTTAGGTTTTAATGATTTCTGACGTTCAAGTTGAGTTTGGATCTTTAGTCTTATAATAGAATTTTATTGCGAATATTTTTGTAGGACATTGGTCCCGCTATATTGCCGCTGAAGCGGAGTTTTTTTCGAGTTTTCGCCATTTTCGCTATTTAGATGATTATTTGAGATTTTGTTATTCTTTACATTTCAGCGATTACGCTAATTTCTGAATTTTTCGCAGTCTTTCCGAGATATCACTTTTTACAATTTTTTCTATTTCTAATATATTTTATGGCTTGCAATTCTTAAGAATTTTTGCCATGTTCGCGATAGAAGCGATTTTTTCTGTACGCTTTCAGATTCTTTACAGTTTTAGCGATTTGTTAGACTTTGCAATCATGCCGCTGTTCGGAACTTTTTGCGAATTTGCGCCAATTTCGCAATTTTTATTGAAGTTTTGGCATTCCTTATACATAGTTTTAGCGAGTTCTAAGCAATTTTATGGCTTGTGTTTAAATTTTTGCAATTTTTCGCGAAAATAGTGAAATTTCGCGAAAAGCGTGATTTTCAAAAGGTTTTAGCTTTCCTACATTTTTAAGGACTTTTAATCAATATTACAGTTTGCAATCTTTCAAATTTTAGCAAGTTTTTGCGAATTTTTGAAACCGATTGGCAATCAATCAAATTAACCAACCGATTAAAAAATCAATCGACTAATGCCAACACTGCTGCAATATAACTTCAATTTTCCTTTATAAAAACTATAATTTTATGAAATATGTTTAATTAGTTTCTCATTTATTATTTTCGTTAAAATATGTTTTATTATAGGCTTTAAATATATATGTATAATTATGTTCACTTTTTAAAAATGCAGCACATCTATAATAATTTGTAATCATTTTTATGCCTCAACTCTCGTCATCTTTGTTAGCATTTTACTTTGCTTTTTTAATGTTTTAATTATCAATATTTCAGATATTACGATGTATGTTTAATTATATTTTATATACTATATACCTTTTCAGAATATCTTTTAAATGTATTTATTTTTTATTTATAATAATAAACTTTATGACTTTTTATAACAATTGAATTTTGTTAATATTATATTGAAATAATAGTGGTTTAAGTTCTTTTTATTATTTATTTATTTGCTTTTAAATTTAAAATTTTGTTGTCGTTTTATTTAATAGTGTGTGTACCATATACTATGTATGAATGAGTTTTTTTATATATAAATTCTTTAATATTATTTTTTTGCAGACTTTTTTATTTAGTAAATATATAAATAATTTTATTTTACACAAATGTTTTATATATGAAAAATTAATGGCCAGAATAGAAAAAAATTAAAAAAAAAATTACAGTTAGACAAACAAAATAGATAGTGTAATTTTAACGAATACATAATTGTGAAAGGACGTATTATTATTTCTATTGAATTGATCAACATTAACAAATCTCTTGAAATAAACGCAATAAAAGTAAAATAAATCTATTTACTTTAGTAATATTATGCTTTAAAACAAAATAAACAGTAATAGATGACAAGTTTTATCTGAAAAATATTATATCTTCTTTCATAAAACCTTTCTTAATTAATTTAAAAAAAATGTTTAATGCTAATTGATCACTTCAACTATAGAATAACCAATGGTATTTAACAAAATTTATTTGAGAAAGTGTTGCTCAAACAATAATGCCGATCAAGACGAAAATATTCGTTTAACATTTTTTTATAATTGTCTGAATATCCTTTTAGTTTATTTTTTCAGTTATTGTTTTGTTTTCATGATTTATCATTATAACATCTTTTAAATTGTTAAAAATAAAGAAAATTTTTATATGCAATTGAGAAATGTAGCGATAATCCTTAATGGCTCTTCTTTTTTAATTTATTTGATGTTGGTTTTTTACATCAAATGTTTGAAACAAAAGAAAAACATTTGATTTTCTTTACATGTTGTTTGGTATTATTGTTTATTTTATACAACAGTTTTTCAACACTAGATCATATTCGTTACAAAAATATTATTGTTGGTTTATGTCGTCAACATATAATGTGGATGTTGTTGCATTGTTGAAATTGTTGTGGCGGTGGTAGCGGCAACGGCTGTAGCTGCAGCGAGGGTATAGAGCATACGCATTTGATTTAATCATTCCCATTCTGTTGTACCCGGTGGCTTCGAAGTTAGATCATAAAGAACTCTCGAGATTCCATCTAATTTTGAAATTTGTTGCACCATACTGCGAAGCACCTAATTGTTGACATAGAATACGAAAATTAAAGCTCATACATAGATGTATGTATTTTCAAATGTGTAGTTGCAATAAGTGAGTACAACTTACGTTTAATGGTAACTGCTCAGATCCTGGAATAACCGGCATTCCAGTCATAAAATCACTTGTTAAAAATGGCCTCAAAACAATCGAACGACTGCAAGAGGGTGTACGATTTGTAGGATCTCTATCAAAATGTACGGGTATTAGAATAACAGGCATTTGAGATATTTTGCGATAAAGTCCAGCTAGCATTATTGCCTGAAATTATATTCAAATATATTTGTTATTTGGAATATTGTTGAGAGCTTTCTTGTTATGAATATTAATTCGTGAAGAGAAATCTTTCCACCGTGTTTAAGAGTGATTTTCCACATAGAGATTAACCATTTAAGGGTGCTGTTGACTGAAGTGGTTAGCGTGTTTACCACCAACCCTGAAGTCTTGAGTTCGAGACTAGTTTCAGCTAAGCCATCAACATCAAGAATTTTCCTGATGTGCATTGGCGTGTCATTGTGCTGATTGTTGTTGGGCTGTGAAAGTGATAAAGGCATAGCACTGATCACTACTTAAGCGGCCTTCAGACTATTAGATTTAGTATTAATTCTTGGCAAAAACTCAAATCTTAAGTAAAAATCCAACAGTGTAAAAACAAATTGTTATGATTTCTCAAATAATACGTAAAGAAATTTGACAGTATTATGGTATTCGTAATTTTTAGGAAATTCTCTAACTTGAGGTCTACACTAACATAATATGTAAGATGAGATTGTCAAATTCAATCGCAGAGAGAATTATGTTACGTGTAGACTTAAAATTAGTGTTATCTCAATGTTATAGGAATTTTTATGAGAGCGTTGTTATAAGAATTCTTATAACAACAATCTTATGAGATGAACTGTCAAAAAACACATGTACATAAAAATAAAATAGTGCGCATATGTGAGTGCTTATTAAAATAAATGAAAAGCGTTGTTTTTGATAAAATTTCTGTGTTAATTAAATTAATAAATGTGTTTAGTTGATTTATAAATTTAAATTTGTGTGAAAAATTAAAAATAAAACAACTAATTATGCAAAAGTGGTACATGTTAACTCGATGAGCATTTGCATAAAATGAAATCTTATCGGAAAAGTAAAAGTACGTCTTCCCCTAATTTGAGATTAAGAGAAAATTCGACATGTTATCTCAAAGTTAATGTCTCGTGACACAGCGTCTTCACGAGACATTAACTTTGAGATAACATGAGAGAAAACGTCGGCAGAATACTAAAAATAAAATAATCTCATACTAGGGGAAGGCGTAATTTTACTTTTCCGATAAGATTTCATTTTATGCAAACGCTCATCGAGTTAACATGTACCACTTTTGCATAATTAGTTCTTTTATTTTTTATTTTTCACACAAATTTAAATTTATAAATCAACTAAACACATTTATTCATTTATTTAACACAAAAATTTTATCATGTACATGTGTTTTTTGACAGTTCATCTCATAAGATTGTTGTTATAAGAATTCTTACTTGAAGTCTACACGTAACATAATATGTAAGATGAGATTGTCAAATTCAATCGCAGAGAGAATTATGTTACGTGTAGACTTCAAATTAGTGTTATCTCAATCTTATGAGATGAACTGTCAAAAAACACATGTACATAAAAATAAAATAGTGTGCATGAGTGAGTGTTTATTAAAATAAATGAAAAGCGATGTTTTTTTATAAAATTTCTGTGTTAAATAAATGATTAAATTAAAATTTAATTTAATTTAAATTTAAATTTGTGTGAAAAATTAAAAATAAAGTAACTAATTATGCAAAAGTAGTACATGTTAACTTGATGAGCATTTGCATAAAATGAAATCTTATCGGAAAAGTAAAATTACGTCTTCCCCTAGTATGAGATTAAGAGAAAATTCGACATTTTGTTTTTAGTATTCTACCGACGTTTTTTCTCATGTTATCTCAAAGTTAATGTCTCGTGAAGACGCTGTGTTATAACAACGCTCTCATAAAAATGCCTATAACATTGAGATAACACTAATTTGAAGTCTACACGTAACATAATTCTCCCTGCGATTGAATTTGACAATCTCATCTTACATATTATGTTACGTGTAGACCTCAAGTGAAGACGCTGTGTAAACAATCACATTTTTCATTTTTTCACAAACAAGCATAGGAATAACAAAAACAGTTGTGTATTTGTTTGCCGGCATAAATAAAGAAAAAGAAGAACGAAAAAATATTGCTTTATTGCCAATTATTTATGTTACGTTTTATTTGGAATGTGATAGTGTAGAAACAAAATGTAACACAGCGTCTTCACGAGACATTAACTTTGATATAACATGAGAGAAAACGTCAGAAGAATAATAAAAACAAAATGTAGATTTATCTCTTAATCTTATACTAGGGGAAGACGTAATTTTCCTTTTCCTATAAGATTTCATTTTATGCAAATGCTCATCGAGTTAACATGCACTACTTTTGCATAATTAGTTATTTTATTTTTAATTTTTCACACAAATTTTAATTTATAAATCAATTAAACACATTTATTAATTTATTTAACACAGAAATTTTATCAAAAACATCGCTTTTCATTTATTTTAATAAACACTCACACATACACACTATTTTATTTTCATGTACATGTGTTTTTTGACAGTTCATCTCATAAGATTGTTGTTATAAGAATTCTTATAACAACGCTCTCATAAAAATGTTTATAACATTGAGATAACACTAATTTGAAGTCTACACGTAACATAATTCTCTCTGCGATTGAATTTGACAATCTCATCTTACATATTATGTTACGTGTAGACCTCAAGTAATGAAAATTTTTTCTTTAAGATTTTTTGACAGTCAGACTGATTTTGATTTTCGTCTTACAAAATCTAATAAAAATCTCATTACAATTTGTTTCTACAATTTGTTTCTCGTTACAATTTATTTCTACACCACCACATTCCAAATAATACGTAACATAAATAAACATAACATTTGCAATTAAGCAAATTTTTCGCTCTTCCTTTTCTGTATTTATGCTGGCAAACACAGATTATGGAACAGAATACTCACAAAAAAGGTTGTTCTCAAGGCATATTCATTACAGGTACCACCATAACTAAAACAAATACAACACCAAAAAACACCTGTATTTTGTTGGTAGAAATACCCCAGAAATATGTCAAATCCATTAACTGTGAGTGGCATTCATAAGCTCTCCCAAATTTACTAACCCATGCCCGTTGTTGATAGAAAACTCCCAGACATGTGTCAAAATCTATTGTCTGTGTGACGCACACATTCTCAAATTTACTAAAACAGCTGTTCTTGTGGTGGTACCTGTTCAATATACCTTGGTTGTTCTCATGTGTTGTGCAGTTTTACATGTTGTTGCTTTTACTAAGATTGTATGAATGAGATAGTCAATTAGAAAACACGTTAGAAAATAAGATTTTCTTTCTCTTTCATACAATCTTCGTAATGTTGTTGTATAGTGACGGGTCTAGTTAGTTGTCTATGTCATATGTTTGTTTGTGCAAAAGACAACCCTGATAAAATGAGATATGTGATTGCTTAGATAATTTCCTAAAAATGACGAATACCATAATACTGTCAAATTTTTTTACGTATTAGGTCTGTTCATTTACTTTCCTAGCAGAAACTAGCAACGAGAGAGTAAAGCAGAAATTTGTAAAATTACTCTCTCAGATATGAAAATGTAAATGAACGCTTTACTAGCAAAAATTTGCAAGTAACAAAATAAACAGTTTGTACATCCAAAAAATTTTACATTAGCTGTTAGTACTTTTTATGAAAAGTTAGACATAATGTAAAAAATATATGAAATTTTTATCATTTTGAGGTACATGAACACAACTTAGAATAAAAAAGTGTTGCCTTTTAACTGTCCGTAAATAAAACTTTGTGTGTAAAGTATTTAAATAGCAAAAATAAAAATACAACTGCTTGTACATAAGGATTTTTTAGTTAAAATATCTGCAAACAGTAGAAATAAAGTTAATTTCGATGTAATTGTGGAATTTTTTCTAATAATTTAGTTGAATTTGTTCTTTGCTGGAACTTGCTAGGTTTTATTCTTTATATTTGACTCACAAAACATTTCGAGTGTAACCTTCATGATTTAGCCCTGAGGTGGAAAATTTTCTTCAACCCAATTCAAGCGTTTTACACTTTTTAACGGCCACTGATGCAGTCAAATTACAGAAAAACACCGAATCTTACCGTATTTAATATTTTTGACTTCTTAAAAATTAATCATTTTTTAATAATTCATTAAAATTATAAAGTCAACTTTTTCATGAACTTTTCAAACATTTATTTTGTAAACAAAACATCTAAACAGCTGTTTGTTTAAATCCTGATAGTAAAAGTTTTACTAGCAAAAACTTGCAACAAATTTGTTTTCTCTCAACTTTTTATGCTCTTTATTCACTCTCTCGTTGCTACTTTTTCGAGTACGTGAACACTTTCCAGTAACAACTAGTAACAATTAGTAAGAACTTTCAGCTATTGAACAGACCTATTATTCACAGTTTAAACAACAATAATGTGGCAGCACCACAATAAATGTGAAAAAATATCTGGTTTTGCATCGGGCTATCGATAAAAATCATATGGTCTCTATTGATTTATAGATTTGCTGTTGCTAAGAAATAATTTTTACTTTGCATGGGCATGACGCTGCCCACATTTTAATCATCATGTAGTATGGAAATGGAAGCTTATTATGTATAGCAACCGAACTTCAGTTGCGTTGCCAATCGGCAACCGAAATTTGTGGTTGCCAGAAAAGCGCTAAGAAGCAACTGAAATTTACATCTCTCAGTTGCCAGTTTCCATCAGTAATATGATTTTTAGCAACTGGCAACCCAACTGAAGTTCGGTCGCCATCAATAATCGACCTATTTGTGTATGTGTAGTAGAGATGATCAATCCCGTGATTTTTAAAGAACATCGTGAACAGTGAACGTGATTTAAAAATCACTGTTACTTAAAACTGTGACTGTGATCACTGTTTTCAGTTCTCTTATACATAGCAATGTAATTAAGCTTGAAGAAGTATACCAGGGGAGATTTATGGCTCGATTATCGATGGCAACCGAACTTCAGTTGCGTTGCCAGTTGCTAAAAATCATATTACGGATGGCAACTGGCAGCTGAAAGCTGTCAATTTCAGTTGCTTTTTAGTGCTTTTCTGGCAACCAAAAATTTTCAGTTGCCGGCTGGCGACGCAACTGAAGTTCGGTTGCCATCGATAATCGAGCCAATAAATACGCCTTCAAATATACTTCGAATTTTAAAAAGAAATACTAATAAGGAAGAAGAAAGAACTCAAGAAATATCAACATTATTTGATTATTGTTATTGTACGCAAAAAAAACGTTATTACCCACACAAACAGTGAAATATAATTTTGTGTATGTAACAAATAGAAAAGAACGACTTCGCAAGTTGCAATGATTTGACAAATTTGTTCACAACTGTGATTCGTGATTTTTCAGTAACAGTGATTAAAACACAGGTACAGAAATATCGCTCATCTCTAATGTATCGTTTCATAAGAATGGGTTGAGTAGAAGTAATTGAAAACGAATGTGTATTTATAGATATAAATTTTCGGCCTTTTATTTAAATTATAAACTAGTTTTTATAGAATTACTTCTATTCAGGATTCTAAGGTCATTAAATTTGATTTAAATGCACATAAAAGACAATTTTATTTCATTTATTCATATGGAACACTCATAAAAAATATCTGTGGTTTTCTTGAATAAGCGCGGATGTCCATTTTTGCCGATTTTGAGTTATTGATGCCAAATTGCATTATTTATATGCTTTTTTACATGGAACGAAAATTTTGCTAATAACATGAACCAATTCTGATTT
The DNA here is from genome assembly GCA_956483635.1 of Panzeria rudis. Lineage (NCBI taxonomy): Eukaryota > Metazoa > Arthropoda > Insecta > Diptera > Tachinidae > Panzeria > Panzeria rudis. Next base: position 116,616,296 of record OY101449.1, on the reverse strand, counting down.
TTTTTCTAAAAACAACGTAACTTTTTATGCAACAATTTTGCAACTGTAATGAAATAAATCGACGTACAATTGCATGTTGGCAATTTATTGCCGTTGAAAAAAACACATAGCCTCATGTTTTGTTACTTTTGAACGTATTTCCGAAATATTTCTTGATTATTGTTCAGTTAATGCAAACTTATAATTACTTGTGCGCAAACATTTTTCAATTAAAAAAGCTTAAGTCTGCTTGTGTGCTTCAATTAGTTAAATGTAAACAACTGTTATCGACAAAGCTTTTTTTCTGCATACACTTTTAGTGTCCTTAGCACATTGCTTTTTTAATTATTCTCTAGGATCTTACCCTTAAGGAATTTTTGTCTGAAATTTTTAAGCAAACTGCTTACAACATCTACATATTTAAAAAAAGTTTGGTAAAAATCATACAGAGTATGTAGTGTTAAAAGTAAAGTATTTCGGCTCTCCTGAAAAAATAGGCTTTTAGACATATGCGGTTATTCAAGAAACCCACAGATATACGTATGTACATGACGAATTGATAACCATTCTCTCTTTTTGAAGTTGGTTAAAAATGCTGAACATAAACCGAACATAGTTTTTTGCCGAAATCCGACACCGAATCCGATCATTCGGTCCGACACTAATAAGTATTTATTGCCAATCTTAAATTTGTTTGTTCTTACCGAGCAAATAAATGCGAAATATGAAATTAAAATTAAAAGTTGTTTACAATTACTTACTTCATTAGCTATAGCATCCGCTTGTCTCAGCTGTTTAATTACATAATTATTAAGGGTGGTATGGGTGATATCTGTGATTTGATATTGAACTGGTTCGCCAAAAACATAACAAATACGATTGACATTATGTAAAATACGAGGTATTAATTTAGCTAAAAATATCATATCATCCCAATTGGGTTCATGAGAACTTGAGAGTCCAACTACATAACTATAGGTGCGGGCATCACCTTAAAAAGACAAAGAACGTTGAGAAAAAAAAAGAAATTGCTTCAACATCTTTGAAAAGTATAATAAAAGTAAAGTAGCACTCACCCTGAACTCCCACGGAACGTATAGGCAGCACAGTGGCTTGGATTTGAGAATTAGAAGAAATTCGCATAAGTTCTGTTTGTTCAGTTTCTGTAGTGGCGCCGGTAACACGATTGATTAAAGCATGATTTTTTTCGAATTTATTTTTATAGTCAACTATAACACGGACAATAACCTGAAAAAATAGATGTAATAATAGAACATTTTTGTAATTTGTTATAGAAAGGAAATTATAACGAGAATGAAATTACTTGTGTCTCTGAATAATCTTTCTCAATAAATGGCTCTTCAGCACATAGTATACGTATGGCTAAGCCAGGGCCAGGGAATGGTTGTCTTTCCACCAAATCTGACGGTAAGCCTAAATCGTTACCTAATTCTCTAACTTCATCCTTGTGGAATTCGCTTAAAGGTTCTACTACACGGCCAGCGTTGCGAAGTTCTCTGAAAGAAAAAACAATTTTGTAAAATTATAATTAAGAATACCGTTGATGATATAATTTAATTACCTTATTAAATCAGTATCGTTGTGATGTGTTTTAATAGTGTCTGCTTTTTTGCTTGCCGAACTTGAAGCGGACTCAATCAAATCTGGCCTCAATGTACCCTGGGCCAACATTACTTCTTCGGGTTTTAGTTTCATTTCCGACACAATGTCATTTGTAATCTTTACAAAGATATCTCCAATAATTTTTCGCTTTTCTTCGGGATTTATGGTCTGACAAAGCATTGGCGTCTCTACAATCGAGAATTGACCTGGTCTTTTAATTTGTGTTGTACCCTTAAGAAATGTATAGGTTTCCTTGCGTACAATTAAATCAATGCCAATGTCGCGTAAAGATTTTTCTACTTTTTCACTTTCATCCTTACGCATGAAACCGTTGTCAATATGTACGGCTATAATTTGACTGGGAAGTAAGGCATGACGCAATAAAGCGGCACATACAGTAGAATCAACTCCGCCGCTAACAAGTAGCTATATAAGCAATTAGTAAATAACAAATTACAAACACTTTCCAAGGCTGATCTTACCAACACTTTATTGTTGCCAACTTTATCCTTAATATATTTAACACATTCCTCTTTACGGCTGCCCATAGTGAAGTTCGGTGCTAAACCACATATATCAAATAGGAAATTATGCAGCATTTGTTTTCCGCAAACAGTTAGATCAACTTCTGGATGAAATTGTACACCGTATATTCTTAAGCTTTCATTATAAACGGCAGCTATAATGTTGCTGGCAGATCTTCCACCAACTTTGAGCTTGTCACCAATACGTTCCAAACTGTCTCCATGCGTTAGGAGTACAGTTTGGGAACGGTTCAAGCGGCTAAAAATGTTATAAAATTATTTAATATAAAACTTATTGATTTTTGTATAAATTTTTTCAATGTTTTTTTTTATTTGAAAAACAAAAATCTTGTTAAACCACGTGTAGTTCAATTTGATAAACTTAACATTATTGAAGTGTTCATAGTTTTCTTTTTATTCTTGAAGGATTGTATCAGCACTCATTTAAGCTAATAAAATAAACGCTTTCTTTTCCTTCGCAATTGTTTCTTTAAGAATGTATTTGTAATATTTTCTCCTCTTTCCAATTACACATTTAAATTCAAATGTTATTGTTTATTATTTTCACAAGTATGGGCGTATTCGGAAATGCATCACTGCTCTGCATCAGAAAAGCATTATTGTGTGACTATCGTATTTATTGTTTTTTGATAATTTTTCGGTCTACATCTACTTCACTGATATACATAAAAGCATTTAAAATCCCTGATGCAGCACAGTAATGCATTTGCGAATAGGCTCTGTATTTAAGATTCTCTATTTTTTTATTCAAATATGTCTGCATATACACTTACTTAAACAAAGGACATGATGTCTCCACTTCAATAGTAGTCTGGCCATCTTCTCGAACATTTTTTCTTACAACAGTACCGCCAAATTCTTTATTAATCATTTGCATGCCATAACAAATACCCAATACAGGGATTTTTAATTTAAAAATATCAGGATCATAGTTGGGAGCATCTTCGGCATAAACAGAATTGGGTCCGCCGGAAATAATAATGCCGCGATAACCAGACGAACGTAAGGCTGCAGCAGAAATTTCTAATGGTAAGATATCTGATTCAACCAATAGTTCACGTACCTTTCGATCAATAACCTGAACATAACAATACGAAATTTTGATTTAAAACGTTTGCCTGCCGAAAAAAAACTAATAGTAAATACCTTTCCGTATTGAGATCCCGCATCTAGTATAGCAACTTTATCATGGTGCAAACCATTTTCTGCAGAAAGAAATTTATTTGATGCACTCATGTCGTTGTTGTTGCAGCACTAAAAAGAGATCAAACACATATAATGAACATCTAATTTGAAGATAAAAGTAGTTTAAAATTTGACAAAAAAAATTTTAAAAATACATGCAATGCAAATGCAATTATTTAACCGTTTTAAGCAATCTTATTGTTTTAGTAATACAGTGGAGTTCGCTATAACCGGAGTAAATAAGTTTTCTTCCCAGAAATAAATAAAGAAATTTTAAAAGAGTGCATAGCTGTTCATTTATTTCTAAATATGTTTGTGAAATATATTTGGTACATTAACTAAAAACATACATGTTGATACAAAACTGTACCAAATTGTTATAAATAATTTCTTTAATGTTTCAAAAAAACCCAAAGAAAAGCTATCGTTTTATTCCGTTTCATTTATAGGACTTAAAAAACAGTTCATTAAAGCGAAAATTCGCTATAATCGGAGTTCGTTATAAGCGTACTAATTTCTATGAAATATTAATGAAAAACTGTTGAGACCGGAGAAGTTGTTCGTTGTACGCGATAATTCGTTATAACCGGTGTTCATTATAGCCGAACTCCTCTGAAGTTAAAAGCACTACTGTGCGGAATTTGATGAACTTTTCATTAAAAATGTTTTCGTGTTAACTTGCCGCTATCGAGAATATGATGCGAAACGACTTGGTGGATTTCGGAATATTTCGAAAATATATCGATTTCTAATAATTTCCTTAACAGACACGTTTGATTCGTTTGAAAGATGTCATTGCCGAAATTTTTCAAAAATGAAGTGTTCTTTTGATTCAGTTGTTCTTGTTCTTTCGGTCTAACCTGGCGGTTCTCTTAGCATCGTATGAAATTGAGCGCTCACCACCGCCATTGGGTGAGCCTCGAAGGCACCTGTGTGGCTTGCAAGGAATGCATATGTTGGGACTCTCTGTAAATGGAACTCCTACAATCTATAAACACCTTGCTAAAGCCTTTGAGTTATCTATCCGAGTTTTACCAAGGAATAACCCAACCAGCAAGCTAGAAGTCCACCACAAAGGCGGACTACAGCCTTCCCCAGGCCAGACCATAAAGCACTACATAAAACAACTTCTGTTGCAATAGCAACAACACAAAGAGACATAGTTGGTTGTCCGAAGTCCAACCAGCCCCAACACAGTCTGAGTATCAGCCATTACACTGACGCCTCTGCCAGCAATTATAGTTTTACATACCCACTACGCAAACTCCGAAGGGAGACCAACAATCGGTCACAGAATCATTTTTCTCGTTCAGGATAAGATGAAGTCTCCCAGCACGCCCATTCCCATAGGAAAAGAATATGTCTTAATGACGAGCATCATCTCTTTAACCCTCTTAAATGCAAGTCATCTGTGGGCCGCCGGCTCCTGTGGTACCAGTGTATGGTTCGAAAGAAACCGCCCTAGAGGGTACATTTCTATCAACTTTGGTCTTGGCCGGAGACCTTAGGTGTCGCTTGATATTTCAGAGATTTGGTAGTAATATATAACTTTTTATGGATAATCGGCTAAAGGTCAAAGTTTGTAAAAACGGAATTACTGTTTTCTCCAGAAAGCACAACAATAAAGTGTGGTAAGCCACCAAGATGTAGAACTATACCTCTTGGGCTCGAAATTCGGTACAGAGGTACATTATGATTGCACCTAATTAAAGTTTGAAGAAGTCGGTTCATGTTTAGATATAGTTTCCATAGAAAAATTGTCCAACATTTTTAGATGTACTAATCGACGTTCTTTTGGGACTTTGTTACGAGACTCCTTCTTTTTGTTTTTGGAAAATATTGGTTACAGGCGATTTTAGAATTGTTAACGACTTTGAATTTTTTCGAAAATGTTTTTATGAAAAGAAAATCACCACCGAATCAAAAATCTTAGCCTTAACAAACAACGTCGATTGCTGAAAATTTTACTAAAATCAATTTATGCGCTCGCTCAAGTTACATACAGATGTAAATCGTTGCCGAAAAACTTCGAAAATTGTATTATTTTATATATATTCTTTTGTTATTTTGTAATTGCTCCAAAATTATTGCCAAATCGATCTTTTTTTATATTTAGTCACGTCGAATGCTGCACTGTGTTGAATAAGAAATAAGACAGATTTGAGTAGATTTCTTTTTTGCTAGTTTAAGCGGCCAATGTTGGTGGTTTAAACCTAAACTAGCAAACAAATTAAAAAAGTGTAAACTCAAAAAGGAAATACAGAGATTAAATTTTAATCTCGTATTCAAAAAATGTACCTCAGTGGTTCGAGAGATATCGTTGTCGAATTTTTTGAGGAAGAAATTTTTTAAATTCACCAAAAATCTGTGGATTTTCTAACGCTTTGCGCTTGAAACTATGGAAAAGTTCTAGGGATGATCAACCATATCTCATATTTTTTCTAAAAAACATCGATTTATTGGTCACTTTGTAATTTTTAGACTTGAAATTTTTTTAATTCTAACTGCCTTATTTTTGAAAAATATATTATGTTTATTAAAGGTTTATTTGACAGCTATTGTATAGAAAGTTGTCAAATAAGCTCTTTTTTTTTAGTAATTTTTTAGTAATTTTCGCGATTTTTTCTGAGATTTTTGCATTCCTTACAATTTTAGCTATTTTTAAGCAATTTTTAGGCTTTTTTTGCGGTTTTGCAATTTTTCGCAAATTTCCGCTATTTTCGCGATAAGTGATTTTTTAGCCGGTTCTTGGCTTTATTACAGTTTTATCGATTTTAAACACAAGAAGACTTTTCTATGTTTTTAATGTTAACAAGTTTTTGAGAATTATCGCAATTTTCGCGATTTTTTCATAGTTTTTTGCATTCCATACAATTTTAGCTTTTTTAAATCAATTTAGAGCTTGTTTGCAATTTTTTATTTTTTCGCGAATTTTCGCGATAATAGTGAATTTTTACCAGTTCTTGGATTTTTTTACAGTTTTACCGATTTTTAGTTCATATAAAACTTTATTATTTCTTCGATGTTAGCAAGTTCTTGCGAATATTCGTCATTTGTGTGATTTTTGTCGAGTTTTTTTGCATTCCGTATAATATTAGCTATTTTTAAGCAATTTTAGGCCCATTTGCCATTTTAACATTTTTCGCGAATTTTCGCGACAAATGTGTATTGAACGATCTTTAATGAATTTAGTGGGCTGTTTAAAATTTTTCGCAAAAATTTGTCATTTTTGCGATGTAAGTAATTTTTCTACTTTTTATCCTCTTTTAGAGCTCTAGATATTTCCAGTTAATTTAGAGATATTAAAAATAAATAAATAATAGATTTTATTTGTAATAAAATACATTTATAGTAATTTTTATTGTTAAAGTAATTATTACCCCTTTATGAGCAATTACTATTACTTTTGCCCAAATACATGTAATTGTAGTTGATAATCTTCAATTACAATTAAAATAATTTGTAATTGTTATATATCAACTACCCATTACATGTAATTGTAATTGTTCATGCCTCAATTACAATTACATGTAATTGTAATTGCTCTTCAGACAATTACACATTACAAGTAATTGTAATTGTAGTGTACCAATTACAAATTACATGTAATGTGTATTTGAACATGCAATTAATTACAAAATGTAATCATTACCCCCCAAGCCTGATGTATATGTATGCAAACTTCTCTAAAAGCTTACCAAATTAAAATAATGCACGAAAAATGTTTTAATAAGGTTTTAAATATTGTGGCATAATACCTTTATTATTTATTTACTTATTCACTTAAAAAAGTTTGAATTTTTTCCAATTATTTGGGAATTCCGTGCTTAGATGAGAATATAGACACAAAACAACATTTATTTATGTATGAACTTCTACAAATTATAATAAAGCCGAATTTTTATATGTAAAAAATTTTAAGTTCTTGATTTGAAAGCAGTTTTAAAGCTTGTGTCTGAATTTGAAAAAAAGTTAAGTTGTGCATATGTATGATGAATGAAATTATGTTATTATTAATTACATACGTGTATTCATTAAGTTGTGCAATTTATTGTAATAAATACAAACCGGCAATACTTTGAGGAAGACTCTAAGGAACATTCAACATACAAACAGCAAATAAGAAGCATTCAAATGGGGTCACAAGTCAATAAAGATTATCAAACATTGAAAACGCAATTTTCTTTGTCAATTCTAAAATCATGTAACTTTACTTGATTATATTAAGAATTTATTTCATAAGTTATTGAAATAAAACGAATGCAACAATATTTAAATTATTTTTATAGTGCAACGCCCACTGGTAGGTAATACAATTTTAAAATTTTTTTTGTGAATAATGCACTTTATTCATTGTCACTATATTGTAAGTAAATAATTAAATGTTTTGTCACTACAACTTTAAATTAACAAAGTTCCTTCCACAAAGTTTTATTTAATTTTTTTGTTATCCGAGTTTTTCTTTATGCGACAAATAAGAAAATTTAAATAAAAATTTTCTCTTGAAAAGGAAAACAAAAAATAAATGTCATCAGCACATATAAAATCAATCTGTATGTGTGCAGCTACCAAAAAAGAAAATTGGAATAGCTTTTCGTTTTTTGTAGTTGTTTTCTTTTGTTTCTTGTCTTTTAATTATTATTATTATTAGTCTAATGCGTTCGACTTTTAACCGTAATAATAAATGAAAATATAAAGAAAATTCATACAAATCTTATGAGTGGGTCAACTTTGTAAACAACAACAAGAATTAGGCAAATACACAGACATAGAGTTGGACGGAAAAACAACTTGACACTGAATTTCACGGTATATGTGAGAAGTGGAAGCAGCTGCAGTAACAGTAGAAGAGCATGAAGAAAAAAATAACTAGAAAAATGACGTGACTTTAATGGAATCACAAAAAATATGTATGTATATACAATACAATAAGAGCTGAGCTGCAAATATATCATCAATATACAAGAAGTGGAAAATTGTCAAAAATTGGCAAGAAATGCCAAAAAAGAAAGAGGTGCAAAAACTACAAGTTATTATGCTAAATGTTGAAAATGAAAACAAACAAAACATAAAATATAAACAATGAGAGTTTCAATTGATTTTTATGCAGACATTCAATTGCATGTTGGTGCAGCAAGTACAAGTACACATTTTAGCTTTTTATGAAACTGTAGGATAGAAATATCAACGGTTATTGAATGTAGTATTATTAATAACTATTGTGTGTATTTTTGAGTTACATATTAAATAAGGAGTATTCAGACTAGAGGCACTGTTGAAAGTAAAAAAAAATTTGATGACGTCATAGTCCTTTCTAAAATAAATACATACAGTGAAGGCATTGGTGTGGAAAGGGGGGTTAAATTTTTTTTTATTTTAGTCCCTTTATGGTTTTTTCCTAATACTCACAATACAACAAACAAATCAATTGCTTTTAATATGCTTTATAAACTCGTATTTTTGGAATGTTTACATTTTTTAATACATTTTTTAGGGAAATTAGGATGTGCTAACATAACTGGATAAAGGGTTGCCCTATTCATTGGAAACAAAAAACCTAATTCGGCAACAATATTATCTTAAGTCAAACAAATATTGTTTTTTAATCTGCTCATTAGTTTTAGAGATATCTTGGAACTTGTCGAAAAAAAATTTTTTTTATCAAAATTGTTATTTTTAAAACAGTCATAAATAATTTAAAAAATAAAATTGAAAATTCGGTATTTTTCTTTCTACAGCTCATAGCAAACTATATTTCAAACAAAACAAGCCATATTTCATCAAAATCGATTCGCAACTTTGGATTATATTCACAATTAAATATGCAGAAAATTAGAAGCGAACAAAAAATTGTGTTAATACAGTTACAATAAATGTTAATATAACTGGAGAACGGGTTGTAATATTCAATTAAAACAAAAAACCAAAATTCGACAACATTATTATCTTTAAGTCGCACCGCACCGCACCCATGCTGTTTTTTATCTGCTTAGTAGTTTCATAGATATCGTGAAACTTATGGCAAAAAAGTTTTTCTTTTTTCATAAAAATTTTTTATTAATTGAGTTATGAATTTTTAGACCAGTTGTCTGGTTTTTATCCAAAGTTATTTAATTAGTTTGGCTTAAGTTCATTTTTAATTTAATCTTTCGATCAAATTTCGTTTTTACAATGATAGTTTTTATACCTTGAGGCGTTTGTTTACTCTTGTTTTTAGATGCAAAGTTCACATTAAGCTCTTTATTAACATGGAAAGCTCATGACCAAATATTTATTTGACGCTCCTAAAAGTATGCACGTTTTTTTATTATTTACTGCAAATGAAATCAGTAGAAAAGTGCGTTTCAATTCCACTTTGAAATTTAAAAGTGGTTTGACTACAAAGAAAATTTTCGTTTTTCGTTTTCTGAAGAAGCAACTTACGGAATTAAAACCACTTCCGATCAGTAATGTATTCTGTGATATGGCTAATAAATGGGGTTTGATTACGAAGAAAATTTTCGTTTTTCGTTTCTGAAGAAGCAATTTACGGAATTGAAACCACTTTCGATCGTAATGGTATTCTGTGTCACAGAGCTTGTACGAAAGTGAAAATATTCACACTTTCAAATCGTAACGTTTTGGTTTTGCTTCTTCAGCTTTCACATTTTTTAATAACAAAGTTCTAACACGAAAAAATTATATAACTTAAGGCGCCACTAAGAACATACAAAACTCACGGATCTAATATTAATTTGTTTCTCCCAAAAGTATGCAAAAAATTTTGTTAATGATGCTTTCGTATGTATATTTTCAAAATATTATTTCCACTCTTTAATTGTAGATTGGAAATGAAAACGCAATTTTTTTAATTTTTTCGCTTTCTAGAGAAGCTAAACATACAGGTCTGTCACAGAACTTGTACGAAAGTGAAAATATTCACATTCTCAAATTCGTAACGTTTTGGTTTTGCTTCTTCAGCTTTCACATTTTTTCATACAAAGTTCAAACACTAAAAAATTACATACCTTAAGGGGCAACTATGTTTCGCACTATAATACAAGCCTTAAGATTTTTATTGGATTTTGTTAGTGAGAAATCAAATGAAAACAGTTGTGATTGTCAAAAAAAAATCTAACGTAACATTACATTTTGTTTCTAGACTATCACACTTCAAATAATATGAAAAACATGAGTAGAAACAATTCAATTCAGATCTTTCAGTAGCATCGGCTGAGTATTTTCATGTAGGCGGCACCAGTGCCGACGCTTGATAATTTTCGCCGATCAATATTAATAGTATGTGTTTCGAGCACGATTCAACATCTCTTGTTTCTGCCAATATACTGGAGTAGTGTATGCTCTGCTCAAGATACCTTATTGTATTCATATTATTATACCATGTTCATACGGATAGCAATATTCGAGGTTCGCTATCTCATTTATGGTTCGCGCCCCAATCATGATTGAATCTACATGTTTCGCCATACAAACTTTTGAGAACGAACCATTTTGGTTCATTTTGAATCTAGCTACGAACCACGACAAATTTACTATCATCTCCAATTTTGATAACAAATTATCACTAGTTTATCTGAAATAGCTGTGAAAAAATGTAAACAAAGGTAAAACAAAAAATTAATTACAAATGAAAAAAAAGAAACAGTGAAACGTATTTTACAGTGTAGAAGAATTTGCATCCCAGATGAAACAAGAACAATCGTTTGAACACCAAGGTTCGCAACCGTGATTCAGAGAGTGAACCAAGTGGTTGATTTTACCGTATGAACATGGTATTAGTTTCAACTTTTGATTTGCTTTCACTTAAACTTAGCTTGTTAATTTTTTAACCATATATTTTTATAATGCATATTTTTTGGGTTGTAAGTTGAAATGATTTTTTAAAGCATTTTCGATTTCTCATTGTTGCAATCTTTTCTTTGAGTTTAGTAAACTTCTACTTTGTAAGTCGATCTTAAAACCAATACGTATGGCGTTGGTTATTCAGCTATTTAGCATGATCTCAGCAGTGCCGGTCCTAGCCTTTGAACAGGATAGAGAGTCGACGCTTTCAGTTCAAGATGTTAGCGATGCAAACTTAGTGCTTTTGGCACTATTGTTAGTGCTTTGTGATGCCTAAAGTGATTTTCAGCTTTAGTGCTTTACTAAGAAAAAGCACTAGCTTGGTGCTTTTCCAAATTTTCGTCTGTGCTGTTGACTAAATTTCATATTTTATAAACTTTTTATAATAAAACGTACAAATGCGCTCGAAATAGAGCTGCAAAACTATCGATAGTCGCACCATTCGATAGTTTCGATAGTTCGATATAAAACTATCGATACTATCGATAGTATCGAATTTTTAGAAGAATGCTAGAGTTTTAACCGTTCATCCATTAAAAGGTTATTGATTCATTTAGCAAGTATTATATGGAAATTTGTTTATCAAATCTTTTAAGATAGAAATATTCTTTTTATTTTCGATTTAATCGTAAGCGACGAAAATTAGTTTTCAGGAGAAGGGGTTTTATTATATTCATATATATTTTATATACATAAATTATCGCTTACGATAAAATTTTACAGGCTGTATCTTATAAGTTATCAACAATTTTGATATTTTGACAATTGTAAACTATGGGTAGACCCATAAAATTTTAATTTCAATAAAAAAAAATTTTTTATAATATATCGCTTACGATTAAATAGTGCCTGATATAATTATCTCTTATATTGTTTTATATATTCTTTTAATAAAAGTATAATGTAGAATTTTTTAACAAACTAAATTTATTTTGATAAAGAATAAGCGAAACTATTTGTAGTTCTGATGAGGTAGGTGTACATTTGAAAACAAAGAATTGTAATGCTGACATCTAAATTCAATCTTTAGTTAGCTAACTACAATAATTTAGATAATGCTACTTTATTTCCTGATAACCTAACCTTATCACAATAGTGGTCCCTATTATTGAGCCCATGTGGGCTGGAACCTTTTCTTCCAATTCTTTACCGGCAACCTGATAACCTTCTTCATTTACAACTTTTGATTACCAACAGATACACTATTGTTTATCATAAGTTCAATAAAGAAACTAGGCGTCTTTTAGGGTTTAAATAATGCGAAACTTAAGCTGTTAATAAAATATCATTGGCAAAGCTATTGCAGTTAATTTCTTAAGGACTGTAAATTTTGGCATAATGGGATCGCTTTTGGACTCTAATATTACCTACTGAAGCATCCAGTAACTTTTGTTAATAACAATATATTGCCAGCTTTCGCTTTTAAATAACTGCTGGGGTTAGAATTTATGGATCGTTTTTTTTTCGATAGTATCGATAGTAGAAAAAACATCCATAGTCCATTAAAAATAAATCAATCGATACTATCGATAGTACCAGCGATTGTTTTGCAGCTCTAGCTCGAAATTGTTTCGCATTTGGCTATTTTGCGCACCTTTTCATCTGCCGCCTTGAGCGACCGGTCTACAATAGGGCCTGGCGCTATTATAGAAATTTTAACAACTGTTCTTAGTTTAGTGTTTTAATGCAAACCGGCGTTATATGAGAAATGTGTACAGAATTCTTAACAATTTGTGTGTGTACCTCAAACATGTAGGACGCTACTTACAATAATGTATGTATGTATGTACGACCTTGCTTTCCAATCTAAAAATAGCTTCAGGGAAAGTCAAGGTAAGGACTTAAAACGAATTAAGATTAACAAAGTTAGAGATAAGAATTGTACATATTATAATTTGCAAATCAATAAGCATTTTTAATGGAAAATGTTTTTTGTATTGTTAATAACAAATGTGGAACAGCTGTTTTAAATAAAATAAGCACGTGCAATGTCTGTGCTGTCTACGAAACGCATCTTTTGCAAAAAAAATTGATTATATAGAAAAAAATGCCACTGTTTTTACGTGAAATAATTAATGAATAAAAATCCAATTGATGGCCTTGAAGGCATAATTATTTGTTCTGAAAGGATTTTTTTCGAACATAAATGAAACTGATTGTGTTTTTAACCAAAAATATCTGTAAACTTTGTTTATTTTTTCAGACTGACCTTTATCTTCTTCTGGAGTTTGTGCAAGTTCCGTTGTTTTAATTCTCCTTTCTTTTTTATCACTTCTTGGTCAATGGAGTCCACAAAAAAAATTTTCCTTTCTTTGCAAATGGTCTGCGCTTTTTTTCTGAGCTTGATTTATAAAAACCTGGAATTTCTCTTTGAAATTTTAATTAACTTGGTAGATACTTTATATATTCGTATTTTTTAGCACACCGTATTGTGTAAAATTACTTTACTTTAATATTTTCGACTTTTAGTTCGCCCAATAATTTCACATACCGAAAAAAGTTGCTTTTATATCACAAAATAAAATCGGCAATTAGTGAAAAAATTATTTACAAGAACAGAGCACGACGCCGGTCGGTTAATAGCCGCCGCCGATTATTTTCACAATCACTTAGCCGCCGCCGATTAATGCCGCTGATATCGGCTATTGGCTAAGCCGATTTTTTTTATAAAAAGTGGGTATTTACTAACACGCGCATTTAAAAATATTTAATTTAATTTTGATACGTGTTAAGAAAACTTTTTTAATGAAAATGCCAGTATACTGACACAAACGATTTATATTGAATAGTGCTTGAAACACATACCATACAAGCATACTGCTGCAATGTTAATTAATTTAATAATTTTGTAGGGATGAGTTGTTTATCATTATGCGCACCTCATTTATTATTGATATTGTTCTAAAAATATAATATAAGAAAAATTCGTGTTTTTTTATTAAAAAACTATTACAAATGACTTGTTTTATTTCAGGCATGCTTTGCAATAGTTTGTTTCGTTTATTTTTTTTATAATTTATGGGCAATTTATTCAAGTAAATGTATTTTACCTCGATGTTTACTCTTTGACAACATATCTCAACTGAGATAATATCACAATACACAATACCACAGACTGATACCATCAGCAAAATATCAAACTCAGTTTGACATAGACTGTAGTAAAGCGTACAATCACACCAAATGCCCATACACGACCAAACAACTGGCAGCAACACGTAAACAAGAAAAACTGTGTTATCCGACACATTTTACTAGCCGCCGCCGACTATATTTGGTTTTAGCTGCCGCTGACTGCCATTTAACATCGGCTTCGGCTTCAGGACAAGAAGCCGATGAAACGCATCCCAAAAGAAATTGTCAATAAGAACTTTGAACAAAGCAAAAACAAACAAAAAATTAAGATTCTCTATTTTCCTGTACGTAAGAAAAGAGCAGCTAGTGCATCATCAATGGCGCTCAAATATAAATGTCAAATCTCACACATGGTTGCTATAAAGTGTACTTTGTCAAATAAACACAAAAATCAAAAAAATCAACTGAACATACATCAAGAGCTACTTCGAAACCTGTCTTTTACTTGTTTTTCAAAGAGTTTAATTTTGAAACACGTAATTTTTTTGATAATTGAGTATATGGGAAAAACTAAAATTTAAATTGTTTGGCTCGTAAACACTCAAAATTGCCATAAACACGGTTGTGTGAATTGCCTATAAATTCGTTGTTTTGTGAAAATATGTTATCAAAAATACTTTGACATTCTTCTCACAAGCCGTACGTTTTAACCTATTCTATGCAATAAATTGCACAATTCTTTCAAACAAATGTTTTGTAATAAAAATCAAAAGTCTTTTGATCGTTTGTTGTGTCCCTATACTAGCGACCCTGTTCTGTATACCGAATCTGAGTTTATTTCTTGTTTTCCAAAAATATATAATGCCCCAATTAATGTATCTAAAAAACTCGGAAAATAGCGTTACATAATATGTGAATAGCCCCTTATCATTGCAATTAAAACATTTAAAATTTAATACATATATATAACTAAATAACTAATTAATACATATAACAAACCCGGTTATAAGGAATTCCTAGTTGTAACCAAGTAATTCCAAAGTCACGAAGCTTAGCTTGCCATTTTCATACTAAAATCGTTATAGCATGAGGTCTACACGTAACATAATATGTAAAATGGGAACGTCAAATCCAATATATTGGTGTGACCACAAATTTCGTCAGTCAACAGTCAACCACAAAATTTTTGACTGATAGCGTGAATCAAAAAGTGTGTCAAGAGCTATTTTTTGTAGCATACACTTTACAACTTGGTCGCGGAAGATTATTTTTAAAGGAATTCATTAATTTATATGAAATGCAACGTGATCTGTGTAAGATGTTAAGACAAAATAGTACGAGGATTTGCTAATAATAAGAAATTGAATAAAAAATTCGTTACAAAATTTTTTTGTTATCAATATAGCGCATTCAATTTTTCCTATGTTTGTGTGTCGTTTTTTTCTTGAACGACGGTTTGAGTGTCAAACATGATTGACAGTCTAGACAGTCATAAATATCCTTCAAAAATTATAAAGTTTTGCCTTCACTCAAGTTCGCCAATGTACGTGTATACTTCAAATTAGTGTTATCTCAATGTTATACGATTTATTATGAGAGCGTTGTTATAAGAAATTTTATAAAAACTGTCAAAACACACGCACATGAAAATAAACAAGTATGTATGTGTGTGGTTATTTAGTTTATGTGATTTTATATTTTTAAAAGTGTTTAAGTGATTTATAAATTAAAATTCGAATTATATTATTACTCCCTATTGATCGCCATTAAGCTGTTTTTAGACTATTATAGAAGCTGTGTGACTTCTGCACAAAATGCAAAACTGATACAATGTATTGTTATTGCTTTTTCGAAATTTTCCATAAACTCATTAGATCAGGGTTGCATTTCTACAGAAGTAGAATGGCTTTTGAGATAGTGTAAAACAGCTATTAGCAGCTATTGCATTCACCGAAGCAAAAACTTTTTTTGTGATATTTGCCAATTTTCAAAAAGTTTGCTGGGTATAACTTCTGCATGCAAGTTTTTCAGAATTTCTGAATTGTATTGTTGCCCCTTATCAATCGCCTTTAGCAATTATTGCGATCACTGAAGAATTGTTATATCTGAGTTCTTTTACAATTTTTAAAAAGTTGCTGGGTATGTTATATGAATGTAAGCAAATCAAAATATCTTTTTTTCACATCTCTGAAATAAGTTTACCATTTTACCAAATTTTCCCACATAGCATTTGGAAGATTGTTTTACCAAAAATCAGCAAACGAAGTCTTTTAAGACTACCTTAGATGATCAAAAATTGATTAATCAGTTGCGGGCTTAAAACAAGACTCGAAAATGATTCCTACAAATGACTAGAGAACGACTTGTGCGCAATCATGAATTGATCATGCATATGTTCGAAATTTAATCTTTTAAGACTAACTTAGACAATAAAAAGTGATTAAGCAGCTGCGAGCTCAAAACACGACTCGAAAATGAGTCCCATAAATGCTTAGAAATAGACTTGTACGCAATCATACATTGATCAAGCATATGATCGAAATGTGACTGTTTTGAATATTGTTATAACAGCTTATGTTAGCTTTGTGCTGTCGATATTGTAGGCAGTACCTTAGCTGAGTGGTTGATACGTAAGCTTACAAATCCGAAGGAACTTGGTTCGACTCTTAGTGAATATAAAATGTTTTATTTCAATTTCTCGACAATGAGTCGTATTTGACTCAGAAATGATCACAAATACTGTTTAAAAATGACTAAAAAATAGTCAAAATTGATTTAAAAGGATACCATTTTTTACCGACAAAAATATCTTTTATGATCAGAAAATCAGCGCATAAATGATTTTTTAATCGAGCTGAGGAATCAATAAAGACTCGAATATGATCAATAATTTCATAAATTGGTAGCTGGGTTGTTTTCTTCTCATGTGTGAAATAATAGTATTGTTGCAGTACTAGCTCATTATGCATCTGTGTTTCTGTAAAGGTACTTGGGCACTATTTTTTCTAACCAAGTGCAGCTGTTTTTCGATAACTTATTCTAATGCTGAAATTATCAATTAAGTGTCATCATTACTAAAAATAGCGCGAAATCTTTTGTTTTCCTTTTCTGTTATAAGTGCTATAAACATCTTTTTTTAGTTAAATCTTTTTGACTAAACTTTAAATAAGCAGTCAAAACATGAGCCCACAAGAAATAAATAACACAAACGAATCAATTGATGATGATGCAGAACTTATGGCTCTTGCAAAAATTCTCGGCGAAGCTGAAGAACAGGATAATATAGTGGAACATGCTAAAACTTCGGTTACCAATGACAAAGGAGAACCAAGACCCCAATTGGTAGAGGATGATACCTTTGCTGAAGCATTTGGCTACGAAATAGACAAGAATCTTGAGAAGGAAATTGAGAAGCAAATAGCAAGTACAAGGGAGGAACTAGATTCATCCGATGATGAAGAAATCAAAAATTTCTTAGAACGTAAGTACAATGAATATGGCTGTGATATAAATAAAAAACTAAAGCAACAGAAACAAGCTGCAAAAGAATCAAAAGCCGACTATGAGGTAGATAAATTTCTAAGAGAAGATAAAAGTAATGGCACCTTGGCAGTGCACATTAAAAATCCACACAACCCCACTAAGAGACAATCTCTTATAAGTGATTCTTTTAAAAAGCTGGCAGAATCGAAAGTTAATTTAAAAATAAGTGAAAATCAAGTAAGAAAGTCTTTACCAATAACAGGAAACAATAGTTCTATTTACACTGATCCTGTTTTTGGTTTACGTATAATAAATCCATTAATATCCAGCACTTTGCTTTCGGAACGTATGACAGGTCGCAAGTCAGTAGCATTTTCCGCAGTTGCTTTTCACATCCAAAGAGGCGACCTTTCACAAGATTGGGTTATAGCCGGTATAATAGTGCAGAAAAGTCCAATACAGATGAGTAAAAAAGGTCAACCTTACTCTATATGGAGTTTATCTGACTTGAAAGGTGATATCAAGACATTGTCATTATTTCTTTTCAATGGAGCCCACAAAGATCTGTGGAAAACTGCCCAGGGTATGTGCATAGCGGTTTTAAATCCAACAATTTTTGAAAAACGAGCGAATACTAAAGACGTCGCTTGTCTCTCTATAGATACAGCCCAAAAAATAATGATACTTGGCCAGTCGAAAGACTTTGGAAACTGTAAAGCCACTAAACGCAACGGAGAAGTATGTAATGCCGTTGTAAATCTAAGTGAGTGTGACAGTTGCATATTTCATATGAAGCAAGAGTTTGGCAAAATGTCGAAACGATCGGAATTGCAATCAGCTAATGCTGGAAGAGGTTTAAATGATTTGCGTAATAAGGTGCTAGGAAAATGTGAGGTATTTTATGGTGGTCAATCGTTTTCAGCCGTACCTGCTAAAAAAAGTGCAAAATTAACACAAAAGGACAATTCAAGAATAAGTTCATTATCAGAATATGCTGTATCTCCATTCGCTGCTAGTATAAATCATGCAGCTAAACTAAAGTCGATGGCAATGTCGAATGTACCTTATGCATCTCGAGAGGGTCCTATCTCGCGAATAGCCGGTAATGTTGAAGCATCAGCTAAGCAGCGTTTAAAAGATTTAGAAAGATTGAAGATTTTGCAAGAAGAATCCCAAAATAAATCTCTAAACTCTGAAACAAACAATTTAAGCGAAGTGGAAAAAACGACCACCATACCTCAACCACAGAAAGCGAAAGAATCCTTATTTCCAAACTTACCGACATTAAATCCTATTTCAAAATCACGCTCTTCATCCTCAGTTTCGATACCATCTGCAATATCTGAAAAATTTAAAAATCGTCAATTCTCATTTGCTTCTACATCGAAAGCTCCACAATTGTCAAAAGATAATTTCTGCATAGAGGTGAATATTGGCGAACGAAGAGCTCAGTTGGCTAAAATGAAAGCATTAGAAGTTTTAAAGAAAAAACCTATAGAAAAGGCCAACCCAAATACTATACGTGGCACAAAGGATGGTAAACGTCGTGCCATTGATGATCTAAATGAACTTTTTATTTCGCAGGAATCAAAAAAACAAAAGCTAGAAGAGGAACAAAGAGAACAAGATCGTAAGACACGCATACAACGTATTATAGATGCATCTTCTTCGCACACCAACTTGGTCGATGTGCGCGATCGTGAGGAACAAGAAAAATATTTTAGCAAATTGGAGAAAAAAGAGGCGTTAGAAGAGAAAATGTTGAATACTTACAAAATGCCGTGCAAAGCGGTTATTTGTAAGATCTGCAAATATACGGCTTTTTCCGCTTCGGATCGTTGTAAAGAAGAGCGTCATTCTTTGAAGGTAATCGATGCCGAGAAACGTTTTTTCCAATGCAAAGATTGTGGCAATCGCACCGTTTCCGTTTTTAAATTACCGAAAGTTAGCTGCAAGAATTGTCAAGGTTCTCGCTGGGAGCGTTGTGCTATGATACGAGAACGCAAAGTTTATGATGAGATTGGGCTGTCGCTGCGTGGCGATGAAGAAATGTTTATTGGTTCTATATCGGGAAAAGCTAATTTAAATTTATCAGTTCCTGATGATTAATGTATTATATTCGTTTTAAATAATTACTTTAATAAGTTTTTATATTTAATACGAAGAAAATAATGGAAACATTAATTTGTATTCTTGTATTTTAGTATTTTTATGACTTTGATTAAATAAAGTATTTTGACAATATAAATAAAATGTTTATGAATTTGGTTTATTTTAAATTAGATGTGTTTGAGTACTTTTCGGTAATAATTATCCATTAACTTTGTCATAAATAGTAAAAAGAAAACGTTCATATTTAGAAGTAAACTCACGATTGCTCATATAATCCGATACGGAATTGGATTGCAATCGCAATTCTAATCCAATTTCAATTGTGAGTGGTATGAAAACGTAACGAAATTGCTTTGTTCAAAGAGTGTTTTATTTTCGCTCAATATTCAAAACATCGGATAGTGTGAATAAAAAAAGTATTTGCTTTTTACTAAAATTTTTTGGCAAAACCAAACAAATTCTTAATTTTATATTGAGTAATATCCGAAATTTTGTGTTTTAACATTTTTTTAAAGTAAAAAGCAAATACTTTTTTTTATTCATACTACCCATCGTCTAAAAAGTTGTGTATTTAGCAGAGTCCGACCAAAACCAGTTTTTGAGGCCGAACCCAAACCGAACCTAATATTCTACCAAAAAGCCGAATATTCGGCCGAGTCCGAAACCGAAAATTTTTTAGCATTAACTAATATCGGCATATTAAAAGCTCATAACAATTAAAAACGAAAACAATATGTATGTAATACTTTTTTGTTTGAGCTCGAGGTGAAACAAAAACGTATTATTGTTTTCATTATAATAGCTGTGTTCGTTTACTAGAAATTCTTACAACTTTTACTACAATTGGAAATTTTTTTTTACTTTTTGTATTGAAAACTTCCAGCTGTAGTAAAATGTTAAATTTTAGTAAGTAAACGAACAGACATAATATGTCTGTTCGTTTACTTAGTCTTATTTTAGGTCCATTTGTTTACTTTTACAGTAAAATGCAGTAAATGAGTAATTACTGAGTAAATTGAAAAATTTAGTCTCAAAAAAAGCTATTGGTCAAAAAAGTACGCGAACGGAAAAATAGTAAAAATTCGTAAGGTTAAGGAAACAGCTGCTGGCAAATAAATGTAGTGCTGAAGAACATTACACTTTTGACTACTCAACTGTTTTTCTTATTGGTAATCGATACAATACTTCTTATAACACGAACATTTTAAGAAAATATAAATAATTCATTTTATTTAAACTTTTCGATTTGTTTTTTATACTTCATTTGATTTTTCTAATTTGTGTCTAGTTAAATTTATTCAAAAGTACATGATCATTTGTTGTTGCTATTGATTACCTTAAAAACAAGTGCCGGCCTAAGTAGCCAAGTCTTAGCACTTTCACAACACTAGAAAATTAAAGTAATACAAACAAAACAAAGCAAATGGTTTATAAAAATTGTATTTCCGTTTTAAAGGCTCATGCTTGAATTTACAAGCGAAAAGTTTCATAACAATTATTCACATATTATTTTTGTTCCAGTTTTATTTAAAATTTTCTTTCTTTCGCAAAGTTTTTCAAAAATTTTATACTTTTTTTGCATACTTTTGTTTGTTTATCTTTTGAATCATATGTTTTTCATTTTACTACATTTTACTAGCAAAATATTCTGCAGTAAAAATTTGTAACTATTCAGTCATGAACTGTCACTTCACTCTCTCAATTTGTGTTCTCATTTACTGTAGCTTTGTTCATTTACTTTCCTATCACTTTCCATCAACGAGAGAGTAAAAAGGAATTTTGTAAAATTACTCTCAAAAATAATAAAAAGTAAATGAACACTTTACCATCCAAAATTTTCAAGCTAAAATAGTGTTATAATATATAGGTATATATGAGTACTTAATAACTACTCCTATATGTGGAAAAATGTAATATATGTACCTATTACTATAAAAATAATGTGATTTCGGCATTTATTATTATTTCTTTTCAACAAAATTGAATAAGAAATTGAAAAAAGGGTACATATCTGAAATTTTAAACTTTTGAGGTAATGAAAACAAAAACAAATTATTTTGTAATGAAGTACAATATTTAAAAAATTTATATATGGATTACATTTTGGGACCAATTATCAATCGAAAGTTGCAGAAATATTTTTATGTTAACGTCATTTTGGCATGTTCTGTGTTTCACAAAAAAATAAAATTATGTGTATTTCTCATAGCATTGTTGTTATAAATAATTTTTTATAACAACAATGCCAAGAAAATTCACATTATTTTATTTTTTGTGAAACACAGAATATGCCAGAATAACGTATGTTTATTTGTGTATTTTCGTTAGTTTTGGCAATATTTTTGTTTTAGCGTTTTTTTTTGTTTTAACGTTTTATTTTACTTTTTGACGATTTTTTAGAGATTTATTTTAGTTTTGGCGCTTTTTTGGGTTTTGGGAATTTTTTCGGTGTTTGCTGATTTTTTTAGTTTTAGCGATTTTTTGGGTTTGACACTTTCGTTTTAGCAAATTTTCGGTGTTTGGCGATTTTTTAGCTTTGACGCTTTTTTCGCTTTGGTGATTTTTTCCATTTTTGGCGAATTTTCGTTTTTGACGATATTTTTAGTTTTAGTGTTTTTTTCGTTTTGGCGACTTTTTTCGGTTTTTGGGTTTTTTTTTAAGTTTTTTTGGCGATCTTTTTAGTTTTGGTGATTTTTTGCGTTTTAGTAATTTTTTTGCAATTTTGGTGTTTTTTCCGTTAAACGCTTTTTCATTTTGGCGATTTTTCGTTTTGACATTTTTTTAATTTTGAAATATTTAGTACATATTAGCTTTTTTTTAATTTCAAGAAATTCCCTCTTATGGTTTCCAAGATACTGCTAATTGTCTAAATTACATAGTCAAATTTACATTAACATTAAATATATTTATGTATGAACTAATTGGATTATCTACCGCCATAGTGTAAAGTACCGAGTATCTAGATACTCATAATATTTGCAATACTAAAATTTGCTGCAACATCCTCTGGCCCTGATGTACTAGATCCTGTGTTGCTAAATTCCATTGCTTTAGACATCTTATTTTTGTGCGGTTGGTCCTAAATTAAACAAAAATTGGTTTTCTATCGTATTAATATATTTCATCGCTTTAAAAATTAACATTCACTTAGAATTTCTTAAATTTTGCAAAAATATTTTTATTTCCCAACTTCTTTTAGCAAACTTGATTTGTAAATACAAACACAAAACAGCTGTTTGAACAATTATTGAAAGTAAAAATTTTACTATCAAGAATTTTCAACAATTTTTTTGTGTCTCAATTTGTTGCTCTCTTTTGACGCTCTCTCGTTGAAAATTTTTGGAGTTAATGAACACTTTCTATCAAAAATTGTTAACAATTGTTAACAATTTTCAGTAAATGAACACAGCTTGTATTTTGTGTAAACGAACGCAATTTACTAAAATGCAGTAAAGTTCAGTAAAAATTTGTAAAAACTTTTGGGTACTCGAACGCACTTTTTATTAAGAGTATTTTACATAATACATAATAGGTCTGTTCAACAACTGAAAGTTGTTACTAATTGTTACTAGTTGTTACTGGAAAGTGTTCACGTACTAGCAACGAGAGAGTGAAAAAAGAGCATAAAAAGTTGAGAGAAAAATATTTGTAGCAAGTTTTTGCTAGTAAAATTTTTACTAGCAGGAATTAGCCAAACAGCTGTTTAGATCTTTTGTTTACAAAATAAATGTTGGAAAAATTCATGAAAAAGTGAACGTTTTTAATTTTAATGAATTATTAAGAAATTAATACTTTTTAAGAAGTAAAAATATTAAATACGGTAAGATTAAATATTTTTTTTAATTTTACTGCAGCAGTGGCCGTTAAAAGAGTTTAAAACGCCTGAATTGGCTGGCAGAAAATTTTCCACCTTAAGGCAAAATCATAAAGGTTACACTCGAAATATTATGTGAGTCAAATATAAGAAAAAAACCTGGCAAGTTCCTGGAAAGAACAAATTCAACTAAATTAATAAAAAATTCCACAATTGCATTGAAATTAACTTTATTTCTACTGTTTACAGATATTTAAACTAAAAAATCCTTATGTATAAGCAGTTGTATCTTTATTTCTGCTATTTAAATACTTTACACATAAAGCTTTATTTACCGACAGTCAAAAGGTTGTGTTTAGTCCTAAGTTGTGTTTAGTACCTCAAAATGATAAAATTTTCATATATTTTTTACGATATGTCTAACTTTTCATACAAATTACTAACAGCTAATGTCAAGTTTTTTGGGTGTACAAACTGTTTATTGTGTTAATTGCAAATTTTTGCTAGTAAAGCGTTCATTCAGTCGTAAAGCAGCTCTGGATGAGTCAACAACAAGCGTCGTTGGCAATTACTTCGTAAATGCAACCAGGCCACTGTTCGTTTATTTGTCTTCGAGAGTTTTGCGATTCAATCGCATGTGTGTAGTGGTTGGCGTCGGTTAACGGTATCGTGTACAGTTTCGCGTCGGTGGCCATTAGTCACATGCACTAGTTTTAGACACAATTTATGAATTTTTTGCTTACGAGTGCCAACCTAAACTCGAATAAACTGGTGGAGACCATTAAACTTGGGAGCGGAAAGCTTGGATTCCTCCTTCCTATATGATGGTATAGGTTGGGCGGCAGTGCATGACGGAAGCTCTCCTGGAGTATAACCTGGCAATTTGTGATATAGAATTCTCCGCCAACCATTTTAGAATTAAAAAAAGCGTTCATTTACTTTTTCATATCTGGGAGAGTAATTTTACAAATTTCTGCTTTACTCTCTCGTTGCTAGTAAATGAACAGACCTAATAATAATTGTGTAGAATTCTATACAGAATTTTGTTATTTATACACACAATTTATATATTTTTTAAAAATTAGAAATGTCAAAAATTCCGTGACCAAACAATTGTCCGAACATTAATTTTTGTTTCATTTGACGGAAAAAATGCTCCACTTATTGTTATAACATGCCTGTAATAGACAATAAATATCAAAATCCAGTGTACAAAATTCTGCGTACTAGTAAACGGAAATATCTTTTAAGAAATTTAGTAATATGAATTTCAGTTTGTTTTTTTTTACACATACATACTTCTTATGGCGGCCTGAAGTTCAGGCAGAGGTGCATACTACGCTATATACACAAAGGACTAAATATTGATGGTCAGGTCAAGTAAAGCTATTTCAGTACGAGATTTTACGTAGAAGTCCATTAATGTTACACGTTTAAAAGACATATCACATATCAAAATTTAGAAAATTATATGTAGTTTTTAATAGCGTATTAAGATTTAACAATTTAACAATTTTTGATAGACCTTTGTGGTGTCTTGTGCATATTATATATATTTTTTAATGCTATAATATGTCCGTTCGAGTACCCAAAAGTTTTTAAAAATGTTTACTGAACTTTACTGCATTTTACTAAATTGCGTTCGTTTACACAAAATACAGTAAATGAGAACACAAATTGAGAGCGTAAAGTGACAGTTCATGACTGAGTATTTACAAATTTTTACTGCAGAAATTTTTGCTAGTAAAATTTAGTAAGATGAGAAACATGATGAGTAAACAAACAAAAGTAAGTAGAAAAAAGTATATAATTTGTAAAAACATTAACGAAAAAAATTAAATAAAACTGGCACAAAAATAAAAGGTGAATAGTTATTATGCAAGGCATATTCATTACAGGTACCTCCATAACTAAAACAAATACAACACCAAAAAACACATGTATATTGTTAGTAGAAATACCCCAGAAATATGTCAAATCCATTATCTGTGAGTCGCACACATTCATAAGCTCTCTCAAATTTAATAACACATGCGCGTTGTTGATAGAAAACTCCCGGACATGTGTCAATATCTATTGTCTGTGTGACGCACACATTCTCAAATTCTTGTAGTGGTACCTGTTCAATCTACGTTGGTTTTTATGAGATTTTTCGCTTGTTACTTCAAGCACATACCATTAAAAAGGAAATAAACGTTTTAGAAATCATTTGGTTTGTTTTGTTTGTATTACTTTAATTTGCTTGTGTTGTGAAAGTGCTAAGTACTTGACTACTTAGTACTGCACTTGTTTTTAAGGTAATCAATAGCAAACACAAATGATCATGTACTTCTGAATAAATATAACTAGGCACAAATTGGAAAAATCAAATAAAGTATAAAAAACACAAATGGAATTATATATATTTTCTTAAAATTTTCGTGTTATAAAAAGTGTTGTATCGATTACCAATAAGAAAAAGAGTTGGGTAGTCAAAAGTGTAAATGTTTTTCAGCACTAGATTTATTTGCCATCATCTGTTTCCTTAATCTTACGAATTTTTACTATTTTTCCGTTCGCGTACTTTTTGGGACAATAGCATTTTTTGAGAGTAAATTTTTCAGTTTACTCAGTAATTACTCATTTACTGCATTTTACTGCAAAAGTAAACGAACGGAGCTAATATCATGGATTATTGATATTTTCGAATGAAATTTTGCAGTTATATAAGAATTTATGTATTAAATACCAAGGAAGGAAAAAAAATAAGATTTTCCTCTGGGAACCCCGAAATTCCATAAGATATTCTAGAAAATCCCAAAAATGGCATTTTCAGTATTTTCGCTGTATTTTTCGCCAGACGCAGATATTTTTTAGGGAAATGTTTAAGGGCACATTAGGCCTCAAGATGAGTTAATACCCTTTTTGATTACAGCCTTGCGATTTGAGAAAACGCGCCTTAAAACTGATATTTGCAACAAAAATATGTG
The DNA here is from genome assembly GCA_956483635.1 of Panzeria rudis. Lineage (NCBI taxonomy): Eukaryota > Metazoa > Arthropoda > Insecta > Diptera > Tachinidae > Panzeria > Panzeria rudis. The sequence goes on along the minus strand of OY101449.1, from coordinate 116,589,669 downwards.
TATTTTGAAACCCTCTGGCTAATTCAATAATGAAAATTTTGAAAAATATTTTTGCAGTGATCAGCTTTATAGTATTATAGCGTAAAATCCATTACAAAAATATCGTGTGTCCTATTAATAATTACATAAATCATGTGGTTAACCAATCATTTAGTAGAGATATTTACTAAATAAGATTAATAAAGAATATAGAGTTTTATGTAGTATATATTTACAATTTTTATTAAAGCACAGTTATTTGTAAGGTGTATATTTTATTAGATCTATAAAAAATATATACAAAGTTTAACATACAAAAATCTAAAAGTAATTTTTTGGCAAGCACGAATTAAAAAAAAAACTTAAGTTATTAAACAAGAAATTAAAAATGTTATTACATAGTTAAAAATGGCTGGGACTATTTACATATTTTAAACTTTATATCTTGTTTTTAATAAAAGACTTGAGTTATTTCTATTATATTCAGTTTTGCCAGATTTTTATTAAAGTAGTTTCATATAAGAAATATTTTCTTCATTAAAATTTAACTGCCTGTTCTACGATGTCGAAAGAATTCTTTCTTCCATACAATTACAATTAAAACAAAAACAAAAACGAATTCTGAAATTTTGTTTTAGTTTAAAATATCATTGTACGAAAGAGGGAATTGTTTCGACATCGCGCAGTGGGGAGTTTCGCAACATAAATGGAACTTCTTCACAGCTGATTGGATTTAGCTGAAACTGGAAACATCTTTAGGGGAGTAGTCAATCTTTATAACGCGTGTCTCGGTGGCCTTCCGGCTTAAGCATGAGAGCAGCTACAGTGGGCCAAAGTTGACCACCTGGGACTCAAGAAACTTCTGAGGCTTGTAACTGTCAGATTAGATAATCTAATATTCTACTCTTAATAAAAATTTAAATTTACATTGATTCAAATAATGAACTTAAGCCGAAATAACAGTTTCCGACTTAAAAAATAAAAAGAAATAATGTCCTTACATGTGTTTCCGTATCTCTCATAACTTATAAGATCTTTGACTTTAAAGAAAAAAATTTTTTTTGTCTTGACTTTATTTAGTTTTTTGCCTATAACTTTTTAATTTACGGTTCGATTTTAATTTAGAAGGCAGCATTCCGTTCTTGACAAAATTCTAACTAAAACTAGATATTTTTTTGTTATCGCATTCTTGAAGTCGGGAAGAGGCTAAAAAATCTAAAATTTTCAAATTGACATGAAAAAACCATGTGTTTTTCATAATAAAGTATCTTCATAACTTTAAATTTTGTCAAGAAACTTTGTTTAACACTTTCACTCTTCAATCACATATCGCAAAAGGCAATCAATTGATAATGTGTCTAGCGCCAATTATTTTGTATTTTGGACATGTATCCTACATTCAGTAATGGCCGAAAATAGCAAATTTTAAAAATAGTTAATAGCGGTACACGTTTAAACTACTAACTTTAAACGGCCCACTTGCAATATAATTGTGCAATTTTTCGTATTGTACAATAATATCGCCAATTTGTATGTCATATTCGAAGGTGGCACAATATATTGGCAAAAATCAAAAGGCCTTTGATTTTTATTCTACAATCAAGAATATTGTGTAATATGGTGGCAATATTGTGCAGTAGTGTTGTTTACTTTTTCACTGTCAGGAAAATCGGGCAATATTTTCTTTAAAAATATTGTGCAATTTATTGCATAGTATAGGTCAATACGACAATAATATGAACAATAACATATGCAATAATGGATGGGCAGCATTAGTTATTCTTAAATTGTTTGCCTTTAGCATCTAAGTTAAACGAACGGACCTCGTAAACACGCTGCTTAATTTTTTTTTCATTAAGTCATCAGATTTTTTCGAGTTTGCATCATTCTCCCTGGCTTAAGCGATTTCAGCAATGCAATTTTACGCAAATTTCCGCTTTTTTCGCGAAAAATTTAATTTTTTCAGTTTTTGGCATTTTTATAATTCAAGCGACCTCTAAACTATATTAGACCTAAACATATAATTTTTCGACATTTATTTAAAATATAAATTAGTTTGTTAGAATTGTTTCTATTCAGGCTTCTAAGGTCGTTAAATTTGATTTAAATGCAAATAAAAGACAATTTTATTTCATTTATTCATATCCGACGTTCCGTTGGGATTTTCCAACTTTTGACTGAGCACCTTCCTTGCTAACTTTCCGATAGTAGCCAGTTTTTGTGAATATTCGAAATTTTTTCCAAGTTTTCGGCATTTCTTAAAATTTTAGCAGTTTTTAATCATCCATTTTACAGCTGTTTGGCAATATTGAAATTTTTCGCGAACTTTCGCTGTTTCCGCGATAAAAGCGTTTTTTGCAAGCTTATGAGCTTTACACAGTTTAAGCCATTCGTTACGGTTTTAACGGTTTGTAATCAATTTTAGAGCTTGTTCTTAATTTTAAAATTTTTTCGCGAATTTTCGCCATTTTCGCGACAAAATCAGCTTCGTACGAGTTTAATATTTTAGACAAACTGGAACCCATGTTATTTTTTTTTAATTCACAGTGAATTAAATTGATGGGTAGGTAACTCGTTTATTCTCGTTTATTCACATACGTTTAGCAGGCAATTTAAGAGCTAAAATTGCTTCTTAAATTCTTAAGAGCCTTGTATAATAGTTTTCCATAAAAATTTTTGCAAATATTTTAAGAGCTCTTAAATATTTTCTGGTTTGTTCGCAAAGAAATTCTCCATACACATCGAACATATAATTTTGTGCTTAATTTTAATAAGTAAACATTTGTGACGAAGCGGGCAGCGATGCCATTTTCGGGGTTTTTTACGATATAGCAAAAAACGATATGATATACTGTGTTGTCATATGGTAAGTTTTTTACGATATGACAACATTGCGATATGACAACACCGTATATGACTATCTTAAGGCAGAATTAGTTTGTACGTGCTGTTCTGTTCTGAATCAGCTGTTTCGTTTCTGTTTAATTGAAAATATGTATGAGTGGTTTGTTGTTCCTTTTTCGTTCTGTTCTGTTGCGGACAAAACTGTAGAAAATAGAATTCAACGTTAAGTGACAGCCAACAGTGCGTATGTATTAGTTTTTGTGGTGTTTTTTTGGTGTTTGTGGTTTGTGGTTTTGTGGCTTTGTGTTTATTTCACATTTTTTCACAAAACTTTATTTTCACAATTTCAATTTATTTGTTTTGATTACCTTTTGCTTTTAAAAACAGCTGATTCCATTCACAGAACAAGTAATTACAAAATATTTTCTACAGAACGTCACAGCACAGAACAGCAACAGAAAGTCAAGACTAATGAAGCCTTTAGTGTTGTCATATCGTAAAAAACTTGCGATATGACAACACAGTGAGTCATATCGTTTTTTTATATCGTAAAAAACCCCAAAAATGGCATCGCTGGAAGGGGATGATGCAATTGAAATTTTGGTTATTATTGAAATTCCACAACGAAAGCACACATACATGCTTTACAGTCTTCACTTTTGCATATTTTTAGCAATTTATCTGTCTTATAAGCTCGTATTTAACGTTTAAAACTAAAATTAGAATAAAAAGTTCTCAAATGTTCGCCAACAACTCCGTTAACATAAAATCAGAAAAGTTTGAAAATTTTCAAATTTATTTGATTTGTTTGTTAACAGCCCCATTAACATAAAAACTTAAGACGAACATGAACAAATGAGACGAACAAATTGTACTTGTATGGCTTTCTTTTAGAAATGATAACAGTTGTGTGAATAAAAGGAAATAATTTTAGGGCATTCTATATATACCTTGAATTGCATACCCTACAATCGGAATATCTCGAGATTAGTAAAAGACATTCGAATAATTTTTTCAGGCGTAGTAAAGAGATTCATATAAAAGTTAAAAATGTCTATTTGAGAATATAAATTTTTTTTATATTATACTTTTTATGGTACTAAACTTCATTATTCCATATTTATGGAGAGGCTGTTTTAAATTTTTGCCAAAATTCTTAAAACTATCTACACTATAAAACTTTACAGTTAAAATTTTCAAAATTTATAATTAATAACAATTTTTTATAGGCCATTTAACACAAAAAAGGTTTTTAAAATTTACTATTTTTGGCCTTTGCTGGATGTAGGGCACATGTTCAAAATGTAAAATAATTGGCGCTAAACACATTGTTAATGGATTGCTTTTTGCGATGTGGGATTAAAGAGTGAATGTGTTAAACAAAGTTTTTTTACAAAATTGAAAATAATGAACATACTTTTTTCGAAAAACAAAATTTTTTCAGGTCAATTTAAACATTTTGAATTTTTAGCCTTTTTCCGACTTCAAGAATGCAGATAATAAAAATTATTTTCTTTAGTTTAACTAAGAATTTTGTCAAGAATCTAATGCTGCCTTTAAACAAAAATCTAACTGTAAAATAAAAAGTTATAGGCAAAACACTAAAAAAAAGTCAAGACAAAAAATTTTTTTTCTTTAAATTCAAATATCTTCTAAGCTATGACTGATACGGAAGCATATATAAGGACATTGTTTCTTTTTATCTTTTAGCTTTGAGTTAAGCGTCTAAAATTTTTAAAATGGGATAACATATAAAAAAGTTACAAGCCTCAGAAGTTTTTTGAGTCCCAGGTTTTCAACTTTGGCTTACTGCCGATCCTCCCGCGCCTAAACCAGAAGGCCACCGAGATAAGCGTTATAAAGCCTGTCTCCTTCTCTAAAGATGTTTTAAGTTTCAGCTAAATCCAAACAGCAGTTTAGAAGTTCCAGATTTATTATCATTTATTTTTCAAATTTCCCCACTGTGAATCATGGAACAGGCGGTAAGAGTATTCGATATTTCTTTACGATGATAAATAATTAATTTTAAACAATAACAATAAACTAATACTAATCAACAGTATACATAATTAAATGATATTAAATTAAGTTCTTTCCTTAAATAAGTAAAATAAGTATAAACTATAAAACAATAAACAAAACAGTCTTTTTTCAAAATAAAGTCTAATATTTGAAGGATTGGAATGCAACATGATTTAAAATAAAATCATTTTTCTAATATAGCATTCATTATTCTAATTATTTAGCTACAGAATCACTATTTTGGATTTAATATAAATATAGTTTGTTCTTAATTTACACATTATTTCAAAATAAAATTTTGACGAAACAAACACATTTCCTTTTATGCTTTTAAGAAAATATCTTGACTTAATCGCCAAATTTAAAGGCAATTAGGCGAAAATTAAATAGATTATACATATTTCTTAAAATATATTTTTATTTCAAAACCAAGTGATCTGAAGTTATATGTTTTGAAAACTTTTAAGCCATGCCATCTTCCTGTTCGTTCAGATTCAAAAGACTTGAAAACCGAAAGGAAATTGTTTTCGATATATGTTTTTCGAAATCATCATTATCTAAATTATCACACAACAAAGTTTTATTAGTCATGTCCATATAAGAACGTCCACGTTTTACTGGTATGGAATAGAGAGCCTTATTATTGTTTGCTGGCTCTGCCATAGATGACTTACGAATGTTGAGAGGAAATCTGAGATCATTTTCATAACGCAAGCGTTGTTCGGTTGTGTGAGTCTCCAATAGAGGTCTTGGCATATCATAACCTGGAGGTGCTTGGAAATTGCTAGAAAAGGTGGTTGTTTCTCGGCTATTACAACAATCTTGTAGATCGTAACTTATTTTCGGGGGTCTCCACAGATGATCTAACGGCTCTGGTTCACCACAATTCAAATCACTTGGTTTGCTTAAATCAGATTCCGCCGCATTTGAAGCTCCTTTTGTTATTTCATCTTCCAGGCAGTAGTTGGGATTGGAGAAAGCATTTCTTTCCAATTCCATATATTTGGCATTATTTCCTAATAGTTTTTCAAACTCTGAGGCCAAATACTTAAACGAGGGCCTAGCATTTGGTTCATCTGTCCAACAGGATTTTACCAGATTATATCTGCAGTAGACATTTCGATAATTGTATACATAGATATTCATTTTATGGCCATTTAAATATATTTTACAACTTACATCTCATCGGAACAGTTTTCTGGTTTTTCCATGCGATAACCATTTTTAAGCAAATGATATAGATTTTGTGGTGGTATGCCGGGATATGGGGATGCTGCCAAAGTAATCAATTCCCAGCAAAGTATACCAAATGCCCAAACATCTGATTTAGTGGTATAAACATGATCAGCTAATGATTCGGGTGCCATCCATTTGACTGGTACTCGATCTCTGGATCTTTTTAAATATGCATCATCCTCATACACATCACGTGTCAAGCCGAAATCGGATATTTTGCATATTTTGCCTTCAGCTAAAAGAACATTACGAGCTGCTAAATCACGGTGAACCAACTGCAAGAAAAAAATCAGATTTATTAATACTTCTTTTATTTTAAGGTGTAGTTTTTGGGATAAAGATAAACATCATTTGTTAGTTAACTGTAGGTTAAACGTATATATATTTTTCAAATAAATATTATCTGGTTAATAAACTAGTTTTAACCCACCACCCTTGACCAATTAAACTCAAGTTAAAACTGTTAAAAAGAAAAGCACAACAAAAAATAAAATTACACTAAATTTTATTATTGCAAAAGTAAGGAAACACACCTATTATCACAAATATTTTTAATCTCACGAACAATTTTCTCGTAACGTTTTTAGCCAGAGAGAATTAGATAAATTAATATTAAATGATTCACGACAGAACATAACAAGGTGGTTTTCGGAAGCCGCAACACTTCCTTATTAATGCTTATGTGTATTTCATGTCTTTCGCCACTGTTCAAGTGATTCGGTTGTATGTGATTTTAAATTTTAATTATACCAATCATGAGTGGAAGGAAGTAGAATACGAGAATTATGTATATATTTTAATATTTTAACGCTCAACTCCATGATTGACACATTAAAATTTACCATTATTAAATTAGCCTTAAATTTCAATTGTACAAATCATGAGTGGAAGTAGAATACTAGAATTGTTCTAACGCAAACTCATGATCGAAAAGATTTACCATCACTAAATTAGCGTTAAATTAATCCATTGCTATGCGTTTCTTTTGCTTCACGCGCCATTGTTCTTCCTTCTTGTTATTTTTACTTAACCGAAACGGGAAAAAACTCGCCAAACCTGGAAAAAATCCCTAAGGAAAAAAACGCTTATACAGGAAAAACCGCCGAACGGAAAAAATCGTCATATCGAAAAAAAAACGCCAAAACGAAAAAAGCGCTAAAAAAATAAATCACCAAAACTGAAATAAAAATATATCGCCTAAATGGGAAAAATGGCCAAAATCTAGGGAAAATGCTAAAACGAAAAAATTTCGAAAAGAGAAAAAATCATTAAAACGGGGGAAAAACGCCTAAAATGAAAAAAAATCCTTAAAAACAAAATCAATCGTGAGAACTGGAAAAATCGCTAAAACGGAAAAAATCGCCATGAGCTTGAAAAAATCGCAAAAAACGGTAAAAATCGTCAAAACGGAAAAAACACCATAACGGAAAAAATCGCCAGAATGTAAAAATCATTAAAACGAAAATAAATCGCCAAAACTGAAAAAATCGCTAACACGGAAAAATCCCTTGAAACCAAAAAAATCGCTAAACAGGAAGAAATAGCCATAACTGAAATGTCGACAAAGCGGTGAAAATCGTCCCAAACAGAAAAAAGCTTTAAAAATCGCGAGAATTTAAAAACGCTGAAGCGGAAACATTTGCCAAAATTAACAAAATAATTAATTATAAATCTAAAATTTATTTTTTAAACCTTTAAGGCTGGGTTTTTGAGATCTCAGTTGAACTAGGTTTAGTTAATCTGAAAACAGATTTGTGCCGCCATTACCAAGTTTGTATAAAAAATTTTTACGAAACAGCTCAGTTTTGCTTAAAATGTTGGTCTGTATTGAAATCACATCTCAAAAACCCAGACTAAGTACGACAGTAAACGTTTAAGACCTGGTTCAGTTAAACTAAACTGGAATTTAAATGTAGTTCAAATTCAACAGCAGTAAAATACTGTCCTGTATATTATGTATACATAGTTTAAGCATAATAGTGTGGTAGCACAACGAAATGCAAAAAAATAAAAATAGCTGGTTTTGCAGCGGTCTAAACCGAAATCATATGGCCTATGTTGGTAGTTTAAACGCCCAATTTTATGTACATATTCTTATGGCTAATAAATCAGTAAACTTTTAAGTGGTGGTTTAGTTGAACTAAACTCAATTTAAGTATAGTTTAAACTCAACAGCACTACGATAAATGTCTAAAATAGCTGTTTAAACTCTCAAATTTATACGCTAGATTTTGGTTTATATGTTTACTGATTTATAGATTTACTGCTTTAAACAGTTATTAAACCAATTATCAGCCAATACTTTTTTTAACGATACATAATTTTCATATGGGGCAGTGACTGATGTTGAGCTTAAACTACATCTAAATTGAAGTTTAGTTTAACTGAAACAGTGTTTAAACGTTCATTGATTTATTACCAATAATAAGCTTATATGTCAACCTTTAAAATAGTTTTAACTTAACGAATTAAAGCGAATTGAAGCTTTACAAAATCTTACCTTAATTTCTGTTAAATAAGTCATTCCTTTACATATCTGCAAAACAAATGATAATATATTAAGTACCGTCACCGGTTCAACGCCGTCGGCAAATTCACAGCCGGCACTTTCGATTTTACGACTTAAACGCAAATAACTGCGCAACGAACCATAACGGGCATATTCTATAATAATCATGGGGGCATCTCCTTTTGTGCAGGCCCCCAGTAGTTTTATTATATTAGGATGAGATACTTCTTGTAACAATTGGAATTCGGAGAGTAAGGCCATAAATTCTACTGAATTTGCTCCCTTTTTAAGCATCTTAACCGCTACAGTAGTAACACCTGGACGTTGCGTTATATCGGTGGCATAACCTTTCATTACTTTACCAAATTCACCTTCACCCAGGACACAGTCTAGTACCAATGACTCACGCGGAAACTCCCATTTTGTATCGGCTATAGAACTATCAAATTTGAAATTGTTCTCCAATTCCATTAAAGGTAAATCGCCATTTTTAACATCACATTCTGACAAGTGATCTTTTTTCTTAGTCGTAGCACTTTCTTTATTGAACACGTTCTTGTGGAAAGTTCTTCTGGTTAGACACAAACACACTATCAGTATGATAAAGATCATAGGACAAGTGATAGCTATAATCACACATGTATTATCACATTCCCAACCAGATAAATTTAGAATATCTTTAACCGTTCCATTCTCTGGGTTATGTGTATTTAAACTGTGAATGTTACCCTCGAGTTTGTCGGCATTTTCTGATCTAGTTTCATTTTTTCTTTTACGCTTATGTTTTGGCTCTTCATCGTCCAAAGGAGCACATGAACATTTGCCATTATCTTCACACGTACACGTTCCCGAAGCAGAAAGTATACCTTTGCGATTTTCATTCGTTGAATGTGGACCCATAATTTTGTTGCTTGGTGTACAATCTTGTGGACAAGCAGCTACATTAAGTTCTTCTAATGGATCACAAATATTATCAGGACAAAATTCCGGACTAGGCACGCAAGATTTATAATTTCGCCCAAAAAATCCAATACTGGAACCACGCCAAACACAACCACCACCATTAGTGGCGAGTCCACAAAATTTTGCACATTGCGAAGCATACTTAATTTGAGCACAAGTGTGAGATCTAGATTTTAATTTGAGTTCGCATGTAGCATTATCGGGACGTCCGTTAATCAAATGAACATTTATCACAAACGAACGTTGATGAGTGTCGTGCCAAGATACATTTAGACTAAAGGAAAGAGGATTAGTGGTTTTAATAAGCAAACGTTTTAAAAAGCTGTTACAATTTAATGCACCCAAAATAAAATATTGGTAAATCCAACCAATTCCATAGGTTAGAATAGCACCAACCTGTAAAATATAGTAAAATCAACCAATGGAATTGTAGTTTAGTTGATATTGTGCTAACTACTAACTGGAAGGTCGCATGTTCGATGCCTGCAGTAAGTGTGTTTGTTTAACCCTACAGTACTAATGGTCGTCATTTCGACGAGTACAGCCCTTTCTTTTTACCCGACTGCGCGACGCAAAGAAGAGTATTGTGTTTATCAGCCTATGTATGTATGTGTGTTCCTTTGCGGCACTATATAAACCGATCTCGTAGACCGATTTTGACGATTCTTGCGTCAATCGATTCGTCTTAATTCTTACTAAAGCTATGACAGTAATCAAAATCCAATATGGCGGCCAACAGACGCCATTTTGTTTAAACGAAAAAAATAAAAAGTCGGCGAACTATATCAAAATGGGTATCAATCGACAGGTATTTGAAAATCATCTTCAGGTTTCTCTTATGATTTTTAATTTCGAATTGCCATTTAGGATGTGTGACGGTTTAAAGTTGTTTTTTTTATTTTTTCTCGCAGTCGGGTTTTTTGATTTTTTAAATTTATGTCTTGTTTGTTTATTTCTTTACTGCTTGATTCGATTACTCTCAAATTTTCTATGACGTTAGTTGCTAGGCTGTTGTTGCCATAAACAGTGCGATTGTAGTGCTCAAAGTGTGTTTTTAAAGTCTATTACTTGAATCGACGATGGTTACACGCAATTTACATTGTGCCTTTTTCGCCTGGCTTTAAAGGCAGACTTTTTTAGTTTGAGAGAGAGAGAGAGAGATAGAGGTCGTGAGAAGCTAGCGGGGTAAGAAAAAAGGCAGAATTTGCATTTTGAGGGGTTTTTTGTTATTTCTCTTTGTCATTTTCGTACTCTCAGCATTAAGCATGTGTATAATCGTCAAAAAAGGCATGGATAAAAAGTCTGTAATGTAAATGTGTATGACTTTTCGTAGGGGACTTAAAAGAAAAGTCTAAAAAAGCCAGGCTAAAAAGGCATAGTATGAAAAGGCACTTAGTACTAACGTGACTTTTTCCTGTGCATAATTATTTTGTATTGATTTTTAGTAATCTTTTAGTCATAGGAATGCCAACATGAAATAGCTTAAGGTTACGCATATGGAAACCGAAGTTAAAAGTTTTTTTTTTTTTTTTTTTTTTTTGTTAGATTTTATTAATGGCCAAATGTGTTTTACTTCTGTTATTTGATTTGTAATATAAGCTACTGGCCTACCGTGTTGTATGTAAATAAAAATGCAAGTTTTATTTCATATTGTCCCGACGTTTCGTGAATTTTATGTTCAAAATTGCTACAACAATTTACATTAACAATTTGCATTAACATTGGTTAGATTTATATACCATTTTATTTTGAGTTTATAGGTAGTACTTACAAATAAACATGTTCTGGAGCATTTTCCAATGCCGTTGTATTTTTCACATAAATAATACCAGCCACTGAAGTTATAGCGAAAACTTTACTACGGTCCTCGACTATAGTAAACTTTAGTTCTGGCATCTTCAATAAGTCCATAAAATCTTTAGGCTGCGTTACGCGATACATTGACTGAGCAGCACGATAGACATATGCATCTTTTGGATACGTACTCAATATGCTCTGAGTGATGGTACGAGTAAAACCATCAGAATTCAATATGGATTCTTCAGAATTAATAACATTGGATTTGCGATGTTGGCGTGAACGAAGTGCTAATGCTTTTGGTCGATCGGCTTCGTGTATTTTACTGGGATCGGATTTTATACAAATAAAGGCTTTGGTCTTAAGGCGATAAGAGAAAAGACAAATAAGTTTAATCTAGAAAAAACTCTATACATATTGCTTTAACTTACTGTATTTGGGATATGCACATCTATTGTTTTATCCGTTGCTTGTAAAATAAAACAGTACGAAGATTGACTTAGAATTCCATTTCTAGCAAAAATTATTTCTGTAAAGAAATGAAATAATTTTATATATTAAATTGTAACGGAACAATGTGAAAGTTTTAAATTAAATATTTTTCTTAATCCTAAAACTATGCTAAATATTTGTAAATATAGAAAAACAAAGCAACTAACGGTATTTGTCAGCGTAAGAGAAAAATCCCTACGTGTCAGGGATGGCAAAATTTGTACAAATGGTTTTTTGTACTATTCGAAGTTCCAATGTACAATAGGGCGGCGTGAAAAAGGCAAAATTAAAATTTTTTTTTGTTAATCGATGACTATAGAAAAGCTTAATTCACGCCGAATATCAAAGATCTTCGACTTTATTTAGAGGTGGCTCACGGAGGGCTTAGTTTGTAAAGAATAAGTCGGAGCTATTATTATTCGGCTTAAGTTCACAATAATTGAATTAATTAGGGAATTCACAATGTGTATGTTAAAATTTGGAAATAGCAATATAGTTACACATTAAAATTTCATTGTGAGCAACAACACAAAGCACAGCATATTAAAGTAATAAAAGTAACGACGAAGTTTGCCGAATATTTCTCACTATTTACATGTATAGAACACGAACTCAAAATACACAACAAACAAAACAACAACACAAGCACGATAGCGCTTGGTACCTATCAACATGCCAAAGAAAAACCAATACAACTTAAACTACACACAAATTCTCTATTTATTTATTCTCTATTTAAATTTTAAAATATTGCCGCATTGGAAAAAACATGCTTCTTGGACGTTTAAACTTGCCATCTGGTAGTAAATTTCATTTACACACAAAACAAAAACAACAAACTTGCCAACCCATAGCAAAAGACTAAAATTGAAACGTCGTTATATTAAGACAAATTTTAAAACGCTTTTGTGAATTCCCTAAATGTAAATTCAAATTATTTTTAAGAGTGGAATATTCGAATATCTAATCAGACTAGCAGAACGGATTAGTACTACTAATTTCGACAGCCGCTTTTTACCACGTTTGATCGTGGATGCTAGTATTAATGAAACACCAGCTATATAACCAAATAGAATATGAGTTATCCTATTCCTTTTATTAATATGGTGAGCCGAACAAATTTCAACTTCTGATTCTTTATTCCAATTTTTCCAACTCTTATTTTTATTTTTGGTTTTGCTTGTACGTAAGCTCCGCCCACGATAAATCAAGAACTGTCAGTTCAAATAATAATTACGTACAAATAAAAAAATTTGCGACAGCACTCGCAAAAAGTTGAATACATGTGTGGTCTCTGCGGAGTTTTGAAGGAACATACATAAAAACAATACGTAACGAACTGATAACCTTTATCCTTTTTTTTAAGTCGGCTAAAAAAATAGATACAAATTGGTTTTGGTACAGTTAAGTTGAAATAAGTAAAATTCTAGAAACCGTTTGGTACAATTTTAAAATGCCTTTTTCCATCCCTGCACTTGATATTTCTTAATGGGTCAAATACTGCTAATTACTTTAATTTTACTTACGACAACTGATTATCGAATTTCTTTTTCCTGTATGATCTGCTTCATAGGCATTACACAGTGGTCGTACCAAATCATTTGTATCATTCAGAATTTTGTACGTTTGATGTGAATTCGTTTCCATTGAATCTTTGTCCACAAATATTATTTTCTCGCCAATTGTATCATTCTAAAACGAAAAAAAGGAAAAATTAGGTAATTAAATATTTAGGTCACTAATTGCTTTTTTAATCTAGTATGAATTTAAATTACACAATATTCGTGTATGCATTTTGGTTTTGTTCTGTACGATTATTATGCATGAGGAACAATTACACTTTTAAAAATTACTAAGAGTCCTTAAGGAATTTTTAAATACTCCCCCTACAGGTTTTTAAGCTCTGTAAGCTTAAAGAATTGACCGCTCTAGTGTCAGCAAGGTCACATTAATTTGAATTAACTGTACATATACATATTTTTAAGTATTGACATAAATGTGTATTTATAGTAGTGGTAAAAAAATAGCACACTTTCTTCTCATCTTATATAAAAAAGCCAATGTTTTTATCAACACACCTAGAAAATATCTAAGTGCACTATTTTTCTGTCCGCCGTTGTATTTATGACCTACAGATAAAACGAGTGTACGTGTTCAGTTCTTTATTTAAATGGCTATGCTTGTATTGTACATGCATATGTGTAAGTATGTAGAAGGAAACTGGGTTAAGTTCTATTCCCAAAGTGATGTCCTTACAACAAACAACTTACTCAATGATTAAGTAATTAAATGAAAACATGATAAAAAGTTTAATAAGATCTTAGTTTAAAATTTATTCGTGCTAATACTGGATATATGTATGTTCTTATCTTTAATACGCAAGACGATTTTTTGTTGTGTATTTTACGCTAAGATTATATAGACGATTTTGACAAAACTTATAGCATTTCAAAGATATATATTGAGAGATGTGCACAACCTATACTTTGTTAAAATTGCTTCAGTATTTTGGGAGCTATAAACGCTCTGCAGACAAAGTAACTAGTATGTAGTTAGAACTATACTAGTTACTTTCACTTCAGACTAATTGCCTATCTGTCCTTTTTTCATATTTTCAAAAACAAATTATGGGATCAAACTGCAAACAAAGCTGTCTAACAAAAAAAGAATTTTGAAAGTCGGTGCATAAATGGAGGAGTTATGCGATGGTCAATATTGGTTGGGGGGGGGGGGGGGGTATTTCCCACCGATTTTTGAAAAAATGTTTAGGACAAAACTGCAAGCAAGCCCTTCCAAACAAAAAAAGAATTTTGAAAATCGGTGCATAAATGGTGGAGTTATGCGATAATCAATACTTTGAGGGGCGTAGGAAATATCCCCCCGATTTTCAAAAAAGTTTTTGGGACCTAACTGTAAGCAAACCCTTCCAAACAAAAAAAGAATTTTGAAAATCGGTGCATAAATGGAGGAGTTATGCAATAACCAATATTTTAGGGGGAAAAATCGAACAAAAAGAAAATATCGATATATCGATATTTTTCGCCCATCCCTACACTGCGCGCAGCTACTGTGCTTGTGAGACCATTCCCCGGTGACATTCAAAGGTTCAAAGGGGGAAATGAAGTTTTCACCGTCAAAGTGATTTGGATTGCTTCTCCAAGTGTGAGACAGGCTAAAGCATTGATGGAACCATTTTCGTGTAGCGGTATCCTTGAATTGAACAGAATGAACTACGACGACTGATTATTGGGTTTGTCTCTAGTTGTTTCAGGCTAACCCAGTGGTAAATGAAACGAAGTACCTATATAATAATCAATGATGTCAGGATGACGTTCTAAGTCAGCAATCTAAGTATGTACTTAGATTGTAATGTATGTGTAATCTAACATGTCGGAATTTCGTTGTATTTCATAGAACTTATCCCTTATATGTACAAAGTAAAATATTGTGGCATACTTTTGGGCTATATTTCAATAACAAGCTTGCTTATAGTTCCACTTATTATGTAATCGCACAGTAGCGACACGTACTAACATCGTAGCTTACTTTTTTAAGCGAGAGCGCATCGATTAAACAGCCTATGACAAGCTTACGTTAAATCTAAATGATGAAACAGAACTAAGTCTGCAACTTCAGGCAAAAGCGCTGCCAAATAAACAGGCCCAAAACTAGATTGACGGCAGTAGCTTCAAAATTTTCTCATATTATTGTTTATTTTATTTTGTTCTTATATTTCGCATGAAAAATGTATGAAATTTTATTAAAACACGGCAACATTGTTGAGAGAATGATTAGCCACTCATTCTGAGAGCATTAGAAAATACGTTCTCAAAATAAAATAGATTCTATCTCATGACTACTTTTTACGGCGTATGATTACTGTCAATTTGTATGGAAAAACTCGTCTAGTCCCAGTTCTGTTTCGTCATTTAGTGGGAAAATAAGCCAAAGCGTCATCGCTAGCTGCTACTAAATATTGCTTACATCAGCGATTACGTAATGGGTATTTTTTCCACTGGGTAGCTATCGTGTACTATCCTTAATGATTATTTATTCCATATATTCCATATTCTCTTGGTTTTTCCCGCGCAATCGGCTGTCGCGATGAAGCTTTTTTTTTGTGGAATATATAATCATCAGAGATGGTGAATTTCGTACTAATCAAAATTGATTTAACTTTTAAATTAATATTAGCAATTTTACATAACTGTCACATTCTATTTCGTTAAATAACTTGGTTATATAATAGATATTCCTACTCAATCCTATTCATATTGGAGTTATTTTAGTTAAATTTAAATTTTGCAAAAGAAGAAATAATAATACCAAAGATTGAAAACTTCTAATTTTATGGTATCGGAAGTACAAGATAGAGAAGCACCTCTGCTGTCCGCTGTGTACCTTTATGTATGTGTGTGTGTGTGTGTGTCTGTAATTTAGGAAATTTAACTTTGATAGCGATTAAATGTTTATTATATAAATTTTGTAGTCTTCTTTGTCAAAGTCATGAAAATTCAAGGATTCGTATTATTTTTATTTTTTTAAATTATCATTTCCTGATGCACCGCACCAAAGTCTGTTGATTCTAATTTGTTTTTGTTTTATTTTCTTTTTATTTTATTGATATCGTGTCTAGGTTGGTGTCTACAAACTTTTTTTTCGGTTTTTTCTGTTTGTCTACCATTTGTCTGCCAAATCCATTTTCCATTTTCATTGATAGTTTTCCAAGAAACAGCAACAACAAGGACAGAAGTTATAGTTTATATTAATAAAGAAACGTGTGCGAGTTTGTGTATTAGAAATAACAAGAACATTAGTAGTTTGAAATGATTTTTATTTTAATAAACCACCAACAACTACAACTACAAGATTATTATTAATAAATGTTGACGCGTCACGCACGCTACCGGTGTTTTGGTTTTCTTTCTTTTTTATACACTTCACCACAGGTGGAAAGGGAAGGTACATATCGTCACCTTAAATGCAAGCGGATGTAACTACACTTTTATTTTTTTTTACAGGAGAAGCAAAAAACTAAAATTTTAAGGTTATTCGAATTTTGTTAATAAAAAGGAAAAATATGAAAAACAACAAATGTAAAGCACTATTAACATCGCTGTACACAAGCTTACAGAATACATGTGTTTGTATGTTTTTCGTACGCCTTTTTGCATTAAAAATATAAATGCACTTGTAGGTACGTCCGTTTGAATTTCTTTAAAAAAAGTCGCCGTTTTTCATCGTAGGAGTCTAAAATTTTGTGCGAAGATGTAGTTTGATAAAACGAATCATAATCACCTCAAAAACTCGATTTCGAATTTTCATGCGGTTACGTCCGTTTGCATTTAAGGTGACGATATATAACATATACATTAGGTTGGGTCAAATTTCTTGGGTAAGAAAATAAAAGCGAAATGCGTCCAGCAAAAACGAAATCTATGCAAAATTTCTAGAAAATTACCCAACAAAACTATGGGTCTAAAATCAAAACCTAGCTCTAGCCGCACATTGGTTCCAACTTGAAAGAAAGCTTAATAAATGTACATCTTTGAAACTTGCGAACCGATTACAAAACGATATATGTAAAAATCATAGAGGGGGACTTAAGCTTTAGGAATATAGAAATTCGGACCACCCTGTTAAATCACTCGTTGAGCTACAGGGTGTAAAATTTGCCTCGGGCATGGAAAGTATTGCCGACCTCATAACTTTTACCAATATTATCCGATTTTAATGAATTTAAACTTTGTTGTAAAGTTTATGAATAGACAAACTTTATTTCATTAATATTTTCATTTTGGCTTTGAATTTAAAAATTTTTGTTTATGGCCTCGACGTTGTTCTCTAATTCGTAAATATCTCCGCTAATAGCAGAATTTTTTTTAGTTATCTAAATTCATGTAGTCGTGAAAAATAATCAAAGTCAAGACTTTGAAATGAGGGTGAAAAATGGCTAGATTTTGCCAAAAATAGAGCCTTAATTTTTCGACGTTTTTCTCAAAAAATTTTCAAAATTTAAAATATATATATTTTTTAATTTCGACCACGATATCTCTTGAATCACTTAATCGATTTAGATAAAATTTGTGGTATTCGGAGCAGTTTTTTAAGACCAAGAAAGTAATTGAATTCTAAAAATCGATTTGACAAAATCTTTTAGAGTTGTTAAGATAAGGCGCTTTTTTCGACCACGATATCTCTTGAACCATTCAACCGATTTCAATCAAATTTGCAGAAATCGACGTTGTTTTATAAGATTAAGAGGCCAAGCAACACTGGCGTTTTTAAAACGCTTTTGTTTTCTTGTATTAAATTTGAAAGTACAAAAATCTAAAACTCAAACTGGCACTAAGAGTGGAAATTGGATTCGATCGGCTTACTTGTTTAGAATTTATATGAAAAAAAAAATTTTTTTTCGAAAGTTTTATTTTCGAAAATTCTCAAAATCTATCGAACCGAATCGTTGTATTATATCATCAAATCTAAGTGATGTCAATGTCCTTTGAATGCTTTAAATTTGGTTCCGACCTGTTATGCCGTTCATAAGTTATGAGTTACATATACACACTCACACTACCACAAACACACATTCATACGGACATCATCGTACAAATAGGCAGAGTAGATTCCCATTACCTCAAAAAGTCAAGATTAGGGATGCCAATCCCGATCCCGAAAATCCCGCGATTTTTCGGGATTGATAAATGAATCCCGGGATTTGACAAAAAAATATTTAAATTACGCTTTTTAAGTAAAATTCTTATACTAAAAACTCGGAATGTAATGTAACAATTGTAACACTAATACATATATGAATTTAAATATATTGTGGTTGTCAAATCATCACTCTTCTGGTCGGTGGTGATAGACATACTTCTCCACGTTCGTAGTGAAAGTCGGCATGAACAGACTGGATACGCCGATTATGGTAACTGGAAAATTCGGCTATGTTCTCTTAGGCGTCGTTAATGATGCTTGTGCAACTGGATGAAATATTAGCCCTAAAATTATCACGTAAATTTTTAAAATTATACGGGTATGTTCAGTATCCATGCGGAATGAAAATGTTCGGAATTATCAAACCATTTTTGTTGCAAATTATTATTTATAACAACAATGCTATGACAACTCCGAACACTCTTGTTCCGCAAGTAATGCAGAATATGCCTGAATACCAGACCGACTGTCACGTACGTCGCGATTGTATGGTAGCGAAGAACTCGGCTGGTGCAGAAGCTACTAAGCTATGCAAAGTCAAGATGTTGACATATCTTCTTGCTACCAGTGTAGCGAGGATGTGTCTAGCCTTTTCCATTCAGCCCTTAATAAGTCCAACGCCTGTTCAGATCTTCATAAGATCCTCTGCAGCAGCGACTTACAGGATAGGTATTGGAAACTCTGCTCATTGTGTTGGCAACAAGAATTCATCGATCTTGAGTACAATATCTTCAAGAGAACTATAAGCTCTGTCGAATGACAACATTAACCATGAAATGAGGTTCGTGAAAATATTATGTCACCTTTCCCCTTAGGGCACTCAAGCCTACGTGTGAGGATGTTGGTTCAACTGTATATTCCAGGAATATACGGTGGTTTGCTGATAGATCGAAAACCCGGTATTGCTGCGCGAGTCTTTGGACCCAATGTTAAAATATCTGTTTCGTTGTGCAATTGACCTACGGTATTTCTGGCGGAAATTGGAACAATTATTTTAAATAAAAGTCCTAAGGGCTCACATAAAGCTATCTTTTCGGATAGCCTAGCAGCTCTGTAATCTCTCCTTTTATGAAAATTATCATCTGAGCTTGTGCTAGAGCACTTTGACTAACTACAAAAGCTATAAATAGGTAACGTCCTCTTTCCCAAATTTATATTTATATAAAAAAAGCAAATATTAAAATGTGTACTAAAATACACTAAAATGAGCTTTTCTTTCTTAATTTTTTATATTTGTTATTAAGAATACACATAACGAAAATATTTTACTCTATAAATTGAGTGTTTTATTGAAAAATAAAAATCCCGATAAATCCCGGGATTTGAAATTCTGAAATCCCGAATCTCGGGATTTACAAAACCCAATCCCGTTTGGTATCCCTAGTCAAAATCTAATGAAAACTCGGCTTTCGAACTTCTTATCTATCTTTGATTTAGTTAAGTTAAAATTTGTTGTTCTCATACACAGAAACATTTTATATTTAGTGAAGGGTTGATAAGATTCGGTATAGCCGATAATTTTATATGTGCACATCTACTTACTAACGCTTTAAGATTTTTTCTTTTTTAAATAATAAATATTTTTATTTTAGTAACTTCACTGCAATAAATGAATAGTTGGCACTCGTTAAAAGCGGTTTCAGCCTTTGCTAATGCTTTTAATTTTATATCTTTAATAAAATGTTAAACAAGGATTATTGTTGAAATAACTCACATTTTCGTAAATAATACATTTACATAAAAAACATGCATACATATGTACACACATACTTACTTATATACTTACAATGTTCGTTTAAAGGAAAAAGTGAGGGTTGTAAGATTTTAAGGTTTAAAAGATTTTGCCTGCTGTTTTAATAAAAATGGGTTAAAATAATTAAGGTTTGAGAACACGTTTTAAATAAAAATGAGTTGCTATGTAATTCATACGTTAAAAAATTCAAAGTACGAATAGTCCTTACAAATATTTTAATATCAGAAATATTTTATTACAATCCTGGTAGGAGTTGTAACCTGAGAAATTTTGAAGGATTTTCCGTCATCGCATATCAAATTTGGATTGTGATCAGACTGGTTTTGGCTATGGCCATCTCCAATGTTCTCTTGATTACACTGTACAACACAAAAAAATAACATGGTTCTAACGACTGATTCGGACAGATGACACCAACAAATTTATATGTACGTCTATCCACATTTTGAAAGTTTACATCTGGGTTTCAATTTACGGTGAGTTAAAGTTCGCCCCTTTTGCTCATGGTTATAGTGACTCGGCATATGAAATCTTGTGAGCTTTAAGTTTAAGGTACAATATGTGTTCTGCACTTCTTTTATGTAAAACACCACGGGAAACACTTTTGTGAAACATTTTGATCCTCCAACTCTTCGCGGTGTGGCTCTATTTGATCCTTTATTAAATAAGGGATAAAAAACTCAATTTCAATGGCAATATAGCGCGTGAATTTCTCCACATAAATGTGCTAAGCACATCTTATACCTGATACGTAAGGCTTACAAGATTTCCTATGCTGAGTACTAATTGTGAATAAGTACGAAATTAACCCTTAAACACATTTTAAGCTTAGAACTATTTCTGGCGTTCAAGTTGAGTCTGAAGTTTCGGTGTATTTATAAAAAATGTATTATGTTTATTAAAGGTTTATTTGACAATTATTGTATAGAAAGTTGTCAAATATGCTCTTAATAAACATAAATTATTTTTTATAAATAAGGCCGTTGTTATAGTAGAATTTTATAGCGAATATTTTTGTACTGCACTTCAGCTCGCTATACCGCCGCTGAAGAATAGTTTGTTGCCTCTATTTTAAGAATGGGTCAAAAAGACCCATACAACGAAGAGTTAGAGGGTTAAAATGTTTCACAAAAATGTTTCTCCTGATGTTTTTCATAAAGGTGCTGAGCATGTCTTGGAGCTTAAACCTAAGCCTTATAAGATTTCCTATGCCGAGTCACTATAACCGTGTGTGAAAAATGTGGGAACTTTAACTCTTCCTAAAATGAATCCCAGTTGTAAAGTTTCAAAACGCCGATACATGTATACATATATATTTTTTGGAGCCCTCTGCCACAATCAGTCGTTAGAACAGTATTATTTTGAAAAAGTTAGATTTTGTTGTACAGTGTAATCAGAGAACAAATCAGATGCCTTTGTTGATTTATGTACACGATTTTATGCGTATTCCGAGTGAAATCAATACGTTCGGAATTATCATAGAATTGGTGTTATAAACATTTATTTGTACCAACAATAATTTCGAACGCGAAGTGGTTCCAATTGAAAAAAAGGCTAATAAATCTGTATCTTTCAAACTTCCGGTCCGATTATAAAACGATTTATATAAAAATGATAGAGGAAGACCTCAGATTTAAGAATGTTGAAATTTGAACCACCCTGTTGAAACACACGTTGATCTATAAGTTGTCAAAGTTGCCTACCTCGGACATGAAAAATTTGGTGCGCCTCTTAACTTTTACAAATATTATCCGATTTTTATCAAATTGAACTTCGTGGAAAGTTTATAAATATATAAAGAAAATACAAAGATATTTGGCTTTGAATGGTAATGGCATAGCCAAAATTTAAAAAATATGTATATTTTATTATTTTTAACGCAGTCCTTGATAATATGCAGAAACAATTGTTTAGTTATCTCAATTCGTGTAGTCGTGAAAAGGAATGAAAATCAGAACTTTGAAGTGCGAGTGAAAAATGGCTAGATTTGGCCAAAAATAGAACTTAATTGAATTTTTAATTTAAAATAAACATGCGAAGAAATGCGAATTTCCAATTTTGACCTAAAAAATTGGAAATTCGGACTTACAGATTTATTATCAAGGATTTTATTAAAAGTCATAAAATATTTTATTGAAAATTTTGGCGATGATATTATAGGCAACAACGTCGAGCCCAAAAACCAAAATTTTAATATTCAAAGCCAAATGTCTTTAAAAATATTGAAGATATCCTAGAATGTATTTTCTATTTATACGCTTTACGACAAGTTTGAATTCATTAAAATCGGATAATATTTCTAAAAGTTATGAGTTTTCAAGTCCGAGGTAGTCAACCTTGAGACCCTGTAGCTCATCGTGTGTTTCAACAGGGTGTTAAAAAATTCAATATTCTTAAAATGTGGGCGCTCCTCTACGATTTTTACACATATCGTTTTGTAATCGGATCGCAAGTTTGAAAGATACAGATTTATTACCCTTTTTCCCCCAATTGGAGCCACTGTGCGCCGATACATATACTCAGCCGTGTCACAGATTCCGTTCGGATTGGTTTTGATTCCGTAGTTGTCATTCCGAAAAAGTGCATTGGTGCTTTAGATTCCGTTTATTATATATTTAGTTTTTACAATGATAAAGTTTTTATACCTTGAGGCGTTTGTTTACTTTTGCTTTTAGATGTCAAGCTCACATTGAGCTTTTTGTTAACATGGAAAGCTCATAACCAAATATTTATTTGACGCTCCTAAAAGTATGCACGTTTTTTAATATTTTCTGCAAATGACGTCAGTAGAAAAGTGTTTTTCAATTCCACTTTGAAATTTGAAAGTGGTTTGAGTACGAAAAAATTTTAATTTTTAGTTTTCTGAAGAAGCAACTTACGGAATTGACCCCACTTCCGATCGGAATGGTATTCTGTGACATGGCTGATAAGGCCGATTTTCATTTTAAATGCGTTTTTCGTGTCCATTGAATGTATGGTGAAATATTTCATAAAATAAACGCATAAATTTTAAAATGAAAAGTGCTTTAGCATTATTTAAAAGGTTATAAACAAATGTACGTACGTTTTTTAATAAGACTGTCCATTATGTGTTGAGAAGGAAAATACTGTTTATACTCTCTTCATACAATATGGCGTGTCCGTAATGCATGCGGTTGATTTTCCACATTAAGAAATTATAAAATTTGCATTTGCTTCTCTTATTTCACACATCAAATTTTCTTAATATATAAGAAACTATAATTTTTTATCTAAAAATTGTTGTTGTCCCGCAATCTTGTGTATTGAGCGTTACGCTTTTTTAGTACGCTTTATTACTCAGTTTAATTATTAAAATTGCATTAACAGCATACATTTAAATAACAACGTAGGCTTGTTTGTACTTCTAAATACATATTTAAAAGTTTTGTGAACTTTGTAAAATAGTATTATATGGCAAAACGTTTCATGGTTTGTATAAAAAAAATGTATTGAGTGTTAGCCATATTTTTTAATTTAATTGAAAATTTTGTCTTGGGTAGAACAAAAATCAGAAAAATGGGAATGAAGAAAAATAAACCGATGGCAACGCTGGGAAAGTGCACTTTAATATCAGCTTGAGAGTGATTTAATTCTCGTATTCAATTTTCACGAAAAAGTTGTATATATAAGAATTAAAATCACATTCAACAGAGCCACCTGACAAGTGGTGATAGCAAATACACGTGACACTGACGATGGAAGTGTAGCGGCTTCCGAAAGTGGCGCTACTCTGTTCTGCTGTGTACGTTGAAAAATTAAGTTGATGTTAATTTTTCCCTTGTTCCTTGGAATATTAATCATACCCAATTCTTTCTGAATATAACGTTACGAACCTTAGCCTAATAATCAATTTAGATTCACAAAGCAGAAAGTCTTTGTTGATTTATGTACAAGATTTTATTATATAGAATTAATTACCCCTGTTGCGTACTCCATCAACGAATTCAACACGTTTGGAATTATCACACAATTGTTGTTATAAACATATATTTGTAACAACAATTCTATAATAATTACGAACGTTTTGACTGCACTGGGAATACACAACAGAGAATTTACACTAAATTTTATTTAGCACATCAATTTATCATTTAAGAATTAAGAAAAAAGTTACCTCTTTAAAATGCGGATTATCCAAATAAAAACTGTATATTTTTTTATCTTGCAACTCCGGTCCATTATCGTTACGATCCACAATCTGAATATTGATCTTTTTGCAAATTTCCTTAATTTTATTTGTTTCTACCTCAACACGACAACTAATAGTAATTGAAAGATTTGTTTGGTGAGTCGTATTTAATGATTCATAGTCCAAAGGAGCTCGTGTAAATAACAGATTATTCTTTAGTATAAAAAGATCGGTAGCATTTAAAAGATTGTAACTAATATTCATATAAGGACACAGATATTTGGCTGCTCTTGGATTTAGAGAACCGATTTGCAGGGGCTTAAAATTTTGTTGATCTTCTTTCAAATTAATATTAATATCCTCCAATATGGTATAGTGAGCCGTAGACCAGAAACATATATTTTCCAAATTGCTACAATATTTTTGTTCTGTTAATGGATTCAGCTCCAAAGACATGTGAGGAATTTTCGTTGCATCTTCCGAACTCTTGCTAAGAGCTGTTAAAATATATTTGGTCTTTTCCTTGATGGGTTTGTAATCATTTCTTATAAATACTTCTCCTGTTGTACTATTTATAATTAATAGATCATTATTTTCTAAACTATAAATATAATCGGTTGCTATACTATTATTGCTGGCTGCAAGAACTTGAAATTGTCCAATCGGTATTTTGGAGAATATACTTTGTGATTTTTCGTTCAATGGCAAATTTAATTGTATGGCTGACATGGGGAAGTAGACTTCAAATCCTGAAAAGAAAATAAGCAAAATTTCGTAATGAATGTTAGAATGTTATTTAATAATAATGATGACTTATAGTTTTCAACTTAATAATGATGTTAGAAATAATAATGATAAAAAGCGTTGCGATAAAACTGTTATAAGAACCCTCGGTATCGTTGAACAGATTCATTTAAATGGTTTTCATATATGAAAATAACTGCTGCTTATCAAAATTAATGAACCCACGATAGAGTGATATCATCAATCTAATTAAGTATAAAATTGACAAACTTATTTATAAATGTTTGTAGATTTATTTACTAGCAAACTGTTGAATGATAAATTTTGCAAATTAGATCCTTTATTGCAGACAATCTAGAGGAGTTGGGGAACAATCAAGTAATAAAAATCATACAATGAACTACATGATATTTTTGTTTTGTTGTTAACCACCAGCCTTTTCCTATTTGATTTCATTTTATTAATAATAAAATTTTGCTTAGATTAATAGCGTGTGTGTGTGTGTGTGAGTCACCACCCTCTAGTATCCTAGACAGTGGTGGCCACACAAACACTACCCGGTTGGCCAACTCGTCGTAGGGGATATTTTCATCAACGACTACTTAAGGAAATTTCGACATTTGTCATGCGCGATATTTGTCGATTACAGTTTCTACGTTCAATTTAAAATGAACTTCTTGTGGACATTGTCGCTCGGTCTGTCACCAGTTTGAATCATTTTGATACATTCCTGCTTGCTAAAACTGAGCGAAGTTGAGCTGATGAAAAGTTCTCTTATAATGTCTATTAAAACTTCTCGTATTAAATACTCTCAGAGCGAAAAATTCCTCAAATTGTTATTGTAGAACACGTGTGAAAAAGAAACAAACGAAAAAATGTAATGGGGACATTTCTGAGGATGTTGTCATTTACATGATCATTAATGAAAATATGGGTGACAGTGTCGCTCTTGTTGTCATGTATGAACTTAGCGGCCATTTGTTCGAAAATGTCCTCACTGATCTGTTTGAGCTGTCACCAAGAAGTCATCGACGCTTTAACATTGTCATGCATCGGTCTTGCAAGATGTCTGAAAGACATGGCCAACCGGGTATCTTATCTTTGTTTGAGTATGTGCTTCGCGGCTAAATAGATAGGCTGCGTGTCCCACACACAGTATACGTGTGTTGATGGTAAAAAAAACAGCCTATACTCCATTGATGCCAACTTTGGCTCTTTTTTACGATATAACAAAAAACGATATGACATACTGTATTGTCATATCGTAAGTTTTTTGCGATATGACAACGCTAAGATATGACAACACCGTGTACGGCTATCTTAGTGTTGTCATATCGTAAAACACTTACGATATGACAATACAGTAAGTCATATAGTTTTTTGTCATATCGTAAAAAAGAGCCAAACTTGGCATCAATGCTATACTCGCGAGTATAGGAAATTGAGAGTCTGGCCACCACTGGCCTAGAACCATATGTCTCTATGTCAACACTCTTTTCTCTAGCGACAATTGCACTAGTTAAAATATCGACAACTTTCCTTTTATGTGCGAGTAGAGATACATTAGAGACAACAGTTCTAGTGTTTGTAATGTAAAATCAACATGACGCAATTTTGATTGGATATAAGAAATAATTTGTTCATTGCTACTATTCACTGTTGTGATTAGTTTTGTGACTTGTTGTTGTTTATTCTTGCATGTGTCGGCTATGCAGACGACAAAACGCGAATTGCCATCGAAAATTTACTGCTGCTGGCTTAAATTTACCATTGTTCAATATTAATTTTAAACGGAAAATTATTAATCTAAGTTTAAATCTCTTTGATTCAAAATTTTTCATTGCTAAAACAACTTTGTTATAAACGTTACATTTAATTTTAAATCAACATGACTATAACTTTAATTTCAAATAAGTTTTAAAATTTAAATCATTTAATCATTTAAGTCATTAAATCATTTAAATCATGTTGAATCAAAATGAAAATCATTTTACATACGATGTTATTTATTTATTGTATAGCTAAAGTAAAGTTTGAAGCTGTTGTGGCTGCAGTGGTTAGGGCGTGGACTATCATGCAGGTGGCACGAGTTCAAATCTTGGCTGGGGCAGCCAAATACAACACAAGGTTTTCTGAGGCCTATGCTAATACATTTCCCGTAAGTTAAATAATTAATAGAATAGCTATATTAAAGTCAGGTTTCTGCTTAATATAACTTTAATTCAACATGATTCTTCGTGTTGTTTCAATATCAAATTCACGTTATTTCAATTTGAAATAACTTTGATTCAACATGACTCTTTGTGTTGTTCCAGCATCAAATTCTCGTTGCTTCAATTCGAAATAACTTTGATTCAACATGATTTTTCGTATTATTTCAGTATCAACTTCATTTTGATTTAACTGTAGTGCAATATTAAATCAACATGAAATATAGTTAATGCAAAATGATAAATGTTCTTTAAAGATTATTCTAAATCAGAGTAGGAAAATAAACTAAACGAAACGTTTGCTTTCCTTTTATTTTGTTTTGGTTTTGCTCATGTACGAAACGATTGAAAATATTTTAAAAGTTTGTGTCTTCGGATGAAACGTTTGCGAAAAGTTTTGTTTGTTTGCACACTCTGTTCTAAATCATGTTGAATTAACATGAAACACCTACGAAGCAAAATCACTATATAAAAATGTTAAATTGGCCTGGCTTTCAACGCTTTTACATTGAAATTTTTCTGTGTGTGTGCAGTGAAGAGCAGAGTTCAAAGCCGATTGGCGGCTAGCCGCTACCGCTTCTGGTTGACTATTTCAATTTTAAACAAATGTTTTTAGTAGAATAATATAATTTTTTAACTTTCATTTCCGTCGACGATTACAGTGTATGCGGAAGCGGAAACAAGCTTTTTAAAGATTAGGTTAGAAAAATTTAGAACTAGAAGTAGGGTAAAAAATTATACGAATATTAATTAAATATTACTGAAACTTTTGTTTATTCTATATTGAAAATTTTTACTGGTTCGAATGAAAATGTATCTATTAGAATGCATAATCGAATAATTTTTATTCGAATGACAATCAGGTTTGTTTTACAGCTTTGTAAAGAAGTATCCCTGCGGGAAATGTTGTACCGATTGCCTTGAATGTACTTGTCCTATGACTGGTGAAAATGGGAATGTTACGAAATGTTTCTGAGTGGTGACCGGTGAGAATAATTATATCACAACATATCACAAAACTAGAACAAAAATGCACAAGCAGATTTTTTTCAAATTAAAAATATTTGTTTAAAGTACAGTAATTCAGCTAGTATTATAGAACCCTTCACAGGACAAGTAGCATTAGTTTGGGTCTAGAACCTATCACTGAGTATCTTAATTATGTCAATTGACCCCCTCTAATGACAACGCCATGTAAACGTCACCGGTCCCTTTCACATAAAGTTCCGGAAATCGAACCGGTTGCTAGTCTTTGGGAACCAGTCACGTGACCCGTCTTGTGACTGATTCTTTTCCCTCTAGGGATGTGTTGAAAAATTATTCGAATATTTATTCACCAAGAATTGCTTGAACTATTTTATTATTTTAAATTGGAAAACTTATTTGTTCCAATAATAAGTAAAAAAAATCGAATACATATTCGAATAATTTTTATTCTAATGACAATCAGATTTGTCGCACACCTTTGAATAGAAAAATGTACAACTACAATTACTATTGAAAATTTATTTGAAATTCGTCAAAAATTGCTATTTTGAACAAATACTAAATGAATTACTCGAATAATTGTTTATCGAAATTTTTTAACTTTATGCTCGATTCGCTGAAGTTACATTGAATATATTAGCTACGACGGTAGATCTGTATTAACAAGTGGATGGAAGTTTCGTTATCCCTCGTTGCCAAACCATAAATAACAAATTATCACAGACTATCAACATTTAACCGCCCTTATTAGAAAACACTTAACATGTATGTATGAATGTATGTATATATGTATAAATATGAATATTTTTCGTTTAATGAGAAAATTATCAGACATTTTTATTAATAGTAAATAAATTTATTCTGCAAATAATATTTACAAACAAGCTTTTGATAAGAATATTTTTTGTTAAGCTCTTCATTCTATTGATATATTGTATATATTTGTATTTAGTATCCCAGTAAAAAAATTTTCGTGTTTCTTGAAGCACTAAAGAAAGAAAGCGCATCATAATTCGCTTTAAAATATGAGCTTCTGCAGAAGGTGATTTCATAGCGCCCCAACAATGCAGGTTTCAAAGCGAGAAAGTTAGCAAATATACACACATCCAATGGGTAGTATGAATAAAAAAATATTAGCTTTTTACTTATATAAAAGCTTCGTAGACAAGTTATACAAAAAAGGTGATTTTATTGCGCTTTATTTCTTTAGTACTTCGAAAAACATGAAAATTTTTTAATCTAAATTGATTATTAGGCTAAGGTTCGTAACGTTATATTTTTACTGGGTAAAAGTACGTACGAGTATGTATTTCAGATTTATTTATATTACAGATAGAGATGTATGCGTACGGCGATTTTTTTCCACCTTAACAATTCGTCTCCACACTGATAGAAAAACCGTCATAATGATAGGAAAACCGTCATATGCCCTATTATGATTTACAACTCAACTCAGTTGAGTTGTCAATATTACAACTCAACTCAACTACTTTTTTTTTGTATTATATAATACAATCAAATGATTCACAACCAATTTTAGTTGTCATCGAAATATATATATTTTTTAACTTTTAAACTTATTTATTGAATCTTCAATTGAAATTGAACTAACAATAAGTCTTCGAAATAATGTTCGAAATGAGGTTCTTATCTATGATGTAGGTTTTTTTAAACTATAGTAGCCATCACAGAATATTTTAAATATTTTTAGTTTTGGTGTTACTATTTTTTCCTGAGATTTTATGTTTTATGCGTACACTCAAAATAAAAAATACAGTAAAAATCAACCAATGGAATTGTAGTTTAGTTGATGACTTTGAGGTCCGTACAAAACTAGTTTAACACAGCAGCCTATAATTCATCCGTACATTTTTTGTCGATAAGACTAATAACTTGGAAGATATAAACTGTCAGACGACTACAGAATTTTATCGGTAAAATTGGTCTTATATAACAACATATAGCGCCCACAGTGCTAATAATAGCTGTCTAATTTTTACAAAATTTATAGCCTACATCCTTGCCAACAACTCATCTCAAAATTTTTGTAGATCAGACTATTAGTTTGGAAGGTATGGGTTTTTCGAAGACTTAAGACTTTTATTGGTGAAATTGGTCTTATTTAACAACATATAGCGCCCACTGTGTTAAAAATAGCAAATTTATTTACAGGCCTTATAAGCCTACAGCCTTTCCAGGCATACTTTTTGTGTATCAGACTATTAGTTTGGAAGATATAAGCTTTCCGACGCTTAAAAAGTTTTATCGGTAAAATTGGTCTTATATAACAACATATAGCGACCACTGTGCTAAAAAAAGCTACCTAACTTTTAACACACCTTGTAGCCTACACCCTTCCCTATAATTCATCCATAAATTTTTTATGGATCAGACTATTCGTTTGGAAGATATGATTTTTCCGCCGCTAGATTGGACTTTTTTCCTAGTGTGCGACGGCTCAAATTTTCAAAAACGACGGCGGTGGTCTTATCTTGTTTTATGACACCATGCTTCTAATTTGCTGCTTGTCAAAAATTTATCTGTTGTGTCAAAAATAAAATTTCAATAGCCCTGGGGGCTAGTATTTCAAAAATTTACTTACAATAGTACTTTGCTACCCATAAATTTCAAAGTCGGCTTAATTTTTTATAAAGTTTTTATTTTATTTGTTATTATTCAATTATACTTTTTCCAATGTTAGTACATATTGACCTCCGTCTCCTCAATTTATTGTATGCGTATAAGTCAACGCTTTTAACATCTCAGCCACGTCACCATTAAAATATCGATAATGCGGCATACTTACGATGACTAATTGTCATCAAAATGAAGACAATTTATTATATTTTCTTTTGCTTATCTATTTTGTCTCTTTTGTATGATTGTAGATTTTACTATTAGCTTGTCGTAGTAATGATGAATGAGTGAGCATTTCTTATTGAAAACACGTTTAAAAACCTAAATTTCAAATACAACAATCAAATTTGTTTTCAAATACACAAGGCAAATATTAGAAAAATATTTAGTTTTTTTTTCTTTTATACATATTTTACCTTTTAATAATATACCAAATGTGGCAACAAATTAACCGCGCTGCACTC
The DNA here is from genome assembly GCA_956483635.1 of Panzeria rudis. Classification (NCBI taxonomy): domain Eukaryota; kingdom Metazoa; phylum Arthropoda; class Insecta; order Diptera; family Tachinidae; genus Panzeria; species Panzeria rudis. Next base: position 116,558,165 of record OY101449.1, on the reverse strand, counting down.
ACTGAATAGATGACACTTAAAATATGACAAAATTCTATGATGACGTTCGCCATCAGATTAATGTCAGATTTCGCTTTATTGATGACATTTGTCATAAGATTGATATCATAATTCTGATGATAAGTTGTCATCAATCCGAAGATGAATTTTTCTATGAGAGTAAGTTAGACGTCATATTCAAATGAACGGCAACATACAAAGCAAATTAGTGAGGTAAATCATTATTATCAATTTACACAAATTCGTTGCGTTCTGATTGCCAAACTTCATATACATACATACATACATACATATGTATATAAAGATATTGTTAATTTTGCATAAACTTTAAAAATATAACTAAATTACACTCTATTAATTATGACAAAATTTGTTGATTATATATTAGACATACGAACATATGTTACACCTTTAAATTTTCACTTTTATTTTGTGTCGAATGAGAAAAATTTAATTTCTAGACGCCTCCTGCTAAATAATGAAAATGTTTGCACAAAACAGTTTAATTAATATCCATTAACAAATTCCCAAAACGATGGATGCCTCCTTTTTAAAATATGTACAAACACACTGTCAAACAACACATACACATTTTCTACCAAACAAATTTACACTTTTAGAATAGAATTTTCTAGAACTGTATAACTGAAATTTAAGTGAAGGATATAAAATAATTATAATGAAAAAAGCCTGACGTAATTATTTAAGTTAAACATTATAAAAATGTTTTTTTGCTAAAATAAACAATATTAAATATTTCATTGTCACTGTCTGTCTAATGGTGGGTACAAAACAGTGAAGTAAAACGAATCACTTTTTTCTGTTCAAATAAAACATTTAAATGGGAAATTGTTCATGTTTAACTTCTTAACTTTTGGCAAAATTTTTGTAAAATCGTGTAAAGCAGGTCAATTTGAAAGAAAACATATACTATACATATATTTGCCCCCAAACGAAGGCGTGTTCTTATAAAGTGAACATTCCTTGGTGGTACACTCATAGAAGAGTTGATATTCGTATTGATGACATCTTGTCATCAGAATTGTGACATTGATGTTACGACAAGTATTATCAATAAAGCGAAACCTCACATCAATCTGATGACAAATGCTATCATGGAATTTATAATATTTTAAGTGTCATCTATGCTATGACTACATCAACATCAATTTGATACCACATTTTTAATATTATAAACGGGCAAAATATGTATAAAAACACTAAATATTGTTCTAATATGTTTTAATTTCTTTTTTTTTAAATAAATTTTATAGTTTTAATTGTAATTTTTCTTTTTCAACATGTTTTCAAAAAGCTTAAATAATTACATCGATTTCATGTACATTTATCATCATTATTGTGACATAACTATCAGTAAAATCTATAAGCTTACAGAAGAGCGTAACGAACAAAATATGACAGTGTGTTCACATAGATGACATTTAGTAATCATATGTATGTATGTCACATCAACATTAAAAAGAATGGCTTTCTGCAGTCGATATTTTAAATGGTGAGGTGGCTGAAATGGTTATCTGAAACGCAAAAGGCCCTAACTAACATTTTCATTATTTTACAGGAGAAGCAAAAAACATGCTAAATAATGTAATTGGCGAAATCTTTTTCCTTTTAGATTTTCTTTATAATATCGCTATTTTTGTTCGGAGAAGTCTGATTTTTATTGTAGTGATTCCGATGTATTGTAGTGAAAGACATCGGAATTTATTAAAAGTCGATATAGAATTTTTTTGTTAGTTAGGGCGTTTTGCTTTTTATGTAACGATATAATAAATTATAAAACTACAACTAAAATAAAAAGTAAAAGTATGAAAATTTAAATTTCGTTTTTTAAGTCATTGCATTTATGACAGAATTGTCATCATTCTCACTGATGACAAGATGATCAACTGACGCAAAATTTAATATCGTAATGATGACAAATGTCATGGGCTTAAAAGGAAAGATACTTCAGAGTATTGATGACAAATTACAGCAACGTTATGACTGGTTTTCTATCAGTGTATGAAGTATATTGGTTGTATCAAGATACCCAGCAAAAATTATTGCTAGCCGGAAGCATTTTTATAAGGGAGACTACAAAATGGAATCACTTGCAATTGCCCTTTTATAATGCATGATTTTTGTTCGCGATGAGCCGCTTAGAAGCAATACTTTCTGCTTTCATAAAATGCTTATATTAGTGCTGAAAATCATCAAAATTTTCAGCACTAAAGCTGAAAATATATGGAAAAATGATTCGATGTGATGGATTTATTAACATCATGTTAAAGGCTTATTACTTTTTATCTTCAGTTATAAATTTTGTATTTTTACTCACTGTCTGTTATTTTAATTTCAACTAGTATCGAACTAAGCATCTTCAGATTTGAAATCTAACGCACCAACCACTGAACCAAAAACACTCTTGCAAATCGGCAGCATGAAGTTAACATGAACTTACTCTTATAAATACATTATATTAAAATTATTTACTTTATTTTTAAAATGTGGTGTTCGTGCATACACATGTGTATGTGTGTGTACTGTTCGTGTATACAATCGTAGAACATATTTTAGGGTCTCGCTTACGTTAGTGCTTCCAAGAAGCACTATCGTCAGTGAGAGTAGTTAAATATTAAATACTTATGTTGCGTTGCATATATTTATTACATTTTAAAATTATCGTCAAAAGCTAATAAGTATTCGTGCATATTTGTTCGTGGTCTTTTGCAAACTTTAGTGCATTTGTGGTAGCATTTTTGAATCATTTGTTCTTAAATAAGCAATGCATTGCTTCTAACAGCTTTTAGTGCTTCTAAATGTCGAATATTTTTTGCTGGGTATGAGCTGTCATCATTTAGCATATATTTAGTACAAGCTTGGGGAAATTTTATTCTAGAACGCCAACCGGGCATTGTGTTTGGCGAACGTTTGTGAATCGGGTTTTTGAAAAACTGATTGAAAGCAAAGCCTTTTAAAAAAAATTATCTTTAATGATGAGCTCTATTTTTAACCTATTTTTTAGAGATTATCAATTCGTAACGGATTTTTTATGTGTGTTCCATCAGAACTCCACCATTTATAAACCGATTCTGTTTTTTTTTTCATATTTGGAAAGATGTACTTTCTGATTGGTCCTTTAAAACGTGATCAGCGTCACGCCCATACAAAATAAATACAAATTCTTTTTTAACTGCTTCTATTAAACCGATTCTTATAAAATTTTTGCATACACATTAAAAAAAATTTTTTTAATGAACAAATACATATAACAAATATGTGTAACGAATGCTGGTAAGAAATACGTGTAAGGACATTTCAAAACAAAGGCAACAAGACGGCGTGAAGGTAAAATTCTTTAAAAACTCAATGTTTCCGCTTTGGTATTTTCGTTTTCTGTTTTGACGTTGTTTTCCGGGAAAGCTCTGACATTTTTGTCTTATTTTTTGGTAGTCCAAGTAACTTCTGCGATTTTGGGGATATTCTTCTCCTAATTTTTGTTAATCTGCGGACCTTCTGGGATTTTGGTGATATTTTTGTCCAAGTTTTTGGAATCCTTGGACCAGGTGTGTGTGTGTCTTGGCGAATGGTTGGTGTCCTTGCTAAATGAAGGTGTCTCCGCTAAACACGAGGTGTCTCGGCTACATTTAGAAGTATCGGCCAAGTATCTTCCAGGCTATAATTGTTTTTTTTTTGTTGACGAGTTATCTTCTGTCCCCATCTAGAGATTGAAATTACTATCTTCGTTTACTTGGTGTCATCAAGGTAGGTGAAATTTTTGTTTTCAAATAATAAATTTTATCGAACGTGGCCGGCCGAAGTTTGTCGGCCAAAGGTGGCTGACCGAAGGTGGCCTGCCAATGGCATAAGCTCCGAAAGTGGCCGCCCGATGGCATAACGTCAAAAGTAGAAGGCCGAAGACGCACAGTGGGTCTAATTGGAAAAAAGGGTCATAAATCTGTATCTTTGAAACATGCGATCCGCTTATAAAAAGATGCATGTAAAAATCATAAAAGAGGACCTAAGCTTTAAGAATGTTGAAATTTGGACACCCTGTTGAAACCCACGTTGAGCTACACGTTCTTAATTGTTCGACGTTTTTCTCAAACAATTTTTACAACTAAAATTGTTGTTGAAATAGGCAGTAAAATTTATTTTAATATAAGTAGCACCTGCAATAAAAATGCTTAAAAAATTTTGGTTTTTATGGAATAACGCTTTGCTGATGGTATGAATGGTCTTTAAAGATCTTTCAATCGATGTAAGTTTTTTATCTGTTGTTTTGGAAGAAAATACAAAATATGAAAAAAAAAACACTAAAATATACCTTTTTTAGACACGGTCCAGCTCACGGACGGTCATCGCTAGACCCCGCAAATGTTTTGGGAAACCTCATTAAAAGGACCGATCTTTAGTATGAGAGGGGTAACAGCATTTTTTTTCTGTGAGTCGATTTAATGTAGATATATATTTATGAGCTGATTCATAAGTATTTATAAAACTGTAACCAACCCTCAGATTAAATTATAACAAAGTAAAAATGCAATTAATATTTGCAAAATATTTAAAATCATGATGCTTTTGATGCTCAAGCCATTCACAACACTCTTCTTATTATTTTATATGTATCAATCGCCAGATAAAGAAACATTCATGTAAGTTCAACTTCTAAATAAATTTAGCATTTCCGGTTCCGTTCACCCCCATTTTCTGCATGAAAAATAACAAATGAAACCAGCAAATAAGTTGCAATCTATTGGCGTCACATTGTCGTGATAAGTTTTTCTGTACTTGTATCTGTTATTTTTGTTGCTGTTGTTGTCTTAGATGTCATCAGGGATCAGAACTATCGCATTTAGTTTTTTGTTAAGTGTCTGCTCCATTTTCTGGTCAAGTTAAATATTTTTATAGAAATTTTTCAAGAAAAAACAAAAATGAAGAAAATATCTTCACGCACATCACTCAAAATAACAACACAACTACTCTTTCATACTCGTATTTAAAATCGCTCTCGTTAGAGACCCACTTCCACTTTTACACTTTCACACATACATCCATCCATACATTGGCAATAATAATATGGATGATAAAAGCATATAAAATGAATAAAAATATAAAATTCATAATTGAATATTTACTTACTTAAGCATTCCAACGGGGTTGGTGGAATATAGCGCCATAAACAACTCCCACTTATACTGTGTCACATTCCAACATAAATAGTGGAATATAATAATAAAAAAATACAACTAACAGTGACATGAAAAGTTTGCTAAAAAATTTTATATTTCATAAAATTCTCTAATGCCTAGCTCAAGATTTTCTTAGAGAAATTCTACCGATCCTTTGAAAGAGAATCGCAAGCCAAATGGCAGCTTACGGAACGAAATTTTATATTTTTCGCAAGAGCTTTTAATTCTCCTTCTTTATTTTGCTCTTCACTGTTGTTGTTATTGCTGTTGCTATTGTACGGAAGTACAAAAATTATTTATTATGAACTGTTATTATCTCATATTCTATTCTTTTGAATTTTTCTATGAATGTCTTTTATGCAGAAAAGTGAAGAAAAGATTTTAGTTTTGATAAATTTAAATTTACTCGCATAATAAAATACAATTGCAAATAAAAAGTATATTTTAATAGTTAAGCTGTGTTTTTTTTTCTCATTTAAATTTTTTCATAAATGAATTTTTGTTTTTGTAAAGAATTGATACAGTACGAATCACTTAAATAAGAACTCGAATTTTTAATATATGGAACGAATATGTCTTTTAAGGTTAATGCAACAGGATAAGAAAATTTTCTTGAATACCGCCAACGCACAGTGGTTCCAAGAAAAAAAGGATAATAAATCTCTATCTTTGAAACTTGCGATCCGACTAAAAACGATGTATGTGAATAAAATAGGTGAGATCCTCCAGCTTTAAGAATGTTGAAATTTGGACCAACCTGTTGAAACACACGTTGACTTCTCGGGACTATAACTTTTACAAATAGAATTCGATTCTAATGAATTTAAACTTGTTGTAAAGTTTATAAATATATCAAGAAAATACTGTTTATTTCATTAACACATTTTTTATATTTTCAAAGATATTTGGCTTTGAATTTAAAAATTTTGGATTTTGGCTTCGACTTTGTTCTCTATTTCGCCAATATCCTTCAACGATATATTAAACAGTAATTTTTTATGAATTTTTTATTAATAAAAAATATATGTGAAGAAAATTCGGACATCAGAGTAGTTAAATTTGAATGATGTCTACTCACTTGCATTTAAAATTTCATGAGTGAGTATGAGTAGCTAAAAAACGATGTATTGCTGATCTCTGATATCCATGTGGTGCGTATAAGTGATATGATGGTACCTCCATATTACTCATACACAGGGATGCCAGAACTCCTTCACCAATAATGGCTAAAGCTAAGTACTCTGTTCAAATTTGCGAAAAATGTTGATCAACATTAGTTTTTTCATACGAAAAATATGACAAGTAACCAATTATAATAGCCCTTGAAAGTATGCTGCAATTGTGTACGTTTAAAAAAAACCAATGTGTTTGTTGTAAATTCCACACGAAAAAAGTGGTGCTTATATTATTTCGCATGAAGACTCAAAATGTTGTAGATACATTTCATATGTTTTTCACAAAATAAACAGAGTACTACTTCTGCAACAATTTTTCATGAGAAATTCGTGACAATTTTATTATATGAACTTTTGACAGCAGTTCGCACGAAATGATGAACACAGTACCATGCATAAATGTGGACAAAAAATTTTTTTTTTAAATTAGCAAAAAATGGCTAAGCGAGATCGAATGCAAAAATCATGACTATTAAGCAAAAGTAAGAAAGTAATTCATATACTATTATCAAATTGGACAGATTTTCGTTAAGTAAATAGAACCCTATGGATTGCCATTATTGTGCTCTCCGAAGTTTTTTCTTTTTATTAGCAAAAATGTTTCATCTATTTTTGTAAATCTGCAGTCATTTTTGAAGTCTATTCTTTTGAAATGTTGGAAACAAAAAAATTAATTTAAAATAATTTTTTGAGAAAAACGACGAACACTTAATTAAGTTCTATTTTAGTAAAAATTTAGCCATTTTTCACTCTCATTTCTAACTCTTTAATTTCATTCTAACTAACGAATACATGAATTGAGGTAACTAAAAAAATTGTTCTACATTTTATCAGGGATTTTGTTTACAATAAAAAAAAATATTTTTCTGACGAAATAGAGAACAAAGTCGGGGCCAAAAATTCAAAGCCAAATATTTTTAAAAATATTAAAGATTTTATTTCTTTATTTCTTTATAAACTTTACACCAAGTTTAAAATTTTTAAAATCGGATAATATTTGTGAAAGTTATGCGGCCATCAAATTTTTTCATGCCCAATGTAGTCAACTTTGACACCCTGTAGCTTAACGTGTATTTCAACAGGGTTGTCCAAATTTCAAGATTCGTAAATCTCATGTCCTCCCCTATGACTTGTATATACATTGTTTTGTAATGGGATCGCAAGTTTCAAAGATACAGATTTATTACCCTTTTTGCCAATTGGAACCACTGTGCGTCTTCGGCCTGCTGCTTTCGTCGTTATGCCATCGGGTGGCCACTTTCGGCCTTATGCCATTGACAGGCCGCCTTCGGCCGACAACCTTCGTCAGGCCACGTTCGGTCGCTTTGTGAGACCCTCTCCCCCCCTCATCTTTATCGCCATTCGACACACTCCGCCAAGTCACCGGACCCGGCGCCATGACCCCCACCAAAAATGAAAGTTATAATTTAAACAATACAAATTTCTCCTACTTTGATGAAGATAGTAATTTCAACCTCTCCTACTTTGATGAAGATAGTAATTTTAACCTCTAGAAGAAGATAATTCATCAACAAAAAACAGCTATCGCCTTTAAGATACTTAGGCGATGCTTAAGCGATACTTAGGCTATACTACTCAAGAATTTAGCCGATATATATGGTGCTTAGCAGGGACACCATCATTTAGCAAGGGCACCAACCATTACCCAAGACATGAACCTGGTCCGAGGATTCCAAAAAACTTGAGCAAAAGACCCCAAAACTTAGAAGTCTCCCGGATTCCCAAAAACTAGGACAAAAGTCTCCCCAACATTTTAAAAGTTCCCTGGACTCCCAAATGAAAAAAAAATATCCCCATAATCCCAGAACTTTTTCGGAAAACAACGGCATAATCTAAAAGCACGAAAATACCAAAGTGACTACAATGAGTTTTTAAGAAATTTAGCTTTCGCGACGGCCTGTTGCCTTCGTTTTGAATTTCTTACCAGTATTCGTTACACGTATTTCTTACCAGCGCATTCGTTATACGTATTTGATACACGTATTTGTTTTATAAAAAAAAATTACCCCCAGCATAGAAAACATTTATATGCACACAAAACGTGCCATAAGGAACTTTGTTCCAAAAATCATCAATAAAACAATACAAATTGTTTTAAAATATAAACTGAAAAAATTAAAACAATATTTAGTTTTTTCTTGGTAATAATATACAAAATGTGGCATCAAATTGATGCGGTTGCAGTCATAGAATAGGTAGCAATTGAAATATGACCAAATTCTATGGTGACGTTTGTTATTAATCCGAAGATAAATATTTCTGTGATGGATTTGTACGCTTTATTAAAACCATTTTTTAACCAACCAATTTCTCAAAAATGTAGAAGGTTATCAATTCTTTTGTGTTATATTGCTATAAAGCGAAAAGGATTATATTTTTTTAGGGTAATTGTGGGGGTGAAAGGCAAAGGGTTACAAGTCCCAAAACTATAAAAATTGAGTTATATGCAGGAATCAACCCTTAATACCAATATCTATCACTCTACAAAAATTTAGACCTGTACGATGATCTCAAAAGACGGTATGTATTAAAAACCAAAAATATTGTGCATGAAATACATGGGAACAAAAAGCTTTGAAGCGTAATTACTCTGAATTTTCTTTTTATCACTTGTACCCCTTTGCTTTTAAGCCCCTCAATTATGATGTGCTAAACACGAAAAAATATAAATAAAATTTTCATTACGGCCATTGCAATGGGCATTATCCAGACAACGCGACATTTGTGTTTTTCGATCTTAGCACATCTTTTTCGTGTCTAGCACATCCTAATTACCCTAAAAAAGAAACCCATCGAAAAGTGTTAACATTCCAAAAATAAAAATTTGTAAACCAGTGTAATTAAATTGAAAAAGCTAGTGGAAAATATTCAATTCCGTAGTTAAGTGATTCACAGTGTATATGCAGACATAAGTATGTATTTACATTAACAGTTGTGTAAATAATGACATAAGTGCTTGCAGAATGAGAGTAATATATTGAATAATATCTGTTTATATAAACATTATGAAACTCTATAGAATTTGTGTATGTTTAGTGTTCGTTATTAACAAATAAAAAAAGTCGTATGCATGTATGTATGCATGCATGTTGTTATTAATAAACGTCACTTTAGACGAAAAAAGGCAATAATAACTTTAATACTTAAAGAAATACTGCAGTGCAAATCATTAGAACACTTTTTTCCAGACACACAATGGAACTTGCTGAAATCTCTTTATTAAGAAAAAAACAATTTGCAATACATTGCTCCTTTTGGAATGCTTAATGCAATTTCTTTTGGTCAATATTAACTTTCCACCAAACATCCTTTAGAAAACTTTCATTTTTACAACACAAATCATTTATTACAAGACAAGATTTGAAAAAGAAAAGCACATTTGAACAAGAAACTTCATTATTTCCGTACAAATTAAATATTTATTTATTTGCAGACAATGGAACAAAAGAATACGAATTGTGTCGGAAATTCATACAATCTTTACAAACAAACAAATCATAATTTGACTCATACTTTTATGAGTGTAACTACAACAACAACAACTAAGGGGTTTTATTTGTTCTGATTATGACAGAGGAAGAATATAAAAATGAAAATATCCAAACAAAAATATGGTCTGATGAGTTTTTGACACATCTAAGAGTTAACTAAGAGATTAATTTTCTAATGCAATCATGTTGACTAAAGAGGAGAGGGTAATAAAAATCGATTAGTTTGATTTATTTACAAAAACTGCAAATAAAGTTTTTGTACATGCAGATATTTTTGGAATAAAATTAGAATAGAAAAATAGCTACAATATATTATTGATTCTCATGATATCTTTGTTATTGTAGTTATAAATATTGTGTATTGATTATACTTCTTGATTAGTTTTCTTATCTTAATAGGGGTTGTATATGTATAATAATAATTATTATTATTATTATTTTTATTAAAATTACAAAATGTCATTGATAAAATCGAGTACTTTAATTAAATAAATTAATTCTTTACATAAAAATGTAATTTATCAATTCAACTATAATTACTTAACACTACGTATTGACGAGGTATAATTATATTTGAACTTTTGTCAAATTTCATACATAAAAATAGCATAATTAAAATAGTGCAATTTTCATTATCATCTTTGACGTGCGTCAATAAAATACAATATATGTATACCTGGCCCTGATGTATACCAAAAACACTATTTTGCCCTAATTTTTACAAAAATTACGTATACTTAATACTAAATATTAAGTATACGTATTGACGAACATTATAAGTTTTTTCTTATAATTCCATCAATTTTGTAAGTTTAACGGCCTTTTTCACAATGTATGATTAAGAGTTAACGTGGACTTTAACGGCAAGTTTTGTGTGCCGAACTTGCCGCTATAGTCCAGGTTAACTTTTAATCGTACATTGTGAAAAGGGCCGTAAAAGAGAAAAGTGCAAATAAACTCATATCAGATCACATATAAAAATTTACAAAATTAATGGGAATGAAGAAAAATAAACCGATGGCAACGCTGGGAAAGTGCACTTTAATATCAGCTTGAGAGTGATTTAATTCTCGTATTCAATTTTCACGAAAAAGTTGTATATATAAGAATTAAAATCACATTCAACAGAGCCACCTGACAAGTGGTGATAGCAAATACACGTGAGCACTGACGATGCAAGTATAGCGACTTCTGAAAGTGGCGCTACTCCGTTCTGCTGTGTACGTTGAAAATTAAGTTGATGTTAATTTTTCCCTTGTTCCTTGGAATATTAATCATGCCCAATTCTTTCTGAATATAACGTTACGAACCTTAGCCTAATAATCAATTTAAATATAATTTCTAATATCTCCCGTTCAAATTGAGCAACAATTTTTCCAAAAGCACTCTACGATTCCTAAAAAAATTTAATTACTTTATCAAGGATTTTAAAATTAATAATTAATTCTTTTAACCCAAGAAATAGTCGAAAACATATTTTTGAGACACATTAATCCAATTTATGGTTGCCTAATATAGAATTTTGCCATAGAATTTATTTTTATTTTAAAAGAAAAATTACAAGTATGTAGTTTTAATTTTATTTGTGCACAATGCAACTGAATATGTAATAAGACGCCCATTCTTCATAGTACTTAATGATACTTGAACACTCCTCGTACTTGTTTATGGTGAAATTTGCATTAATATTTTTTTGCTTTATTATTTTTGTAGTACTCTTTTTTTATTGGAACACTTGAACATAAACTGGCTGGCTGACAAAGGTCAAAAAGAGCCAAAAAAGATTTCAACAATTTAAATTGTTTTTGTTTTGGCTCTTTTTGAAAGTAGAAGTAAAAGTTGCAGACAAAGAATCCAATAAATTCAATTGAAAAGAACAACTAAAAGGAATTTCCCAAATGTGGAAACAACAAGTAAGTAAAATTTATTATTATAGGTAAAAGTAAGCTTAAATATGGCACTATCTTAGTTATAAATATTTAGGTATCTTAACTGGTTTGAAAAATAAAAAACATTAACATGACATCATTATACAAGTAGAAGAAATTTAGGACGTATTACAAGAATTGTTTGATCCCCTTTGGCATTTCAATTACAACATAATGTAGAGTATTGAATTTACTTCTATCTTAGAGATACAATAAAAATAGAAATAACCCATGAAAAAACAAAACATGACCACAAAATTAAATGACTCACTCATGAGGATGCTGTTAAAGGCAAAAAAAATTTTTATGGTAAAAACACAGATTAAGGCCCATAAATCTAACAATCTTTTTTATGCTTTTTTATACATTCACCACAAACAGCAGTCATTTGAAATCCTCAAAGCGAAAACTTTAACAACACAACCTAATGATGCAATAGTTTATAAAAACTTGTAATTAGTGGCAATTTCTCATGCTCTCTACTCATATTACAACAGGTCAAAACTATATATTCACACAATATTCCTTGTCATGGTAAAAATCTTGATAGTAAAAACTGATGATAATTAATTAAATAAAAACTGTTGTTAATTCGTATTTAGTATCCTAATAACAACATGTACAAATAATTATACATGAACTATTGTTAGATGTATTTTTTTTCTAATGCGAAACTTTCTTTTTAATACCACACCTGTATGATGGGAGTATAGTAACTAATAATCAACCTATTTGCTTAAGTCACAAACAATGTTACATAAATATTAGATTAAAAAAAGCCTTTATTAAATGCCAAACATCATCAAACCAGTCTAACGACCGTAATGAACTTTTCCTCCTTGTTCTTGTGCATCAAGTTCAGGTACAAAACTATGAACATGATATTAGACATTATTTTATATCTTAAAGAAGTGAATTAAGCTGGCGCTTAACAGTCGACAGATCAAATTACGAGGGTTGCATTTTTTAATTTGTAAAGAAAATAATAATTACACGAGTTAAAAAATTTTCAACTTTTTGTCATAACCTAAAAAAAGATAATTTCTAAGATACACTCAAAATAAAATGGTAGGTAAATCTAACCAATTTAAATAGTTAACCTACTGTTAATGTAAATTGTTGTTGCAATTTTTATGAAATAATCCCAGCAAAAACTTTGCTTACTGGTAGGCAAAAAAGTATATGAGGATTTAAGTCGTAACTACTTACAATTTGACCCGAAAACTAGTTATTTTTGTTTGAAAAGTCCCAAAAATAAGGGTTAACCCTTACAAATATATTTACATTGTCAAAGCAATTAACTAGTTATTATTTGGCTCACTCGAGGTTAAAAAATAAGTAGTCAAATAAACAAATTAAAATTAAAAAAAAAATTTTATACACATTATATTTTGTTTATATATAAAAATTTTTTTTTTTGACCCAGCTGGGATACGTTCAGATTTGAAGACAAGAACTTTATTCACTCAGCCATTGTTGACTTGTAAGTTTAAGGGACACAAATTAGTTTTCATATAAAAACACATTTTGACTTAAAAAGTGGTTGTCTACATATTTTATTAATACACATCAACAAATTGTAACTACCCTGCGGGAAATTTGTGTCAATTGTTCCAAAAGTACCTGTCCTATGACTTGTGAAAATAGAAATGTACCGTGACCGGTCAAACTAGACCCCATCTCTTAACAGATGTAAAACATAATTAAATCTAGATGAGTTACAATGAGTGGGAGGGGTTTATTTAAACTAAATAAACTCCTACTTTCCTTGGAACTATATCCGAGAACACTTTTATAGAAACTACTACTGGCACGATTCTTTAGTTTAGTCTAGTGATCCATCACTGATAGGTCCCTTCCATGCAAACTGTTAGAACTCGAACCGGTCCCTATCCCCCAAGGACTAGTCACGTGAAAGGTTCTGTGTCAGTACCACAAAAGTTTTTGCTGGGACAATTTTCATTGGCTAAAAAAACTTTTGAAAGTAGTAAGTCATATCATATCAATTTTTACTTTGTGCGTCCGGCTCATAAACATGAGAACCTAATAACTTACAGACAGAAATATTACATAAGACTGAATTGTAAAATATAAATTTGGGAAAAACGACGTTTGAAAATTAAAATTATTTTTGATGGTTAAAATTACTAATTTAATTTTTAACAATTTTTGTGGTTAAAGTGACCAATGTTTATGGTTAAAATAAACAATTTAACATAGTTATTTTACAAAAATTACTGTATTTAAGTCAAGCAAGTCACCACATGTCTATGTATAACGTTACAAATTACAAACAAACAAAAATGTTTATTTTGTTTAACAAACACACTTACAGCTTAAGCCTTGGCAGGCATCGAACCTGCGACTTTCCGGTTAGTACTTTTACACACTATCAACTCAACTACAATTCCCTTGATTGATTTTTACTGTATTTTATGGGTTGGTGCAATTATAACCTATGAAATTGGTTAGATAGAGTAGAGTAAGAGGGGGAGTAAGGGGCAATTTCTGCCCTTCCGAAACTATAACCAATTTTAATGAAACCTTAAACATGGATAGATCTGAGTCTGAAAATGACACATAGGCTATGTATATATTTTTTCAAAAATGGGACCACGATGTGGGGAGAGTGTGGCGGAGGAGGTAAGGGGCGATTTCTGCCACTCTGAAAATATCTAACCAAAATTAATGAAATTTAAAACATTGGCTAACTTCCTAAACGCCAAAATGCATTGCAGTGATGCAAAGTCTTATGTGCTTTTTTATTTTAAACAGTGTAAAGTCGCATCACTGCAATATATTTTGGCGTTTAGGAAGTCGGCCATTATTAGATCTGAGTCTGGAAGAACACAAACGCGATATATTTTTCCAAAAATAATCCTCAGGCTTGGGTGGTAAGGGGAAATTTCTAAGGTACTTAAAACGTCTGTCACAGGCTGTTTTCTCGGTGAATATGTAAAACTTTGGCCCCTACAACAACAAATATATGACAGATAAAAATTAAACGGCGTTCTAAAGTGAGCAACGAAACATGTTGAAATACTAATGTAATATACAGACACTTATATATAGACCGTAGTCTGCAGAATAAACTACACCAATTAACACTGATTTTTAAAACAATAAAAATTAAAGGGTGTTCTATCAGGTAATGTAATTTTACTATGCAATTTAGACAATATGCTGTGTCTTGGAAACCGTAAGAGGTAAACTCTTGAAAAACTCTTTAAAATCGCTAAAACTAAAAAATTCCAAAATTAAAAAAATGTCAAAACAAAAAATCGCCAAAATGAAAAAAGCGCTTGCAGGAAAAAAGCACAAAAATTAACAAAAAATCGCTAAAACACAAAAAATCACCTAAACTAAGAAGATCGTCAAAAACTAAAAAAAACGCCAAAAACCGAAAAAGTCGTCAAACGAAAAAGGCACTAAGACATAAAAAATCGCTAAAACTAAAAATATTGTAAAAAAACGAAAAAAAAATTGCCAAAAATGGAAAAAAAATCACCAAAACGAAAATAAGCGCCAAAGCAAAAACAAAACACAAAAATCGCCAAAAACCGAAAAAATCGCCAAAACGAAAAAAAGTGTCAAAACCAAAAAAAAAATAGCTAAAACTAAAAAAATCACAAAAAACCGAAAAAGTGCAAGAACTGACAAAAAGCGCCAAAACTAGAATAAATCGCTAGCACTAAATATATCGTCAAAAAGCGAAAAAACGTTAAAACAAAAAATACGCCAAAACGAAAAAATCACCAAAACAAAAAAAAATCGTCAAAAAACAAAAAAAAATGTAAAAATCGAAAAAAAAACAAAAAAAACACCAAAATAAAAAAAAACGCCAAAACCAAAAAATATCACTAAATCAACAAAAATCTTAAAAATAAAAATAATAAAATTAAACGAAAAAGCAAAATGAAAAAATTGCTAAAATGAAATAAGGACAAAAACGAAAAGGATATACATATGTGCATTCGTACGGAACCCTTCGTGTGCGAGCTAAAGTCGCACTTTACTTAATTTATTTTAAATAGCAATGTTCTAACGGCTGCTCGTTCAGATTTGAAGACAAGAACTTTATTCACTCAGCCATTGTTGACTTGTAAGTTTAAGGGACACAAATTAGTTTTCATATAAAAACACATTTTGACTTAAAAAGTGGTTGTCTACATATTTTATTAATACACATCAACAAATTGTAACTACCCTGCGGGAAATTTGTGTCAATTGTTCCAAAAGTACCTGTCCTATGACTTGTGAAAATAGAAATGTACCGTGACCGGTCAAACTAGACCCCATCTCTTAACAGATGTAAAACATAATTAAATCTAGATGAGTTACAATGAGTGGGAGGGGTTTATTTAAACTAAATAAACTCCTACTTTCCTTGGAACTATATCCGAGAACACTTTTATAGAAACTACTACTGGCACGATTCTTTAGTTTAGTCTAGTGATCCATCACTGATAGGTCCCTTCCATGCAAACTGTTAGAACTCGAACCGGTCCCTATCCCCCAAGGACTAGTCACGTGAAAGGTTCTGTGTCAGTACCACAAAAGTTTTTGCTGGGACAATTTTCATTGGCTAAAAAAACTTTTGAAAGTAGTAAGTCATATCATATCAATTTTTACTTTGTGCGTCCGGCTCATAAACATGAGAACCTAATAACTTACAGACAGAAATATTACATAAGACTGAATTGTAAAATATAAATTTGGGAAAAACGACGTTTGAAAATTAAAATTATTTTTGATGGTTAAAATTACTAATTTAATTTTTAACAATTTTTGTGGTTAAAGTGACCAATGTTTATGGTTAAAATAAACAATTTAACATAGTTATTTTACAAAAATTACTGTATTTAAGTCAAGCAAGTCACCACATGTCTATGTATAACGTTACAAATTACAAACAAACAAAAATGTTTATTTTGTTTAACAAACACACTTACAGCTTAAGCCTTGGCAGGCATCGAACCTGCGACTTTCCGGTTAGTACTTTTACACACTATCAACTCAACTACAATTCCCTTGATTGATTTTTACTGTATTTTATGGGTTGGTGCAATTATAACCTATGAAATTGGTTAGATAGAGTAGAGTAAGAGGGGGAGTAAGGGGCAATTTCTGCCCTTCCGAAACTATAACCAATTTTAATGAAACCTTAAACATGGATAGATCTGAGTCTGAAAATGACACATAGGCTATGTATATATTTTTTCAAAAATGGGACCACGATGTGGGGAGAGTGTGGCGGAGGAGGTAAGGGGCGATTTCTGCCACTCTGAAAATATCTAACCAAAATTAATGAAATTTAAAACATTGGCTAACTTCCTAAACGCCAAAATGCATTGCAGTGATGCAAAGTCTTATGTGCTTTTTTATTTTAAACAGTGTAAAGTCGCATCACTGCAATATATTTTGGCGTTTAGGAAGTCGGCCATTATTAGATCTGAGTCTGGAAGAACACAAACGCGATATATTTTTCCAAAAATAAGCCTCAGGCTTGGGTGGTAAGGGGAAATTTCTAAGGTACTTAAAACGTCTGTCACAGGCTGTTTTCTCGGTGAATATGTAAAACTTTGGCCCCTACAACAACAAATATATGACAGATAAAAATTAAACGGCGTTCTAAAGTGAGCAACGAAACATGTTGAAATACTAATGTAATATACAGACACTTATATATAGACCGTAGTCTGCAGAATAAACTACACCAATTAACACTGATTTTTAAAACAATAAAAATTAAAGGGTGTTCTATCAGGTAATGTAATTTTACTATGCAATTTAGACAATATGCTGTGTCTTGGAAACCGTAAGAGGTAAACTCTTGAAAAACTCTTTAAAATCGCTAAAACTAAAAAATTCCAAAATTAAAAAAATGTCAAAACAAAAAATCGCCAAAATGAAAAAAGCGCTTGCAGGAAAAAAGCACAAAAATTAACAAAAAATCGCTAAAACACAAAAAATCACCTAAACTAAGAAGATCGTCAAAAACTAAAAAAAACGCCAAAAACCGAAAAAGTCGTCAAACGAAAAAGGCACTAAGACATAAAAAATCGCTAAAACTAAAAATATTGTAAAAAAACGAAAAAAAAAATTGCCAAAAATGGAAAAAAAAATCACCAAAACGAAAATAAGCGCCAAAGCAAAAACAAAACACAAAAATCGCCAAAAACCGAAAAAATCGCCAAAACGAAAAAAAGTGTCAAAACCAAAAAAAAATAGCTAAAACTAAAAAAATCACAAAAAACCGAGAAAGTGCAAGAACTGACAAAAAGCGCCAAAACTAAAATAAATCGCTAGCACTAAATATATCGTCAAAAAGCGAAAAACCGTTAAAACAAAAAATACGCCAAAACGAAAAAATCACCAAAACAAAAAAAAATCGTCAAAAAACAAAAAAAAATGTAAAAATCGAAAAAAAAAAAAAACAAAAAAAACACCAAAATAAAAAAAACGCCAAAACCAAAAAATATCACTAAATCAACAAAAATCTTAAAAATAAAAATAATAAAATTAAACGAAAAAGCAAAATGAAAAAATTGCTAAAATGAAATAAGGACAAAAACGAAAAGGATATACATATGTGCATTCGTACGGAACCCTTCGTGTGCGAGCTAAAGTCGCACTTTACTTAATTTATTTTAAATAGCAATGTTCTAACGGCTGATTCTGGTACTTGACACCAAATAAATATATCGTCATATGAATTCACAAAAGCCCTAAGTTGCATTGAAATTATTTTACAGGAGAAGCAAAAGAACTCCTTAATATGAAAAATTAACCCATGAATAGGTCATGAATACTTATAATAATAATTTTACATGGACGAATAGAGGAGTAAAGCTTAGGAAGAGAGTCCTAATAACATTTATTTTGATACGGTACATCATAATCAATCCAAGAGTCGGGTTTCAATTGTTTGTAACTTAGGACTTTTTTGAAATCATATGACGATATGTAAAGGTATATCGGTGTTTTGAAAGCTTACATTTGGGATTCATTTTAGGGCGATTAAATTCCCCCTCCCCCCTTTTTGGAAATAGTTGTACTGAATGAAATAGTTGTACTGGCATAGGATATCTTGTAGGCGTTACGTTTAACGTATAATATGTGGTCAGCACTTTCATGTAAGGGCGTGTAGTTGAGTCTCTGACAGTTTTCTTTTCACGCTGTACCTCAAGTTCGTCTTGTGCACGAAAAATGAGCTCGATCTAACACCATTTACGATTTTTCGAATGTATATCTGTTAAATATCCGATCAAATTTGTAAACTTCGAATGGGACTTGAGAATATTTTTTCTACGAATTTGTGTTAATGTGTAGCAACTTTTCCCCACTATTACGATTAGATTAGGAAACTTTTTTGTTTTTCTCTCCGGTCTACTGTATACGAGTACATATATTAATTTCTTAAAGTTGAAATGACATCAAATTTATAAGAGATTTTATTAATAAAATATGTCACAAAGCTTTGTTGTACAACATTTAGTATCTAAAATGAAAAATTTTTTCCAAAAACTGTAAAAGAAAATTCAAGTCCAACACAAGCAAAAATAAAACTAACCGATTAACATAACCCTAATATAAATTTTTCTATTGCCCTCATGTCTCCCAATAATATGAAAATATTCTTCCTTTATGTCATATCCACATTGTTTTGTTTACATCCAAACCCTTTCCTTAATGACAAAACTTGTTTGTTTTTTTTCTTTCTCGTCTTTGTAATATCCTTCCATGTGAAATGGAAAATAACACATATTTCCTTTTCATTTCAGAAAATATTCACTTAAGTTTCATTTAAATAAAATTTAATATTATTCTATAATGACATTGTTCTCCCAACCAAACAATGTTGGTTGATAATGTGTGGTTTCGTTTCAATTACAGTTCGTCTGTCTGTCAGGTTGATAGTCAGTCAGGTTGATGTACACTGTACAGTATAAAAATTCCTGAAAGCTGTTTATTTTTACTGGCATACATGCCAGTTGGGAAGAATGGACATTGTTTTCTATAGCATACGTATTCATGGGTTGTCTCCAAAGTTTTCTTTTCAGACACCTTTATAAAAAGTACAGAAAGTTTTCTTTGATTTTGATTTCTCAATTTTCTTATAAAAATTTTTCAAGAACAATGTGAAAGTTAATAATTTGAAAAAACTTTTATTAAACTTCGCTCCACGTATGTTATTCGGCATTTGAGAGTACCACGATTTAAAAAATCCACTTATTACTAAAAAATAAAAAGCTTTTTTAAATCGGAGGATTTAAAATGGTAAAATACTTATTTCACCTCTTTCAGCGGTGTTCATAAAAAATTACATATATGGGCATTTCCACAGGAATGTCCACTTTTTGTCACGTGCGACACCAAGCAATTATGCTTGTATTTCAGAAACTTGTTGTTAGATTTTTCTTAAACTTTTACTTGATGTGGATCTACTTACGGCCTACACAAATATATAAAGAAAGTTACGAAAAACTCTAGTTTTCTTTGAAAAGAAAAAAAACATAATTGCTTGGTGTCGCACGTGACAAAAAGTGGATTTTTCTGTGGAAATGACCATATATCAAAATTAAGGTTCTCTTAAAGTAGAAATTTTGTATTGGAAACCAGATTTTGAAGCATAGTTTAACTTTAACAATCGTTTATGAATACCGGTGTTAAATTAAACTATTCAAACATTTGTAAAGCGACCCACCTACAAAATATTGTGTCATTTATACAATATTTATTATGGCACAACCCTTTCATTCTTTACATATCATTTCAGCTCTTTTAATGTCATTTAATGAGTGATTTCTACGTAATTGACATTTTTTTGTTTTCCCCGGTGTTTAAACAATGAATCCTGTTAATCTTGTTGGTTTTAATGAATTCACTATACGAGCAGAAAGAATAGATAAATTAAAAAAAATAAGAAAATAGAACTGACAAAGAAACATTTGTAAGTAAACAAATGTCTGTGTAAATCTAATATGGAAGTACACTCTAAAACACTTTTGTTGAAAATTAGGTCGATAATAGTCGGCAACACTTTACAGATTATTATCGACCTAAAATTACACACGCATTATTTTTCAACAAAATGTTTTTACTAAAAAAGCGATTGGCTGCGTGCAGGTTTGAACCGCGACCTCCTGACTGATAGTCTGACGTATCTACCATTCAGCCACAGCCGTATTATACTTTATGTTACATTTTTTCCACTTGGACAAAATATGTTTAATTTGAAAGGTTTTTCCTTTAATAAAATAACTACAAAATCGATGTAATTTTAGACAAGGAGAAATTTTCAACACAAATTTACACAATATATGATCGTAAATTTGAAATAATGTTTTAGAGTGTACATATTACACTGTACAACGAAATCAATTTTTTTTCTTCAAAATAACACAGATCTAACGACTGATTCCGGTAGATGGCACCAGAAAAAAAAATATACGTGTATCGGTGTCTTGCAAGTTTAGATCTGGGACTCATTTTTGTGGGAGTTAAAGTTTTCCCTTCCTAACATTGTTATAGTTAAGCGGTATACATAGAAAAATGTCATACTAAAATCGCCGAACACGAAGTTAACTTAACATTTTTCCGTAGTGATTTTGCTTCATAGGCGTTTCATATTAATTCAACATGATTTTACAATAATCTTGAAAGAACATATTTCCTTTTGAAATAACTATATTTCATGTTGATTTAATATTCCAGTACAGTTAAATTAAAATTATGTTGATACTGAAATAATACGCAGATACATGCTGAATCAAAGTTATTACAAATTAAAATAACATGAATTTGATATTGAAAACAACAACAATAATCATGTTGAATCAAAGTTATTTCAAGTTGGAACAACAGGGATTTAACGTGACTATGTGAACTGACCAAATTTTTTGTTATGTATGGTGCAAAAAATCAATAATTTTTAGATATTTTTTTGATTAAAAATGCCAACTAAAGTTTTTGTTGAAACTTGTGAAAGAAATTAAAAATCATCATTGTTGATAAAGCAAATGAATGCACACAGGTAAATGATACAAAGCAAATCAAGCTTTTTGTGTATTATTCAGTATTTGCGTATTTAATAATGAATTGTTCTGTAGCTGAGAGGTAAGAACGTTAGTCTATTAGTTCAGAGGTCGCCGGTTCGATTCCGCCCGAAGACATTTAACCTATGTACAGACGATTGTCAGATCGTACAATATTGTAAGTAAAATATGCTAAAACTTTCTTACAATCGTGTGAACTGAAAATTTTTGTCTGACAACGTTGGCAGAAAAAGCATTGCCAGTCGATTTTAATACTACCTGCTGACAAAAAATTGTCAGACATCTTACAAACGTGTGAACACATCGCGTTGCCATTGGCAGATTATTGTCAGATATTTTTTAATTGTCAGATGTGCCGAAACTTCGCACATCTGACAATTAAAAAATGTCTGACAATTATCTGCCAATAATCTGACAATGGTAACGCGATGTGTTCACACGATTGTGAGATTTCTGAAAAGTTTTTGTCAGCAGGTAGTATTAAAATCGACTGACAATGCTTTTTCTGCCAACGTTGTCAGAAAAAACTTTTCAGTTCACACGATTGTAAGAGTTTTTTAGCACATTTTACTTACAATATTGTAAGAACTGACAATCGTCTGTACATAGCTTAATACAACAATTATGATAATTAAAATTTGTGCGGAAAATCAACAATTTACATTGTTGATATAACAATAATCTCAATTGAAATACTTTTGAAACCTACAAAAAAATAGTTTTAAAAATTTTTCCGATTTCCTTTTAACTTACAATTTCGTAATTGTAATCTCCACATAACCATTTGTTTTGAAACATTTTTATGTGGAAATTAACAACAGCATTTGTACGATTTGTAACACCTGTATAAAAAGTTGAGAACAAATTTTGGTATGTAAGAATGTTTTTATTTACAACATTTTGAAAAATAGTTTTAACTTTGTTGTACAGTGTTATTAGTACTGACATTAAAATATTAATACATATAAGTTGCTTTATTTTTTGTTTGTTTTTCGCTAATTCCACTTAACTTTTTTGTGTTTTGCTTTAAAATTGAAAGAAAAACTCATTCAGATCGCGTTCTTGAAATTAAACAATTATAATATAATATCGAAAGCAATTAAATAAATATTTTAAAATTTTTTTCATGTCCAATTAGTTTTATTGGCCCTCGAAAGTTTAAAGAGTTTGAGATAAAACAATAATTTGTATATTGATTACAGCAGTGATCGATAAACTTTTGCGAGTAATAAAAGTAAGTTTACAGAACTAATTGATAACATACTGTCAGAGAAAATAAAAAACGCTATTTTAATTTCAAAAGTTTTACAGGAGAAGCATAAAACTTGTTTAAATGCAAAATATATTGACAATTAGTGCAAAATTTTAAATTGTTGTTGCAATTTTTATGAAATAACAATTTTCATTGATTAAAATAAGTTTTGAAAGTTGCAAGTCATATCATGTCTATGTTTACTTTGTGCTGTCGTTATTTAACAAGATGAGTTGGCTGAGATGGTAAAGGCGTCGGTTTATGAACATGAGAACCTAAGTTCAAGACCAAAAAATTACATTTTACTGAATTGTAAAATATAAATTTGGGGAAAGCTACGTTTGTAAAATAAAACTATTTTTGATGGTTAAAATTACTAATATAATTTTTAAAAATTTTTGTGGCTAAAATTACCATTTTAAAATAATAGCAACGAAAATAGTAATTTTACAAAAATTAATGTATTTAAATGAAGCAAGTTACCACATGTCTATGTTTACTTTGTGCTTTCTTTATTTAACAAGATAGATAACTTGGCTGAGATGGTAAAGGCGCAGGATTAAACATGAGAAAAAGAAACCTAAGCTAACCCAACATACCATACAGTAATCAAAATCCAATACAACTTGAGAATAAGCTTATATAAATAGTAGGCTTAAAGCTTTTCTTAACTTCGCTTATAATGTTTATAAAATGTGTATAATAATAGTTTCTCAAGCTTGAGAAACTATTATTATACACAACTGTTTCTAAAGTATGATTATAAACGTCATACATGTATTCAAGAGAACAATATAACGATTGAAAGACTTATCCTTTTCAATACATTCTACAGCGGCATTTACATCTAGTTTTAAATTGCAAATTGGGTGCACGTGTAATTTTGTAAATTACAACATAAAAAACATAAATATAAATAATATTAATTTTCTTTTTCAACATTAAAAAATATATTATTTGTGACTTTTATTCTTCAAAGCTTATAAAAATATTAAGACAAATTAGTTTTTCTATACAAAAGTTAATATAATATTATTTTCATAAGCTTATTCTACAATTGCAAGAATGAGCTTATAGTAAGCATGCACTTATAATATTTTCAAGAGGGTTCCGTTTTGATTTTTCTACAATTGTTACGATAGCTTTTTTCAATTTATTTTCAATACTTTTTCAAGCTTAAGGCTTATGTTATTAAGCTTATTATAATATTTTTCTCAAGCCATTTGGTATGTTGGGAAGGACCAAAAAGTTTCTAACAAAAAAGTTTTTTCTAAACAAACACACTTACTGCTTAAGCCTTTGCAGGCATCGAACCTGCGTCCCTCCGGTTAATAGTTTTCCACGCTATGACCTAACTTGGATGTTGCACGTTCAAGTTTTGCTTCAAGTTTTGTTTCAAGTTTCACTTTTCTACTAACACACTCAAACATTTTGAAATTGAATACCAGCTTGCTTTCAATTTTCATTTCAAGTTTTCATTCAATTTTTCGTTCAATTTAAACAGCTGATCACAATCATTGTAAATAAATTACAGTAAGGATCGATTATAACGAACTTATGGGAAACAACAAAAAAACCGCTCTATGAAGAGTTCGTACTAAGCGTAGTTCGATACAAAGCATTTTTCTATGAAAATGGCAACCAAAACGTCGGGACTTTAGACTTAGTTCGCTACAACCGAGAATTCGCTATGAACGGATTTTACTGTTTCGTTGTTCGTTGTTCCACAAAAATTTTCCTCGTAGAGTTCTACATAAAAGTGCTGAGCATACCGTATACCTAAAATATAGAGATTATTAGAAATCCTATGCTGATTCATTATAACAATGTACAAAAACTCATTTAACTCCCACCAAAAGGAATCCCAGACGTAATCTTTCAAAATGCCAAAGCATGTATATTCTTTGTTCATAACCTCTGCCTTGTTATTTTAATTGAGTTGTACAGCGTGACATGACTTTTTCATGAGAAACCGAATTTGGCAATAGCTGATGTAAAACTTTCAACATGCGCTTAAATTCTTAATAACTTGGAAAAATTACGTTTAAAGGCGTCTTCACAAGTGATCATACATTAATAAAATTTGAAACGATTTTCCGTCATCCCACGTCAATTTTTTTTACTTGTATTTATTTATTTAATGACGGTCTATATCCTTACAGACCAATAAAATAAGCTACATATATTTAACCATTTAACTGATTAATTAATGAATTACATTTAAGAACAAAATGATGTTACGTTTTATAATGTTAACATTTACAGAAAAATCAATAAAATTCTAAAAATCGTTAAAATTTTTGTATAATCTCCTCAGGGGGGTTTCGGCTATGTACCATCTTCCGTGTTCTATTTAGTATTCAATCAACCAAATTTGACGTGGGATGCCGGAAAATCGTTCAAAATTCAAAAAACCCCGTTGGAAGAAAAACACAGCACTCAACATTGGAAGTTGATTACCTCCATTACTGTTACATTTATGTACTCTGGTGGAGCACCAACTAAAACTCATTTAATATTCTAAAAAATTATCTAAGGCGATACTACTTCCTGTGCAAAGGCAAAAGTCGATTGGAGCTCTTAGATGAGGGTGTTAGAGTACTCCTTTGGAAGATATAAGCCTGGTGGAGTATTATTTAAAACACAATTGATAGTAATTGATTTAGACCATATAAACTCTAGGATTAAGTCATTTTGATGCTTAGTATTATTAGGAAGCGGCTAATTTAATTAAAATGGAAAACCCGGTTAACCGCTTTGCAATTCCGGTTCTTAACACCCTTTGTGGATACCCTACTGTCTTACTACTTAAAAGTAATGCTTTATCAAATTTTTTACGCCCAGATGTGCAAATAATAAATTACATTTCTTTTTATCTCTGAATACAGTAGAGAAATTTTTAATGAATGGTATTTCTTTAATAAATATTCTATCATACATTTGCTCAAAATCCAATAAAAAAGTTATTCTAGAATGAATATGTAAAGGCTGTTTGACTCTAGTTATTTATTTATCATGTATATCTGTGCCAAATTTTTGTCAATGATTATTAGCAAATGTTTTGCCACTTATGTTATTTTTTCGGGGCTTTTAATTGATATCTACGCGTACGTATTTCTTATTAAGTCAAATTGTGTGTTCATGAAAAACATGTACTGACATACTAACATCACCTGGTTTAATTAACACATTCACAGTAAAATATGACACCAAACATTTAAACGATCATTTTATAATTCCAATCAAACGAGTTTAAAAAAACATTATAATTGATTTATGAATGCCAATTTAATCAATTAAATTTATTTGCAAGACAAAAATCTAAACGAATTTAATTAAATGCTTTTTTTGGAGCAACTGTTTAAATTCAGAATAATAAACAATTTAGAAATTTGAAATAAATTTTTCGCTTTTAATAGTTGTGCTTTGTCATTACATTTATTATTAGTAGAGCTTAAAAGCAATCATGCGAGTATATGGCAATACCGCACAACACACAGTGGGGCTGATTACAAAAATAATGTAAGAGAAAATTACAGCGGAGGACTTAAGCTTTCAGGAAATCAAATTCTTGATCACCTTGCTGAAATACTCAATGATAAAGCATCAACGAACTCTAAATTTTTTCTAAGAACAACTTAACGTCTTTATTTATTTAAATATTTTTTAGCTCTAATTCACATGCGCTGTTACTTTTGAACACATTTCCAAAATATTTTTTGATTATTGTTCAGTTAATAAAAATGTTTCTTACTTGTGCGCAAATATTTATCAGGTAAAAGTTAAAAGTTTAAGTCTGCTTGTGTGCTTGAATTAGTTCAATGTAAACAACTGTTATCGACGTAAGCTTTTTTCAGCACACAATTTTAGTGTCCTTGGCACATTGTTTTTTTATATTATTTCCTAGGATTTTACACAGAAAAAAAATTTGTAAATACAATTAATTTTTTTGTTATATCAATTAAATAATTAATTGATTTTGAACCTACAACGATTTTTGTAAATACAATTACGAAATTGTAAGTTAAAGGAAACTCAGAAAAAAAATTTTTAATTTTTTTGTTCAAATTTATTTCAATTATGATTATTGCTATATCAACAATGTGAATTGTTGATTTTCCGAACAAATTTTAACTATCATAATTGTTGTATTAACAATATATTTTTTATACAATCACAATCCTCGAAGCGACTTTTTGCTTGTCTGCGAAAAACACTTACTGTCTGGCTCACGATGTCGACAAGTCGAGTTCGTTCTCATATTTATATTGAGAACAATAATAAAAAAATTAAATTTGTTTTTGTTTTCAATATAAATATGAGAACGAACTCGACTTGTCGACATCGTGAGCCAGGCAGTTAATGTCTTTGGGCGGAATCGAACCGGCGATCTCTGGACTAATAGACTAACGTTCTTACCTCTCAGCTATAAAACAATTCGTTATTAAATACGCAAATAATGAAACACACAAAACGTGATTTGCTTTGTTTCATCTACGTGTATGCATTCATTCGTTATATCAACAATGGTGATTGTTAATTTTTCTCACAATACATAACAAAAAATTTGGTTAGTTCAGTTTGTTGAAATTTTTTTTATATGCTTTGTTTCATTTACGTGTGTGCACTCATTTGATATATCAACAATGATGATTGTTCATTTTTTTCTCAATACATAACAAACAATTTGGTTAGTTCAGTTTGTTGAATCAACAACTCAATTTGTTATATTAACAAAATATATATTTGAATTTAAATTACATATTAACAATTGAAAGTGTTACTTGCAGTTTGATGATATTTTTTTCTGAGTACCCTTATATCTGTGAACTTTCGACAAAAGCACTTAACTCGAGTTAAGACAATTTTTCAAATAACGGTATTTATAAGACCCGTCTTTTGGATTAATCAGCACGTACGTATAGTCACAAATAAATTAACGTTTTAAAAATTTTACTTATCTCCATATTTGATATTTTGGCACTGATAAAACAGGCAATTTCGAATGTGTCAAAAAAACGAAAGAAGTGTTAAACCAAATTCTAATCGAGATCGGTTAGTTATGCTGATTTTTCATATTTCCTTAAACGCTTAAACAAAAAGTTTCATTTTGCTCTTTAAGGCCATTTCACATTGTAATACAAGCTTTGAGATTTTTATTAGATTTTGTAAGACGAAAATCAAATCAAAATCAGTCTGACTGTCAAAAAATCTTAAAGAAAATTTTCTCATTACATTTGGTTTCTACACTATCACATTCCAAATAAAAGGTAACATAAATAAATTGCAAAAACTCAAATTTTTTCCTTCTTCTTTTTCTTTGTTTATGCCGGCAAAAAATTCACAACTGTTTTTTGTATTCCCATGTTTGTTTGTGCAAAAGACAACCCTGTAAAATGAAAAATGTGATTGTTTAGAAAATTTCCTAAAAATGACGAATACCATAATACTGTCACATTTCTTATTTGACATATCATAACAATTTGTTTTCACACTGTTGGATTTTTACTTGAGATTTGAGTTTTTGACAAGTATTAATACTAAATCTAATAGTCTGAAGGCCGCTTTAATAGTATTTTTACTATTTTGAAAATTATACTTAAGTTGTTTTGTAGAAAGTCCACAATACATATTTAAGTGACTGTCCAAAAAAAAATTTATTACTACATAGTCTGTAGTATTAAAATTAAAGTCTCTCCTGAAAAAATTGGTTTTTAGACATACGCTCTTGTTCAAGAAAACCACAGAGCTAATATCTATTTTTGGCTAAATTTAGCCTTTTCTCTAACTCTTTTCAAAATTTTACTTTGGTTATTATTCACGTCTAGACCAATTGAGACATTTAAAAAACTCTTTCAGTATATTATCTTGGAATATATTGTGAATCAGAAGATGTTTTTAAAGAATTTTTGCAACGCTTTTATCAAAGATATTTGCAAAATACTAAATGAAGTCAAGTTCAAAAACACAAATTTCTTAATTCAAAGTCAAAAACATTTTTAACTATTAGAGACAACTTTAAGATTTAAACTGTTTTTTTATTTACTCATAAGCTTTACAAACAAATTTAAATATATTTAAATCGGTCTTTATTTGTTCAAGTTACGATACCTACAAGGTTTTCAATGTCCGAGGTGATCGTCTTTTGACACCTTATATTTCATCGTGCATTTCAATAGGGTATGATTTTCTAAAAGCTTAGGCTATAACTTTTTCTTACATCATTTTGTAATCAGACGAGTAGTTTCAAAGACGCAGATTTATTACCATTGTTTTTGCAAGCGTCCCCACTGTGCAATATAGGACAGCAATTTCTGGAAAAGGTGTCGTCTGCTGTAGATAATAAATAAATAAAAAAATTTTGGAAGACCGCTATACTTTCAATAGAAGGTCAACCATGCCAAATGGTCAACCAACCCCCCAGCAAATGAATACAACTGAAATGGGATTCAAGTTGGCATATTTAAGTATGTGTCCGCTTAGTCTATGTCCATATGAGTCAACTTTTGCCGCGCAACTTTTGAGTTTATGGGAGAGAGAGAGGTGAGAAGGGGTGCACTGCTTCATGTACATGCAACTCTCTTCTGTTTTCTGCTTCGTAATATTAAGTAACAACAAATTCTATGTAAAAAAAAACTAAAGCTGCGCAACAAGAATTTCATTATATGGACACGAATGCAACTTCAACAGAAAATTTAAGAAAGTTACAGAAGCAAAAGTTGACTCATATGGACATGGACTTATGACTCTGGAGTAAATAAATACATGTGCTTGTACATATCGCTCATAACTCAAAAAACTTAGTTTTACAGAAAACGAGTTTAAAGTTTTTTAATTTACACACAACTTAATGGAGAAAGAAAATTTCCTTCTTCTCTCAAGAGTTGAATATAAAAGATATTTATATGACATTTTTACACAATATGAAGAACGTTATGGTGAATAATTCTGCATTATTAGCTCTAAAATCAGAAATTTTGAGTTATGATGACGTTGCAGTAAATGAGCGATATGTACACCAAATATAGAATTTTAATAAAGATGAGCGCGTGAATATTTTATAGCTAATGACGACGCACACTGAAATATATTTTATCATGCACGTTCAAGCAGTACAAATTTAATTCTCCCCGAAGTTCATGCACGACAAAAGAGAATACAAATTTAAACAAATAGGGCATTCCTTTTGAAGCGAACAATCCAAAAAATACTTTTTACCGAAATTCTTTGATATTTGGCATAACTATAGTTCTAATAGGTATAAATGTGTATGCAAAATGTTTTTTTTCATATGATGTTTATTTGCCGAGTTATGGGGAGCGAAAGTGCTGCCGTTTATGATTTTTTTAACCGACTTCAAAAAAGAAGGAGGTTATCAATTTGTGTGTATGTTCTCTTTTTTAATTTTGTATGTTTGTACACGCATAACTCTGTCATTTGTGAACCGATTTTTAAAATTCTTTTTTTTTGGAAAGGGTTTGCCAGCAGTTTGGTCCCATGATTTTTTTTTCGAAAATTGGAGGGGGGAAATTTGCTCCCCCCCCCACTCTGTCATTTGTGAACCGATTTTCAAAATTCTTGTTTTATTTGAAAGCCTTTGACAAAAATTGGTCCCAAAATTTTTTGTTGAAAATCGGAGGGGGAAATTTGCACCCCCCCCCCCCCTGCATAACTCTGTCATTTGTGAACCCATTTTCAAAATTCTTGTTTTATTTGAAAGGTTTGACAAAAATTGGTCCCAAAATTAGTTAGTCGAAAATCGGATGGGGAAATTTGCTACACCCCGCCCCACCCAATCCATAACTCTGTCATTTGTGAACCGATTTTCAAAATTCTTTTTTGTTTGAAAGGATTTGCTAGCAGTTTGGCCCAAGAATTCTTCTTGAAAATGGGAGGGGAAAATTTGCTTCCCCATCCGCCCCCCCTAATCCATAACTATGTCATTTGTAAACCGATTTTCAAAATTCTTGTTTTGTTTTTGAAAGGGTTTGGCTAAAATTGGCCCCAAAATGTTTTTGTTGAAAATCGGAGGGGAAATTTGCAAAATCCATAGTTCTGTTATTTTTTAACCGATTTTCAAAATTATTTTTTGTTTGAAATGATTTGCTAGGAGTTTGGCCCAATAATTCTTTTCGAAAATGGTAGGGGAAAATTTCTTCCATAGTTTTTTTTCGAAAATCAGATGGGAAATTTGCTGCATAATTTTTCTACGATAATCGGTGGGGCAAGTCTTCCACGCCTCCACCCAAAATATTTATTAGAGCACAATTCCTCCATTTGAATACCGATTTTCAAAATTTTTTATATGAAAGGCCATCAAGTATATTGCTCTTTGTACTGAAGTCGGTTTTTTTTGCCAGAATTATTTTAATTATTGTTTCGCACTAGAAAAACGTAAAACAAAAAAATTAAAATAAGTGATTCTTATAGGAAATCGTCTGATCTTTAAAAAAAATATTTAATGTAAAAAAATTTTCATGATCAAAACCGGAAATGACCAATTGAATTTAAAATTTGTCCAACTTCGACATGTTTTATTTTTTTATTTTCTTAACCAAATTAGCCTAGGGTGTTCTCATTATACTGTACAAGTTTAGTAATGGGATCTCCATAAGTTCAAAAGTTATGCAAATTTCTTTAAATGAACCCCACCTTTTGGTCATTGTTATAGAGAATCGGTATAATATATCGTGTAAAACGTACGTCTAATGTGTTAAGTGTCTTTAGAACTTTTATGTAAAACATCACGAGAAATAATTTCATGGAATAATTTAACCCTCTAGCGCTTCGCTGTATGGGTCTTTTTTGACCCTTTCTTGAAAAGGGGAAAACAACTCCCCTTCGTCGGCGAGATAGCGGGCTGAAATATTCTACAAAATAATTCCTCATACAATTTTATGATAAGTCTTTGCATGCACAAAAATTTCTAAACTCAACTGGAGCGCCAAAAATCAGTAAAAACTTAAAATGTGCTTGAGGGTTAATTTCGTATTTATTCACAATTAGTTTTTAATAATTTCTGGCATTTCAGTTGAGTTTAGAAATTTATCGTCTTCTAAGACCTATAATGCGAATAGGGTAGATTTTAATGCTCTTAAGACCCAGTGTTGTATGCTTGCCCACAGACGTATGACCGATCGTGCTGGTTCATCTGTAAATATGGGCGGTGTGGGTATCGAGGAATCAATAGCTCTTGATGTTCTTGGCATGAAAATACAGTGTGGTGTTCGATGGACGGATTACAGTTTTCAGGTCTCTAAAGAAGGATTCAAGTAAGTGCCTCGGTTTCCTAAGACGGTGTAAGAGATGCTTCACCCCATCTGATCTCCTCAATATTTATACCGCCTATATCCGCCCGAAAATAAAATACAACTCTCATGTATGGGCCGGTGCTTCAAATTCTATTTTTAAGTTACTGGACTGCGTACAAGAGAGGGTGTAGAAGCTTATCGGTGAGAGGATGGTAGCCAAATCTATTGACTCGCTGGAGCATCGACGCAATGTGGGGTGTGTTTCGCTGTTTTATCGTTACTACAATGGAGTGTGTTCTGATGAAATCTGGGAACTTGTTTCCGAAACTCACTCATTTAAGCGAATAACGCCCCAGCAGTCCATAAGTTATTACAAATTGAAAAGCATCCGATTGTTCACTCTAAAACACTTTTGTTGAAAATTAGGTCGATAATAGTCGGCAAAACTTTACAGATTATTATCGACCTAAAATTACACACGGATTATTTTTCAACAAAATGTTTTTACTAAAAAAAGCGATTGGCTGCGTGCAGGCTTGAACCGCGACCTCCTGACTGATAGTCTGACGTATATACTATATGTTACACTTTTTCCACTTTGACTAAATATGTTTAATTTGAAATGTTTTTTCTTTAATAAAATAACTACAAAATCGATGTAATTTTAGACAAGAAGAAATTTTAGAGTGTATACTATTATGTCAATAGTCGTCACCAAACAATTGAACTCATCCAACCTTCGCTTACAATGTAGGTTGTGTTGGACCCATCTGACGGCCTCGACTATCGCTGTGTATACGTAAGTAGGAATTGTATACAGACTTTGGATGGGTCGCACCTATATTGTCATTGGTCTCATATCGAAGATGTATGTAATAGAAATTCCACTGAGACGTTCTTCGTTAAGAGCACATCAATTTGTGGTCGATACGCCTGTGAATCGCACTACGCATTACAGAGAAAATTCGTTCTTTGACCGAACAGTTCGTATGTGTAATAAACTCCCTGCAGAGGTCTTTCCTATCACTTTCAATATTGGAAAGTTTAAATCCATAAACACTACTCCCTCTATCAGCCTTCCCATAACCAATTTTCCTAATTCTGGCACAATGCATTGCATGAGTAGGGGCCATCCCCTCAGTTCTGGTCTTACTAAACAAAAATAAATAAAATAAAATTTTATGAAGAATTATTTCTAGGATGTTAAAGCCCGCTATCTTGCCGTCGAAGGGGAGTTTTTCGCCACTTTTTAAGAAAGAGTCGAAAAAGACCCATACAGCGAACTCCTAGAGCTTTAAAATGTTCCACGAAATTATTTCTCGTGAAGTTTTACATACACCTAATACATTAAACGTAAGGTTTACATGATATATTATACCGATTCTCTATAACAATGACCAAAGGATGGTGTTCATGTAAAGAAATTTGGATAACTTTTAAACTTTTACAGTAAAATGAGGACACCCAACGCTAATTGTAGTAAAAGTAAAAAATAAAAAAGGTCCAATTTGATTATTAGGCTAAGCTTCGTAACGTTATATTTAGAACAAATTGGGCTTGATTAATATTTCAAGGAACAAGGGAAAAATTAACATCAACTTATTTTTCAACGTACACAGCAGAACAGAGTAGCGCCACTTTCGGAAGCCGCTAAACTTGCATCGTCAGTGCTCACGTGTATTTTGCCGATCAACACTTGTCAGGTGGTTCTGTTGAATGTGATTTCAATTCTTATATATACACCTTTTTCGTAAAAATTGAATGCGGGAATTAAATCACTTTAAGTTGATATTAAACTGCACTTTCCCATTGCCATTTTTCTGATTTGTTGTTCTACTCAAGTCAAACTTTTTTTGGTCTGATTTAATACTTCTGCATATTATTAAGGATTGTGTTAAAAATTATTTTGAAAATTTTGGCTATGCTATTACCGGGAATATTTACAAAATATTGAACCAAGTCGAGGTTAAAAACCAAAATTTTAAGATTCAAAGCCAAATATCTTTGAAAATATTAAATATATTATAATTAAATAAACTGTATTTTCTTTATCTGTATATAGACTTTACATCAAGTTTAAATTCTAAAAATTCTAATAATATTTGTACAAGTTATGAGGCCGACAAGGTTTTTCATGCCCAACTTAGTCAACTTTGACACCCTGTATCTGAACGTGTACTTCAACAGGGTGGTCCGCATTTCAGCATTCTTAAAGCTTAGGTCCTCTTTTATGATTGTTACATATGTACATCGTTTTGTAAAGGGATCGCAAGTTTCAAAGATAAATATTTATTACCCTCTTTTCAAATTGGGACCATTGTGCGTCCTTTGTTTTCCAATCACGTGTGTTTCAAGTTGGACACGAAAAAATTACGACACGCGTACATCTATAGTTTAAACATAAAATATTGGTGGTTACAATGATAAACAAAAACTAAAAAGCAAATTTAAAACTCATATTTGTTTAAAAAAAAGATAGAATAAATGAACCTACTCAAAAAACAAACAAGTAAAAAAACAATTTTAAGGTGTGTATTTTTGTTAAATTGATAAATAGGAAAGCGGCAGCAAAACAACAACAAACTCAAAAGAACAACTGTGCGTAGTCACTTTTTGTTGCTCATCATTTTGATGTTGTGAGAAAATTACGAAAATTAAAAAAAAAACGCGCCTCCTTCCGTTTTTAGTTTTAGAATGTGTTAGTGTGTGTGTTTGAGGATGTGTGGGGGGATATGTGTGTAGATGTGTTAAGGTGGTTTACCGGCATACTTATTGACATTGTTTACTAGCCTGCACCTCCACATGTCAACACATGTTTTCATAGGAATAAGCAGACAGACAGAATAACATTACTTGTATTTTTGCTTCAAAAAAAGCCAAAACAACCACCACAATAACAAACTGCTACAACATAATTTTCAATACAGTGTTGCTCCTAATCAGTGTTTTGGAACATTTGAAAATGTTTGTAAAGGATTAAAATTCTATTTAAATACAAATACCTAAACGCAATTACATAAAGGCATTTCACTCGTGGATGAATGAGTGGCATGTTTTGTATATACATTTTCTATTGTTTTTGCTTCCTTGTGAGAGTTAGAAGTTGTATTTTTGGATGAGACAACAAATGCTAATCGATTGCTGTGGACTAGGAAAAATAATAACAGAATTACAACAACATCTTTATGATTATGACTATTTAAAATATTGTTGCTGATAGCAAAACTTAAGATAATCTTAACTGTGCTGCTGAAATGCTTTATATATCAAGGTATTGTATATCGGGTATTGTATATGTAGAAAACATATAATTTTTACATACACGTGCATTTTCTTCACATATTTTTTTTGGAAATAAAAATTCATAGCAAAATGCACGTTTAATACATCGTTAAAATTTTTTTAACATAACAGGATTGCTATGTTTTTTAGTCAAGAAATAAAAATTAAAAAAGATGAAGTTTATTTAGTACAGTTTTCGTGCAGATAAATGAAATGCTTCTGAAAACTTGAAAATTTTTAGAAAAGCAGCTCTTCTGGCCACATTTTAGAGCGGGCGGGTAACAATTAAAAGCCAGATTAATTATACATATTAAATATATCGAATATAGTTTGTAGAGAATTTTGAAAAACTCGATGGGCGTTTTTTTTCTTAAGCGGTTAATTTAGAATTTCGTAGAAAAATTCACCATTTTTATTCAATGCTGGATGTAGCGTACATGCTTTTATCGATTTAAATTTTCAAATGCAGTCATTTTTGAAGTCTATTCTTTTGAGATATTGAAAATAAAAAATATAAGTTTTGAAAATTTTTTAAGAAAAACGTCGAACAATTAAGCTCTATTTTTGTAAAAATTTAGGAATTTTTCACTATCATTTCAAAGTCATGACTCCGATTACTTTTCAGGACTACTTGAATTGAGATAACTAAAAAAAATTTTCTGTGTGTTCTCACGGATTGTGTTAAAAATCATAAATTTTTTTTAATTTAGGCTATGCTATTACCGGAGATATTGACGAAATAGAAAACAAACTCGAGGCCAAAAACCAAAATTTTTAAATTCAAATCTTTGAAAATATTGAAGTTTTTTTAATAAAATAAACTGTATTTTCTTGATCTATTTATAAACTTTACAACAAGTTTAAATTCATTAGAATCGGACTATATTTGTAAAAGTTATGAAGCCGACAAGTTTTTTCATGCCCGAGGTAGTCAACTTTGACACCCTGTAGCTCAACGTGTACTTCAACGAGGTGATCGAAAATTCAATACTCTGAAAGCTTAGGTCCTCCTCTATGATTTTTACATACACCGTTTTGTTATCGGATAGCAAGTTTCAAAGATACAGATTTATTACCCTTTTTTCCTATTGGAACTACTGTGCGTCTTCAGCCTGCTACTTTCGGCGTTATGCCATCTCGCGGCCACTTTCAGCGTTATGCCATTGGCAGGCCACCTTCGGTCGGCCAGCTATGTCAGACGCCCCATCATCTTTATCACCCTTCTACACACTCCGCCTAGCCAGCGGAACCGCTGCCATGGATAATTCGTAGGAAAAAACAAGAATCGCCTGGAAGACACTTAGACGATAATTAAGCTATACTTAGGCTACAGTTCTCAAGAATTTAGCCAAGACACTTGGTGTTTAGCCGAGACACTTTCATTTAGCAAGGGCGCTAAATGACACATACTTAGTTCAAGGATTCCCAAAATTTTGGACAAAAATCTCACCAAAATCCCACAAGTTCCCTGGATTAGCAAAAACTAGCACGAAAATCTCCCCGAAATTTCAGAGCTTTCCCAGAAAACAACGGCAACACCGAAAACCGCGAAATTACCAAAGCGGCAGCACTGAGTCTTTAAGGAATTTAACCTTCGCGCCGGCTTGTTGCGTTCGTTTTGAATTGTCGTTACACGTATTTCTTACCAGTATTCGTTACATGAATTTTTTCATAAAAAAAATTTATTTTTGAATTTTTCATACAACGTCTTTTATACGTAACCATTGGATTAATTTCTAGCAAATTGACAAACGTGACATAAAAATAATTTTTATTTCAGAAAATGAAAATTTAAAGCAGATTTTTTAAATCCAAAATTTCTTGAAAACTAGAGGGTACCCTATCCCCCATTGTAAAAAAATCCTATTTTAATTTCCCAATCGTCAGTAAGACAGTTTCAAAATTTCAAGATGATTGGTCTTACAATTTGGCTTCCTATATGCAACAAACAAACAAACAATAATACAGTGTTCACACGACGAAGCACTTGCGAATCACACTGTTCTTCGTTTCAGTGGTTCTTTTTATGTATATACGTACTAGGGATAGGCAAAATGTCGATATATCGATATTTTCTCAAAAATATATCGATATTGAATGCAAGTTTTGGGATTTTAGAACATATGAAGAAGTCAACATTTTTATGTAAAATATGTCGAATTCGGAAGGATCCAGGTCCAGCTACAGTGTGAAATTCAAATATTTCTTTAACGTCGATTCATATTTGTCAAGATAACTTTCACATTTGTTGTATGATGCAAAACAATTTATTTTTTATATAAAATTTTTTCAATTTTCAAATTCTTTAACGCTTTCAAAATTCGCAAATTTCTTTCAACGCTATTAAATTTTGTTCTTTAACCAGGGACTGAAACCGAACCGGTTTGGGTTCAGGTTCGCTGTTTATAAAGATTTTGAACCCGAACCCGTTGAACCCAAAAATTCAGCAAGGTTCGGGTTCAAAAATAAAAAAAAATAGAGAAATATTTAATAGAAGAATAAAAAACATTGCATTTCTTGCATGCAAAAAAATTAAACACAAAATCAAAATAAAATAACGACCAAGGCAAATTCATACCAGGTGGCAGCACCCCGACAGCTGACTATTTTTGCAATTTTTAAAAGTGCCGAATGGTTGCCAAAATTTTTGCTTTTTCTTGTTCTGGGTATTTCTAATAATTTCTAATTTGAAGTATATTTTCTTATGTCAATGCGGTAAGTACGTTCGTTACAAAGTTGAAAAAAGTTTTTTGAAAGCTAAATAAGTTAAATTCAATTAAATTAAAAAATAATATATTGTTTAAACGTACGAGTATAAACGTGAATGTAAAATTTATTTAGGTTGGGTTTTTGAGATCTCAGTTAAACTAGGTTTAGTTAATCTGAAAACAGATTTGTGCCGCCATTACCAAGTTTGTACATAAAACTTTGACGGAATAGCTTAGGTTTGCTTAAAATGTTGGTCTTTAATGAAATAATACAAAAAAAAATTACATTTCGCCGGAAAAATCAGAGTTTCAGATTAGTTTAACTAAGTTTAGACTTTATCCACATCTCAAAAATCCAGACTTACATATATATTTTATTATTAAACAAAATAACTGCGTGTATTTAAATTTTTGGTTTTGAACACGAACCTCAACCGAACCCGAACCTGAACTTTTTATTTTGATTAACCCGAACCCGAACCTGAACCCATTTTTTCATGGTTTCAGTCCCTGTCTTCAACTAACAAAATAAATATTTTAAACATCGGTTGATATTTGGTGTCAATTTTTAAATGATTATAACTCACTAACTATACAAGATAAGTAAGTGAAATTGGAAAAAACGGCAAGCATGAAAAAATTTTGCTGGTCGAAGTATTATTACTTTGAGAATTCGTCCTGAGCAATTGATATTTAAAACTTAAACGGGAAATCTATTTTGCTATGACCATGTGAAATGCCTGATTTATTTCAAAAATATTTTGATTCTGCTTGATAAGTAGCGTATATATTTTTTTTTTTTTCTTAAAAAAACTTTGACTCTGTCCCACTGTCCATTGTTTATGGCCGCAAACTGTTAGTTAGTTGGCACCAATTGTAATTAAGTCGTTTTTTAAATACTTTGCAAAAACACTTTTTGACACTTATTTCTAAGACACTGTAAGCAAAAGGAACGTAAACAACATAAATACTAGGGATGTAACGATACGCCGTTTTGCCGATCCGATACCGATACCGATACTTAAAAATAAATATCGCCGATACCGATTCCGATACCGATACGAATATTGAAATTGAGTTCAAGCTTAGATTAACAAAACTAAAGTGCAATTTTTTTATTATACAAAATTACAGTGTAAAAGACTACTAATATTTAAAATTGATATTAAAGGAGCTACATTTTCTTTGCTTCCAAAAAATCTATATTAAAAATATGCAGATAACACAGTGCAACAGTCCAAAAAACTCACGGACTTGACAGTATAGATTCGATTGTACTACCACGGGGTAGTAAAACCCTATACTTAGCTTGGCGAATTTGGTGACCAATTTCGTTTTATGGACCTCCAAAGTTTTGGAAAATCAGCGGGCCCTCAAAAAAAGGTGTCATCAACTTTTGGCCAACAGAAAATTCAAACTTGGTGATACCGCTTAACTATATATGGCAATAATGTAGCTAAGAGTTCGCTAAACAGATTTTATTACCATTTTATGCAAACAAATTATTTTTCGTGCACTTTTTTTTAAATTAAGGAAAAAAAGTTTTGTTTTCACTTTTTCCAGAATAACTTACATGGACTCGTAATTTTTTATTAACAATATTTGCTACGATAAAGCTGAACAACTTTTGTGAACATGTCAATACAATCTGAATGTATCTAGGCACCCTAAACAGCCCAGAAAAACTAATTTCTACCTTAAAAGTTTTCGTTTTTACGAGTTAGGCTATATTTTTATTGCATTTTTTTGCTTTCTTTGTTATTGTTCCACTTCTTATGTTGCTGATTTTAGTATTTACTATTTTTTATAGTTTGTTGTTGTTTTGCCAAATAATGGTAATGAAAAATTTGGAGTCCCTATAAGTTATACTGAAAAAAGTGAATAAAATAATTTTTTAAAATTTTAACAAAAAACATTTTTTTAGCATAAAAAAATAGTGAAAAACTACAATGTTTAAGGTAAAAAGTGGTCTGTGTGAGCTATTAGAGTGCCGAGATATGTACGTGCAGATTGTATTGATATGTTCACAAAAGTTGTTCAGCTCTACCGTAACTATAAGTTTGCAAATATCGTTAGTTAAAAATTACAAGTCCCTGTAAGTTATTCTGAAAAAAGTGAAAAAACAATTTTTTCCTTAATTTTGTCAACAAAAAGTTCAGGAAAAAAATTTTTTGGCATCAAATGTTAAAAAAATCTCTTAAACAGGCTCTTAGCTACATTATTGCCATATATAGTTAAGCGGTATTATAAAATTTAAATTAGCTGTTGGCCAAATACTGATGACACCGTTTTTTGAGGGCCCACTGATTTTCAGAAACTTTGGAGGTCCACAAAAAAAAATTAGTCACCAAATTCGCCAAACTGAGTAAAGGGTTTTACTACCACATTGTAGGAAAATCGAAGCTGCACTGTCCAGTTCTTGTGTTTTTCCATAAGTCTTTATTTGTCGCATAGTGTAATTAGTAGAAAAGCTAGAAAAAATTTTAATTCCTTTATAATTTTAAAATACTCGCCATACTCGCATAAAAAAATTGTGAAAATGGGTAATTTTTTATCCTTTTTTCGTGAGGAAAAATCTTTATAGAACACCGAAAAAGAAATTTGACCGAGCATCGCTTCCAATTCGGTGATTGTTAATCGAAAAACAGAACTTCTTGCAATGGCAAGGATATGTAAAACTAATTAGAAATGATTCAAATTTGTAATACTTCCGGATCGCGAGTTCTACATTTTCATGACTTCTTTGGTGTGTCTTTTTTTGCTCGAATAAGATTTAAAAAACAACGAATTGAATTTGAATTCATGGTAAAATTATTAAAAAATAAATATTTTTTTTACAAAATAATAGTATAATATATTATTAGTTTTTAAAATTGATATTAATAAGATTTAAAAAAATAACGAAATGAGTTTAGTTCATGGTAAAATTAACAAAAAATAAATAATTTGTCAGAAAAAAAACTCTGAAAAATTTTTAAAAGTATCGTCGTATCGACAGTAAAATATCGCCGATACCGATGTATCGGAAAATCTGAAGTATCGCCGATATATCGGTATCGGTATCGGTATTCGTTACATCCCTAATAAATACTATAATCGTGTATTAATGGAAAAGTGTACACTGGCATACATACATACATACATAAGTATGTACGTACGGATGGAAGTATCTTTGACAAAGATAAAATCATAAATGCTTTTTATGTACATTTTATGTTATTTATTAATGACCCCTTTCATAAAATTCTATGAGCACAGCCACGTAAGTAAAACATTGACATTAACTAGCATTTTGTATTATTTACTGTATGCCTGGCTGTCTGTCTGTCTGTCTGTCTCTATATGTATGTCTGTAAAGTTTAAATCTATCTTAAATCATCTATGTATAAAAAGAAACCCCCTCCCACCCAAAATCGTTTGTTTAGGAATTAAACATTAAACTTTAGTTATTTCTTTATCATTTTTCTTAACTTTTTCTTAACACAATGGCAGTGAGTTTTTTTTTGTAATAATAATGATAATTTTAATGCAAGGATGAAAAGTTAAGAATACCAAAACCTTACGGACACTGAACTCTGGTATGTTCTACGGTAGGGACTCCGCATAGTATTACGATTTACTAAAATGTCTAAATAAGTTCGATGCGCTTCTGACTGCCATCCTTACTAATATTCGCCGAATTCGATTACGAATACGAATATTCAATCTAAATAGTTAATGCCACTTGATATATCAAATTTAATTGAAAAAATCTACCCTTTGCGTCAATACCCAGCAAAAACTTTGCTTACTGGTAGGCAGAAAAGTATATGAGGATTTAAATCGTAACTATTTACAATTTGACTCGATAACTACTTATTTTTGTTTGAGAAGTTCAAAAACTAAGTGGTACCCCTTACAAATAAATGTATTCACATTGTCACAGCAATGAAATAGTTATTCTTTAGCTCACTTGAAGCTAAAAAATAAGTAGTCAAATAAACAAATTAAAATTAAAAAAATAAAACTTATACGCATTAAGTTTTATTTATATTTGTTTAATGTTATTTTATTTTTTTGACCCATTTGGGATACTACGAACCTGTGCTCGTTCAGATATGAAGACAAAAGCTTCACTCACTCAGCTATTGTTCACTTATAAGTTTAAGCGACAAAAGATAGATTTCATATACAAACACATGTTGACTCAAAAAGTGGTTGTCTACTAATTTTATTAATACATATCTACAAATTGTAACCACTTCTCAGATAATGATAAAAATACGTATTAATTTTATTAGAAACTACGTAGTAGTTCTAATTTGCGGCACAGTAATAAGATAAATAAGTACCACTCATTACTTTGTAACCCGTTAATAAAGTACTACCGATTACAAAAATTACAAAAGTTTTTGCTGGGTAACAAAATTAAATTGAGAAAAACTGTCACACTACTATAGGTACTTAACATTATTATTATATTTCGTTGTGAAATATATTTTCATTCTTTTTTCTTTACTAAAAGAAGATTATTATTTTGCGTTAAGAGACAAAGGGTTTTTTAAGTAAAAATTATTACTATTCGCAAAATATTCGTGAAATATTCGCTTGAATTTGGCGAATACAAATATCATGAAAGAAGCGAGTATTCGGCGATTCGAATACGAATATGAGTATTCGTAACATCACTAATACTTACACAGAAAAAAAAAAATAAAACCAAAAAAAATTTGACTGAAAATTATCAGAAAATTTGTATGTAATATTGACTAAAAACATAGATGTTGACCTGCCAGGCCAGGTCATTCGTAGCACAAAGCGTAATATATATATATATATATATATATATATATATATATATATATATATATATATATATATATATATATATATATATATATATATATATATATATATATATATATATATATATATATATATATATATATATATATATATATATATATATATATATATATATATATATATATAGCGTTAAAGAGGACGATTTCACCTTTCTCTGTGTAGTTTAGTTTTCTATCCCTCTTGATCTCCAAAACTTCTATTCCCCTAAAATTTAAATATGCCAAAAATATAGTAGTATTATCGATTATAGTTTGCGAGAAATTATAACTTCTTTCTAATCAAATATAAATAAATCACACTTTTTCTCAAATTATATAAAATATTGTGTTTAATTTTTTGGTTACCTTAGTATAGCTTACTATTAAATGGTGTTAAAATTTTTAAACGCGGTAACAATAATAAATTTCGGATTTGACCAACGAAATCAATTTCTGAGGCATCTTTCCAGCACATGCAGCTAAAATGGTTTTAACAGATCTCAACAAAAATAAGTCTCCTGGGTCGAATTGTATTCCAGCACTGCTCTTAGAGCAGTGTTCTTCAGTGCTATCACGTCCGCTGGCAGCTTCCTTCAGCAGTTTGTATCATGCTGATGAATTCCCATAGTGTTAAAAGGTTGCCACTGTAACACGAATCCTCAAAAGGGGAGAGGATAGTAATCCTGAAAATTACCTCCCAATCGTGATATGTTCTGTATGGGAGACCTGCTGGCCTTCTTTTTGGAAAAATTTTATTACTCCATACACTCCTTTGCAGATGATAGCAGCAAGCATTTGCCGTTCATATTTATTCATTACGAGGTCAAGCCTGTCGGAGATTGGGGCCATGAGGCAAGGCATGAATAATACATTTAACCATGATTTAATAACAATCTATAAATGGGGTCGAGCGAATAAGGTCAATTTTAATGCTCGTAAGATCCAGTGCT
Source organism: Panzeria rudis (assembly GCA_956483635.1). Classification (NCBI taxonomy): domain Eukaryota; kingdom Metazoa; phylum Arthropoda; class Insecta; order Diptera; family Tachinidae; genus Panzeria; species Panzeria rudis. Next base: position 116,514,034 of record OY101449.1, on the reverse strand, counting down.
GTATGCTCACGCACGGAAGCATGACCGAATTTGCTACTCCACCTGTAATTATGAATGGTGTAAGTATTGGGGAATCAGATGCTCTTGATGTTCTTGGTATGAAAACCAAGTGTGACGTTTGGTGGACTGATCACATTTTGCAAGTATCAAAAGAAGGATTCAAGTGCCTCGGTTTCTTGAAACGGTTTAAGTAATACTTCACTCCATCCGATCTCCTTAATATTTATACCACCATATCCGACCGAAAATGGAATATAACTCTCATATATGGGCCGGTTTTTTAAAGTATATTTTTAAGTTACTCGGCCACGTACAAGAGAGGGCGAAGTAGCTCATCGGTGACAAAAGGGTAGCCAGCTCTATTGACTCGCTGGAGCATCGACGCAATGTGGGGTGTGTTTCGCTGTTTTATCATTTTTGAGAACCACACGTTCGTCAAGAGTACACTAATTTGTTGTCGATACGCCAGTGAATCGCACTATGCATTACAGAGAAAATTCGTTCTTTACCCGACCCTGTTCGGTTACATTCAGTGTGGGAAAGCTCAAATCGAATATTCACAAGCACTACTCCCTCTATCCTCTTTCCCATAACCAATGTTCTTAGTTCCGGCGCAATGCACCGCATGAGTATTGGTCATCCATGAGTGCTGGTCTTATTTAAAAAAGTCTCTATAAACTAGGTCTTGTTTTATTTGTAATGGGTGATTTTATAAGAACTATCGGAAAGTAAAAAAAAAACACATAAAATTCAGAAAAATGCATGAAATATTTATTTGGATCGATAGTTGGGTCGATATAATTTAATGTTTGAAGATTATTTCATGCAAATGTTGGCCGCGGCTGCGCCTCAAATGGTCCATCCGCTTAGTCCAATTTTGGCATACTCTTTCCAACATTTCGGCCGGTATCTCACGAACAATGTTGGCAATGTTGGCTTCCAGTGCGTCAATCGAAGCGGGCTTGTCGCTATAGACATTAGCCTTAACATAGCCCCACAAAAAATAGTCTAGAGGCGTTAAATCGCACGATCTGGGCGGCCAATTGACTGGTCCCAAGCGTGAAATAAACTGTTCACCGAACTCGCCTCTCAATTGGTCCATTGTTTCGCGTGCTGTGTGGCATGTGGCACCGTCTTGTTGAAACCACATGTCATGCAAGTCAAGCTCTTCCATTTTGGGCAGAAAAAAGTTTGTTATCATCGCACGGTAGCGCTCACCATTCACAGTAACGTTGTGATTCGCATCATCTTTGAAGAAATACGGCCCAATGATGCCGCCAGCCCATAATCCGCACCAAACGGTTGTTTTTTGTGGATGCATTGGTAGCTCTTGCAATGCTTCTGGCTGCTCTTCACTCCAAATACGGCAGTTTTGCTTGTTCACGTATCCATTCAACCAGAAATGAGCCTCGTCGCTGAACACAATTCTTCGATAAAAAAGTGGATCTTCATCTAACTTTTCAAGAGCCCATTCACCAAAATAAAATTCAATAATTTGCAAGCGTTGTTCGTTTGTAAGACGATTCATGATTAAATTATAGACCAAACTGAAGATGTTTGACAGTGACACAAGATACAAAACGTGCGTGAGCTGTCAAAACTAGTGTTGCCAAAAAGATAATAGCAAAAAAATCACTCGTTAGTTATCTGTTGAATCTTTTTGTATTTGGAGTTCTTTAATTTTTTTCTACTTATTTCATTAGATTTTTGCATTGGGAGTTGTTCCACTTTTTATTATTATTACCAATCAACATTTTAGAAGTTATTTTATTTTACGTTTTTGGGTGTTATATAATTTTTACCGTTCGGGGCTTTTTTCACATCGATTGGGAATTATTTCATTTGGGAGCTATTTCATGATACCCTCGAAAACACAATTTTAAAAGGACAGTGAAATCAATTCAAACAAACATTGATTTAATTAATATATTAATTAAACCAAATTTGTTTACTGAACAAATAGTTAATTGGAAAATATTTCTTTCGGTGTATTATTTGAGTCTACATAAGTAAAAATATGTTTATTTGTTTTTGTTGTTGTTGTTGCTTATGACTTACCATTACATATGTATTTGTTGTTGTTACCACTTTCATAGGTGACAAACACAATGATGGCAATTAACAGTTTTAATCCGCAACATGTGGTTGACATCTTTGTTGCTGTATGTTGTCGCTGATGATGTCGGCAGATAAATGATGCTGTTGCCCTAAGGCCACAAATTGTTGTTGTTGCTTATTTGTTTTTATTGGTCTGTTTGCTGTTGGTTGTTACTTTGACACTTTCCAGCACTTTGTTTTACACTTTTATTTATGGTTTTTTGCTGTTGTTAAAACAATTGTTTACTTTGTTGTTCACTTCACTTCATTTCACTTAAAAACAGCAACGACAACAACAACCTTTTAAGTTGTATGAATGAGCGACTAAATTGTTCCAGTTGTTGGTGAGTGTGTCACTTTTTAATTTGTTTACATTTACGTTTATGTTTGTTTGTTTATTTGTCAATTATAATAGTTTGTTTATATTTACTTTTTTTCATTTATTAGTTGATATTGTTTTTATTGTTGTCTTACAAAATTGTTAATGATTGTTATCTTGGGTTTTTTGTTGTTCTGTTATACTTTCGTGTAGTATGTGTTACTGCTGTTCTATGCAGTATCAAACATTAATGTTTGAAACTCGTAAATACACATGTCATAAACACGGATGGATGGGTGAAGGGATGGATGGTTAAGTTTTGGTTCATCACAATTCTTTTGTGTAAATTATTTTTGTTAATTGTCTTTTTATTATTTTAAGACGCCTTCTCACTTAAAAGTTTCATTATCGTTCAAATGTTTTTTAGGTTCATTAGTGTTTAAAGATTTTTTATTTATTTTGTAATGCTCTATTTGAACCAATGAACAAACACAAAGTAAAAAAAAATTAATAAAGACAAATATATTATTTTCGTAATTTTTACAATTCATAGAATTGTTAGAATCATTAAGTTTGTGTATGTCATGGGCAAAAAAGTTTGCTGTCAGCACGTGATTTTATTATTTAATGAATTTTTGTATTTAAGTATCACGACAATCGACGTATTAGAGAACACTGTTCTGTTTGTAAAACATTACTCGCATTGGCAACATGCTGCTTCAAAGTGTTCAATAACTTTATCTATTTTATATCGTCACGAGAAAACTTTTAATAATTTTTATTTATATTATGCATAATGATAAAGTTAAAATAACTTTTAATAATCTTATTAAAAGTTTTGAAATATTAAAACAAGCAATTATGCAGATACGAGGGGAAGCTAATAAGTATATGTAATAACATTAGGAAAAAGATTTTTTCAACATCTTTAGTCTCATTTTAGCGACTCTTCAACTCTTTTAGTAGTAACTCCACTAAGTAAGGTTTTCGAAGGTCCTCAATTTAGATTCCAACTGCAGATATTGGGCCTTGTTGTGTTTGGCGTTTTTCGACTTCTACTTCAACATATTGTAATAGATTAAAGAAAAAATTAATTTTTTTTAATCTAGTACAAAATGGCAAAGTTGAAGTCGGAAAATGCCAACCACAATAAATGGGATTGTCTTCTCGCTCTACTTGAATTTGTGCGGAGCTATTTTTTTCAAAATAGAAAACCCGCTTAGAACGAAATACAGAATAAAGGGAATACGGCAACAATTCGAAACTCAGGTCATATATTTTTGCCATCGACACTCTACAAACTCAGGTCATATATTTTTGCCATCGACACTCTACAAGTATGCACCCAAAAATCATCAAGTAAGTGAAGATAAATATGTATGCCAGCCTAGACATGTTTTGACGTAAGACATTACATCATTAGATAAGAGCACCCTTAAGTTGTCATTTTTTTAGTTTTTTGCTCATAGGTCTGAAACTATAACTTTTAGAAAAAATTTAAAACTGAGAAAATTTCCAACAAAAACTTTTCTAATAATTTTGTCCTTAAGACAAACCTCTTCGAAGTTATAAAGCCAAGAGAAACAAGATAATTTAAAAAAATACTTTAAAGTCAACCACAACGCTCCTTTACATATTTTAATTTTTGAAAAGCTAAAATTTTCTAACACATTTTTTAGGGTAATTAGGACAACAAGCATGAAAAAAATAATAAAAAATAGCAATAGTTTCGAATTGATTTTTAGGCCAAGGCTTGTAACATTTAATTCAGAAAGAATTGGGCATGATTAATATTCCAAGGAACTAGGAGAAAATTAACATCAACTTAATTGTTCAACGTACACAGCAGAACAGAGTAGCGTCACTTTCGGAAGCCGCTTCACTTCCATCGTCAGTGCTCACTTGTATTTTGCTTATCACCACTTGTCAGGTGGCTCTGTTGTAAAAAGTTGTCTTGAGTAGAACAAAAATCAGAAAAATGGGAATGAAGAAAAATAAACCGATGGTAACGCTGGGAAAGTGCAGTTTAATATCAACTTGAAAGCGATTTAATTCTCGTATTCAATTTTCACGAAAAAGTTGTATATATCGTAATTGAAATCACATTCAACAGAGTCACCTGACAAGTGGTGATAAGCAAAATACACGTGAGCACAGATGATGGAAGTGTAGCGGCTTCCGAAAGTGACGCTACTCTGTTCTGCTGTGTACGTTGAAAAATTAAGTTGATGTTAATTTTTTCCTAGTTCCATGGAATATTAATCATGCCCAATTCTTTCTGAATTAAATGTTACGAACCTTAGCTTAAAACTCAATTTGGTTTCATAAGCAAATACGTTGGAAATAATCATAATAATAAATAATAATTTCGGTCATTGTCCAGATAACGGTGTTTTTTCATCTACAGCCAAAGGCTGGTTCGATTAACATCTTGGTTGAAGGCCTGCTATACTACGCGTCGAAAAGTGGCTAATTGGCTTTGATCGGATAAGAAATGGCAGAGTTATAGTGGTTCAAACGAAAGTACTAGCATGTAAATTTATTAGCAAATCTATTATGAAATACTTTTACTTTTTTTTTACTAGTGAATTTTTTGATTTTTGCTATATTTAAATGCTAGTATTGTCCGATCAAAGCGAATAAGTCACTTTTCGACGCGTTGCTTAGTAGCCTTTCAAACAAGATATAAATTGGATATATCTAGGGGTTTCTTCATTCCTTGAGGTGTCTAATGACTCACGTCAAGCAACAGTATGCATGTTGGTAAAATAACAGCATTTTTATCCTATGCCCCGAATCAGTACAACTATATGTAAAAGGGGGAAATTTAACTCCCCATAAAATGAGTCGCAGATGGAAACTTTCAAAACGCCGATATATGGATATATTTTTTGGCGGCCTTTGTCAGAATCAGCCGTTACAACCTTGTTATTTAAATAAATTATTTTGTTGCACAGTGTAAATATTCGCAATTCGACTTCGACATATATAATACGGCTAATTAACTATTTTAATTTTAGCTTTTTTTAATAAAAAAAATTTACAGATTTTATATAATTAAAATATTAAATATAATTAAGTTTGAAAGACAACGAAAAATGTAATTACATACTTCAGTATGTTGCAAACTTAATTTATTTTTTGTGAAAAAACGAAGGCCGCTCTCAAGACTCATATGGGCAAATCCCAGAACTGGTCTACCAAAAACAGAATTTTAAATTTGTCAAAAATGTTTATAAATGTTAATGGAATAATGTGCTATATATTTAAACTTAAAAATATATAAAGGAAATTTTTTTTGAGTGATTCCTTACACATGTGAATGTGGTGGTCAGTAACGTACCCTATCTTGAAAAGAAGGTACTTACTATATATTTAGATTATCTCGTAAACTATAAGAAATAGGAAATTTTTGTTAGAAGCTTTCTTTTAGATAACATTTTCTACAGCTCCACTAAACACATTTTTGTTGTAAATTGGACAATTAAAAAGTTATGGCTATTTGAAAAAATGTAACTTGCGTCACGTAGTGTTCGTAGCAAAGGGTTCAAGGCTTTTGAAAAAAATGTCTGCAAATAAGTTATTTTAAAATTCTCTTATATTTCACTTTTTTTTATGAATTACATTTTGCGAAATTCGCCAACACACTTCAACTTTCAAAGTTACTTGCACTTTTTGTAGCGTGCGTCACAAACTTTGTGATCAATTATTTCGCAACAAATAGTTGTTAAAAAATTATGTGCTATGCCATTCGAAAGTACAATTAAATCCAACTAAACACTATTGGCCAATTCACAACTTGTTGTGTGTTTTGTAGATCGTATAAATGTTGTTGATAATTTCCACATAAACATTTGCTTAGAAATATGTTTATGTGGAAATTACCAACAAAATATTTACTATCTACAACACTTACAACAGGGGCCCATTTCTCAAAACTACAAGTTACAAATCTACAAGTAAAATAAACACAAAACATCAAAACGTTTAAAGATTTTATTGCTGTTTTGTGTGTATTTTACTTGTAGATTTGTAACTTGTACTTTTTGAGAAACGGGCCCCAGGTAGTGAATTAAGCATATGTATAAGTTGAAGGTATCTCTTTTGAAAGACAAAAAAATTGTATTGTATGTAAAATTGTATTTTAATCTGAAAACGCGTACGAATGTACCGTTCGTCACGCATGATTTACCCATATGCTGGTCTTATATTCAACAAACTTTGACTAAATGCTAAAGTTTGCATAAACATACATTTGATTTAATCAAATTTAATCAATTTCAAAATTTAAGCTTCATATTTTTTTATTAAAAATACACCAACTACTTCAAATAATGGAAAACCGTTTAAATTCTTTAAGCCTGAACCGAACAATATTTATGGATACATGATGTTAAAAATTTGCATCAACTTTTAACATCAAATAAGATTTGTGTCTCGCACAAAGAAGACAGTATAGTATGTAGTGGCAAATGCAACAAAATATATGGATATTCATTAGTTACAGAAACAGATTGAATCACTCACTAAAGCACAGGCAGGCACACCAAACAAACAGTATGTATTACGTACTATGAAGAACGTTTGCAAAATATTGTATTTTAGCACAAAAATACAAAAGTATAGTTAAATAAAATTCATGAAAAAAACGCAAAAAGCTGAATAACAAATAAGTACGCACAGACAAAAAAATCGCATCATAGTGCTTGAAACTTTTTTACACATTTATGCACAATAACAATAAACTGCATTAAAAACAGCAGTAGTAGTAGTAGCATAAATAGCAACAACAAAAAGGTGACAAAACTCTTTATAAAACAACAGCAGCAACAACGAAACTACTTTGACACTACATAGAGCTACATAGAGCTACACGTATGTACTTGTTCTTTCGTACTGCATCAACTCTTTTGAAAAAAGAAATTTAAAAAAATCTTTACAATAGTCAATGCAACCATTTTATCATGAACATTCATGCTGGCTGGCTGACTGACTTGCATTCATAAAAGTTCCCACAGAGATGCAGTGTGAAAGGTGCTTTTACAAGAAATATCGCACATGTACTAACTCACACACTCACACATACAAGATTTAAGTTAATTCAAACCAATTAACAACAAAAGGATTTATCAACATGCATTTAGTTTAGTTTTATGATTTTTTTTTTGTATTTTCGCACTTTCGACTTCTTATAAATTAAACACAAAATATTAACAACAACAACAAAAACTCGAGTGCAACAAAAGCTTTTGCATTAACACACATTAACAAAAGAAAAACACGGAAATAACATATTTGTTGTCTGTTTGTTTGGCATATAAATTTGTAAGTGCCGCTTTTTTTTACTAGTAATTGGCAACATTAATTATAACGGCATTTTACACTTGAAAGCATAAATGCATGTTTAATGTACTCCGTACGTAATAAACACATAATGAACATGTACGAGTGTAATTGGAAAACCTAAAATATGTAGTTTTCTCTCTTTAAAACAAGTTTGAAATTTTTTATATCCGTTTTTCTATTTTTTCGTACAATTTTTTACATCATTTCTCTAATGCAATAAATAATTTTCTTTTTGCTGCTTGATGTTATTTATTAATTGCTAACACCGACCGCCATGTAACCGTTATTTTTTTTATTTCCAATTTTAAGTTCAATCCACAACGTCTGTTTAACATGAAAGTCTAAGCTAAACTAAACTGTTTGAATGTTTGAGGGAAATTTTGAGATAAACATGCTTAACTAAGTTAAATTGTTATTTTTGTTGGTTTTATGTTCTTTCTACTTTTTATATACACACAGGCACACACACATCCGCATAGAAATCATAGAAGGATGACTTCGTTATGCCAACGAAGTTATTTTGGCTGCGTGAGAGAGAAAAAAACGAATAATGAATGTAAGTGAGTGTAAGTGTTTTTGTGTTTGTGTGTGTGAGTGAGCTTGTTTAAAAATTTACCGTTAAGATGAGCACTTAGCCATGATGTTTTGTACGCATGATTTTGTTGTGCTTTTTATCAAATGGTATGATAGTGCGTATAAGCAATATTTTGTATTTTTATATTGAATTTTAAAACATGATGACGACGCATTCCTTCATCAGATTTGTGCAAAATATTTTGATTTTTTTTGTAATCTAATTTTTACTTCAACCAAATACAAAATTATACAGAATCCTTTCAAATCGTATAAAGAATTGTAGTGAATGCATATAAGTACATTCAAAATTCATATTCATACACCGTAAAACATAATTGGGCATATTCAATAGAACACTGAAGATGGCAGATAGACGAAAGCGGTCTGTTTATCAACCAAATTTGATGTGGGAAGACGGAAAATCGTTCCAAATTAAAACAAACCCTATCGGAAGAAAAACTCAATACTAAACAAAATTACCTTTAAGCTGAATTAATATATTTTTTTTAAAGAAAATTATTATTTGACATATTGGGTAGTATGAATAAAAAAAGTATTTGCTTTTTACTTAAAAAAATTTTTAAAACACAAATTTCCGGAATTTATTCAATATAAAATTAAGATTTTTTTTTTATAATTGAAGTTGTGTGTATTTAGTCGAACTATATGGGTTTTATCCAAATAAATTTATTATTCAGGCTTAAGTTCGTTCAATTTAAATTTAAAAAATTAAATTGAACGGTTTTTTTTTTTTATTTTAAAACAAATTTTTAAGTAAAAAGCAAATACTTTTTTTTATCATACTACCCATTGTCATAATTTTATTTTAAATGAAATTTATTTGCTGGAGCTTTACCAAATCGTCAGTAGACTTCAAACACAATTTTGCACAGCTTCGTATGCAAACCAGTGTTATTATCACCTTTTTGATGATAAAATCGATGCATTAAATACAGAAAATAATTACAAAAGAAGACATATATTAGAGATGCTACAAATTATTAATACACTCATAGAATAAAGTTTAAACTTTAAACCATAGAATAAACTTTAAAGCAGATACTGAAAGAGTTGCTCAGAATTGCAGACATTTAATATCAAGATACACTAACAATAAGAGATGGAAGATGTTTTTAAAAATTTTCCATAGTACATATTAAGTTTTTTGTTGTGTTTGAAAACGTTAAATACTGATATTTTACAGGACAAATTTTTTTTTGGAGATTTCATATGATACAGAAAGTAATGAAGCTCCCAAAGACAACATCGAATTAAATTAAAAAATTATTTTAATTTTCTAAGCAACCGGAAATAAAAAATATTTATGAAACAAATGTTGAAGGTTTTGCTAACAGTCTTATGCATCTTGTATAACAAAATATAGCGTCCACAGTGCTAAAAAGAGCTGCCTAATAATAGCCTACATCCTTGGCTATAAGTTATCTATACATTTTTGTGGATCAAACAGACTATTAGTTAACTTAAAACTTAAAAATTTTATTGGCAAAATTAATCTTATACAACAACATATAGCGCCCAATGTGTTAAAACAGGTGCCCAATTTTGTACGGACCTTAAAGCATACACCCTGACTATAATTTATCCATATAGTTCTTGTGGATAAGACACTATTAATTTGGAAGAAATAGATTTCCGAAGACTAAAGAATTTTATCCGTGAAAATTGGTCTTATATAACAAAATATAGCGCCCACAGTGTTAGAAATAACCACCTAATTTTAACAGAATTTATAGCCTACATCCTTGCCTATAACTCATCTGTACACTTTTGTAGATCAGACTATTAGCTTGAAAGAAATTGGTTTTCCGAAGACTTAGGCTAAGGGCACACCGGCGTTTTTAAAACGCGGCGTTTCTGTTTTTTATATTAAATTTGAAAGTTCTCAATTTTTTAAAACTTCAAAACGCCCGTGTGGCCTCAGCCTTAGGGACTTTATTGGTAAAATTGGTCTTATACAACAACATATAGCGCCCACTGTGCTAAAATATACCTCCCTAATTTTTTACAGACCTTAAAGCCTTCATCCTTATATTCGGCCTATAATTCATCCGGACATTTTTTGTAGATCAGATTTGAAGATATCAGCTGTCCGACGACTGAAGAATTTTATCGGTAAAATTAGTCTTACATAACAACATGTAGTGCCCACTGTATTAAAAATACCTGCTTAACTTTTTACACATCTTGCAGCCTACTTGCTTCCCTATAATTCATTCATACATTTTTTGTCAATCAGACTATTAGCTTGGAAGATATGATTTTACCGCCGCTAGATTGATTTTTTCCCCCAGGGTAAAACCGATCGTTTTGATATTTTAAAAAAATTTAAAATTTGAAGAAATACAACATTCGCAACGTGATATTCAGAATGAATGAACGATCTTCCAAGGAAGATTTATGTTTTATTTGGCAGGGCACTAATGATCATTTCATACAATTTGCATAATTTTTTGTCGTTTTTACGATTTTCAACCTAACGAAGATCCCTTTGCCACATTGTGCACATCAATGCTAAAACGGAAAAATCGCCAAAACGGAAACAGTTCGCCGGAGGGAAAAATGTTAAAACAGGAAAAAATCGTAAAAACGAAAAATTGCTAAGCCGTAAAAAAATCGCCAAAAAGAAAAAAATACGTTTAAACGACAAAAATGCCAAAGCGAAAATAAATCGCCAAAAATGGAAAAAATCGTTAAAACTAAAAATATTCGCCAAAACTAAAATAACGCAAAATTAACAAACAAACGCCAAAGCGGATAAAATCGGCTGGAAGGAAAAGCCACTAAAACGGAAAAACATCACCAGAACGAAATAAATTACCAAAACTTAAAAAATGTCCAAAATGAGAATAGTGCCCAAAATGGAAATTACGCTTTAAGGGGAAATATCGTCAAAACGAAAAAAATCGCAAAAACAGAAAAATCCAGAAGAAGTAGCTAAAGGGTAATATCTATATTTTCTCTTCGATTACCTTTTTCAAAATAATTACGGATTATATATCACATAATAAGCAAAAGTCGTTACGTAACTACTTCTAAGAAATGCAGACAGTATGCATAAAGTATTTTTGTTTGGCAATTTCAACACATTACCAAGGTTTTTTCGGAGCTCTGTATTGTACTTACAGATATTCTTCATTTACTTATTTATTGTTATCATATTTTTTGTTTAATATATTGCCGAACATTTCTTTCTTTAAATACTTACGGCAAACGTTACATTTATGATTATTATTTATTATTTAAATACCAAATATGTTCGCAGTTACTGATAGCAAGTCGAAGGTCAATTTAATTGTTTTTTGCTTTTATTTACGTTCTTTTTGGTACTTTTTCAACATATAAATTTATGAAAATGAATTGAAATTATTTTGTGTTTAATATACTCGTTCATATCTATTCATATCATTTCATTAATTTGTTTATGCCCGTTCAACGTTATATACGGCGACTCGTATGTTCTTAACCGGTCGGAATAATAGAACTCAAATAACTGTAGTTAGTAAATTGAATGATAATGAAGTCAAAAATATGTAAAGTATAGTTAGTTGTCTGTCAGTTTTTCACTATTTGTAATTTATTTGCTTAAAACCTTCGTAAATTCTTGCAATGTGATGGTGATGGTGACAAAACCAGTCAGTCGTATGATAAGAAGACAAAAGAAGGTAAATTCAACTGACAAATTTATTGTGTCTGTCATTACCTTGTCAAATACTTACGGTATAACAAATACATATATTTGTATGTATGTATGTATGTACGGATATGTTTTACAACCTCCCTCGTACGTGTAGTATGTACGAAACAATACTTATTATTATTATTTTGACAATTTTTATGATCTCTTTTACTATAAAATTGATAAATTTCATTTAAACTACCCCAGATACTCACATACATGCATATGTACATACATTAGGGTATGCCTAATTTTTTACAAAAAAATTTACCTATCACCATGTGATAGCTAATACTATCGCCACTTTAAAATAGGAAAATTCATCAAAAATTTATAAAACTGACTACAAAATTAAGTATATGTTTCAAACTACTTATCCTAGATAGTACATTAAGGGGTCATATTAAATGGTACAAAATGTCCCTTAAAATGACATATGCTTTGATTTTAGTTTGCATTATTCAGATGTCAAATTTTATGAATCTTATGTTCGCGGGCGATTTTCTCTTAGAATGGTATTTTTTAAAATTCTTGAAAAAATACATGTTAAGGGAAACTTTGTGCCCTTTAAAATGATACCTTAATGGAATATCTATGACAAGTAGTTTTAAATACATACATATTTGTATCAAGACAATGTAGCAAATTTTTTATGAATTTTCCTATTCCAAAGTCGCGATACTTGGCGAAGTAGGCAAAATAGTGAGCTTAGATTTTGCACCAACATTAGTTTTGCCAGAGGCATCATTCGTACTAAATTTTATCAAAATATAAAGGGGTAAAGAAATCTGGTTGATTCGTTTTATATGTTTTAACACATAGGGGCCTATTTATATATTACGTAACGCTCTTTTCGGAGGCTCTTACAAATTTTTTACAAAATTTTCAGTATAAAGGATCTCTTCCGTAACAAATCTTTAACCCCCCCCCCCCTGGAGCGTTACGTAATATGCGAATAGCCCCTAGACCACATTTAAACTCGTTTGGTGCGGGAACTTTTTTACAACAGCACAGAGTACTGATTTGCACACATACTGAAATAAGCACATAGAAAAATTTGGCGCACGCACACGAGTAAGCACCAATTTTTGTGTGTGCTTGCTTTTGGCACATATACGTGTGCCAATAAAAATGGCACACGTATATGTGCCTGTGCCTAAAGATAGAAATTATGTGGCACTTGCACGTGTGCATGTGCCAAATTTAGGCACATGAGCTGCACACTGACTTATCCTAAAGAAACGAAAGCAATGCTAGCAGCGTTGCCGTTTTGCCTATTTTTGGCATTAAAAAAATAAATTATCTTTTTACGCCTTTTTTAAAAAAGGAGGAGGCTTATCAATTAGTGTGTATTTGTCAACCGATTTTCAAAACTTGTTTTTGTTTGAAAGGGTTTTCCGCCAGTTTGGTCCCATATTTTTTTTTAATCGGTGGGGAAATTTGCTCCCACCACGGGTGTCATTTTTGAACCGTTTTGAAAATTCCTTTTTTTGTTTGAAAGGGTTTGCTTGCAGTTTGGTCCCATAATATATTTTTATTTTAGCTCGTTGGGGAAGTGTGCTCCCCCAACGCATAACTCTGTCATTTGTTAACCGATTTTAAAATTCTTTTATTTAAAAGGGTTTGCCTGCAGTTTGGTCCTATAATTATTTTCGGAAATCGGTGGGGAAATTTGCTCCCCCAAGCATAATTATGTCATTTGTAAGAGCCAAAATTAAAGTACAGAGTAAAAAATTTAAAAAAAGCAATGGGCATTATTTCCATGGATGTTATTGCATTCCAGCGTATATTTTTTTTATTTTTTTAAACACACCGTAAGGCTAAGTCCATGTACAAAATGGATATAGAAACAGTGGGATGACAGTACTGGCTCCGAACTTCCGCCTGAAATTGGTCGGTAGTGCAGTTCGCATATCCGGTTCCGGTCTGGACCGGAAGTTGTGTCGGTAGTGCAGTTCGTGCTTACGATTTAGGGCTGAACCGGAAGCTGGGTCGGTAGTGCGGTTCATATTTCCGGTTCCAGTCTGAACCTGAAGTTTGGCCGGTAGTGCAGTTCGTGCATCTGGCTGAGGGGGTGGACTGGAAGTTAGGTGGGTAGTGCGGTTCATAGTACCGGTTCCGGTCTGTACCGGAAGTTGGGTCAGTAGTGCTGTTCGTACTTTCGGCTCTGAGTCTGGACCGGAAGTTAGGTCGGTAGGGTGGTTCATATATCCTGTTCCGATCTGGACCGGAAGTTGGGCCAGTAGTGCAGTTTTTTTTAAGAGAGGTTCATATTTCCGGTCCGGAAGTTTGATTCGTCTAGCTGTGTCATATTTGTATGCGATCAAGAATAAAAAAAGTAAAGAAGAATCACATAGTGCTACAAATCCAAATGTTTTAAAATTATGTCACTGCGAAAGACGTATTTTGCAGCACTGACGTATTTTGCTGGCTAAAAGTAGCCAGAACGGTAATACTGCTAGCATTCTTTTTTTGTGGTTTTTTGTCCTGCGTGTGCCGCACTTGCTCTTAAAGTTGTATACATGTACAAGGTCAATTATGACTTGGGAGCAAAAAACTCCCCTTGCCGTAAAGTTCTACTATACGGCTTTAAACAAAGAGAAAACAGATTCGTTGAGATAACCGAATTTGTTGTCAATCGAATTTGGCAGTTGCACCAACTATCATAGAATTCTTATTGAAAAATAAATTATTTTACGGTGCTAATACGAACCCTTTAATCGGTTAGGTGTATCAATGATAAAAAAAAATTAACCACTAGTTATTTGCAACAACTGATAAAAAGTAAAATAAAATTAGAAAGACAATTTTTTAGTTGCAAATACCAATAATTGGTACTAAAATCAGATTCATAATATTTTATTCCGTTGTGTTCATAATATTCGTTACTTAGTCATGACAAAAGCATACGATCGGTTGACCTAATCGATTTATTAATTGTTAGAATCATATCTTTATCACACTTATGCTCTTATGGTAATGAACATGGATTGTTCCTTGGAGTCATAGAAAATTGATAACGTGAGTTGAAATATAGTATATTCAACTAATATTTTAGCGGCCTAACCATTTTCCATATCAATCTTTTTGCTGGGTAAAGACACCAGACTCAACTTGAAAGCCATAAATCATGCAAAACTTAAAAAGTGTTTAATGGTTAATTTCCTACTTATTCACAGTTAGTACTCTCGGTATAGGAAATCTTGTAAGCCTTACATTTGAGGTATAAGATGTGCTCAGCACTTCTATGTATATAAAACACAACGAGAAACATTTTTGTGAAACATTTTAAAACTCTAACTTCGTTGGATGGTTCTTTTTGTCCCTTTCTTAAAAAAGAGACAAAGAACTCCTCTTTAGCGGCTATATAGCGGTATTAAATGTTCTATGAACATATTTGCCATGAAATTCTAGTATAAGTCTTCAAAGACACCTAAGCTTCAGACTCAACTTGAACGTGTTTAAGGGTTAATTTCCTACTTATTCACAATTAGTACTCGGCATAGGAAATCTTTTAAGCCTTGCGCTTAAACCATAAGATGAGTTCAGCACTTTTATATAAAACACCAAGAGAAACATTTTTGTAACATATTTTAACCCTTTAAATAAGGGGAAGAAACTCCCCTTCAGCGGCGATATAACGGACTGAAATATTTTACATAAATGTTCCTCATGGTGTTTTGTGGGCTCAACAACTCTTGATTCATTAATAAATATTCAACTTAATTGCCATCATTCTACAAATATTTCTTAACGAAACAAATAAAATCAACCCTTTGAAATGGTGGGGAATACAAAATTAATTTTGTGCACGTATGTATGTATTTCTATACCAAATACAAACGTACATATTCCAGAAAGAAACCATCCAGAAAGAAACCAGTGCTACTTAAAATAAATATTTTTAACCCTTTGAAACATATTGAAATATGAATGTTTGATGACTTTCATAATTGTCATGTTCTTGTTTTGAAAGGAAGGTGTGTTAAAAACTATCCCATCACAAAAAATTATTCAGAAATTAACAAACAATGTTCTTATTTATTTATTTATTTATTAATTTTTTTGTAAATAGATTTATATTTAAGTGCGTATTCTGTTGATAAAATATTTTTTTCATTATACAATGAATGAGATACAAAAATTTATATAATTTTTTGGGGGAAAATTACATACAAAATAAAAGCTTCATATTATGATAATCGATTATTGGAATTTTGTAAAAACATGCCTTTGAATAAGCAACTCTTTAATAATATATATAATTAATAGACAAACACGTTTTTTAGATCCTATTTACGCCCGTATTACTGAATTGATTTTGGAAAGATTTATATGTTTTTAAAGGGTTTTTTACATAAAACCGGACAATCTTAATTTTATTTAAATCGGTTCAGTACTTTAGGAGTAATACGACTATCAAGTTCTTACTAACACCAATAAACAAATACATGCATGTTTTTTCTCAACTACAAGTAAAACACACAAGTAAATATTCGATTGTTTTTGCACAAACAAAAAGCAAAAATAAAAAATAGAGTAAATCAAGTATAAAGCTTTTTCTCTGTATGTTAATTTTTTTATGTATCTATAATGCGGCCGATTCAGTCGATCGTTGGCTACACTAGTAGTATATTATTAGGTGCGTTCCAGATGGATAACGAAGTCGCCCAAGCTTACTCAAAGTTACACAAACTTGTCCGAAAAGAGTTGCAGATGATAGAAATTTGGCAAGTGGGAGAGCTCATGAGAGAGTAGTTTTAACAATTAAGCAGGCGCGGATGCAGCTTGAGCTTTTTGGGAGAAGCTTTCAAATGAAACATACTACTTTACAAAATTTCTTTTAGAAACTCAATAGAAATTGGGTATACTTTATTCGTTTTTGGGGGGAAGGGAGAATATCCCGTTTTTCCTTTTTGTATCCGCGCTTGAATTAGTCGAACTTTATGTGTTAAATCCAAAGACATTTAACCATTTGAGCTTGAGTTCAGTTTTAATTTAATTTTTCCATTAAATTATATTTTTATTTATAGAAAAGTGTGAAGCATGTAGCACATAGGCTTGAATTTACATGTTTCGAGACCTTCCCGGCGTATTGAAATCGCCATTGATGCCACATTTTTTAATGAGCCCTATATGAAACGTTTCAACGATTTCTTCCGCTACTTTACTTGGAAGTTTTAATTCCTATTCAATAATTTTAATGTCAGGTTGAAAGCACAATTTTGCTTGAAATAAGTAAAATATTTCATTTCATCAATGCAAATTTTAATTAAATTTAGAGAACGAAATCTTGGTATAATCAGACGACTAAAATCACAGTCATCAATAGGCCAATTTCAATTAAATACCGAAACAAATATGTACATGTTTATAAACACCAAAAATCTTGTTGTCTGAAAATAATGGAAAAGGGATGTACCGATGATTATTTTTATTTAACAAATAAATACTGGTACACCCACATAAACCTAAACAATGCCCTTAATTACATACATACACACAAAAACACACACGTATATACATACCCAGCGGTAAAACTTACGAGGCATTCACTAAACAGGCCTTTTTATACGCTTTCAAAAACCTGAAATAAGAATCAAAAGTAATTATTTTGTGCCTTCTCAGGATAGCCTTCTTAAAGGCCTCTACACTTGTTTCTGAAAAATCCGATACACATTCGTTCTCTCTTCTTTTGTAAGGGGTATTCTATTTTTAGATTTTTCTTTTTGTTTAATAAAAAATGTACTTTAGAAATAACAAACATTCCCATATTCTTTTTTCGCAAATAATTTGTATATAAGACCGAAATTTACGTACAAGAAGCATCATACATCCCAGTAAAAAAGTTACTTCCAATAAAGCAGGTTTCTACTCTTATGGAATAAAAGTAGCGCTGACAAACCTGCTGATATCGCTGCTGATTTTGAGTACTACATATTTGCTCACAAAAGCGCTTTTGAAGCGCTGAAAATCATCAACATTTTAAGCACTAGAACTGAAAATATATGAAAAATATGGTTCGACGTGGATTGGCGTCGTTGACGCCATTTTGAATTTTTCTTATTTCGTTTCTTTATTTATTTTCATTAATTTCATATATTTACTCAATGTTTGTTATTTTAACTTCAACTAGTATCGAACTCAGCTTTTTTGTATAGCTTGTGTACGAAGCTTTTGTATAAGTAAAAAGCAAATACTTTTCTCGCTTCAAAACCAGCATTGTTGTGACGCTATGAAACAGCTTCTGAACAAGCTCATATTTTAAAGCGAATTATAAAGTGCTTTATTTCTTTATTGCTTCAAAAAACATGAAAATTTTTTACTGGGATGCTGTTAGTATGTCGTTTGTGTTGGAGTTACTGTATCATGTCCAATTTCTTCTTAATAAATACACGAACTTTATTTAGCCTCATATGTATAAAAAATTACTTTGGATGAAAGGAAAGAGTTCGAAATAAAAAATCACATTGATCAAAAATATAGAAGCTGCGATAAAAATACCCAGTTAAAAAAATGTACCTCCATTTGCTTTTTAACAGACCTCCCCAGACAAAGTCTTCTACCAGGCCTGCCAAGTATGACCTGCAAATAAGCCTGCTAATGAATGTCTTCAATCAGGCCAGTTGAGTAATGGGTCGAAAAAGAACTTTATCCGCAATGACATCGCCTGTAAAAAATATATGAATATGCAATGGGAGTGGAAGTACTAGAGCCTGCTAAATAAGGCCTTATAGAAGGCCTCTTTACTTCTTACTTTTACCACTGGGGAAGGCCGTACAGTAGGCCTCTTTACTCCTTCCTTTTACCGCTGGGTATTAACCAAAAATATGAACATTTTTGGGAAATGAAAAAAGAAAAACAATATTGAATGTTATAAACAATCCTTTTTTTTTTTTATTCAACTGACACACAATGACGCACGAAAAATCACAAGAGAATCTTAAAATATCAGGCATTAAATCATCCATTGAAATTAAAACCAAAATTACAATGATGCAGAACCAAAATGGGCAAAACAAATATTGTTGTTGTTGTTGTTTTAGTCAATAGATAAACTACACAGGTTGAAACCAAAACAAAGCAATAGAAAACCAAAAACAATGACAATAGCTAATAAAAACACACGATAGCAGAAGATACAATAATATTCACACACTTGTGAAAAATATTAATGAAAAATTTTCCATCCAAAAATATGATTATGAACACCGTTGTCGTCAACTCGGTGCTTTTAGCACTGTTTTTAGTGCTTTCTTAAATTTTCGAGTTGGTGCTCGGTGCTTTTATTTTTAATTTTTAGTGTTTTTTCTTATTTTTCGGTGGCATGAAGTCTTAATTTAAAATAATAGAAATGGACTGCTGGTCAAACATCACAATTTTTGCAAGTATACATTTAAAAACAGTTGAAATTTGCAAAAGTTACAGGACGCGAAAAAGTTTTTCACAGTTTAGCTTTAGTCTAGTTTATCGCTCTTTGGGCTTAACTTGCAAATTTTTGAGGACCAGATTCTAAAAACTAGCTAAATACATCCATTTATATATCAAGCTTCAAGTGAACCCGAACAGAAAATTAGAAGTTTTACATTATCCAATTTATATATGGTATCAGATTATCCTACTATTTGATGTTAAAACTTTTTCTAAAATATTTTAACTTTACCAATTCGTAGTGGACTTTTATAAACAAGGACTAACTTTAACGACTACAAAGTTGTTACCCTTTGTTTGCATGACTGTTAGTCGATTATCCTCTCCCAACTAGCTCAGGGATGTCAGGGAAGGTAAGACCCACTACTTCTGGTGCAAGCAAAGGTTTTTGTGATATGACGCCCAACGTGGGGCCCAAATTTAGTTTTGCATGTGAAGTTGGCTGACCATAATAATACTCTGACTTCACCGACTTAAAATCAACAAGGTTTAAGTAAACTACTTCGAAATGTTTCCACCGAGCTTGTAATTGATTTGGTGTTCGAATTTTTGTAGCCAAATGGTACACCTACTTTATAAGGTGTGGGCTGGAGCTAGAATTGAACCTTTTTCGTGTATAGTTTGCCATATAAAATTAATTAAATACTGTTAAATATAATTTTTTTTTTTGAAATTGTCAATCAGTATTTATGGATGTGCCAGGGATGGAATTTGTCATTTTAAAAGCAATGCAGGATTGCATACATAAAGCGAGTTCGATAAATAATCTTTTGGACATGATTTAAAATAAATCAACTGCTTTGAGGTGATTGGCCGTACGAAAAATATATAGTAAGTCATGGAAACATAGTAAAAGTTTGTAATTTTAAAAGTAGATTTTTACTGTCACGCAGCGGTATCAACAATTTCCAAATCTTTTTTAATAATTATTATTTGCTTTGATGTATATATATAAATGTAAACTAAAATTTAAATTTGGTGCTTGTTGTGAAAAATTACGCGCTTTCTTCTCGGTTTTCAAAGTTTCAAAGTTAACAACACTGATTATGGACCAGACAAAACCAGTCCAATCACAAACAAAAATTCCGTGAGAATTTTTTCACTTTTCCCTTTTCTCCTATTATGAATAAAACTTCCGTCGGAAAAATTTCGATAAGGGAAAAAAGTAGCTATTATCAATGCATTTGAACTTCGTTTTTTTCCCCGGAATTTTTTACTTGCAAAACAGAAGGGAGTTTGCATAAAAATCTATGTAATATTTAAATAAAACAAAATTTCTATCAATAAAAAAATATTTTATTATTCTTGTAGGTCGAATACCACAAATAAAGCACAAACACAACATTTGTTTAACTTTAATCGATCCATTGCTTTTGGTTTCCATAAAAGCAGCAAAGAGTAACTTGCACGATTTTTTTCTTCTACAGCACCAATATCCTCCACAAATGCTTGTGCAGCTATGTTATTACTTTTTTATTCACTTTTTTAATTAATTTTACTATAAATATAATTAAAACATTAATTTTATTTATTTTTGGACACAAAAACACTGAATAAATAAATGTCAACAGGCATAACAGCCGCCATTGTTATGCAATGATGCCACTGTTTCATATTCTTGTTCCCGAAAAGTTTATGATTGGAGGAATTTTTTCTCGAGAAAGGTGTTTTCCGGGGGAAAGAAATTACTAGGGAATATTCAGGATTGGGCTGAAGAAATAACAGACAGCTCATAAAAGTTTGTTTTACAAACAAATTTATTTTTTAAAATTTCAATTACAAGTAGATTTTAAAAATTAAACCCTTGAATAAAAGTTTTTAGAACGAAGTTCCAAAGCAAAATACACATGAGCACTGATAATGGAAGTGTAGCGGTTCCGAAAGCGCTGCTATGTTCTGCTATGTACGTTGAAAAATTAAGTTGGTGTTAATTTTTCCCTTGTTCCTTGGAATATTAATCAAGCCCAATTCTTCCTGAATATATATAATATATCAATTTAGACTGACAAGCAAATACGTTCGAAATAATCATGTAAATACTTCCCTTTGGGAAGTTATGCAAATTACAGGGAGTAAACAAATAAATAAAAACACGAAATGAAAACATGAAACGAAAACAGGAAACGAAACATGAAACGAAAACATGAAACAAAAACATGAATCGAAAACGAGAAACAAAAACAGGAAATTAAATCATGAAACGAAAATGCCTTAAATAAATGAATAATCGTCGATAAAATGAGGAATAAATTGATAAAACCAGAAAAATATGCTAAATCCTACAAAATGGACAAAAATCGCTAGAAAATGGGGAAACGCCAAAATGGAAAGGTTCGGGCTTAGGATAGCCTAGCCTGGCAGCTTCCTCTCACTTGGGTCCAAAATTGGTCTCTTACCTGTAAAGAAAGGAGAGATGAAAGAGGAAGAAGGAAGAAAGATAAAGTGTAAAAGATATGAAAGTGATAGTGAAGAAGAAAATTGAAGAAGAGAATAGGAAAAGGGATGGTTCAGAGTTGGAACCATCCACTGCTCCTGATGAAAAAGATGTGTCTGTTGAGATTCGTCGTCGCCAGTACAGATAAACTGACGAAGGATTTCTGGCCAAGTAGTGATGAGCAGAGACACAGAAGGTCGAAAATTTCCTCCTATTTCATCTCATTTGGGCAGCTTCTGCAGAAATCATGTGACGTTAATCCCATTAGCTTGGCGTGGTTAGAAAAATTGTAGTGTCCTGTGATCGTTGCGACTATGTCTCTCAGGTGCGCCTTCCGCAGTCTTAAGAGATTACTAGTACGGAGTCCAGCCTGGCCCAGATCACCCTAGAAGTCCGCTAAAACAAACAAAAAACGCCGAAATGGAAAAATCACCAAAATGAAAAATGAAATGGGTGAAATGAAAAATTCCAAAACGGAAGAAAGTTAAAATAGATATAAATCGCAAATACGAAAAACACTCGCAAAAACTCGAAAAAATCACCATAACTGGAAAAATCGGCAAAACGAAAAAATAACCAAATCGGAAAAATCATTTATAAAGCAAATGTCCATTCAAAATTTATTTAATGAATTTTTATAATTTTCCATAAACTCATTACATCTGAGTTGCATTTTCTACACAAATGACCCAGTAAAAAAATTGCATCCAATAAATCAGCCCAGTAAAAAAATTGCTTCCAATAAAGCCGGTTTCTACTATTATGGAATAAAAGTAGCGCTGACAAACCTGCTGATATCGCTGCTGATTTTAGAATTTTTTTTATAATAAAAATTCAAAATAACGCTGCCAATCCACATCGAACCATTTTTTTCATATATTTTCAGTTTTAGTGCTGAAAATGTTGATGATTTTCAGCGCTTTTATGAGCAAAATGTAGTACTCCAAACCGGGAACTCGCCATACAAAAATCAGTAGCGATATCAGCAGGTTTGTCAGCGCTACTTTTACGCCATAATAGTAGAAACCTGCTTTATTGGAAGCAATTTTTTTATTGAGTAACTTTATATTTTTACTCACGGTTTGTTATTTTAACTTCCAACTAGTATCGAACTAAGATCCTTCAGGCTTATAGTCTAACGTACCAACCACTCGGCCAAAAACACTGTTGGAAGATGGCACCAAGAAACTGAAATAAACTTACTCTTCTTTCTCGCTTAAAAACCTTCATTGGATCAGCACAATAAAATCACCTTTTTTGTATAACTTGTGTACGAAGCTTTTATATACATAAGTAAAAAGCTAATATTTTTTATTCATACTATTGGATGTCCTTACATTTGCTAACTTTCTCGCTTTGAAACCTGCATTGTTGGGACGCTATCAAATCAGCTTCTGAAGAAGCTCATATTTTAAGGAGAGATTATGATGCGCTTTATTTCTTTAGTGTTTCAAAAAATACGACAATTTTTTACTGGGCAGTCTAACGGCTTGTGAGATAGTGTTAAACTGCTGTAATGGTGATATATTCCGTCATGTGAAAGAAACATAAAGGAAAAAGTGATTATCAATAACTATCAAATGAAATATGTACAGATCTAAGATTGACAGTATGACTTGATTCAAGGTAGATGATATTCAACTCTTGACTGCAAACCCCCGAACTTTGGTCGAGTGGCCTACGCGGAAAAGAACTCTCACGAGATTAACGGGAGCTATCGAAAAATATCAGTTCAACCCTCCGTGCAGTCAAAATGTTTCTTTGTCTTCATGCTTCACATTTATCTCTAAATAAATATATAATTTAATTGAAAAATTAAACTAAAACCGAACTCAAGCCAAAATAATTAAATTTCTTTGTATATAAACCCATATAGTTCGACTATAACTCATAACTTACACATATTAAACCTATATTAATAAAGCTGGGGTATATGTGAATTAAAAAACTTCAATCTCCCATTCCAAAAAATCTATTAATTTATTTAAATAAAATAAATAGTAAGCTTTCAATTAAAAAAAAAATAAATAAATTGGTTAGCATAATTATTTATTAAAGAAATGTTTTAATTTATTATTGCGTGTACTATGATTTTGTTTTAGTCTAAATAAATACTCTTTTCTTGTGTCGAAATTAGATCAAATTATTTTTTAACTGTGGAATAATCATTCAACATCTTGTTTAACCTCATTTGTATTTACTACGTTAATGCACAATGGGCTATGCGATGATTCTCGCTAAGAAATAACAAATAAAACATTGTTGGTTTTTTTAAAATTTATCATCTCTTCATGAACTGATTTGCAGTGAGAGATTGGTCCAGCTTAAGGCCAGCGATAAATCTTTATAAACGATTAAAATGCGCCCTAATGGACATCGTTTAATAGTATAATCTTCTACCTATAAGGATCCAGGATAAATATACATATTAGCCGTTTATTTTGAAAGTGGCATAAGTCGTTTTATCAAAAATATATTTAATTTCCGTTATTTAAATGTAACGTAAGGTGGTGTATGGTTGGTTCCTGTTTGAGAGATAAGATACTTTTAAAACAGGTAGATGGCGCTGCTGGTTAGATATATATATATTTTTTTATTATTTTGAAGGATTTTTTAAAGTTTTTTCCTGTTTATATATTAGTCTGTCTGTCCCTTATTTTTCGAGATCTAAATTTGTTCGTAATTAATTGCCTAATGTGCGACATGTCGGCTGTCGATTAGGTTTTCTAATCGACAATTGAAAGGAAATCGTCGTTCATGTCAATCTGAGCAAGAATGTCGTACGTTTTCTCTTCAATCAAACTTTGTGGAGGACAATCAGAGCGACAAGTTCCACGTTTTGTCTTAAATAAAACTTTGTTTGGGGACAATCTAAGCGATAATGTCCTACATTTTGTCTTTAATAAATCTTTTTTGGGGACAACCTCAGCAACAATGTCCTACATTTTGTTTTTAATAAATATTTTTTGGGGACAACCTTAGCGACAATGTCCTACGTTTTGTCTTTAATAAAACTTTGTTGGGAACAATCTGAGCCACAATGTGAGACTCTTTGTCTTTAATTAAACTTTTGTGGAGGACAATCTGAGCTACAATGTCACACGGTTTGTATTTAATAAAACTTTATTGTGGACAATCTATGTGACAATGTCCCAGGTTTGGTCACTTATAAAACTGAGAACAATCTGAGCGACAATGTTCTTCGTTTTGTCTTTAATGAAACTTTGTTGTTAACAATATGAGCGACAATGTCACATATTTTGTTTTTAATAAAACTTTGTCGTGGACAAGATGAGCGACTTTGTCCCAGGCTTTGTCCTTAACAAAACATTGTTGAGGACAATATGAGCGGCAATCTCCTAAGTTTGGTCTTTAATAAAGCTTTGTTGAACACAATCTGATCGACGATGTCCCACATTTTGTATTTAATAAAACTTTGTTGAGGACAATCTGAGCGACAATGTCGTACGTGTTGTCTTCAATCAAAAAAAAATTAATATATTGACTTCTTGTTGTCGATGATTTAGGTGGCGCTACAGCAAGCGCCATAATATATAAACATGCAGTCTCAGTTCGAATTCCAGCCAAGTCAGTGCTCAGCATAAATAATTTAAATGAAACGGAAACAAACAAGTAAAAAGTTAAGTTTCAGAATTAAAAATATTAAGTAAAGGCTGCGATTAAAAAGGTACCTATGTAATCGTTGAAGACACCATGTGAGACATTGTCGCCAGAACGGCCGTTCAGATTGTAACTTTTTTTAACAAACACAACTCGCGATGCCATTAGCTTGTCTGCGGAAAACACCCAGGCTCTACGGCGGCAATCGAAACCTCGACCTCTGGACTAACAGTGCCAATGTGGAGGTATTGTATTTTATATAGTCGTCGATGAAATTGTTAAAGTTCATGACATTGGGAATATGTCCACGACAAGCTGAGTGACATTGTCGCTCATCTCGTCTTGTGTGACCTCGATGCAATTTGTATGAAAATTTCGTCGACGATTGGTATGGAGCTGTCTTCAATTTGTCTTTTATGACTTAACATTGTCTTTCACCCGTCTTTAAAGATGTTTGAAAGACGTGGTCAACTAGAATACTTGTATTTTGTAATTCTCATTTATTCTTCCAGATGACGTTGTAAACTTTTCATATGTATGCTTGAAAGTCTACTGACGACCATGTATATATGTAATAGCTTTTAACCTTCAATAAATAATGAGTTTTTGTATATTTTTTATCACATCAATTAAAACAAAACATTTTCGTATCAGACCCAATGTGCATTTCACATTTGCCACCATTAGCAAGGACAATTATGATTCATTTGGATGGAACATTTTACAATTTACTCATAAACGCGCTTAAGTGTTACTTACCAACATGTATACTGCCTTCTGTCTGTATCCGTGTCTGTGTGACTTTAAATTACATTTCTGTTCAAGCTTTTCAATATTAGATCCAGTATGTGTTTTTAGATGCGATGTTTTTAAAGAAGAAAAAATATATATGAACAAATGTACAAAATTGGTGGAATGGCATGGAAAACAATGGTATGACAACCACTTTAACTGGTATTCACATGAAAGAGAATTTGTGTCACCATCATCACATCACCATCATCAAGATTTATCCTACTCTAGATAAAAACAACTCACTCCCTTAAAAGAAATGCACGCACGTACTCTCGTCGTATGTGTTTGAAAATAACAAGAAAAAGGCAAAATAGCATTCGAGTTTGCCACGATAATTGTATTTGTGATAGTAAGTACGTTAAATTTTTGTAAATAAAAAGGAATGTTGGTGGCATTTGACTCGAGTGTCATAATTGTAAATTTTTTATTTATTTATTTTTAAATTATACGAATATTAAAAGAAATGTGGAATGAAAATTTTTGTTTGCAGGAGAAGCAAAGAATCGATTTAGCAAAATTAAAACAAGCACACTTTTTTAAGTGTAGTGGCGTTATTTTGTTTTTCAGCTAATGATATTGCTATATATACTACTTAGAACCGTAAGTTATTCTACAAAATCTTAGTACCATCTGCTTATTACGTTCAACAACCCTAAGGGTGTAATTGCTGAATTGCCTAGTAAAGACAAATTCAAAATAACGAGAAAATTATTCAAGACACTTCATCCACATTCGAATAGCTTAAAAAAAATTTTTAAAACGTATTTGCGTTACTTTTCATACAAATTTGAAACGTTTAGAAAATAAATTTTTTACAAAATCAGCCTATTAATGTTAAGTTTAAAAACGCTCTGTAAAAGAAGAGGAAGTCAATTTCGCCTTAAACGTAGCCGTTTGAACGTACCGCTGTTCAAGAATCGTATCAGTGTAAAGTTAAAGCTTTCAGTGTTAGCTGAAGTGAAGATAATCAAACAACAGTATAACCTGGGTTAACGCAACACCTGATAAACGCAACACCCAAATTCTTAACATTTGTGACGCAACTTTTTAAAAAACAAAACCTAAATTAATGCAGCTTTACAAATAAAGTTTTGTTTTTTTACTTTAGTTTTTTGTTTTAACTTTCCGCAATCAAAGATAGCAAATTATTGATTTCGCCCCGATTTTCGAAAATCGAATTTTCATTAGATTTCATCGTTTTCAGGTCATGGGAGTATATTCTGCCTATTTTTATGATGATGTCCATGGGTATGTATGTATATGAGTGATTCTCATTCTAAACGTACATTTTGTTTTTTTAGCAATGTTTTTACTAAATGAAATATGGGCATTTCCTCCGAATGGTCAACCAAAATATCAATAATATCATAAATATTGCTAAAATTTTATATTAAATAAAATAGTCTATGTCTTGTTATATGTAACTGTTACTATACACTATAAATAAAATATATAAATAAAGTTTTTTGTTAAGGAAATTTGAAGATATTTATGGAAAAATGCATGGTGATAACAATAAAAAAAAACATATGGAAAAATCGTACGTTTGCGACCCGTACTTTCGAGACCGGTACTTAAGCCAATTAAACAAAAACCAATAGAGATATTTTATTGTGTAAATACTGGATAGAGACCTACATTAATACGCTTTTAAAACAAATTAATCGCTTTTGAATATTCCGTTCCATTTCGCAGATTCTTACATTTCACTACTGTCAGCCAAAGTTGACTTCTATTTTGCGTACGTTCGTGACAACATGTTTATAACTATAATTATGAAAACTTAAACTCGATGCAATCCATCTTTTGTACTAAACATTGAGCCACCAAAATGCTATCGAATCGCAAAAAAATCCTAGGTAAAGTGTTGTTTTCTATATTCTTTGTACATCAAAAGCGTACGAACAAACGTTCGTGACCCCAGGAAATGCCCATATGAGAAGATAGGATTCGTATTATAATTTTCGCCTCATTCAATGGATCTTGAAATAAAATTATATATTTCGATTTTTTAACATTTTCGTGTATTGAGCGTTTGCTTTCGCGGTTGTTCTGGGAATGATCTTTGCGAAAAAAATACACCACAGAAAATGAGTATAGGGCTTAAAAGCACAATACATCTACTCTCTAAAAGCAAAATATTATAATAATCGCAGGACGAAATTAAAAGTTATGACCAATTTTTCAATTTTGACTTGGGTTCACATTGAAAAATAAAGGCAATTGTTACTTTTAAAATAATTCTTTACAAAAATGGCTAAAAAAAAGCAGGCTGACTCTTCTTTCAAATAATATGTACTAATTTTAATAAAATCGACCAACAATGTCAAAAGTTATGTCAATTTCAAATAATTTTTCGTAGCAAAATAATACATTCTTTGAAAATATAACAACCCACAGTGCGGTAGAAGCAAAATTTTTTCAAAGAAACCCAGAAATTTGTAAACAGATAATGTTCTTTATATCGTTTCTATCCTTCAGCTGTTGTTAACTTTTTTTGAACGTCATAAAATTATAGATAAACTATATATAAAAAAATGTTTACATAACACTCAATACATTTTTATACGAATTCAATATTTTTTTCAGAACACACACTATATTTTGAATTTAAAACAATTCAGATGTATAATCTTCAATGTATTTTAACATAAACTCCTTAGTAAAAAAAATATGGATAACACTCAATACATATTTTTATACAATCCATGATTGATTGATGAAACGGTTTGTCATATAATACTATTTAACAAAGTTCTTCTTTTTTAACACATAATGGACAGTCTCATACAAAAAAAAACGTATGTAGTTATTTTATTTGTTAAATCATGCTAAAGCAGGTTTCATTTTAAAATGTATGAGTTTATTTTATGAAACATTTTACTATACTTTCAACGGACATGAAAAAACATTTGAAATGTGAATCACCCATATGTGTTTGTGTGTGTATGTATGTAAACCTCTCACAACTTAAGAACGGCTTAACGACATTGACCTCACTTATATTTCGTGATATAATGAACGGATTCGGTTTGTTAGATTTCGATAATATTCGAAAATAAAGATTCCGAAAAAAGTTTTTTTTTTTTCAAATAAATTTTAAACTACATATTTATATGATCGAATCCAAAATGTAATTATGCTTTTAAGGTAAAAAACAGCGTCAATACTGAAATTTTTATTAAAATCGATTGATTCGTTTTAGAGATGTTGTTGACAAAAATTTCGAAAAAGGCGCTTTATATTAATAACTCCAAAAGTTTTTGTCTAATCGATTTTCAGGTTCATTTAGCTTTTTGGACTTGAAAGACTGCGTCGAGTACCGCTAATTTGATCTTAAACGGTTAAGGAGCTCGAGAGATATCGCTATCAAAATTTAAAAAAAAAACATGTTTTAAGTACTCCAAAATCTATAAATTTTTAGCGCTTTGAGATTGAAATTAGCTGGAAGTTCCAGGGATGGCCTGCAAGGTCAACCGCATCCAATACTTTTTATAAATTAAATGAGCAATCATTAAAAGAAATTAAACAAATGCATTAGTTTTAAAAATTAGCATTTGTTTTTCTAAAAAAAAACATTTATTTTGTTTGACACAATTTTCACAGGGCTTACTATCGAAAACAATTTTGACTAAAATTTAAAACATTCCTTTATAACCTGGATTCAAACATATATCGTTACTTTAATTTACATAAGGCGTATCTGACATATAACAAATTTTCAAGTTTGAAACAAAAACCATATATAAATACGTAGATTTCCAACTCTCGGCCTGTCTATAAAAAATTGACAACTGTCTTACACGTGTAGGTCTTGTGTATTCAACAAACTTGAGAGAGGCAATTCAACACACATCACAGAGCGT
Source organism: Panzeria rudis (assembly GCA_956483635.1). Lineage (NCBI taxonomy): Eukaryota > Metazoa > Arthropoda > Insecta > Diptera > Tachinidae > Panzeria > Panzeria rudis. The sequence continues at coordinate 116,483,852 of OY101449.1, read as the reverse complement.
AATTTTTGCACTTGAAAACGCGGTAAAATGTATTTTTTTGCACACACAAACACTTTTTTATTTATTTTTTTTTATTTGTTTTGTGATAAATTGTATGTTTCTACTTTCTGTAATTTTCCAAAGTTTCCAACCCTTTTTTCATTCAACATTATTGCATTTTTGTTACTATTTGGGATAAATATTTTTAGTACCAAATAAAAAAATTGCAAAAAAATGTTTAGCAAATCAACAATTTTTGACATCAAATGTATTAAAAATGATTCTTAATTCATAATTTCATGTAACTAAAAATTCATGTTTAAAAAATATAAATTTTTTAAAATACTTGTTGTACAACTAAGAATGGTTTGGTGCTGTGAGGAAATTGTTATTTAAACCAATTCTACTAATACATTCCTAGACTTAGGTTTTTTGACAACTATTTGCGACCAGCCAGTCTTCTATGTTTTTTATGACAAGAATCTTAAAAAATATATATAAAAAGAACTTATGTATAGTTTTAGAACTATAAGAAATATAAGAAAGGATCCAGCCTACATATCTAATATTTATAATAAATTTTTTGTAGTTCTTTTATTAAGATTTAAGTCTCAAATTTAAACATTTTTACGTGTTAGATACGCCTTATGTAAATTAATGTAACGATATGTAAGAAAAAGAAATATTTTTAGAAATTATATTTCAAGCTAAAGCTGTTAATATCAACAGGCACTCTTAAACAGCATTGGCTTTAAGCACACAAACCCTGCTGGAATAAGGACATCCCCATCAAGAATAAAAGTTGTACAATTAGGACTTTTTTGTCATGCTTTATAAAATTGCAATTATTTTCATTAAACAATATTACTTTGAAAAATGTAATGCAGGGAAATTAAAAATCATAACTGATGTTAATTACTCAAAGGCAAAGTAAAATAACAAAAAACAAAAAACGATTAAATAGCAACCTACATTCTTAGAATTTTTTGAAAGAATATATAAATTTAAGTCTTTAAAAAATTTTACTAGAATCTCATAATCAGCGCAAGTATTTATTTTTCTTCGAACTTTTAGAACCATTATTACACCTTGCCGCAGTTTCTATTTTTCTCACTGAAGAAAGAAAGTCGCGTGCAACAAAGTTGCATGCAACTAAGCTGCGTTATGTAAATATGGAATTTCTTGGCCGTCTTATTTTTATCGTAATAGTCTGGCAGCAATAATGCGGTTTGTATATTCGCTCGCATTAATGTGGATCGTAAAACGAATATCATTGTGAATGATACTCTTAGCAAAGACAAACGTTAGAATTTCCGTTCATGTGATTTGTTGAATACAGTGAAGACATGAACACCTAAAACAATGTCATTTAATATAAGATAAATGCGTTCCACATTTATAAAAAAAGCAGTTTTAATATCCCGCACAGTGTACTTTTTTAGTTTTTTTGGAGATAAAAATATCTATAACTTTTGATCGGTTTAAGAAGTCGTCTCCCCGGTATTTTAATTGTTTTAAGTACATACTGAAGCAATCGAAAATATTAATAAAAGTTTAAAAACTTTTAAATTTAACATAAAAAATAACCAAACAGAAAGCGGATAAAAAATTTTTTATTTACTCTATTACTTACACTACATTATAACCCTTCTTTAAATTTATAAAGTTTTCTAACACAGATGCATTAACAAAAATTTTTTTCGATTTTCTGTCACGTTTTTGCTTTGTAACAACATTTTTACAACGTCTTTGTTTACCAAATAGTTCAATGTTCCCACAAATTGTCAATGAGTCAATAATGTCAGTAGTAACTATTTTTTCCTTCTATAGTTTGCCATTTCTCCTGATTGAAAATAAAAATATCCTTTGATTTGTTATAGTTACACTACAGGGATTTAAATAATTAAAGAGCCCTTAAAATGGTAAATTTTAATGATTCGCTATCAAACGTAGCCATGATTCAATTAATTACTCGTTTTTATTCAGCTGTGTGGACGCGCATTCAAGTGTCATTGACCGAATCAAAATGAATTGACCCAGTACCTGATATTGGATGTGTGGAACTAATAGCAGATACTAAATAGTAAAAAGAGCAATAAACGATTAGCAAATTAACAGTGGGAAAAGATAGTGGAGAAGAAATGTATGTTAGCCATGTTTATCAAAGAAAACATTTGGTTAAAAGCAAGTGCAACTACCTGACAATTTAGTATGTGAACGCCAAACTTTAATAAATTTTGATTTATTTTTAATTTTACTATTCGCATCAAATAAATATTAGCATCCTTTTTAGCGAATGCAAATGCAAATACGAATATCAATAAACACAGTAAAGTGCGACTTTGACTCGCTCACGAAGGGTTTCTTACTAATACCATATACATACATACGTATATCCTTTTTTTTTTTTGTTTACTAAATAATATAGTTTTGTATGCAAATATTTCAACGCCGCCGTAAAAACTTTTCCATCGGAAACAGTTTCTACTCAGAAAGAGTTTCTACACAGAAGTCGAGAAACGGTGGAATTTTTTGTTTCACTCTTCATGTAAAAACTTACGATGCGAGATATACAGAAACGAAGTACTGAAAACGGAAAACTGAAAGCGGAATAGTGAAGACGGAAATCGTGAGTCAACACTTAAAAAGGAAAACGGATGCAGAAAGCGGAAGCGGAAATGTAAAACTGAATCAAAACTCAAAAAACAGAAAACTTAAAACGGAAAGCTGAAATGAAAAACAGAAAACGAAATAGAAAAAACGGAAAACTAAATCAAAACCTAAAACGGACGCGGAAAGCGGAAATATAAAACTGAATCAAAAAAGTGGAAAACGGAAAACGGAAAATAAAAACTGAAAACGAAAAACTGAATCAAAACGGAAAACTAAAAAAACAGTTAGAAATTTTTTTATTTTTTTTGGTCTAGAACTTAGGTTCTCACAATTCTTCGCATGTTTATAAACCAACGCCTTTACATATCCGTCAACTATATTTTTATATAAGGACAGCACATAGGGAAACATAGACATGAAATGACTTACAACTCAATAAAAATTATTTATTCATATAAATTGCAACAACAATATATATATATATATATATATATATATATATATATATATATATATATATATATATATATATATATATATATATATATATATATATATATATATATATATATATATATATATATATATATATATATATATATATATATATATATATATATATATATATATATATATATATATATATATATATATATATATATATATATATATATATATATATATATATATATATATATATATATATATATATATATATATATATATATATATATATATATATATATATATATATATATATATATATATATATATATATATATATATATATATATATATATATATATATATATATATATATATATATATATATATATATATATATATATATATATATATATATATATATATATATATATATATATATATATATATATATATTTTTTTTTTTTTTTTTTATTATTCCACTAGTTCGTTACGATGGTTTTCCAATGAACGCAGCTGCTTATCTATAGGTATCTCTTTCATTTAATCATCGCTCAGATAATCGGTATCAGTTTTCAAACAAGAATATTGCTTTAATTGTTCTGTGCTTAACTTATTTGTTCTTATCAATTTCTCAGTCAAGATTGATTTTTCTGAGGCCCATTCACAGATTTGACACTTTTTAAAAGGCATATATTGTTTATGAGAATACGTGAAAATTTATACTTTCTTCAGGTTGGGTAGCAGTTTCTGTAGCTGCCGTGTGTTGGGCGGGCAACGTCGACGAACTGGAAACTTCTGCGACATCTCTGTGAAAGTATTTATCAAAATCAAAAGTAAATGTATCGTCGTTGTCTATGTAATCACTCATTTATAGTAGTAGACTTGTTTCAAAGATATTTATTTAAGGGCCATTATTACAACTCAGCAGTAAAGTGGAAGATAGTTACTGGCATGATTAGCAGAAGTGATCGGTAAACTGACCTGCAACAATTTTTCATTATTACAACTTGCCTGTAAAATAAAAATTATCTTTTTCAGAGTATGGCTATACCAGAGCACAAGTGGCAACGTCATACATACATATGTATTTACAATGGCACAGATAACAGGTACACACAAGTCTACAACAAGAATAAATGTGTTGTAAAACTACACTACAGTTGTCAAAAAATGTTGACATATGGGTGGAATTATCAGCGCAGGTAGCTCTGTAATGAAATAATGTCCAATACCGTAAAGAAGGGAAGCTGCATATAGTGACGAAATTGTGATAATTTCATTACTCCACTAAGTTTGCCGAGTAAGGTCATGTGTTCTAGTGAGTTCACATGTTAGATACGTCTTGGTGTTTACTTGATAAAGAAGCAAGTATGGCAGCCTATGAAAATGTGTTCCGATAAAAGATTAAAGTTGTAATAATGAAAAACTGTTTATCCGCCCGATAAAGTGCTAATTATAACTAAAACCGAGTTGTAATAATGGCCCTAAAGTTGTAATAATGAAAAACTGTTTATCCGCCCGATAAAGTGCTAATTATAACTAAAGCCGAGTTGTAATAATGGCCCTAAATATAATGAACAAGAACTCTTTACAGCTTGGCTGCTAATCTAAAATTCAATAAGATGTTTAAAGTTTTAACATTTTTATACATACTAAAATGTTTTCTCCAATTTATTTATTTTAAAAGTACAATTTTAAAGCCCGCCTGACGCCATCATAATATTAATAACTATCATTGCCTAGTTAACTTACAAAATTTACTTAAAATCAATCCTCGGAAAAACCAAGCATTAGAGTGTGTGCTCTTTTATTCTAAAACCATATTTATATAGTAATTGCAAATCATCAGAAATATCATTAAAGGATGTTTATTTTAAAATTTACAAATGGAATATTTGCCCGAAAAAGTGATAATAGCCCCAGAATATGAAACTGAACACCCAATTTTGACGTTTAAAAAAGCCTGTTATCAAAGCGTATTAATAGCAAGTATTAATATTAGTGCAATAACAACTGGACTTTACCAATCTGTCATATTAAATGCATAGATAAAAAGTTGTTGTTTAGTTTTTTTGTTACATAGAGTTTGACACTTTGGTAAAGTCAGCAGATGTTAATTTTTACTAATAGGGCCACCTGGTATCAATTCGCCTTGGCTGTTATAATGTGTAAAGCAGTTTTTCATGAAAAATGTTCAATTACTACCATAATATGAAAGAGATAGCCAAATTTGAAAAAATAAGATTTGCTATTTCTTTCATATAATCGTCGTAATATTGTTGTAAGCTGTCAGGTCTAATTTTTAGTCTATGATAGTACCTTGATGCTGCCGATAGCTATTATAATAGACTACTAATTAGACCCGACACTTACAACGATTATGTGCTTACAACAATGACAAGTTTGTTTTCTAACTGTCGCACCACTTTCGTGTTGTCATCAAAAACTTTTTTCTACGAGAGATGCAAAACATTTAAAAGAAATAAAATTTGAGTTAACGTAAATTTCGGAATTTGCGATAATAATATCTCGTGTAAGAGTTACGAGATACCAGAGCTCAAATTTAACAAAAATCTTTTGTTTTTGTCAATATCTCGCTTCTTCTGTTGGATAGCACTTTTGATGTTATTATAAAAGTTGTAGAGAATACAACGACCTGAAAATTTTGCATGCAATGATAGATATTTCGTACATATTACTAAATACTTCCTAATTGCGCACCACGAAATTCTTTCGTGATTAAAAAAATTAAAGTAAAAAAATGTTTGACTCAAGCGGGGCACAAACTCGGAATCTTCATATTTCAAGGTAAATACTTTAAAAACTGATCCACTGTCTACTTATTTTAGAAGAGCTAAAAGTTTATTTTATTTATTTACATCTGAAAAATATTTCAATTTATAAATTTGTTTACAAAAGGTTTTTTGCTTAAATTTGTTTAAGTAATATGTACGAAAGTTTTGTATACTCTACGAAAAAAGTAGCTACAAGTTTTTTTCGTAAAATGTTGCATGGATTATTTTCAGTGTAGAGTACTAGTTCTTGCACCGATTGAGTCCCCCTTTTTTGCTTTTATTTTTAATTATTTTGGTACATTTGATATATTTTACGAAATGATTTCGTGGTGCGAAATTACGAAACATTTCGTAAAATGTACGAGCGTTTTCGTGCATATGTTGCATGCATTTTTTCGGTATATATTCAAAATTTAAATTAAATAGTCAACGCTATTTTCATTTTATTGAAAAAATTCCTTCTCTACTGAAAAATTATTGAAATATAATTTCGGGCGTTTGTGTTTCAGGTGACGATATGTTCTTATGTTTACCGCGATTGGAAATGATCATAATCCTTGTATCACATTTTAGCAAATTTCTATTTACTTATGCTAATTTTTCAGCATACAATTTATTTCACACTGGAAATTATAGTCAATTCCGCGAACAAATAAAATTTTCCCACTAAGGGACAGTAATAAAAGGATAATGATCAAACGTTTAAAATTGTTTACCTGAACAGCCACTAATTAAGATAAATATGTACCTTATGAAATACACAGTTAGTTATTCCCCTACACATCATGTTGAACATTTTAAAAGTTTATTAGTGTTAGATTAGTATTCGTTACGTATAGACAACGCGCGAGAGTGCTTCGAATTTAATTTTCGATTTAAAAAATGGAAGAATTATATGTTTTAAATGATCAAGCTAGCAACATTAGTGATCCTCATGGTTATTTTCGTGATATCGGTCGGCGGCTTCAGCTTAATTATTCAAGTGCCACAAAGAGATCTTTCCTTAATGAGTGCATACATCAGATACATATTATGAATGGCAATACCATGCCAATGATTTCGATTCCTCTTGAATATAATAAAACCGTTATCTGGCATAAGCTGAACAACTTAATGCGGCCGTCCACAATGACCAGACATCAGATTTTAGTGCAAAGAGTTAAACGACGTCTATTTCGGGAATCCAAAAAGAGGTTACGTAAATGTCAAAAGACCAAATTAAACAAGTCTAAATTATCAGAAGGTGTGTATTTTAAAGCATCACGTTATATTTTGGGCATAAGAAGAATCCCACGAAATTATTTGGATCAAGCACGAGAAAATGTTCGTAATGACTTTCGTCAGAAACGTAAACGCAAATTCACAGAGGATCCAGAAGATGAAGCTGAATTGATTAAGAGCCCGGTCCGTTTCAACACTAACGAGGGCTTATTCGAGGTATCTCAACAAGTCATCAAGGAAGTATGTCAGTATCATGGCAATATGGCTCGCTATTATCCACAACAGGATCGTTCCATTGATGAACAAGTTAAGCGCCAACGTAATACCTACGCCTGCCGCGTAAGCAGAAGAGCTCAGAAACTTGAAGAAATGCTGATCGAACAACAGTATCGTAAACTTTCAATGGCCAATGACAGATTTTTGGAAGCATCTGTACGTTCCTTTTTATATGTGAAAACCTTAATGCGCTTAATGGTGGCCCAACCAGATGAGCGTAATCTTTATATTTAAACTAAGAAGAAAAGAACACAGACTGTAATTATAGAACATTTAGGCTAGAATTCGCAGTATTTAGTTAACTAATGATGGTCGCTTAACCAATCATATATATATTTGAAAAATCGTTAGTTAAACCACCGGCTTTAGTTAACTACAAACTGTAAATTTGGCCCTTAAAGGTATATTTACACACATCAGTGCCGCAGCAGCTCAAAAATAATATACTGTTGCCTCAGTATCAAATAAATATGTCTAACATGTCCGGCACAGCGCCATTTTTACCATCGCCACGATTTTTCAAGACAAGCTGTGTTTCAAGGCAAATTCACAACAGGTAGACTCGCCTGAATTCGCTTTGGAAAATACCAAGTTTGATTGCCAAAAAATTTTCAGAAAAATATGTCACCAAAGCATTTAGAACTAGATCAAAAATACAAGCGGCGAAAACAAGAAAAAATAATAATCTGATATGTCGAGGCCACCTGTTATGAATTCGGCTTGGCTGTGTTTGATATGGAGAACCAAGGTGGATTTATACAGGTGATATTATAAGCACAGCAGTTCTACTTTTTTTTCGCAAATTAGATGCTCGTATGTCAAAATTTGTATTCATTGACATAGGGGCTGAGAAGTCAAATATTATTGTAATGTTGTAGTTGTTTTAGAAGCAACACCACCTGATAAGATTAATTCACCTTGATGGAGAACATACTACGGATGTGTGTTACTTGGTACATATTATTGATCGCTACTGATTAGCACTGATAACACGGCACTGATGCGTGTAAATAGACCTTTATAAAAAAACATAAAAAGGTATTCGAAGGTTTCATTTTCTTTATATGTGTGTCGGCATATAAAATACTAGAATTAATGAACTACCTCGATATTAAATAAAATGGAGAACAAAAATTTTACCAACAAATTTTGGAAATATTTTATCAATAAAACAACTTAATATTGTTCTAACATTTATTTTTTTGATAAAAAAATATATCAAATATATTTTTTGTATACAAATGCAATTTCATAATAAAAATCAAAAATTTATATATTTTTTGAAAGAAAAAAAGTGTTTTTGTTTTAATAATGATTAATATTGGTTAGTTTTTTGCGTTTCAGTTTTAGATTACTTTCAGTTGATGACTACATTCCATCAATAAGTTGCATATGAACATCCATAAGGCACTGCAAAAAAATAAGAACAAATATTTTAGTACTTTGATTACAAATATGCATATTTGTACATGGGGCACTTCACACCAAATCGGACAGTTTGAAAAAAAATTTTTGGTTGCCCCAATTTTGTGATATTTTTTTAGTACCACTCAAAAAAGTCTTCTTGGTAAATTTTGAGATTTATTTTTTTACTCGTTAAAAGATATTAAATCTTCAAAACAAATCAATTTTTTAGTTTTTTGCTCATAACTTTCTGAATAACTGTCCAAATTGTACAATTTTATTTTTTTTTATTTTTGTTTTTAGATGTTTTTTCCAAAAAAAAAATTTTTTTTATTTTGATTTTGTGTTTAAAATTTCACATCGTATTTTTTAAAATGAGTGTATCCTTCGATTTTATAATGAAACAGAATTCCATCGCAACGTGTTTTTCCATACAAATTGACATTTTAAATACGTCGACCGTAGAAGTTTTGAAATAGAATTTATTTTATTTTGAGAACGTATTTTCATTTTCTTTTGCTTGAAAAGCCTCACTCTCACAAAAACTGTACCATGTTTTCATAAATTTTCATTACTTTTTAAAGAAAAAGTTTGATTTGAGTAAAGGAAAAAGCAACATTTTAATAAAATTAATGAGAAATTTGTCGCTTCTGTCGTAGTTTTTATTATGGGGTTTGTTTCTCTCTGACTGATTTTCTGTCGACCTTACAGTCTTACTCTGTTTCATCACTTTTTTGAAAATTTCTAATTTTTACTTCTATCCACCCAACAATTTTGAAAAAAAAAATGTTTTCGTATTAAGCAAGGTAGATCAACGCCAGGTAGTCGCAAGAGAATTCGCCGTGGAGAATTTACATTTGGGCTGTCAAAAAAGCTGATACATTAACACTGCTGACAGGCCAAATGTGTAAACATTTACGTACACAGCTGGGCTCTTGCGGCCACCTAGCATGAATTCGCCTTGGTATTAAGCATAAAAAAAAATTTTTAAGACCCATTATTACAACTTGGCAGTAGAGTAAAAGATAGTTATTGGCAACTTTAGCAAAAAAAAGCGATAAACTGACATTTAACAATTAGTCATTATTACACTTGACTAAAATAAAAGTTATATATTTCAAAGTATGGTTATATCAAAGCAATTACTGACTATTCCCTGCAAAAAATGTGACTGCTCTATGCACGCATGTATAGCGTACTCCACAAGGGACCAGGAGTAGTTACAAAGTGGTCCAAATGTATGCAATAAATATGGTCCATCTAACATTGCGATGTCCTAGGACTGGACTATGTGGTCCAACTTTGCATTACATCGGGCTACCCCAAAAACTAACCCTATGTAACTACTCCATAGAGCACCTACATGAGGCTAGTTTTAAAACTAGTCCATGACACTACTTGATGGAGCACTAAAGTGTTCGTGTTTTAACGATTGGTTATGTTATTTGCAATCGTTAAAACGCGAACACTTGTCGCTTAACTACAAACTCTTGTTTGCAAATGACATGGTCCATGACTGCATTACATAGGACCATGTTGTAACTACTCCATTTCAACTAAAATGGACCACGTGGTCCAATAATTTTTGCAGGGTTGTTTATGGTTAAAGAACGCAGTGGCAACGTCATACATATTTATTTACTTGATAAAGTAAAAAGCCTATGAAAATGTGGCAACTTCAAATGACTAAACTTGCCAATAAAAGTTATAGGTAGAACGAATACGATGTGTTCTGCACTTTTGTAAAACATCACAAGCAACATTTTTGTGGAATATTTAATATCTTTATCTATTTAATATCTTTAACTCTTCGCTGTATACGTCATTTTGCCCCTTTCTCCTTGTTCTCTTGGTGTTTTACATAAAAGAGCTCAACACGTTTTATACCTTAAACCGAGTAATAATTGTAAATAAGTATGTACTAAATTAAACCTTAAACACAATTTAAGTTTTCACTGATTTCTAGCGTTCCTATTGAGTTTGGAGCTTGAGTGCCCTTTAGAGTCTATAGTAGAATTGTATGGCAAATATTTTCTTTTAACATTGCAGCCAGATACATCGCCGCTGAGGGGTTTTTCCCCTTTTTTAAGAAAGGAGCAAAATGACCCGTACATGGAAGAGTTAGTGGGACATATCGTATACCATAAACACAAGATCTACAATATTTGTTATGCTTTATAGAAACATTGGTTTTCAAATTTTCTAAAATCGAAAAAAATAGTAGTTATGGAAGGCCGGACCGGCCTTAAAAGTTTTTGGGTGGATAGAAGTTAAAAATCAAAAATTTTCAAAAAAATATCGATTTTCAAAAATACGATTTGAAATTTCAAACCCAAAAATCCAAAAAATGTTTAATTTATTTTCTATTTTTTCTGGAAATAATATCAAAAAAAAATTTCAAAAATAATTGTCCAGGACTTACAAGATTTTTTATGCTTTATAGATAAGTTTCTTTTTTAAAATTTTCAAAAATGGAAAAAATAGAGTTGTTGGGTGGATAGAAGCTAAAAATTATAAATTTTCAAAAGAATCGAAGGATACAGTCATTTTCAAAAATACGATTTGAAATTTCAAACACAAAAATTATTTTAAAAAATTTTAATTTTTTTCTGAAAAAAAAACATCTAAAACAAAAATTTCACCAACAACAATTTTCCAATTTGGACCATTATACTATGTGTCCTATTTCAGTTTTACCGGCTAAAATTAAAACTTTCAACTTTCGCTTTTGAAAAAAAAACGCCATTCAATTCCTAACATTTCGACGACATAAATACCAAAATTTTGTGCCAGTTTGCAACTCAGCTTAAATATAAACAGCTGTTAAAGTTTACATTTTTCTAAAATTAAACTGTTGAGTAGTAAAAATTGCAATAAAATGCTTATTTTAGCAACAGGGGTCGTCTCTACACCAAGTTTTATGATGCTAGCTCATTTGGAAATAATTTTTGCCGCGATTTCGGTTTTTGAAAGTTGTGAGCAAAAAAAAATAAAAAAAGTGATTTTTTGGAGATTTAATATCTTTTAAACAAGCAATCAAAAATCTGAAAGTATCACTAAATTGGGGCAATCAAAAAGATGTTTTTTCAAACCGTCAATTTGGCGTAGAATTCCTCATATATTACATGTACACAAGGCGGCACAATTAAGGAAACAAAAGTTTCGACTTTTAAATTTATGTTTTTTGCTATTCATTTTTACTGATGTTTTTAATAAGCATCTTTAAAAACACTTAAATATTAATGGCGCATATTCATAGTCAAAACAAAGTATACTTTAAGAGTTTAAAACCAATATTTTGTATGGAAGTACTGGTTTTAAATTTCTAAAGTATACTTTGCTTATGATTATGAATATGCGTCAATAATTTCAAGAGCACAACAACAAAATACGTTGAAACATTATTTATTAAAAGGGTTTTAACTTTAAAAGGAATTTTTAATACGAAGCGTGAAAACCCTTATTGTAAAATAATGTTATAATAATCTTTAATTTTAGTAAAATTAACAAAGAAATTAAATTAACAATTTGTAGCCGTAGTCATAAACAGTTGTTAAAGTTAAAGTATGCTTTAAGCCGGGTTTTAACTTTAATAATCTTTTATGAACACCATTTTTTAATGTAGATATAAGTGAAATTATCAGAATAACTAAAAACTGGATTTCGTTTTTGTTTCTATCTGGTCTATCAAGTGGATGCTTATTGAAAGTAAGAGTAAAAAATATTTATAAAAATTTTTGTTTACTTAATTGCGCTGGCCTATGCTTATTATTAATTTTTATAACCAGCTAAAAATTCTCTTCTGAAATCTCGACGACAAAACAAACAGATAGGAATATTTTGTTGGTTATTATGCAATTAGATCATTGCTGCTCAAAAATATTTTGCAGCTGTATTGCTGAGAGAATTTTGAAGTACAGTGACACGCAAAGATTTTCATTAAAATTTTATCACAAGAAATTATGTTGGTCGTAAAAATGTATAATAATGCAGTTAACACTCAATTTGCTATTTTTTTTTTTATTTGGTAAAATGGGGACATTTGCAATACATTTCGTCCCAATCCCCTTAGTTTTTCCAAAAATATCTTTTTATTTCTAATAAAAAGCACTTTCTTTTCCATCAGCATTTATTTTATACACTAGCCCAATTCACAATCTTGTGCAAATGGTATTGCATCGTAACATTTGCCAAATGGTACTGCACATTGATATTCACCAATTAACAATTGTTAGTGGTGAGTATAAATATACTATACCATTTTGCAAATGCTACGATGCAAGACCATTTGCACAAGATTGTGAATTGGGCTACTATATTTGGCAAAATACCAGCACAGCTACTATGCATGTATTATACATGATGTATACTCTTCGCTCCATTGATGCCAACTTTGGCTCTTTTTTACGATATGACAAAAAACGATATGACATAATGTATTGTCATATCGTAAGTTTTTTACGATATGACAACACTAAGGAGCCATACACGGTGTTGTCATATTGCAGCGTTGTCATATCGTAAAAAACTTACGATATGACAATGCAATATATAAGATCGTTTTTTGTTATATCGTAAAAAAGAGTCAAAGTTGGCATCAATGCTTCGCTCTCTCATTAACGACTAAATTAAGAGCATAAAAAGAAATGAGGTGTGGCTTCTAAGCATCGTGGCCATATTAGCTCTTTTTTACGATATGACAAAAAACTATGTAACATACTGTGTTGTCATATCGTACGTTTTTTACGAAATAACAACACTAAAATATCCATACACGGTGTTGTTATATCGCAGTGTTGTCTTATCGTAAGAAACTTACGATATGACAACACAGTATTGAATACACTGATGCCAACTTTGGCTCTTTTTTACGATATGACAAAAAACGATATGACATACTGTATTGTCATATCGTAAGTTTTTTTACGATATAACGACACTAAGATAGCCATACACGGTATTGTCATGTCGCAAAGTCGTCATATCGTAAAAAACTTACGAAATGACAATACAGTGTGTCATATCGTAAAAAAGAGCTAAATGTGGCCACGCTGCTTCTAAACAATTGTTAGGTGAAAAGGGCAAGATTGAATTAGATTCGAAGAGAAAACATTCCATCAGCTAGCTCTGTTACATGAGAAAATGATGAATAAAATATCGTGGGCCCTCTAAAGAGTTTCAATTAAGAAAATTTTTTTGCCCCTAGAATGGTGAATTTTAAAAAAAAAAACTTTAAAAAATTTAAATTTTTCAAATCTTACTGTACCTCAATGAATTTTGATTCGACCATCACAGTTTATATATTGACTGAAAAAGGAGAGATATATGTATGCAACAGTGCAAACTTTGTATAATTCAGAAGGACAGCTCTCAAAATTTTTGGAAATAGCTAAAAAAAAACTGCAGAAAAATACGTCTTAAGAAAAATAAACGAATGCTATATTCGTGTTCAGCAACCCCAAATTAGCTTAGAAAACATCTCTTTTATGAGGTTGAAAATTTTTAAATTAGTGGAGTTTATAAAAAATTGTATTATTTAAAATAATGCAGGGCCCTCAAATTTTCTTTCGGAATATGAAACTAAAAAAAATCGATTATCGTATTCAAAAATTAATTCAAAAAAAGTATGATAATAAACAAATACAATTTTTTTTTAATTTTTTCTGAAATTGTAAATATTTTACCTTTAAGAAATTTATTATTTGACATTGTCATAATTTTATTTTAAATGAAATTTATTTGTTGATGGTTAAGCATTGTCTATATGCATTTTTTTGCTGCTTTACCAAATCGTGAGTAGACTTCAACCACACTTTTGAACAGTTACAAGCCGCTTATCTTATGTACTACACCATTTTCCATTGAAATTGAGAAAATTCAAAATGAAATTGAGAAAATTCCAAATGAAATTAAGAAATTCAATTTGAAATTGAGAAAACTCCAAATGAAATTGAGAATTTCAATTTGAAATTGAGAAAATTCCAAATGAAGTTGAGAATTTCAATTTGAAATTGAGAAAATGCCAAATGAAATTGAGAATTTCAATTTGAAATTGAGAAAGTTCCATATGAAATTGAGAAATTTCAGTTTTAAATTGAGAAAATTCCAAAAAAATTAAGAAAATTTAAAACTAGCAAGGAATTTAAAATTAATTTTTCATTTGGACGAACAATTTGGAGCTTAAAGGTAAATATGAAATAAGTTTACTAAGCATGATGCGTGGTGAAATAAATCGACTCATTCCGTGTCGTCACTTATTTCACGAAAAATGTATAACTCGGGATATATTGAATTTTCCCATATGTAGAAGTGATAGTAGGTAAGTGTTAGGTGTGTTCCAGATGGATAACGAAGTCGCCCAAACTTACACATAGTTACACAAACTTGCCCGAAAAGCATTGCAGATGACAAAAATTGTCCAAGTGAGAGAGCTCATGAGAGAGTAATTTTATTTCATTTTCTTTCCAAAGTTGCACGAACTTTTTACCAATCTGCTCTGGATCTGGAAGATATGCCTGTTGCTCAATTATACTACAACTTGTATTTATTTTCATATTTTCTTTTCTTTGAGCCTTATGTTATGTTATGTATGTTTGCAGTATGTAGTATATTTATTAAATAAATAAATATTATATAATTAAAATTTCTCAATTTCATTTGGAATTTTCTCAATTTAAAACTAAAATTTCTCAATTTCATATGGAATTTTCTCAATTTCAAATTGAAAATCTCAATTTCATTTGGAAACTTCTGAATTTCAAATTGAAATTCTCGATTTCATTTGGATATTTCTCAATTTGAAATTGAGTTTCTCAACTTCATTTTGAATTTTCTCAATTTCAAATTGAAAATCTCAATTTCATTTGGAATTTTCTCAATTTCAATGAAAAATGGTGTAGAGGGCTGCACGAATATACTCCAAAGTACTCGTATGTATGTTTGTGTGTGTATGCATGTATGTTTTTTGTATATATGTGTGTATATATGTATATTTGGTCGTGGCTATGTATGTACACACATATACATGCATGTATGCATAAGTATATACATAAGAACATACATCTATGCACACACGAAATTCATACGAGTACATTCTACGAATACATTTGTGTACACTTTGCAGCCCTCTATTATGTACAGACTTTCAAAAACCATTTAAGAATTTACCAATGATTTTCAAAAATAACCATAGCAGGCTTTGAAACTCATACAAAACCCAACAAATAATTTGTATTCGATATGAATCTACTTTATTTTTCTACAATAAATTTCTTAATGGTTTAATTTTAATTTTATATTTCATTTTGCCTTATAAATACTTCTATTGTTATCCAATGGATTTCTAATTGTATAAAGGTTTAGTAAGTTCTCGAATATTTTTTGAAAGTCTGTACATAAGATAAAGGGTTTGTAACTGTTCAAAAGTTTGGTTGAAGTCTACACTAACGATTTGGTAAAGCACCAATGAAATGCATATAGACAATGCTTAGCCATCAACAAATAAATTTCATTTAAAATAAATATTTTACTATAAACTCTGCAAATTTCGTTAAGTTATCTTCATAAGTTTTCTTGCAACTGATTTTTTAATTAAAAATACCGAAAATGTTTATTGTAGCAAAATGGCGTTAAATTCTAAATTTTCCAAAAATGTTTTAAGGGATGATTGCACTATGCTTGAATTTGCCACTTTTTTTGTAACAAGCTGGGCACCATACTGGTAAAGATAATTCGAGTACGCTTAGGGCCTTATTTTCTATATCCCTACGCCTCACTTCACATAGAATTTCTTGAATTGCTATTTTGGTAAACACTTTACAATGGCAGGTGATTGCTGGTGTTGAACACCTGTTGTTACGTTATTTTTTTAAATTAATATATGAAAAACTAATTTTATAAAAAGTTTCAGTGAAAAATAACCCACTTTATATGCCAAATCAAGCACAAGTTTTATTCAAGCGTTTGTGTTTAATTTTTTTGAGAAAAGTTGAAAATTTTTAAACAAGCCATAACTAATATTGATTAATAATCGGAAAACTGTAAGGACTGCAAAAAAAACGGTAAAAATCGCGAAAATTCGCAAAAACTTACTAAGAGCGGGATGATAACAAAGTCTAATATTGTTTAAAAATCGGCGAAACTGTTAGAAAGCTGCAAACATGCAAAAACTCGCTTTTATTGCGAACTTTGCTCAAATTCGCGGGAAGTTGCAAAATTTTAAACAAGCCGTAATATTGATTAAACATCGCTAAAACTGTAAGAAATC
The DNA here is from genome assembly GCA_956483635.1 of Panzeria rudis. Lineage (NCBI taxonomy): Eukaryota > Metazoa > Arthropoda > Insecta > Diptera > Tachinidae > Panzeria > Panzeria rudis. The sequence goes on along the minus strand of OY101449.1, from coordinate 116,466,851 downwards.
CAAAAAATGCGGTAAGAATCGCGAAAATTACGCGTCTAGTACTGTTAAACAATCGGCAGAACTGTTATGAAGCTGTAAACATGCCAAAAGTCGCTTCTATCGCAAAATTTGCGAAAATTCGCGAGAAGCTGCAAAATTTTGATCAAGGCACAATATTGATTAAAAATCGCTAGAACTGTAAGGAATGCAAAAAAACTCGGCAAAAATATCGAAAATGGCGAGAATTCGCAAAAACTCACTAACAGCGGGATGATAACAAAGTCTAGTATTGTTTAGAAATCGGCAAAACTGTTGGGAAGCTGAAAACATGCCAAAAGTCGGTTTTATCGCGAACTTTGCAAAAATTCGCGAGAAGTTGCAAAAGCGGAAACTACCCCTTAAAATTTATTAGAAATCGGCAAAGCCGTTAAAAATAAAAAGTTCAGAAAAATCGCCAAAAATTGCAAGTTAGCGAAAAATTGCTATATGTAATAAAGAAATTACCTGTAAATAATAAAATTCGCAATTGTAACTGCAAACAATAATCATGATATTAAAATAATATTGATATTTAATGAAAAATATTGATATTAATTCATAGTTCTATGTGAGTATTGGGAATTCAAGTGATAAATGTAGCAATCCAACGCAATGTCGTAGTGCTTTACAAAATTTACTTATTTTTATTCTGCGTTCACCTTAGTATGTGACGTGCGAGTGAGGTGTTTATCACTGGGGATATAGAAAATTAGGCCCTAAAAATTTTGAGTTTTATTCATTTAAATTCTCATACAATTACATAAAAAGAAATTTTACTGTAATTTTTATGCGCGCAAAATGGTTTGATGCAGTAAAAAAAATCGAAAAAAATGTTTTTGACTCAAATTAGCTAAATTTAAAGCTGAAAATCATGGCAAAAGTATAAAAAAATCGTTTTTATGGTAATTTAATATAAACATTTTAAAGCGTGAATATCGTTAAAACGAGAGCTAACTTTGAAAAACGGGTAAAGCACCCTTCAGACTATTAGATTTAGTATTAATAGTTGTCAAAACCTCAAATCTTAAGTAAAAATCCAATAGTGTGAAAACAAATTGTTATGATCTGTCAAGTAATATGTAAAAAAATTTGACAGTATTATGGTATTCGCCATTTTTAGGAAATTTTCTAAATAATGACATTTTTCATTTTATCAGGGTTGTCTTTTGCACAAATAAACATACGAATAACAAACCAGTTGTGTAAATAAAGAAAAAGACGAACGAAAAAATTTGTTTTATTGCAAATTATTTGTTACACCCCACCTTCACGAGACATAAGTTTGGAAATTTGTGTGTTAGCAATTGTCAAAATTCTGTCCTAACACAAGAAATTAACGTGTGGACGGAATGTGTTTGTGTCCTAACACATGTTTGGAAATCAATGTTAAAACACAAGCCCGAGGAAATATGTTAGAAAACAAGCTGTCAAATTTAATATGTATGTGTGTTTTTTTACAATTTGTTTGATTTTATTGAAAAAAGATTAAATAAAGTTAATAAACAAATGTTTTAGAAAAATAATAAAGTGAAATCTATAAAAAAAAAAATTACAAAATGCCGTGCAAATTTACTATATGAATATATAAAATTTGTGTCCAAACATCAGTACGTTTACTCCACCCTTAACACAAGTTTGAACACATGAATTTTTTGTGACGTCATTCTGCCGACGTTATTTGTTATGTTAAGAAATATCAAATGTCTCGTGAAGACGGGGTGTTACGTTTTATTTGGAATGTGATAGTGTAGAAACAAAATGTTATTAGAAGATTTTCTTTAAGATTTTTTGACAGCTGATTTTGATTTAATTTTCGTCTTACAAAACTAACAAAAATCTCAAAGCTTGAATTACAATGTGAAAGGGTCTTATACAACATTGAATTCAGTAAAGCTGTGTTCTCACTATGTGTATTTGCCATATGGAATGTAAATTTTTTATACACACGTGATTTCATGTGTATGTCAAAATCTGCGTTTTACATAAGGTTTATAATTTTTGTGTTCACCAGTTGGTATGTTACGTACATTTGACATAACCTATAAAGCAGAACAATCTTAAAACAGCTGAGTGGCCATACTTATTTTTTTTTTTTTTTTTTGTTATATATACTTCTTTTATTTAATTTTATACTTATTTTATTTTATTTAATACTTTATTAATTTTGTAATTGTTTTATTTAATTTTCGCGTCCGCAAACAATTGCTTTATTAAAAACCAGCTGACGTCAGACGCTTTGTCACTTGAAAATAGAACTCGTTCTAAATCATGTGTACTGTACACAGAGAAATAACACATGTTATTGTTTGAAGGGGTTCAGACTATATGTACAAATTAACCATGTGAAAATGTGATATTCCATATGGCAAATACACATAGTGAGAACACAGCTTAAATGTGGTTTTATACTATCTGTGTTTTACATCTGACTTGCCAAATTTCCCACTGCATAAGCTATACATGCCGTGTGAACCTTTTGAAACATTGTCATCTGAAATGTACAGAACTAAAGTCAGGCGACAATATTTTCAATTAGAGCGTGTTCTACTTTCATCTGACATCAGCTGTTTTGAGTCAACAAGTATGTGTGGCGTCACTTAAGGCCCTTTCACATTGTAATACAAGCTTTGAGATTTTTATTAGATTTTGTAAGACGAAAATCAAATCTAAATCTGTCTGTCAAAAAATCTTAAAGAAAATTTTCTCATTACATTCCAAATAAAACGTAACATAAATTTATTTTCACGCTGTTGGATTTTTACTTAAGATTAGAGTCGTTGACAATTATTAATACTAAATGTAATAGTCTGAAGGCCGCCTTAGAGGTTATGTCAGATGTCATTATACATGTACGTGTGAAAACTAAAATTAAAACTCGCCTGTAAATGGACAATTTTGACAGACACGCAAAGTTCCATGTGGGTCGCAAAGCTGACAAGTCAGATGTAAAACACAGATAGTATAAAGCCACCTTAAGTAAGTAGGAGTTAGGTGCCCAGCTTGTTACATTTTGAGACCAGTATATTGTTATTAGTGATTACTACTTTTGATAAATATATTTTAGCAATTATTCCATGATCAAGTGAAAAATAAGGGGCCACTTGACATATTCTAACAGCCAAATTTATAAAAAATTCTTATTTTAGGTTTAAGACTCACAATTGTTATTGAACAGTTTCACGCTAAAAACTGTTTAATATAAAATTGCATTCATAAACAGTACAATAGACATTGTGTGTTTTAAGGAAATTTAGATTTCGATACTGGCAACACCACCATGTTTTGTAGTTAGTGTTGCAATAAAAAGAATATGATTTCATCCGGATATTGAAATAAACGAATAGCTTTTTATTGTTTTCGTGTAAGTTAAGATTTTTTGAACTCTCTTTATAATATATTTCTCAACTTATTTAACACAAGTTTTGTCTGAAGTAAAAGCAAAAAAGAGAAATGATTACAAAAGAGGTCACACGAATCTTTTAATCATGTATGAAAAAGGTACTCGAATAACGAGCCTATTTTCATTTGTGTTGATTGTTTCTACATCACTAACATTTCTTTTTGCTTTTATGTGTTTTGATGGTGTTTTTTTGCTAATTTTGTTGCGAATTTTGTTTAACTTAAATAATTAAGTGACATATTCTATCAAATTTAAAAAAACATACGTAAACGCTTATAGCCAAGACTTCAAGGTTTAATTTAAAGCATATAAGCCCAATTCACAATCTTGTGCAAATGGTCTTGCATCGTAGCATTTGCAAATTGGTATAGTATATTATACTCACCACTTAACAATAGTTAGTGGTGGGTATCAATATGCTATACCATTTTGCAAATGCAACGATGCAAGACCATTTGCACAAGATTGTGAATTGGGCCATAATGTATTCCTGTGTGCTAAATTTGCAAATATATTTGAAGTTGAAATTGATGTATCGATGATATGAATTTATTGAAGGTTTATAGTAGGTGCATACCATCTTTAAACCTATTTTAAAATTTTCATGTAATATACATTTTTGAATGCAATTTTATAAAATTTTGCTTAAAAGTAGTCTGTTGCCCTGATTTAAATATTTATGAATATGGCTGTAACTCTTTATTAAATAAATAAATCATTTAAAATCAAACAACTTAAAATTGTTTCTATTCAATATAAGAAGTTCGATTTCGTGTTCGGGTTTGATTTGAAAAATCTGCCGAGGTTCGGTTCCTGTTTCAAAAAGTGTGTTCGATCGGACACTACTGTGAAATGGGTGTCCACACCTGATGACTTTATGTATATCATGATGAATGCCAAACTTCATATAGAAGAAACCTCGGTATAAAAATGTTGTTTTGTTGTATGAAGTTTTAAATTCATTATGGTATAAAGTCAGAAATGTATATTTTCTAGGGGGATAGAAAGAAGCTGATTTTGTTGGTCTAAATTACAGAAACTCCAAATAGTCCAATTTTTAAAAGCTTTAGCGGGGCAAATTTGCAGTATTAGGAATAAAAAAATGCAAATAGAAAAATTGGGACTACGTTGCAAAATTTGGAATTTGAAATAGTCATTCCCGGTCTCGCTGCTATTTGAAAGTCAAGAATTTCAGGTTATACAAAATTATTCATGAATGGTTGGTTACAGCTTGATAGTCCAATTTTTGTCCGCACAGAGAGAAATATGTACATATTTATTATTTCCAGACTCCTAGACTATCTCTAATAGCAGGACAATGTATGCCTGGGCCAGTAGTCATTTTTGTAGAACTAAACGTTCAATGTTAAACAAGTTTTATGTGCAAAGTTTTAATTTCCCAAAATTTCCCTAGATCGCGTTTTTAATTCAGGCATTTAACGGAAAGTATCTGGTTATAAAAATTGTCACATTAAAACTAAATTTTGTAAATATTTAATAGACTTGATAATAACATACTACAATTTATGAACTGTCATCGCCATATTCAGCAGCATAAAGGTCTCTTTGAATTCCCTAAATTTTAATAAAATAAAATTTATTAAAAATATACTTATTTCTGAACGCATCAAATATGGAATTATGATCAAGATGTTAACGTTAGTATGTAGATATTCGAAAAATATAATTAAATTATTTATAAAGCACTTGTGAAAATACAAATATACAAAAGGATTTTAATAACTTGCTGCCTTTAACCATTAACAACTACAAAAAGTATCGTTTTTCAAAAATAAGTAAGAGATATATATTCGGCTGTGCCGAATCTTGTATGTATGATTGTGTCCGACAGATGGCACATTGCTAAAGCGGCCTATATAGTAGCAATATGCAAACATAATTGTGTAATAAAATCGCCAATGTGTATATCATATTAGATTCTAAATGAAAGAAGATAAGAATACGCTTTAGCGTGCTTTAGCACAATTGTGCTATGAAATGAACATCAATGATTAGAAAATGGCACATTATATTGATGAAAATCTAAAGTATTGTGATTTTTATTGCAAAACCAGGCCAAGGCGTATTTAATAAGGTAGTCTTATTAGTTTGACAGTTGTGTTACAAATTTTGTTCCTGTTTTGTATGCAGTTTGACAGATTGGCAAAGTCAACTGACAATCAGCTTCCCTAATATGCTTACCTGGTTAAATCTGCCTTAATACATTCGTAATCTGCGCATTACTGGATGTCTCCATTAGCCAATAACTTGGTATGAGCATCATGTCGGACATGGCATATGGCTAATGTAGACCGCTCATATCCATATTTCGTCCATGCTCGGACATCGATGTCTGTCGATGACTGAGCATCAATGCCTGCCATGAGGTTCGCCATCGTAAAATATTTTCAATAGAAATAAAAGAGACCGCACAACATAGAGATCTCTATTGCACTATCACAAAATACGTTTATTAGGCAGAACACGAACATCGCACGTGTAATCCACAGCAAAGATGTTGATATATTTTTTACAGTTGCTCTGCCGACCTCATATTCCAGTTGATGGTTCGTGAAGACGTATTTATATTTTTTTTTCAACCATGTAACCCTATCAGGGCAGCTGATTTTGCCAGTCTGTCAAACTGCATACAGAAAAGGAATAAAATTTGTACCCCAACTGTCAGGTTAGATTAGGTTGTACAGGCAGCCGATTTCTACAATCCGCCTACTTGTGTCCTTTGGTCCTTTTCTGATGCCTGAAATGGGTAGGAAGAGATTTAAGAAGATTGCCTGCCTATCCCATAGGGTCGGTGTTGAACCAACCCGAGTAACGTGTGAATGAATTATTTCCCTTATGTAGCATTCCCCAAGGTCTGCTAGTTCAGGTAGTGAGGGATTTCTAAAGCATATGCAGCTGTTAACGAGGAAGCCCCAGTATGGTTGCAGATATTGCGAGGTTATACTGGCCTTCTCTAGATCATCCACAATAATGCTAACGGAGACATCAGCATGTCCTGATACCAAGAAGAGCCCTAGGATGGAATGTCTCACCATCTATAGATAGAGCCTTACTGCTGATACATATATGGACATCCTGATCGAATACCCTATTGTACTGTAACCAGCTGACCGCTCCTTTCATTGCCGATATTTCAGCCTGTATGATGCCACATTGATTGGGAAGTCTAAAGTGTATCCTACGTTGTAAGTGTGGAGTAAAGAAGCCCCTGCCTCATGTTGATGTATGTTACTTGTCTCAGAGCATATGCCCGAGAAATCTACCTCGAATATTGTGTCCGGCAACAGAGCAGGAGAGTAATAGTCTGTGTGGCCGGGTAGATCTAAGATATGGCCCAATATTGTCGCATCGGCTACGTTATATTGTTTCCAACCGCCGAATTCATGGCCAGTTCTTTGATGATGAGATCGTCTGGAATCCAATGCTGTATTGTGAACAGTGCTTTAGATGGTGTAGTGCGAGGTGCACCAGTAATTATCAAAGCAAATGTTCGTAGAACCTTTCAATAATTTTGGAGTAGGTGACTTTGTTTAAGGAAGTTCACTAGACGACAGCATCATACATTAGTATGGTTTTTGCCACCATTTCAAAAAGCCAATTGACGTTTGCGGGATTTACACCCCATCTATTGCCTACTGTCCTTTTAAAGGTACATAGAGCAATAGCAGCCTAGCCTGAACGTTGGGGTACCATGAAGGTTTGGAGTCCAGTATAATGCCGAGGTACTTCGCTGCATTAGATAACCTAAGGGTGACTCCCTTGAGCGTCGGTAACGTGAACGTCGGTGTCTTGTGTTTTCTCCTGAAGAGAATAAGGTCTGTCTTTTGAGGGTTAGCATAATGCTTATTTAAGACGTCGAGATTTACAAATTTACCAGATACTGCCACTGCAACATCATCCGCGTTGACTACTGATTTAAACCCCATATTTTAATTTCATCAATCTATAGGATAGGTGACAGAACACCTCCCTGGGGGTACCTCCCTCACCCAGCCGTTTTTTGAATAGTTTGCCCCATTGTGGAGGAAATTACCCTTTTGGTCAGGAGTGCCCGGATAAAGCTAATGTTGACCCATCAATGTTCAGTTTTTTTTTTTCAGTGCTATAATAATGGTTTCAGGTCTTACATTGTTAAAGGCAATTTTTATATCAAGAAATGCCACCAACGTACATCTTTTGTTTGCCATGGAATTTTCAATAAGACCAGCGACATAGAGAAGTACCGTCTCAAGTGATTTGCCCTTCATGTAGGCATGTGTGCAGAGTTAATAGAAGGTTTGGAGAGATTGCTGACCTAGGGTGTAGATCAATTATACGTTCTAGGAAAAAATATGGTAGGCTATGGGTCTAAAATCTTTCGGGCTTACGTGAGTGGTCTTACCCCTTTTGGTCCACGCTGTCGGAATATATGACCAATTTAGGCAGGACGAGTACATTCTAATGAGCCATGGAGTGATAACTTCTACATTACGCTGCATAATGCCGTCGGGACCCGGTGATTTGAACGGGTTAAGACTATTGATGGCCCACATTATTTATTTTTTCCTATTTAGGGTAATTGTGACCGTATTAGAACCTAATGATTGTATGGTTGCAAGTTCTCCTGTGTATGGAGCGTAACCGAGAAAGTGTGTGTTCATCAATACCTCTAGGATCTCCTGACCACTGGTAGTCCAACTGCCGCATGGTTTCTTGATGAAACTGGGAACAGTTAGAAGAGTGGTCAAGATTTTCTATCCGCTTTGTATCCCTAACGAGGTTTTTGATCCTCCGAATCTCTTTACGAGCGTTCGATATTTCAGGGCTCCGCCATGGTGGTTTTTTCTTTCCACGCAGGACACTAGGTCTGCTTAATTCGAATGTCACTAAGTTGAAAGCATTTGTAAGGTTGTCAACCGCGATACCATTATCGTTCCTATCTTTAATGTCAAACTATAAAAAAAGGAATCCTACAACAATTGTGTGTATGTTTTTGTACTAATAAGGCCATCATGTGAAATACGTCTTCCTTACGGATTATGTTTGCTTTTTTGTTATAATCAGAGTTGCGCCAAATTTTATCCGAAAGTAATGTGCCACTTATTGAATATTCTTCAAATATGTACATGGAAGGCATCGAAGGGTAGACCTCATAATTTTATTAGTATTTTTATGATTATATGAAAATTATTTATTTGTACAAAAATTTTTTTTAATCATTGGTATGTATTAAAATTGTAGAAATCATAATTTAAAAAAATAAAAACATTTTGCACCATTTTAACCATTTGTTAATACCGCAACCGAAAGAATAATATATATATGTATGTATGTACATTTAGCTAGCTTATCAAGTCCATTTTAACCATTTAGTATAACACAATTAAGAATAGTTGTTACAAACCTTGAAATATTTTACAGTCTTAACACGCAATTCTAAAGTGGCATCTTCGTCGCAAATCATCAGGGTATTAGGATGTTGTTGAAAAGCACTCACAGTCCACATATGATTAATACCTTCCTCTATGGCTTTATATAATGCGAATGCCTTATGAGCTCCCGTTATAAGTATCATAACTTCCTTAGAGTCCATTACAGTACCAACTCCTACTGTCAAAGCTTTATTGGGGACTTTACTAATATCATTATCAAAAAATCGAGCATTTGCCTCTAAAGTATCTTGAGCTAGGGTCTTCACACGTGTGCGAGATACTAAAGAGGAACCGGGTTCATTAAATGCAATATGACCATCTGGACCAATGCCACCTATAAATAACTCAACACCACCAGCTTCTTTAATCATATTTTCAAATTTATTGCATTCAGCCACTAAATCAGGGGCATTGCCATCGAGTATGTGTACATTGGCAGGATTAATATTGATGTGCTTAAAAAAGTTTTGCCACATAAAATAGTGATAACTTTCCGGATGATCGCGAGGCAAACCTTAAAGATAGGAGAATTATACCTTTCATAGTACCAATATAAAATAAATAAATATACTTACCTACATATTCATCCATATTAAAAGTTTTCACATATTCAAAAGAAATTTTGCCTTCTTTATGAAACTGTATCAGATTCCTATACATGCTGAGAGGCGTGCTGCCGGTTGGCAGTCCCAATACAAAATATCTAAAATAAAATTACAATAACACTCTTTTTCAATATTATATGAATAACATTCGTACTTGTTAGGACCCGGCTTGAAATCATTTATTCTCTTGGTAACATATTTGGCAGCCCATAATCCAACAGATTCAGAAGTATCTAAAATAACTAATCTCATTTTGATTTACTGTAAAGAAACTTTTGAAAAATATATGTATGTATTAAGAGGAGAAAATGAGTATTAATTGAGGAAATAAATATTGATTTTTGCTAAAAATTTGGAGTAAAAACAAATTGTACAGCAAAGCTCTGAATTACTGTAAATGCAATTAAGGAAAGGTCTCGGGACGAACCTTGAATAGAGGCACATATTAACCAAATTGTTTGATGACGTCGTAGCTCTTTCTAAAGTAATTGTTATATCTGTGTAATTTTTATTGGTTTATGTCTATTTCAGTGGTTCCATATCGTAAAAAACTTACGATATGACAACACTGTATGGCTATTTCAGTTTTGTCATATCGTAAAATAGCGTGTGATATGATATCACTGAAAATGGCACTAAAAATCACTTCGATGCTTCTTATTTTTATGTTTATTTTCACAGCACTTTCATGTTATTTTCCAACGGATAGCTTGTTTAACCACGTTATTATCATTACGTCGTAGCGTATGTCCGATCCACTTCCACTTACGGGATATTTGATGCGATTTCGTCAATTGTGCTTGAAAATCTGTTACGGACCAGTTGGTCTGGCGAGGTTTCCAACTAGCTCTGGCATCCTCAGGAAGGTTCCAACCCTCTCGCCAGCCTCATGCCCGAACATCTAATAATGAAAAACAAATAAAACTATACAGAAACTAACACAAATATACCACACAATGAACTCTGGAGACAGGTGAGCATCTCGTTTGCCCTCCCAACCTTGTCGTGAAAAAATTCTAATTTATTTTTGTTCACGACCCACAACTTCCATTTGAACTCTTCTACGATATCTGTATCTGAGATGTGACTTTGTTTTTTGAATATTAATCCATTTTCAACTTTTATGTCGGGAATCCTGTCCTTATTTTTCTCCATTGTGCTCTTTAACTCGAGGTATTCCTCAGAATCAAATTCTGTGGTTTCAAAACCCATTATATCTTCCGGACCTAAAGTTATTTCATCAATGGCACGTGACAAGGGTCTGCTACGACATTTTCCGATCCCTTCCTATGTTCGATATAAAAATCATAACTTTGCAGCTGTAGCGCCCATCTTGCCAATCTACCGCTAAGATCCTTTAAGGACTTCAGCCATTTCAAACTGGCGTGGTCCGTTATGACGGTAAATGAAATTAATTCTATATACGGACGAAATCTTTTTATAGCCAGAACTGCTGCTAAGCATTCTTTTTCTGTCACGCTGTAATTTATTTGCGCTTTGTTTAGTTTCATGGAAAAGAATGCGATCGGCCTATTGATATAATGGGCGGCCTGGAACGGTAAAGTCTGTGTAGGCTCTGGACTTGGCTTCCAGAGGAATTTGCCAAAAAGCGCATTTTAGGTCTACACTACTTATATAATACGTCTCGTCTAGTCTACTTAATATGGCCCCGATGTTTTGTATGGGATACGCATCCTTTATGGGTTTTTCATTTAACTTCCTTGCATCAAGACAAAGCCTATTTTTACCGGGTTTTCTCACAAGGGTACATCGGTTATTCCAGTGGCTCTCACTTTTTTCAATCACTCCTAACCTCAACATCTCATCAAGGTCAGCATATATCAACTTCTGTACAGCAGGTGACACTGGATAGCATCTATCTTTAGCCGGAATAGCTCCCTCTATCAAGTCTATTTCATGTTCCTCCATCAAGTCTATTTTATGTTCCCAGACCCTGCCTTTCAAATGACCGAAATTTTAATTTTACTTCTTCTAACTGTTCTAGCTGTGTCTCCATTAAATTGTGTTTCTCCACGTTGTCGGTTTCTAAAGGAAAATCTTCAGCCAATTTATTGACATCGATCTCTTCGCCACCAAAAATCAAAGCGGCTAATCGAAAAGTTTTCCAAAAGTCTACACCCAGGTAAGCGTTTTGAACCAAATCTGGACACAAGTAGAACTCCACATTATTAACTTTATCATTACATCGGACAGGTACTTTTATTTTTCCTAGCACATTATGCTCTTTCCCTCCGGCTGTCTTAATTCCCACAAATACAGGATCTATCTCAAAATCTAATAATTTCCCAACAATTTTGCCGTAAAATACTCACAGACGCACCAGAATCTAACAAACCTGTCACTATTTTTCCTCCTATATCTATTTCAACAAATGCTCTCGGATCATTCCTACTTCCTTTGGATATGGCGCTACACATACGGACTGATGATTTTATTTTCCCATATAACCTTTTCTTATCCCTAAATTTCTTTCTCGTTCTGCGTATTCTATCTAATTTATACCTATCTCTTTCATCACTAAATATTCTTTTTCTGACCTTATAATAATTCTTTGCTCTTTCCTTACACGATTTCCAATCGGTTTTCCCTAAGAGTTGCCTATTTTCATTTGCAGTTGCATTCCCATCAAATTTTCTATTCAATAATTTAATTTTATCTTTGCTTACTTCCCTGTTCTCTATCTCTCTTATTTCTGCTTGTACCTCCGCGTTTTTTTAAATACATCGGGAGTTTGGGTGGAGTGTGTCTCTCCCGTTCCCGGCACACTCCTCATACAGTTTTCCTGACATTTAGGACATTTGACCATTATTACAGCTACCATCCCACAGCGATAACAAAAAAGGTTCCTTTGTGCCGAAGGACAATCAGCAAAAGAATGACCCTGCTGTCTACAATTCCAGCAGATTACAACGGCAATGTTTGTTGGTTTATTGCTTCTTTTCAATTTAACTTTAAGTGTGTCCGTTTACCCCAAAATTTGCAAAAATTTTTACAAATTTGTACTGGATTTTACTGAAATGTGTTCGTTTACACATAAATTTGCAAAAGAGAGCATCAATTAAGAGAGTAAAATGACAGTTGTTTGACTGAGAGTCTGCAAATTTTTACTGAACAAATTTGTGCCAATAAAACCCAGTAGAAGAAGAAAACATATGATTCAATAAAATAAACAAAGAAAAGTAAGCAATCAAAATGTATACAATTTAAAAAAAATCGTTTAAAAGAAGAAAAGTTGAATTAAAAGTTCAATAAAAACTGAAAATAGTTATCGTACATACATCCTAAACAAGTTTTTTCGCAACTTGTATGTTCCAGAAGAGCATACAACGCCAAGTTTTCTTTTCTTGGCACTCATGGAAAACATTTTCCTCTAATTGGTTTATTTACATTAATGCTTTAGAGATGTAAAGCTAATATATATTTGAATACTTATTACTGCATGTTACTGGATAGTCGAAAGAACACATATTTTACAAGCCTTTCCATTTTAGTGATCAGCTGTTTTGCTAAACCTGCAAATTTTTGCAATTTTCCGTTCGCGTTCTTCTTTGTGCAAGAGCCATTCTTGTGAGTAAAATTCTCAAATTATCCAGAATTTACTCAACTACTGTATTTTACTGGAAAAGTAAACACACGGACCTTTTATCTCCTTCTTCTACGGCTCTACGGGCGTTTGCAAATCTGGGTTGAGGGGTTGATGTATAATGTTCTCGTCTCATATAATGTCTTTCTATTGCCTTGCACTCATCTCGCAGCTGTTCCACTGTATAAATTTTCATGCCATATAGGATTTGGGATAAATTTAAACGCAAATTTCTCTTCATGATGCGGATCACTTCAATTTCGGGTAATGGCGTTTTAAGACGAGCTCGGAGTTTTCTCATGACCGAAAAATATAAGTCAATTGACTCCCCTGGTCGTTGGCGGCGTTCTTCCAAATCTCTCATGAATTCATAATCATTACGGTTGGAGCCATATTGTTGAACCAGAAAATCCTTTAAGTCGGGCCATCGTCGTATTTCCTTCTCTCTTATGATAGACCAGTACCATTCCTTCGCTTCTCCTTTCAGCAACCTATGGAAATCTCGCATTATATCGGACCATACACATTCATGCTATTGTTGAAGGTATTCGATTCTAAAAATAAAATCTTCTATTGTTATGTTGTCGGTGTTACCGTCAAATGAAACATCCCACATTTCCGTCCTCGTTGAGGGAATAGACCTGTTATCATTAAAAGGTATATTACTTAGAAGGTTTTCATCTGAAACTTAATTACTATTTTGGGACATATTTTGGTATTCCAATCTTCTAGTTATCGTACGATTGACATTTCTTCTTTCCAAATTATTTCCATCGCTATTATTCTGTTCCATTACTGGTGCACAATCGGCATCCACTCCTTCTGATGATTTGTCTATCATTGCAATTTTTTGTATTTCTTTTAACATTTCTGCAAATCCCGTTTTTGATCTTTCTTGTATTTTATTTTCTAAATTTCTTTCCAAGCCAGATCGGTATTCTTGATTAGATTCCTTTACTATCCTTTTCACCATGGTAGTGAATTCTCCGATGTTCGTCGCTACTTGATTACTGGTCGGTTTACGAACTAATGGCGGCAGAATTGAATAGTCAGGTGCTTGATATTTACCACCGTGTTTAGGTACCGCGCCGGTTCCCTGTACTACAGTCTGACGGAGTGTTTGGACATTTACCAACTCGGATGGGTGAGTATGCTGAGTAATATTGGCATCAGGTATATCGCTTATATTCATTTCCATTTCTCTCCCTGCAGGTTGCTGCTTAGGATTCTTTTTAGGGAATCGTGCAACAAACATTCTACACAATCTTGGTCAATCAAATAGATACGGTAAGTGCTTTCACCTAACTAAAATACGACAAAAAAACACAGTTACCCTATCAGAAATCACCTTTATAACAATAAAAAAAATTTTTTTGACTTCAGCGAACTTCTTTGTTCAATGTAGTTTCAAATTTCTTATAAGGGCTGAAATAAATTGTTATATATGCTTAAATTCTGTAAATATGATAATACTAAAACAGGACTAAATACTTTTATACGACATAACACAATAATACTTTGCTGCTACAAGAATTTCAGATATAATGCTCACGTTTGAATGGAATAAGTGTAAGTTAATGAATTGTTGGTGAAAATTTCGGCATATCCGGCATACTAGTAACAACAAAAAAAAAATGTGAACTCAAATTGCTATGTTAAATTTCCCATAGGATTCAAATTGACTCTGTTCATGCTACTGAGATATTAATCTCAGGACATAATTTTCCCTATTTTTAAATTATTCATAATTGCAGGTGTGCGGATATTCTCTAGTGCTTACAAACCTATATTGTTTGGTCACTAACACTATACTTCCACGCCTATTCAGTTCTGTTACTTTACTTTATTTCAGATTATATATGGTATACTCATATAAGAAAGACAAAACATAAAACCGTGTTTCACAATCGGAGCGTGTTTTCTGCCCGAGATGAATTTCGGCATTGTTTTCATCCACTTCGTTATATATGTATATTGGGCTATTCATAGTATATTTTGGTTTTTTTTTTTATTTTGATTGGGCGCCATTTTACTGTTACGAAACTTTTCGCCTTGAGAGTGTGATATGACAGACTAGCTCTGTCAAATCAAAATGGGGTGGTATCTCAACGCATATCTCACTCTGTTTCGCACCATAAAAAAAATAATAATTGTTGTGTAACTTACACAAAAGAAAATTATATAAATAAATAAATACTAGGAAAGAAAAAAATTAATAAAAGAAAATCAAGAATATGTAACAAACTCATCAACCCTCTCATTACCTCACGAAACAGACTCTATTCTAAGCCAGCTATCATTGCCCAGACACGTCGCTGCCCTCCCTACCTTTGCCATTGTTGCACATCATTCAATGACCCCTAACACATTCAGTTTTCACTAACAATTACATCACTTGTAATCAATCATTCATTACAAACCTTTTTGCATCTGAAATCTTAAAAAAAATAAATTAGCAACAGACAAACATGATATTCACTTTCAACACATAACTTTATTGCAAAATTTTGCTTAAATTTCATTTAAAGTAAAATTATGACAATATGTCAAATAATAAATTTCTTAAATATCTCTCTTTTTTATAAATTAACCTTTTCTGAATTGAACTAGATTCTATGCAAACAGTAATAGAATAAATTCTGGCGGCTTATTCTGAATTGCGATGCGAAAGTCAATGCGATGCGCAAATGAAATGCGATGCGAAAGAAACTTGGTATTCTATAAGACTTTCGCATTCACATTCGAATTTTATTTCAAATCGAGGCTACACTGGTCACAAAATAACAAATAACGTCAAATTTAAAATTAAATTTTTATTTTGTTAGTTTAGATTATAAAATCTATCTACTTTAATTTATAAAATAGTTGCGTAATTCAGATTTTAAATGCGAATATAAAACGAACATCGTAACACAGAATAGCAAATATTCGCATTTATAATTTTCGAATCGCATTGACTTTCGCATCGCAATTCAGAATAAGCCTCCTGCTTATACATAAAAACTTAACTCACATTTACATTATAATTACATAAAACAGACTTTTAATAAGGATCGTACTAGATATGTTTTAGGCCTAAAAATAAAGGGCAAAAATACTACCAATGCAACTACTTATTCCCCTAATAATTTTTATGACCAACCGATTAATAGTTTATTTTGAATTACTTCCTAGTGCGATCCCTTACAAATAGGCAACAAAAAAGCTAACGACTATTCAAGGTAGATCAACACAAGGTAGTCGCAAGAGAATTCGCCGTGGACAATTGGGCTGTCAAAAAAGCTGATAAATTAACACTGCTGACAGGCCAAATGTGTAAACATTTACGTAAACAGCTGGGCTCTTGCGGCCACCTAGTATGAATTCGCCTTGGGACTATTAAACCTTAACTATATTTTTTTATTTTATTTTTTGAAATATTACTTTCCACTGTCTATTACACAGCGTCTTCACGAGACATTAACTTTGAGATAACATGAGAATAAACGTCGGCAGAATACTAAAACAAAATGTCGAATTTTCTCTTAATCTCACACTAGTGGAAGACGTAATTTAACTTTTGCGATAAGATTTCATTTTATGCAAATGCTCATCGAGTTAACATGTACTACTTTTGCATAATTAGCTATTTTATTTTCAATTTTTCCCACAAATTTAAATTTATGAATCAAACACATTTATTCATATATTTAACACAGAAATTTTATCAAAAACATCGCTTTTCATTTATTTTAATAAACACTCACACATGCACACTATTTTATTTTCATGTACATGTGTTTTTTGATAGTTCATCTCATAAGATTGTTGTTATAAGAATTCTTATAACAACGCTCTCATAAAAATTCCTATAACATTGAGATAACACTAATTTGAAGTCTACACGTAACATAATTCTCTATGCGATTGAATTTGACAATCTCATCTTACACATTATGTTACGTGTAGACCTCAAGTTAGTAAACACAACAACAACATGTAAAACTGCATAACACATGAGAACAACCTTTTTTAGCTGTCAAAAGTGAGGATTCTGTGTATTTGTGGCCTAAATTTCAAATTCTACCTAAGTGAATCAACAAATGTATGACAAACACTAACAAAACACTTCATAAAAAACAGTACCGGTAGCCAACATTGCTAAATTGGAACATACATCTGAACGATCAAAGAGAGGACATGGTTCAACGTCCCTTTGGCCTTGAAAATATATATTATTTCTTTTTGTTTCCCTTTTTTAATCGTCCTTTTATCGATCTCTATTTTCTCAGAGACTGGCATAATCATATACCTAATTTATACGCAGAGCTTATTTGCAAATTAAAACGTAAAAAGCTGCCAAATACTTTTTTATTGTCATATATTAAATCACTGAATATTTATCTATTTATTAATATATTTATCCATTTATTATTTTACAATGCCAGTAGTTAAGACATCATTGTTATAACAATTGTTTTAACAACGATGTCATAACAATGACAAAACAGTAACAACAGCGGTCCAGACGTGACAAATTCTTGTGCTAACAATTGTTATAACTAATAATTTGCTCGTCAAGACGCTATGCAAAGGCCATTTCACATTGTAAAACAAGCTTTGAGATTTTTATTAGATTTTGTAAGACGAAAATCAAATCAAAATCAGTCTGACTGTCAAAAAATCTTAAAGAAATTTTTCTCATTTCATTTTGTTTCTACACTATCATATTCCAAATAAAACGTAACATAAATAATTTGCAAAAACTCATATTTTTCGTTCTTCTTTTTCTTTATTTGTGCCGGCAAACAAATACACAACAGTTTTGTTATTCCTATGTTTGTTTGTGCAAAAAACAACCCTGATAAAATGAAAAATGTGATTGTTTAGAAAATTTCCTAAAAATGACGAATACCATAATACTGTCACATTTCTTTACGTATTATTTGTCATATTATAACAATTTGTTTTCACACTGTTGGATTTTTACTTAAGATTTGAGTTTTTGACAAGTATTAATACTAAATCTAATAGTCTGAAGGCCGCTTAAGTATTTATTCGAAGGATACCCTTAAAACAACCAACGCGTCTCCCGCAACAAACTTACACTGTTTTACAATTGAATTTCTTAAAATTGTACGGGCGAAATGAGTTTACAAACTGTGATATTAAATTTAAGAACAATTGTGAGCTTTGATATAGTTAAAATTATGTTTGACGTTTGTTTTCGATTTGTGTTTTATGTAGTGCTGTATGTAAAATGCAAAAATAAAAAACAAATTTAGAAATATTAAATTAACTCTTATATCTAATAATAAAAAACATCCCTGAAGAAGTTGGGATTCTCCAACGAAACGTCGGATGACTGAAATTAAAATTGTTGTTTTTTAATTGAAAAGATAGTGACCTTAAAAGCCCATTGATAGTTCAAAAAGAACTTCATTTATACAAAAATAACCAAACAAAAGGTCAATAGTAGAAACTCAAAATAAATCTACAATTGTTTAAATAAAAACACACATGCGAAAAAAAACTCAATAAACTAGTTTAGAACTCACCTTTATTAGGTATGCACTGATGTGTGTAGAATATATGTACGTATGTAAATTTTTGCAAGCAGACGAATTAGTGGATGAAGGAAAATTTATCTGATCACAGATGGAATAATTGAGCGTTTATTCAGTTTTGCAAAAATAAATTAACAAAACTATTTTTTTATGTATATTTTATCTCCCCATTCATTATAATTTCAAAAAAAATTCTTCTAAAATCAGCACTTGATAACAATAAAAATAACGAGAGCAATTATTTAATAAATAGCAACAACAAAAGCAAAGTTCTACATATGTCAACGAACGAATAACGAAAAACCAATCACTAACTAATACTACTGCACACAGTATTTTAACGAAAAAATAAACTTATAAATGCCCAATACTTGATAACTTCTACTCACTAGAAATACAAAAATTATTCTGAGACCAAGGCATATTCATTACAGGTACCACCATAACTAATACAAGTACAACACCAAAAAACACATGTATTTTGTTATTAGAAATACCCCAGAAATATGTCAAACCATTATCTGTTATGCTAGAAACACAATTGGGACGAACGACGAATTTTTGGTCGCGAATATTCGTCGCCAAAAATAAAACACATTTGTGTATATGAAAATACACACAATAACGGCGTCGGACGAAATTCGTCATACGCGGCGAACTCTGAATAGATTTATTTCTATTTCTTACGCCGGCGAACGACGAACATATCAGTATGTTATAACCTGAAAAAGCATTAACTTGAGCGGTCTACACTTAACATTAACTTGAAGTTAATATTAAGTTACTCTACGTCTCCACCTAACTTGAAATGCTGTTGTAACTGGAAGTTATGACTACGTTGTTAAAACAATTGCACTAACAACTATGTTATAACCTGAAAAAAGCATTAACTTGAGCCGTCTACACTTAACATTAACTTGAAGTTAATGTTAAGTTAAGTTAGGTGTAGACTGCAAATTAAGTTAGGTGTAGACTGCAAATAAAACCACTTTAACAGACCCGTTTTTGACGGGTGGTACTACTTCCAGCGCAGATTTTTCTTGAAATAAATGTCAAACACCACACAGAAGGAAGTCTGTATATGGTGTTTGAAGGTAGTGGTGATATCATGAGCATTTCATCAGCACTACTAAGTTTGACGTTTAATCAGGCGAGCCAGCTGACGTAGTGATCCCTCCTGTTAGATACACCTTGCACTTTATTTCAATTTATTACTGCATGCATCAAAGCGTATTAATACCAAGTGGCCTTATTAGTGCAACAATAACTGGACTTTACCAATCTGTCATGTTAAATGCATACATAAAAAGTTGTTGTTTAGTTTCTTTTACATAGAGTTTGACACTTTGGTAAAGTCAGCTGATGCCCATTTTTACTAATAGGGCCACCTGGTATCAATTCGCTTTGGCATGCATGTTGAAATAATATAGGTGGCATTACTAGGGCAACAAATACAACATTCCAACAAAAAAAAAAAAAAAACTTTAAATGCTTTATTTAATTTTTTTACATTATAAAGCAGCAATTTTTTGCAGTTTTATGCTATTTACGGCCCTTTTCACAATGTACGATTAAGAGTTATCATGGACTTTAACGGAAACTTCGCCATACAAAACTTGCCGTTAAACTCCGCGATAACTCTTACGGCCCTTTTCACAATGTTCGATTAAAAGTTTTCGAAGACTTTAACGGCAAATTTTGTATGTCAACCTTGCGGTTAAAGTCCACGTTAACTTTTAATCGTATATTGTGAAAAGGTCCCTTAATCATACATTGTGAAAAGAGGCGTAAAACACTTTTTCACTGTGAGCTAAAACTTTTATTTTGTTTTGTTTACTTACACATCTTCACATCACTATATATATGTGTCTCTTTTCTACAATAGCCGATTGAGAAAAAAGCTGAGTTTTTCATTTTTGATCACTCATTTTCTTCGTCTCTGTCCTACTTTGTGCGCAGGATTTGCTGTCACTTTTGTTGTGTTTTTTATTTATTTTAGCAAAACAGCAAATTCAGGCAAAATATAAAAATACATCATCAGAAAATATAAAATAAGAACAAATAAAGACAAATTTGTTATATTTTTACATTGGAGCTGTATATATTAGGCACTACCTGCCCCATGAATATGTAAAAATTTTGGAAAAAATCGCTGTACGTGTTCTCCGCCTCAAGCAAGAGGCAAAAAAAATAAAAGTTATTCTGCCGACGTTTTTGCCTGTGCTCAGCAATAAATATTGCTACGTGAAGACGCAGTGTTATAACAACTGAGTATAACAAATGCTACGCATAAAAAAAATTTTTTTAATAAAAAAAATAAGAATCAGAAATCAAGTAAAATACCAAGTTTCATCAATATTTACTTTTTTATCCATGTAAATATCTCTTTTAATAACATTTATACGCTTATTTCAATAAAAAGTAGAAAATTTCAACTCAATAACAAGTTACTCAGTACACAGCAGTTAGTATACACATGGAGCACAAAAAGCTACTTTTTACAAATAAAATAAAAAAGTGGCTACTGGAGCATAAAACAAAACCGGATTTATGAAAGTTCACAAAAATTTACATTTTCTTCCAAACATATGTATGCCGGAAGCAGTAGTAAGAATACAAAAAAAATTCTATCGGGTATATTTTGAGAAAACTTCATGTATATCTTCTTTGTTGTTTTTCTCCATTCCGACCAGACACGTCAACTTTGACAGTTGAAAATTGCCCAAATCAGCTTTTTATGCCGGCTAGTTGAGAAAGAGACAACAAGTACGTGTTGGTGTTTCATTTTATCCAATTAAAAGTGTAGCACATTTTACAAATGTATGCGTAAAACAAAACAAAATGAAACACTAATACTTTCTTATTTCTCTTTTGTAATGCCGGCCACTTCGGCTGAGACGGCAATATCTTCCGGCTCGTGTCGCGTCTGGTTAGACTGTGCCAATACTGAGGTCGCGATATATGTATCTGATAAATCTCTTGTAAAAAATGTATTGGCGCAGCTCAAATTAATTATAAAATATCTTTTGTAAAAATAGATACAATTATTTTATTATGTGATTCTCTCACAATCTTTTCTTTTTTATATAAAAAATAATGAACAACGTAATATGAAAAAGATTTGATTGAATATTTTTACAAAGTATACTTGTGTTAAATATAAAATTAATTAAACAGTTATTTATATTTATCAAGTGAAATTGATTTCTCCAATAAAATGTACTATACTCGTTGCTAGTTTTTCGAGTACGTGAACACTTTCCTGCAGTGATGCAAAATGTGGCACAATTGTGCCATTTGCGGCACTTTTGAATGTTTGATGGCCCTGTGGAATTTTCTACTCTATTTTGGCCCTTTCAGCTCAAAATTCAACTAGCTACTTCAAACCGTTCGAACGTTTGTACGAATTTATACAGAATCGTTCAAGAAAGAATTTTTTCTTGCCAAAATGTTATTAAAACCAGTCTAAAGGTGGATTTAGACTATCTGTGTTTTACATCTGACTTGTCATTTTTGAGACCCACATGTAACTTTGCGTGTCTGTCAAAATTCTCCATTTACAGACGATTTTTTATTTTTGCTTTCACACGTACATGTATAATCGTATCTGACATAACCTCTAAGTGACGCCAACACATACTTGTTAACTCAAAACAGCTGATGTCAGATGAAAATAGAACGCGCTCTAATTGAAAATTTTGTCGCCTGACTTTAGCTCTGTAAATTTCAGGTGGCAATGTTTCAAAAGGTTCACACGACATGTATAGCTTTTGCAGTGGCAAATTTGAGAAGTCAGATGTAAAACACAGATAGTATAAAACCACCTTAAGGAATCGTTTCATGTAAATACCGTATCATCTACAATCGAAAGATTAAATTAAATCTAATTCTAGTAATTGTTATGATAACGATATTTTACAACTTTAACAAAAAAAAAAAAAAAGATGTTACAAACAGTAATATCACAATTAAAGAACTGTTGAACTAAAAACTTGGGGATTATATACAAAAAAATTAGATGTATGTACATATACAATATGTTTTGTTTTAACTATAATTTTATTTTTTTTAATTACTTATAAAATATGTAATTATTTCAATATAACTTTAGCAAAAATACTTTTAAACAATGGGAATTTTTGCGTTAATTTTTATTTTTGCACTTTTGTTTTTATTTAAATAAAAAGCTTGTCATGAAATATATCCCAAAACAAATTTTTGTTGTCCTATCCAAGGTATTTGGCCCTTTTAAATCATCAATTTGGCCCAAAACAAAAAAAGTCAAAATGTATCACTGCTTTCCAGTAACAACTTTCAGTTATTGAACAGACCTTATGTACACATATGGTCAAAATAATAAGTACGTACCTATTTATTATTTTCATGATGTGCTCCTTTCAATTCTTATGAATTTATTATGTCAATTTAATTATATTTGGAGACTTCTAATTAGACCATATCGAATTCAACAGAAGACGATGCGAAAATTATCATTCCCCTAGTTTTCGTCTCCCTTTTTTGTCGAGATCTTGTTTTCGGTTGGTCAAAAAAATAAGTACGCTGTACATTTTTTGTTATTTTTCCATGAAGTGAACATTAAAAAAAAGGTTTTTTATTTTATTTACTGCAACATTTAATTTAAGTAAAACTGAATAAAAATACAATAATAAATGGACGAAAAGTCCATCGTAGGGCTTGAAGAGAGAATACTGGAGTGCAGCTTAAGAAACGCGACAAAATTTCGGCGATTAATCGCTAAATCTGTGACTAGTTCACAGTATATTTGCTTAGCATTTTCTAGAGCCAAATACTAGTGCCAAAAATTGAAAAAGGCCAAAGAAAACTGCTCCAATAACGTAAAAACAAATTTCCAGTCTCGCAAAAATGGGCTCCTTTATTATATATCATTAAAGGAAATTTTAGCCGATATTGTGAATGTGATATAGGGTACATTCGTAAATTCAGTAATTGTGCAAAAATCTAAGTCCTGCGCTGAAAACCCATCATTTGGCAATACTTTTTTCGTCAAACGTTTTCTTACTCAAATAATTGACAGTCCTGCCGCAGATTTCTGCAACTATGGCAGCATTTTTATTTGTCTTGCAAAAGTTTGCATACCGGTTGCACAAATTTACAGCATTTACGAATTCACCCATAATCTCGAGTCGTACGGCAAGTCTTAAACATCCCAAATTAGCGAGCCCAAAGGCCAAAAATGTTTCTCTGCTTAGGACAAAAAATTTTCAGAGATGTATCATGTTACACAATAAATCAACTGAACTGGTCCAGATTAGTAGGTGCTAAAATATTATTGCGATTGGTCCAAATCGAAATTCTTTCCATAGGCTCGAAAAATATTTCGACCTATGTCATTTAGAAATAATTTTATGTCGGTTTCTACGCTCCACACGATATTTCATCTCACGCATTGTTCTGCGCTGATTTCATGCGGAGCATAGTCCCGTCTCGAAATTTGTTTATATAGTGCATCTATTTTTATAGTGCAGGTTTTGGCATACATCATCAAATGACTTGAGCAGATATCACATTGCTTATATCCACAGAAATTGTCCTTTGTTATTCGAAAGTATACATTTTTAATAGAGTAGCAATGTGTATATCCCCCATGGGCGGCATTTTTTCCGCCTTTCGGGTTTTTATCGCTTATTTTCTTCCTTAGAGCACCCTAAGCAAAAAACGGCTATCTATTTAAAGGATTGACAATTTATTGAGAGGATTTTCGCCCAGTTTTAAGGCTCAGTGACATTGCTCTCACTTTATGCTTTTTTCGGCTAAAATATAAATCTATTTTAATTCGGCTTTGTTAAACTTAAATACTTTTATAAATAATATAAGAAACATTTCCTTAAAAAAATTCAGTTCGTAGAAAAACAACACAATTACAATGTACTTATTATTTTGACCAACCAAAAACAGGGCCCCAACAGAGTTGTCAGATGTGGCGATTTCTCGCCAAACGTAGCGATTTTAAAACTTTTTTGGCATCTTAATTTTCGATTTGGCGACATGGCGATATTTTGGCGATTTATAAATTAGTTGGCGATTTTGTTGGCTATTTTTGATGAGCCAAAATTTTTTTTGCTTAAAGTCAGTACGAAAAAATAACATTATATTTACTCTTGTAGTTTTATGTATGAATTTTTATACATTCATATATATCTATGCGAACAAAATGTATTGAAAAAATATTTTCAACACATCAAAGCTCATCTGCAAAATAGAATCAATTTGAACTTCTGGAAACGTTATTACGAGTGGTAAAATATATGAGCATAAATAACACATTGTTGCACTTTTTCAGCACCTCCTCAAGAAATGCTGAACCAATTTAATTATCCTACTCTTGAGGATGAAGTATATTGTTCTTGATATGTAATAAAACTGTAATTATGTATATAAAAGTTTTTTTGACTTTACTTCTTAACAATCGATTTTATATGTAATCAAAATTCTAAGGTACTTCATAAAGCCATAGAAAACTCAAATTTAATACATAAGATAGGAATAAGCACATAAACCGAGGAAAAATTAAGAAAGCGGAAACTTTCCTCCTAGCAGACTGAAATTTGGTTTATAGATTACAAGTTGCATATTAGAGGTAAAAAGGATGAATATCTGTAAAAATATTATATAAAAAAAGTACTTCCTAAAGTCGTCGACTTCAAATTCAACAATTTGTAGTAGATTAAAGAAAATAAGCAACATTTTTCTTTAATCTAGTACAAAACGCCTGATTTTCGCCACAAAATCGCCAACCACGATAAGGGGGATTATTCATTCGGAAGTATTGCGATGCTATGCAAATTAAATGTTTGAAAGTGCAATAAAGTCAATTGACTTTATTTCGTTTTCGAAAACGCAATAAAGCAATTGACTTTATTTCTTTAATGGTGGAAAATAAAGTCAATTGTCATTATTTCCACTGATTTCACCGTATGTTTTATCAAATACAGTTTTCATCTCATTGCAATTGAAATATATTTTTTCGAATTTGCAAAAGAAATTCATACAAATACATACGGAGTGGGTGGTGGAGCGACCCAGCCATCGGCTTATCATTAATTTAAATCATTTCCAAACTTTGTTGATTTTTGTAAAATATTTTATATTTGCTTTTATTTTCTTCATGTTTACTCTAAAAGGTTACAAAGATTTTTAGTTAAATAATAGATATTTTCTGGTTTTTAATCCTTGTTTTAAATTAAAAAAATAAGACAAAAACTTACGGTTTATAAAACTAAATATATATTCTGTAATCTTTGTGTTGTGGTTAATTTTTATTAAAAAAAATATATCGAGGGTCATACGCTGACTGCACGTAACAGATTTTTACAACTTTTCGTTTGAAAAAATTACATTATAATTAGGAAGAAACCGTTACTAGACACCAAATAAAATAACTGAAAATTATTTAGTAAATACTCTTAACTAGTTTCGGTTTTTTTTGTAGATGGGAACCGGCTTCTAGCGATTTATATAACGTTTTCTGCGTTTTGTGAAAAATAAAAAAAATCAGTTACGTATTGTCAACGTATAACAATCGATATGTTGAAATGTTATAAATGTATCTAATAATGAAAAATTTTGTTAGCGAAACATAAATTTTAGAAGAAATGTTAATGAAACATAAATTTGTACATTTTTGAATTTGTATTTTTCTATTACTTTCTGGCATTTAAAAAAGTTTTGTCCTATAGGCAAAACATTTTATTTAAAATTAGTTTTTATACTAGAAGTTGGAAAGAGGGTTACCAATTTGCAAATTAATAAAAATAAATTGAAGTGTTCATGTTGTTTCTTAAAACCAAAATGTAAGATGATCTTTATTGGTATGGCGTTTGTATGTTTTTTGAGTATACATACATATGTAGTTTGTTATGACAATTTTTGACTGTAGTACGTACATATGAATATTAGTTAAAAAGCATTCTTTTAAGTTAAGTTTTATACTGTGATGGAAGAAAATGTTTACTGTTAAAGACCTTAAGTATGTAATTTGTTTAATTGGGCAGACACAATATAAAAAATTGCGTCTTGGAAAAGAAATCTAAATACTAAAATTAGAAGAGAAACTGATGTAGTGTTATGGCTGAAATTAATTTGTCTTGTAAATAGTTTTGTTTGTTAATAATTTTATGTTAGTTTCCGCGGTTTAACAAGTAAATCATAATATGTATATGTAGAGAACATTGAAATTAAGGGAATATGTAAGTAAATACGATTTTATCATTTTCAAACAAAAGTTCTAATGTTGCGCGTTTGTTTTTTGTTTGTTTTATTCTTTATAGACAAGTATCTTACATACCGTCCTTACACTAAAATAGTTCTTTTAGTATTTATTTATATTAAATCTAAACATTAAGAACACTGCAGCATATTTTGAAGACCATCTTACATCAAACGGCATTTTTCTTCGCCTTGCTGTTGATCGGGATCACCCTGTTGATGATAAAGTTCTTCATTGCCCACACCGTCGAGCACTGAAACACGTCCACTTACACCGGCACCAGATCTATGACGTGAAATATGACGTACAATTGTTCGCTTGATGCGTTCTGAGCCGGCAACTTCTTCACCATCACTGTTGAATAGGGAAGTTTTTATGCTGTCACCAGGGAACCACATTTGTGTCTTCATAACAAAATTTGTTGGTGGTTCATGGATAGCTCCAGGAGCATCTGACGACCAAACGGTTATCGTGGCTCCAGCATCAATCTTTACACTGCGATGAAATTTAAAAGTGCTCTCTTTGCTGTCAGCTGTACGTTTTAATTGCCAACCGCCAATTTGTACTTCATTTTGTCCCTTATTATGGACTTTGACGAATTTTCCCTCTGTATCAAATTCAGCGATTTCAATATCACCTTTAGCACTGCTGGTAACAAAGAATTCAGATTGACTGACATCTTCGGATTCATCGACAATAGTTCGTTTCCGTTTGTAGGCACCTGGTGCGGTAGAGGGTGCACGCATTGGTGTCTTACGAAGAGGAGTTCCTCGCGAGGAACGCAACGATTGGCTAAGTGAAGTTACAGTTGCACCACCACTTGAAGGCGTAATATTAAGACGAGACTCTTCGCCACATAAGAGTTTATCGTATGCAGCAATTTCCAAATCCAAAGAAACCTAAAAATTAAAAAAAAATAACATTTTTCCTAAATCATACAATAATAGAACTATTTTTTATTTTAATCTTAATAAGTGAAATAATATAAATCACGTGTCCCCTGAGTTCGGATACGCTAATATATGAACCTCTAGCGGACTTCAATTGCTTGAGGTCATAACATAATCCCTCCTATTGTGAAAGGCGACGTCGAGGTCACATCAACACGACATAAAAAAATTGTCAGTTGTCTACTCTTTGTCGACAACAATTGATTTTTTTTGTTATTTAATAATGAGTAGTATTTTTAATACTTTGAAATTTACATTATGTTAAATATGTTAACAATAAAAATTTTAATTGTTCTGAACTAAGTTATTTCTAATAAAATGTGCAACTTTTTTTCTAAATAATACAACATTTTGTTCATTTTTAATTTCATTTGACATCAAATTGTACAGCCTAAGTCCTTTGTAAAAAAATGTTCTCTTCATTGCATTTGTATGAGCTTGTTGTAGTCTGAAGTCATTAGCATTTCTGAGGTTATATGGCTGTGCCTCTCTCACGTATCTTGTCTGGTCCTTCAAATAATCAGGTGCTTCTCCCATTTTCAGTTTTTGAATAAAATTAATTGTATTTAATTGCAGTCGTTGTTAAGCATAAAATTGATTGATGTTAGCCGATTACATTTTAGTATTGTACGCATGGCTTTGTTCTGAAGTTTCTGTAGTCTTGAAATCTGTTGATCATTACAGCTGGAGTACAAAATTGTTGATCCGTATTCGAAATGCGTTCAATTGTTGTCGACAATGAGTAGACAAGTGACACCTGTTTACTGTCGTGTTGATGTGACGTCGACGTCGCCTTTCATAATAGGGGGGAATATGTAAGATGAGATTGTCAAATTCAATCGCAGAGGGAATTACTTTACGTGTAGACAGGGTTGTCAGATTTATTTTGACTTTTTTGCCAAATTCGATGTCAAAAATCGCCAAATTAGGTTTTCCTTAGTTTTTGCCAAAAATATGTAATTTTTTTTAATTTCAAAAATATTTTTTATAAATAATACAAAATAAATTTAGTCCGAATGGCTAAAATTCGCCAAAAATAGAAAAAAATCGCCAAAATGTACATTTTGTTTAATTTTTATGCAAAAATGATTAGGGAACACAAAAAATGTATAATGTTTACAAAGTTGTTGGAGCGGTCCAATTTTTCAATATTCCCGTATTCAGTGTGCAATTTCTCTCCTACATGCTGAATTTCAGTCATCTAAGACTTTAGGAAGTACGCTTTTTATATAAAAGTGTTACATATATTCATCCTTTTTATCTGTTTAATATGCAATTTGTAGCCTATAAACCAAATTTCATTCTGTTAGGAAGAAAGTTTCCGATTTCTTAATTTTCCGTGGTTTACATGCAATTCCTAGCTTATATATCAAATTTGAGTTTTCTAGGGCTTTATGAAGTACCTTAGAATTTTGATTACATTTTTAATTTTATGATTCATGATTTTACTCCTAATATAAAGTCAATTCTGAAGCAGTGAACTCCAAAAAATTTTGATATAATTACAGTTTTATTACATATCGAGAACAATATATACTTCATCCTCAAGAGTAGGGTAATTAAATTGGTCCAGCCTTTTTTGAGTAGGTACAGAAGAAGTGCAACAAAGTGTTATTTTGCTTCCTATTTCGCAGATGAGTTTTGATGTGTTGAAAATATTTTTTCAATACATTTTATTCGCATACATACATATGAATGTATATAAATTCATACATAAAACAACCAGAGTAAGTATAATGTTATTTTTTCATACTTTTAAGTCTACTAGAGACCTAAAACAGCTATTAAAATTATTTTTGAATTAAAAAAGTTACAAAGAATCAACAAATATTTTCGTTTCATTGTTGATAACAATTATTTGTAAAATTTATATTTATACGTTGCTTATAATTTTTAATTTCAATTTATATTTTTTATGTTGCTTCATAACAGTTATTATAGAAAAATAATTTATTCCGTTGCTCATAACTTTTATTTTCAACGTTTATTTATTTACGTTGCCTAATAACAGTTATTATTGGAAAAAAAATTTCGTTGCTCATCAATTTTATTTTCAACATTTATTTTTTACGTTATTTAATAACAATGGCGAGCGGCAAAGCATCAGTTAAAAAGCACTTAAGCAAATACCTGCGTCTCTGCGCATTAACACGTAAACTTAATCAACGTCGAGAAAATTATAAAAGCTAAACAAATCAGTTATGTATACCGCTAGGATACGAGCCCGTGCTCCTTCAGATATGAAGACAAGAACTTTACCCTCTCAGCTGTTGTTGACTTATAAGTTTAAAGGGGCCTGGGCACGGTCAAAATGCTTGACAAGAATTTTAATAGTGTGAGTGAAAATTTGTTAGTATGTGTGACACCGACAAAGCTTGATGGAAAATAAAATAATGTAGATTTTTGGCATGCTTGCTGTCATTTGCTTGTGCGTGTATAGTGTTAACCCATCAAGACTGAACAAATTTTCTTTATTTAGATACATTTTTATTTTTTACCAAACAAACGATCAGCTCAAAATCAAACTAAAAATGAATGCTTGGTAGGTCAAGCATAAAAATTTCACACAGCAAGCACACGTACACGATTTTGACCGTGTCCAGACCCCTTAAAGGCGACTTGACACGGTCAAAATGCTTGACAAACATGTTAATAGTATGAGTGCAATTTTTTTGATTTATCGTCAAGCACACGTACATTAATTTGACATCAAGCATTTTGATCGTGTCTAGACCAGGGCTGTCAAATGTGGCGATTTCTCGCCAAACGTGGCGATTTTTCAACTTGCTTGGCGTCTAAATTTTTGATTTGGCAACATGGCGATTTTACTGGCGATAAATAAATTTATTGGCGATTTGTATGGCTATTTTTTTGCAAAATTAAAGTTAAAATTTTTATAATTCGCGAAAATTACTTTGTTTAAAGAGTATTTTAAAAAATAAATCCCACGAAAACTCGTCTGCAAGAAATTAAAACAATGTGATTTTGGTGGTTTTTCTTATATTAATAACAATAATCATTAATGGGCTTTGAATTTGGATGAGAAAAATTTTTGGCAATTTTATTTCTACTTTTGGCGATTTTCTGCTAAATTTTTATACGATCATTTTATAAAAATTTATGTTAAAAAAGTATTATATAAAAACAAATTTATTATCAAATTTATATTAAGAAAAACTACATAAACTTGATTTTGGCGACCTTTGGCGATTTTTAAAACCAATTTGGCGAAACAGGTCGGAAAAAATTTAACAACCCTGGTCTAGACCTCTTTAGGCTGAACCCACACCAACAAAAAAAAACAAAATGTTTTTGTCTTTCAAGTAATATACACTTGTTTGATGCTAACCCACACAAAAAGTCTTATCAAGAATTTGTCTTAAAAGACGACCGGTAATCAATCAGCAATGCGACAATGTGTGTCGTCTTTTTTCGTTTATTTGATTTGTCTTAATTGGTATAGGTTGCATCATAAGAGGACGCATTTGTGTGCAACGACGTTCGTTTCAGTCTGTTTTGTCTGACTCTTTGTGGATATATTGTGTCAAACCACATGTCTTTTTTACAAACAGTGCTTTTGCGCAGTAGGTCAAAGAGACAATATTATGGTTGTTGTTGTTGTTGTACCAGCTCCGCTGTTGTTGTCGGGAGTTCTTTCCTGTAATTATATAGAAATTAATTATTTGTGTTATGGGTGTCATTACGTGGGAGTGGGAGCTGGAGAAACCTTGCCACCTCAGTTGGTCTTAGCCATAGGTCTATGGGATTAAGGGATGTGGACCTACTTGGGCAATTGAACAAGTGTTCAGTGTCGTGCGGGCTCTGGAGACAATCCGGGCAACGATTTAATGTGCCGGGGACTATACGTTCTTGGTAGCAGTTCAGTATACTGCTCCAGCCGGCTCTTAGTTGTACCAGGGTTGAGCGAGATTGTCTAGGGAGTTGCCGCTCACTGTCCGAAATCGCGGGTGGGTGGGTATTAATGACTTTATTGCATCTATAGCTATTCACTGTTTCGGTGACCGTTTGTTGATGCAAATTCTTCAAGGCGTTCGCGATGGACATCCTGTTAACGTCGGGTGGAATGGCGTTCCGAATGTCATCATGGTAGTGCCTGAAGTCCTTTCGGATGTGTCTCTGGAGAGGGTCCTGCATCAGGATTTGATGATTAGGGTGGGTTGGCAAGTGACATGCCATCAGGAACTGCTTTGTGAGCAGTACATTATGCTGCCTAACAGGTAGCATTAATGTCTCCTCATGTAGGTGGCCAATATTGGTCATTTTTACACATCCTGTAGCGATTCGGAGTGCATTGTTCTGGGTTGTTTGCAATACTCGCCATTGGGTGTCGCTAAGGAATGAGGTCCATATTGGGTAGCGTAATTTAAGAGAGAGCGACCGATGGCTTTATAAGTCGTTATAAGTACCTCTTTGTTCATGCCCCAGGAGGTGCCAACGAGAGCTACAAGGACCTTATTCCGGGATTTCACTTTTTGGTTGATATATGTGGCGTGCGACGCGAAGTGAAGGAGGCTGTCGAATACTACGCCCAGGATCTTACTCCATTAGTCCAAGAAGTGAAAAGGGACACTGACGACTTTGAGGGTGATAGCTTCAAGTTACGCTCCGTCAGGTAGTCTGTGATGGTAGCCAAATAATTGGTTATTTTGGCGCTTATGTCGGAGATGTTAACACCAGATGACATGATGGTGCAGTCATCGGCGTATGACACCAATGAGACTTCCGGAGGGGGTGGGAATTTTGACAAGATAAATATTAAAGAGCATGGGTATGAGACAGTACTCCTCCTTATGGCACGCCCATTTTTATCTTGCGGTAACTTGATTTTTGGCCTCTGAACTCCACAAACGCTTGCCTTCCATTGAGGTAGTTGGCAATCCAGCGTTTTGTGTCGTTGGGAAGACTGGAGTCCATGATGTCATTAATCAGTATCGACCGTGTCAAATGCCTTGGTCAAGTCCAGAGCAGTCACAATTGTGCGTTGGCACGGTCTGTGCTGATTAAGGCCATTGGCGATCTGGGTAGCTATCAGTTTCAGTGCCGTCGTGGTGCTATGGGCTTCTCTGAAACCGTGTTGGTGTGTGGCGAGCGGGAAATGCTCCTTCAGGGATGGCAGTAGTAGTGCTTCCAAAACCTTTGCTATGGGTGACAAGAGGGAGATAGGGCGGTAGGAATCTCCCTGATTAGCGGGTTTGTCTGGTTTTGGAATCGGGATGATCCTTGCAACTTTCCAGATATCTGGAATCACCAGTTGGCGGATCGATAGTTCTAGTATTCTCGTGAGGAATACCAGAGCTACTGTGCCAAATTTTTCAACATTAGCATGGAGATGCCATCTGGTCCGAGGGCCTTAGAGGGTTTCGCTTTGGAGATTATGTTGTCAACTTCAGTAGGGGTGAAGGAGTATGACTCAGAGTCGCGCTTTAGTCTCTTGGCTCTTCGTACAATAGACCTTTTGGACCGGTTCTGCGAACTGGGATGTTCTACAAACTGTCGGCAGAACATGGTAGCTATTTTTTGGCATCTATATGCTGTATGTTATTGAAGCCAATAGCAGCGAGATTTTTCTGATTGTTCGAGCCAGATAGACTTTTTATTGTTGACCATACTTTTTTTTTAGTCTATAGAACAATGGTTGAGATGGGCTACCCATTTTTCACCGCGGTGTTCATTAACAAGAGATGTTATTTGTGCCGTGAGCTGTTCTACACGTTGCCATGTCTTTCAGACATCTTGCAAGACCGAACATGACAATGTTAAAGCGTCGATGACCTTTTGGTGACAGCTCAAACAAATCAGTGAGGATATTTTCGAACAAAAGACCGCTGCGTTCATGCATGACAACAAGACCGACACTGTCACCCATCTTTTCATTAATGACCATGTAAATGACAGCATACTCAGAAATGTCCCCATTACATTTTTTCGTTAGTTTCTTTTTTACATGTGTTCTACAACAACAATTTTAGGAATTTGTCACTCAGAGAGTATTTAATACAAGAAGTTTTAATAGACATCGTAACAGAACTTTTCATCGTCTAAATTTCGCTCAATTTTAGCAAGCAGGAATGTATCAAAATTATTCAAACTGGTGACAGACTGAGCGATAATATCCACAAGAAGTTCATTTAGCTATTTGGCATGTCCAGTTGAGTAGTTTTTCTTTTACCCATTCTTTGAGTACGGTTGCTGTTAGATTGTCTTTAAAGAAACGGTAATCGACAAATATCGTGCATGACAAATGCCGAAACTTTCTTAAGTAGATGAAAATGTCCTCTACGACGTGTTGGGCAACCGGGAAGCGACAAAACTTAGTTTTCATATACAAACACATGTTGACTCAAAAAGTGGTTGTCTACTTATTTTATTAATATGTACATATCAAACAATTGTAACTACTTTCATATAATGATAAAAATAAGTACTAATTTTATTCAAAAATAAGTACTAGTTCAAATTTGAAGCATAGTAGATAAAAAAAGTACCACTCATTACTTTGTAACTCATTAATAAAGTACTACCGATTACAAAAGTTACAAAGTTTTTGCTGGGTTAAATTAGTATTACAATTAGAGAAAGGTGTCAGAAGGCACACTTGTTATTGGTGCGCCGAGTTTAAGTTTTTGATAAAACGAATAGCTAGTAAAACGAACGAATAATTAGTAAAAATTGATAAAACACATTTTGGGGTGTCCTCAGTTTTGCGGGCTACAGTATATTTTACGCGTTTTACTTACTATATAATGTTTTTTCTTGAGACCACAAAAATCTATCTAAACAAGTTGTCAGTTAAAAAAACGGAACAAATGTACTTTAGTGAAGTTGCTCCAAACAAAATAAAACTTTTTCATTTTGCCTTATAATACTTTTATTGTTATCCAATGGATTTCTAATTGTATACATGTGTAGAAAAATAAAATAGATTCATATCGAATATAAAATATTTGTTGGGTTTTGTATAAGTTTCTAAGCCTACTACACTTATTTTATTCTTTTGTGACTTTCAAAAATATTATCGTTTGTAAATGCTCAAATGGTTTTTCAAAGTCTGTGCATAAAATAGGAGGTTTGTAACTGTTCAAAGTTGTGGTTGAAGTCTACTGACGATTTGGTAAAAGCGCCAATGAAATGCATATAGACAATTGCTTAATAACCATCAACAAATAAATTTCATTTAAGCTACTAAACACAACTAAATATGTGTAAAGTTTTGAAAAAAGTTTGTTTTTAATTTTAAAGAATCCCTACATAGTAGGCCTTCGGCCGGGCTCAAAAACTTTCTCCTATAGGTATGTCGAATAGCGGCTTCGCTGAAGAAAGATGTCCTGCATAGCCGGCCTTCGGCCGGGCTTAAGGATTTTCTCCTCTAGGTATGTCGAATAGCGGCTTCGCTAAAGAATGATGTCCTGCATGGCCGGCCTTCGGCCGGGCTCAAGTGTTTTCTGCTCTAGGTATGTCGAATAGCGGCTTCGCTGAAGAATGATTCCCTGCATAGCAGAACTGTAATTATGCATAGTTTTTAAATGAAACTAATATTGACCTATTCAATTCATAAATGTAATGCATAATCACAGTTCTATAGGAAAACTTCAGAGGCTCATAGCTCGGAAAATATGGGTTGCCACCAACTTTTTTTATTTAATATTTTCTTCTATTTTTCCATTTTCTATTACATAGGCTAATTTTTATTTTGTATGGAGCAACTTCACTAAAGTACATTTAAGCCAAAAAAAAAACTCACCTTTATGTCCATTAAATCTTGATATTCTTGTAGCTGTTGGGCCATTTCATCACGCATCCGTTGCAATTCTGCCTCCAAAGATGACATGTCGGCATTGTGGCGAGCCCTCTCATTATCCAGCAACTGCTCGAGATCACGAATACGAGCATTTAGAGCAGAATTTGTAGATTCCAGTTCATTAATGCGACTGTTTAATGCATCAATACGTGTGCGAGTTGTACGCAGTTCTTCGATTGCGTTGGCGGCAGCACCTGAATTTCGATTAGCAGCTGCTTGAAGATTCTTTATTTTTTGCTCATAAAGCATTTCAATTTCATCGCGATTGGCTCGCATTTGAGCTTCATATTGATCGCGTAACTCCTGAAGAGATTGTTGCAACTTTGCTTCGTACTGTTCCATGAGACGGCCATCAATTTCACTTATTTCCACCTGACGGCGAGAACGAGTTTCATTAATTTCTTGTGAGTGTATTTGATCCTTGAAAGTCAACTCCTCACGCAGACTTTGAATATTATTTTCCAAATCAACTCGAGCCAGAGTTTCATCTTCTAAATGCTTGCGAGCATCTTCCAATTGTTTGCGCAAACGTTCGAGTTCATTTTGCAAATCTTTTAATTCATCAACAGCTTTTTTGCGATCAGCATTAGCAGCGCTAAACTTGGCGCTCAAATCAGCGGCACGTGACTCATACATGCGGGCATTTCCTAATAACAGATTAGTTATTAAGTTAAATTTAATTTATCGGCTGTGTTCTGAAAACCATTTCGTTTTGAAATAACAAAATTTAAATAAATAAAAACAGTGTGCGATTAATCGCACAATTTCGTGCATTCGAAGTTAAGTTCGGATAAAATATCTCAAACATCTAAACAAAAAAAGCAATTAAAAAGGTGTGAGCTTTTTAGATAAACTTTTTAACATTGAGGTTTCAAAACGAAATGGTTTTCAGAACATGGCCGTATATGTATGTAAATGTATTAAATTTGAACTCCAATTATAGTTGTAAAAATAGTCTGCACTTATTTGGCATAAAAGGCAATTCTTATTCAGTACAACAAATCATTTGACAAGCAGATGCACATGTATTTAATTAATAAAAAATGGCATTTTTGTTTGCAATAAAGTATGTATAGAAAAAAATTAATATTGTACATAGAAATGTAGATACAACTGACCTTCAGCATTTGAGCATTCCTTCGTCTTTTTATCCAATTTGGTCTTTAATTCCTCATTTTCCTCCCATAGTCTCTTAATATCAATTTCCAATTTGGCTTTTTCGCGAGCTGTGTCATCCAACAAACGCCGGGCATCACTTAATTCATTTTCATACATGGACTTGATATTAGTGGCCTCACGTGTAACGGTATCACGTGTTGTTTGGACTTCGATTGATAGGCGGGCATTTTCAGTTTCCAAATTTCGGACACGGTCGATGTAGCATGCCAAACGATCATTCAAATTTTGTAATTCCGCCTTCTCCTGCAAGCGAGAATGGCGTGTTGGACTCAAAGGACTGGCTGGACGATTGGGTCCCGTTATAAGAGGTGTACTTGTGCCACCTGGTTGTGGCTGGGGCGTGGCAGTACCCGCGCGTTTTGATTTAGTTGCCATATTACAACTTTATTTAAAAATTTATACACACTTGACAATTGTTTTTTTTTTCTTCTCTCTTGTACTAAATCCAATGTCTGCAAATTGATAAAATTCCACAGTGACTGACTAAACACACAAGCTAACGTACGTAACAAATAAAAAATAAAAGAAACACTAGCGTACACGAATATGGTGGCTATTTTGTAAAAATAAAATTTATAAAACACACTTTCAATAACAGTAGAGAGCAGCAGGCAAAAAGTACATATCGACCCCTTTGCGCGAAATGATCGTAAGCGACATGTTGTAAAAAACTAATTTTTTTTATTGAAATCAAAAGTTTATGATCCTACACATAGTTTAAGATCGTGAAAATCAGCGTTGTCATATTGTACGCGTTTTTTATTACAAGTATTTATATAAACTATTTCTCATAACAAGTGATTTGTTTATCTATAAATTAACTGTAGTATGAGATCGTGTAAAAAATAATATACAACAATTTTTAATAATAATGTTCAATATAATTATAACAACAGAGCACAAAAGAAAAAATAACTAATTCCCATTTAGTGTATTAAACAGCAATAATAATAATTTCAACTAGTTTGCAAAAAATTCAATTAGCTTCATCTTAAGAGAAAACAAAGGCAATGCGAAAGAACGAAGGCAAATAGGCAGGGTATTCCACAGCCGTGCGACACGAACCACAAATGATTTTTCGTAAATACCATAGTATATGCGAGGAATAATAATTTGAGGGTTTCTAGAGGATCTTGTATATAGTACCATTTTCACTATTTGAGTATGTGTTTGAGTTTTAATAATTTTAAAGAGATATATTAATCATCTAAACTTTAGATAATCATCAAAATGGAAGTTCAAAAAATCGTTTAAA
This sequence comes from Panzeria rudis, assembly GCA_956483635.1. NCBI lineage: Eukaryota > Metazoa > Arthropoda > Insecta > Diptera > Tachinidae > Panzeria > Panzeria rudis. Next base: position 116,428,795 of record OY101449.1, on the reverse strand, counting down.
TGGTTCGAAACATGCTCTCTCAGCCTCAGCCCATAGACAAATCGAATAACTTTATGAACGACAGATTTTATTTTTTTTCTATTATTTAAATTGCAACCGGAATAAACTTCAATGCAATAATTGATTTGAGACATCAGCAGCGTATGACCCAAGGATTTCTTAACATGAAGAGGTAGGTATAAGTTAAGATGATACAATCTACGCAATGTGAGATAAACTCTTGAGCTGATAGTGTTTATGTGTGATTCAAAAGAAAGTTGGTCATCTATGATTACACCAAGACATTTCAGCCTATCTACTATTTCAATAACAGTATCCGCTAATTTAAACTCTAGTGTAATAGGATTTAATCTATTTGTTTGAAACCCCATAGCCTTTGTTTTATCGGGATTTACACTAAGATTATTCACCAGAACCCAATTTTCTAAGAAAGTTAAATTATAATTTACAGTAGCTTGCAGTGCATCCGAAAATTGGTGTTCATCTGACCACAATAATTGAATATCATCAGCAAATGCGAAATATTTACAAAAATTTAGCGTTTGAAACAGGTCATTTATGAAGAGAGTAAATAAATACGATATGACAAAACGGAAATAGTCATACAGCGTCGTCATGTCGTAAGTTTTTTACGATGTAACACTGAGATATCCATACACCGTCTACTGTTGTCATATCGTAAAAAACTTACGATATGACGACACTGTATGGATAGTTCCGTTTTGTCATATCGTAAAATATGACAACGCTGGCGAAAATGTCAAAATTGTTGATAGCTTTTGAAAAACAGACTGTAAAATTTGATCGTAAGCGACAGTTTATGAATATAAATCATGTTTAAATACAATAATAAACCCTTCTCCTGAAAATTGAAATTTTTGTCGCTTACGATTATTTGGCGCTAAGGGATCGATATTTATGTTTGTATGTACACGTAGTATATAATTAATGGCCAGTGTAGCCATATGTGGGGATTTGCCCCCAAATTGGGGATTTGAACTTCTATTTGGAGACAGATTTTCGTGGGGAGGGATTTGGGGATTTTTCACTATAAGCACTTTTAATAAACATTAATTTTTTTCCAATTGGATTCCGATTATTTTAAAACAGTGTTTCCATTAATGAATTTTATTTGTTTGGATGCATCGCGGTGTAAATTAAACGTGTGTCCAATGAGAACTGTGTTATCACTTTCGGATCAAAAGAAGTTAAAGAAATTTGCTTACAATATGTTTTCGGCGTATATCCGATGAGGAACAAATATACAAATAAAACAAACAAGAATTAATATTTGTTTTATCTTGTAAAAGGCTTTAAATTTGCACGTAGTGCTTCGATGACATCTAACTGACTAGTTATTTATATATAAACACTAGTACAACTAGTGAAATTTGGCAGAACAATACCGTTAACGGTTTACTCGTTGAAACATATAAGCCGAGACATAAATAACTTTTACTTAAACAATATTTATTTAGCTGTACTAGCAAAAGAATTGCTTAAAATATTCGATGACAATTGTGTACATATCAATAGTCATATCTTCCCTACTATGTCCAACGATCGAATGTACAAAATTCGCGATTTAGATTCGTAACCGTGGTCCTCCAATTTATACGACACGCTTCGCTGCAAAATGCTGAATTTGTCATAGAGGATTCAATTAAATAGACATTGTAGGGACGATATATTAACATCACGTAACTAATTTTGTGCTATTTTTCAGGAAACGCAGAAAATGTTATAATGTAAATCGTTACAAAAACACTCCTGTTTCAAATTGATTTCAATACAATTGTCTTGAAAAGGTGTGATGAATTCCGACCAAACTCAAACTACCGACTTTCGAGCCAAACTCAAACTACCGACTTTTCAAAAGTGCACGAGAAGATAAAATATAATCAAAGTAATAGAACTGTGAAAATAAATTTAGCAAAATGATTTTGAAAACGATTTTGAAAGCGTTTTCGAAATCGATTCCCATCACATACCTGATTCACATCTTTTATCGTTTTCAAATCGTTTTTGTGTCTAAATAGTTTTTCATCACATTCCTGATTATATACTAATTAGTTTTCAGTTATTTGCAGTCTAACTAAGGGGTTGAGAATCAAAGGGGTGCAAAAACAAGTAATTAAGGCTTTGTAATACATACAGTTTTTTGAGATTATCATACAGGTCTGAATTTTTAGTGATAAATATCAATAATAAGTGTTGATTCCTGCATATAACTCATTTTTATAGTTTTAACACTTGTACCCCTTTGCTTCTCAACCTTTAAATTATAATGTAATTTCTTCAACTGAAAAGTTGTTGAAATCAGTTACGTGTTGTCAACGTGTGACCTACGATATCTTAATGAACATACACTCATAATAAACTGACGTTATGTTGCGTGCCTGGCAATGCTGTTAAGAGTGGACTGACTGTCTAACCAACAGGGAAGCCCAAAGTATATTAATAGGACCCGAACCCTTCTTTGGCATCTCACGTGGATACGTCAAAGAGAAGAATAGGTCCTGAGATTAGGTGGTGTTTGCTCGCCATTTATTGTTAATGAGCAAAAATTATCTCAGACCCCTACCCGGACACAGTGGTCTCAGACGACTACAATTTGTTATTGCTAACTCTGGGACTCCATGAAACTCAAGAAGAGAAGCCGGAACGTCCGCAATTACCCGCCTGTAAATTCTCACAGAATGGAGTTTCTTAGAGGAGCGGAATAATTGGCTTTAGCGAAGTCTTAATATGCTTCAGTACACATGACGGTTTCTTAAAACTTTTTTACAGATAAAAGGAAAGCATTTAATTTACTTTATTTCTCTGAAATTTTATTATTTCTTTTAGAAAAAAGGTTTCGTTATCCTAGAGAGAAAGTGAATTATATATAACAATTCTCAAATTATTAAAATTTGTTAGTTTTACTATACAGTGGAATGAAATATTGACAATTTGCTTTTAATTATAAGTGCAAAATGCATAATATGCATATTACATATTATGTAAACATTAAAATTTAATTTTTATTGCACGATAGTGCTTAATATAAAAAATATTTTTTGGGAACAAAATTGGGGATTTTTGGTTTTGAAATGGGGATTTTTGGGGACATGAGGCAAAACTTTTCTGGCAACACTGTTAATGGTAGTGTTCCCAAAACACTCGCTCTGTGGTAGAAATAGAGGAATCAAAACGAAAGTGTTAAAAGCAAATTGAGAGAGCAACAGAGCGCGAAGTCGGTCGGCTAATAGCCGCCGCCGATGATTTTCACAATCACTTAGCCGCCGCCGATTAGTGCTGCTAATAACGGAGAATGTCTAAGCCTATTTTTTATTATAAAAAGTGGGTATTTACTAATCATATGCAACAAGCCACACTAAAATCACACACTCTATTGCTAAATCTCGAAGCAAAGCAAAACAAATGAAAGCAACAATCAAATAATGTCTTGTTTCGTGAGAATCAAGTTATTACATTAATTGTTTCTCTCAAATGAAAGAGCACACCTCCAAAAACCAAAAAGTATTTATAAATCATCAAAATGATTTGAAATAAATAAGTCACGCTTGTCATTTGTTTAGATTGTATTGAAGCAAAAACAAAGGCCGTTTTAGATTAATATGAAGAATACATATTTAAAAAATAATCTAAGAACAGTATTTCATAGCAGACGTATTTCTTACAAAAATTAATACTTTTTTATATATTGCCTGGAAGATACTTAGGTGATACTTCTCAAAAATTTAGCCGAGACACCTGGTGTTTAGCCGGATCACCTTCACTAAGCAAGGACACCATCTTTAAAAATAAGCCAGTCTAAAACTTCCCCAAAACTGGGACAAAAATCTTCCCAAAATCCCAGAATTTACCGGGATTCCCAAAAGCTTTTATAAAAATCCCCACAATCCCGGAAGTTCCCCGGATTTCCAAAAAGTTTTACGAAAATCTCCCTAATATCCCAAAAGTTTCCCGGCAAGCAACGGCAACAGTGAAAGCCGCGAAAATACCAAAACGGCAACACTCAGTAAAGGTGTTGCCATTGTTCGTCAAACCATACGTGAGTTTTTTTTACTAACACAATGATAAAAAAGGTGAGTTTGAAGCACCACTTGATGCGAGTTTGATAAGTCGCCGGGCCGCTTTAGTAAAAAAAACTCACACGTATGGTTTGACGAAAAAATCTAAATGGGTTTGAATTTTCGTCAAACTCACCTCAACCAAACATACATGAGTTTGATCAAGCAGTTGATAAGTCGCCATGGCCCTTTACGAACTTGTCATAGAGCGGTTTTTTTGCTGTTTGCACAAAGTTCGTTATAACCGAGTCTTACTGTAATTTACTTACAATAATTGTGATCAGATGTTTAAATTGAACGAAAAATTGAAAGCAAGTTGGTAGTCAATTTCAAAATGTTTGTGTTTAGTAAAAAAGTGAAACTTGGAGCAAAACTTGAACGTGCAACCTCCAAGTTAGACGACACAATTTGCTAGCCGCCGCCGGCGAAAATTGTTCGGCTTTTAGCCGCCGCCGAACATTATAAATCGGCTTCGCCCTCTGGACAATCACTCAAAAAAGCAATGAACTACTAAATTAAGAAATACCCCGTCGGAATATCACTAGTTGACTACAAAAATAATCAACTTATAGTTAACTTTTCTTAGATTTTCTTTTTCGTTGAAAATACGCATACAAAAATTTCATGAAAGTACTTTCATGTGTAAATGTAGGATTAACTATATTTTTGTAGCAACATCTTTTTGTAAATATATTAACTACCAGGTGACTTTGATAAGTCAACTTTAAGTTAGTTGAAAAGTAGTGCAGAGTGGGACAATTAACTATATAAATAGTTAGCTAAAGTTAATTCGTTTCCGACAGGGCCACCACAGGGGAGTATATACATCGCAATACACAGCCAAGTACTCGTATACGGCAACTGTACTAAACTGATGTTAATTTTGGCTGACCAAAACCGTTGGAGTCAACAGCGCATTTTATAGAATGTAAGCAGAAGCAGCAGAGAATGCTGACGCAGAGCAAAGATTTTTCACCATAACAACACTCCCAAAAAACTTTTGACGAAACTCTTTATGTTCCCATTTTATAAATATATATTTTACTTCTCTTTAATTTTATTGAAAATTTTTTTAAGAAATACACACATCAGTACACATGTACACACAATATTTTTACAATGCACTTTTTTGTCACTTCTCTTTACGAAAAATGTTAGTTTCTATTTTTGTATTTATGAACACAATCTGATTATATATTTTAAAAGGTTGACATTTCCTTTTCGATTTAATTATATTTTAACACACAAATAGCTTATGAAATAGATTATTTAAAAAAACACACCACGAAGAATATCTATCGTTAAAAAGTGAGAAATTGATACAGCCAGGCCGGTTCTTTGAAATTGTCAAATGAGCGTTGAAAACTGTAATGACGCCGTAAACCCTGTTGCCAGACTTATGTATGTTATATATTATGTATGTATATTTCAAATTAGATTTCTGAAAAAGCGTTTATACTGGCAACACCCTGTTTAAATCTAATTTATGTCAAGGCATATTAAACAAGGTGAATACACAAATCATTGAGAACATAATAGCAAATTCCCGTACTATCAATAAAATAATAACTCTCTTAACACATACGAGTACTGTAACAAGGATGAAATACCTTGTTATTAATTTTTGTATGCGAATTTGGTTATGTGGCTCCGAATGACATACCTGGCATACATAGAAATTATGCTTATACATAGTTACATTAGTGATATCAGAGAATACTCTCTTTTGACAGCTAAAAAAGGCTGTTCTCATGTGTTATGCAGTTTTACATACATGTTGTTCTTTTTACGAAGTTTGTATGAATGAGATAGTCAATGTTGTTGTATAGTGATGGGTCTAGTTAGAGATGTCTATTACGTAGTTTATACGCAGAGCTTATTTGCAAATAAAAACGTAAAGTGCTGCCAAATCCTTTTTTATTGTAACTTATTAAATCACTGATTATTCATCTATTTGCGAATATATTTATCTATTTATTATTTTTTATTAACAAACATATGTAAAGGAGGCAACCCAAACTTCTTATTTGCAAATAGCGCGTTAATCAGTAATTGTTTTCGTGAGTTATTAATTTACAATAAAAATACATACAGCTTAAACAACTCGATGCCTCTACTTGACACCAGAGAAGCTTGCAACACTGCTCTACATAAAACGCGCAATAGCAGGGTTGTAAATGAATTAAGCTATCTATCTCTCTCCCACTTTACCATCTATTCTCTCTACACTATCCCTTTCCCAAAGAAGGTAACACATTAATTAATTAACTGGTAGGCACTGGTTGCCTGATTGTGTTACTTCTCTTAAAAACATGATGTCGTGGGCCCTGGGCACAGGCCCCGTGTGCCCTTATGGTAAAGACGGCACTGCCCCTCCCCAATCTTCTCATCCTTCTCACCTATAAGTCAACGTTCAGACGATGCAAGTCTTAGTGATCAGCTTCTTATTCAGCTGTGAGAAAGATAGAATAAATACAAATTTCTCTGTCTTTTTCACAGCTGAATAAGAAGCTGATCAATAAGACTTGCATTGTCTAAACGTTCACTAATTCCCGGTTCACACACTTCAACTTTTGTTGCGCAGCTTTTAATTCAGCCGCGAGAAAGACAGAGAAAGCAACACAGTTTTTCTGTCTTTCTCGGGGCTGAATTAAAAGCTGCGTAACAAAAGTTGAAGTGTGTGAACCGGGAGTAAGCTTAAGAGTTTCTGCAACAGAAATTGTAAGTCTGGACGGGGACTAAGTATATATGAACATGTACACATGTCACCGACCAACCAGATACGACAATTGTGACAGTTAAAAATTGCCCAAATCATTTTTTTAGGGCAGCCTTTTGAGAAAGAGACAACAATTATAAGTTTTTCTTTCACTTTATCCAAATAAAAGTGTTGCAAATATTACGTATGTATGCGAAAAATTAAACAAAATTGAACACCAATACTTTTTTATTTCTCTTTTGAACGCCACTCTGTCAAGAATGAGTAGGCAATAGATTGCTGTTCGTGTCGCGTCTGGTTGGTCGGTGCACATGTGAAAAGCTCAAGCCAATAGCTAATAATGTTTATTAATATGATTATTTCGAACGTATTTGCTTGTGAATCCAAATTGAATATTAGGCTAATCGTCGTAACGTTATATTCAGAAAAAATTTGGCGTGATTAATAAATTTTCCAAGGAACAAGGGAAAAATTAACATCAACTTAATTTGGTCAAAATTTGCGAAGTGTGACCGTAGCTTAAGCTTACTCGCTTATTCTATTGTGATTTTCAAATAAAAAAAATAATCGTAAATTCTCAAATGGTTTTTGAAAGTATGTGCATAAGAGGTTTGGTAAAGCACCAATGAAATGAATATGTGTATGTAGACACTACTTAACCCTCAGCAAATAAATATTTTTTTAATTTATTAAATTTATTTGAGATATTTCCTAATTAATTTTTCTAAATTTTTTTATTAGTTGTGGGATACATGCTTGCCTATATGTTGGCATTACTACCAACGAAATGCAGGCATATAGACTAGCTTGTAACGCACAAAAAATAAAAATTTTTTGATAAATATTTTTTTTAATATTACATGCATAGGTACTTAAGAATAAAATCACTATTTCCAATAAATATATTAAAACTAGCAATTTGGAATTGTAGATTTAGATGGTTTAAGAATGTGTAAATCACGAAAATATTTTTCATATATTTTTAATAAATAAAACTTATAGTATATGTACATATGTACATATGTATGTTATCTTAAAGAAATTTAATTAAGCCTCACACTCGCCCCTTATAAACTGTTTTATATTATGTATCTTATTTTATTATTATGCTCCTAACAAAAATTCATTGATAATAGGAGCAACACGTTCCGGTGTGCAGAGATGCAAGTGATGTGTGCCAGGTACTTCTTTATATATCACAAGTTTAGCATTTTCTTTGAGTGTTTCGATAACTTTTTCGTACACTTGGGGATTTTCAAATTTCATGCCAGGAACACCGCGAATATTTAGCACTTGACAGCGTATGCGCTTAGCATATGCTAATACTTGATCAGCTGTAAACATGCCAAGCAATGAGACTTTCAACCTTAAGTCTCTGGAAAAGTGGTAGCCACTATTGTGTAAATGCTGCGGTGCCGTTTCCATTCCACGTTTCATCAACACTTTTACCGAATTTTCATCGACAGAGCCCTCATAAGCATCTAATACTAACTTCACCATTTCATTGTAGGTGTAACAAGGCACTTTCGTTTCGGGTAGTGTTTCATAGTCTAAAAATTTATCTAATGCCCAGCCAGTTATATCGGCTTGACGTTCAATACTCCGAACTGTAGGTCCAGCAATGTCAATATTTATTAATTTTTCTACTTCTGTGGGATAGCTTGCAGCATATAAAAATGTTAAAGCACCGCCTAATGAGTGCCCCATTAAGGTAACACGTTTCCAGCTATATTTACGAACAATTCGTCGAATCAAACATAGCCCATCCCAAAATAAGAAATACTGCATACCTTTGGGATAATGTGAAGATTTCCCATGACCAGGTAAATCTATACATAGTACTGGTAAATCCGGAGGCATAAGCGGGCAAAGGTTGTCAAAGCTACCACAATTATCTTGCCATCCGTGTAAAGCCAAAATTGGCTGTTTGTTACGATTTCCCCACCATTTTCCTGTAAGATAATTATGTGCATTATGTACTATTTAGTTAAATTTACAAATAGCGTTCGTTTAACAAGTTGTGAGAAAAATAAAACAAATGTATGAAAAAATATTTTTTTAGAAGTACATATGGGCAATTGAAAGAAGTGTCATATCAGGCAATTTTTCATATTTCATATTATTTTATGCATGAATAAAATTTTATTTAAAATTTTCAAGCAAAAAATTCATAAAATTTTATACATGAATAGAATGTGTCAAGGTAGATCTATACCGATCTATATCGATCTTGGAGTGTGTTTTAAAAAAATTGTATTTCATATTCTATATGTAATTGTCTCTAAAATTTTGATGTTTAAAATAAAATAAAATGTGTAAAATATATAAACAATAGTGGAGTTCACGCAACATTTAGTAGCTGTTTACTCGTTAAATTGGTAAAATTTTCCATTTAATTTTGTTGCTGCAAAATTTATTTAAAAATTTTTTGACAAGCAAATGTATGGGAAATTTTACCAATTTAATGAGCAAACAGTCACCGAATGCTGTGTGAACTCCACCAATAGTTTTTGTGAAAAATAAAAGTGTAAGACATCGCAATTTAACACTTGCCGCTTTTACTCTACGTCTCCACCTAACTTGAAATGCTGTTGTAAGTCTGCTTTTAAACACATCAGTTTTTCTTGAAGCAACTTTTATTTTTTTGTGATAAAGAGCGAGAGAGGAATTTATTTTATGTATTCCTCTTTCGCTCTTTCTCGCTAGAAAATTAAAGTTGCTTCAAGAAAACCTGATGTGTGTAAAAGCAGACTAACTTGGAGTTATGACTGCGTTGCAGTGTTGCCAGTGAAATTTCGAGAAAGATACATTTTTTCCCAAAATGATACATTTTGAAAAAAAATTTAAAATCAGTTTTTAACGTTTAACATATCGACCCCTTAGCGCCAAATGATCGTAAGCGACAAAAATTTTATTTTTCAGGAGGAAGGGTTTTTATTGTATTTAAACATGATTTATATTCATAAACTGTCGCTTACGATAAAATTTTATATCCTGTATTTCAAAAGTTATCAAAAAATTTTATATTTTTACGATTTTAAACTAAAAAAATCATACAATTTTGATTTCAATAAAAAAATTTGCTTTTTACAAAATGTCGCTTACGATCATTTCGCACAAAAGAGTTGATATATTAACGTAACATTTTTATTTCATATTTAATGAATATTGTAAAGAAAATGATATCATATAAATTCATTTTTATGCTTATTTAAGTCATAAATATTAGGTATGTAATTTTTAAAAATACAGTAAGCAAACTTTAAAATTAATTATACCGACCCATTAGCGCCAAATGATCGTAAGCGACAAAAATTAAATTTTTCAGGAGAAGGGTTTTTTTTATTATATTTAAACATGATTTATATTCATAAACTGTCGCTTACGATCAAATGTTATAGCCTGTATTTCAGAAGTTAACAAATTTGACATTTTAATGATTTTAAACTATGGGTAGGCTCACAAAATTTTGATTTCATTAAAAAAGTTAGTTTCTTACAAAATGTCGCTTACGATCATTTGGCGCTAAGCAGTCGATATGTAACTATCCTTGGATGTTGTCAAAACAAATTAATTTTTGTAAAAATTAATATACGAGTAAAGGCGTTTTTTAGCATTCATAACGAAATGATAAATTTAAAAAACTTTCTCGAGACGGAAAGTTTAATATTTTATTTCTGTACATTTTGCGTACAGATTCAAAAGATACGAAAAATGTCAGGATTATACATGGTACGTAAAGTAATCAAAAGATACGAAAAATGTATCTTTCGTATCCTAATGGCATCACTGCTGCGTTGTTAAAACAATTGCACTAACAACTACATGTGTTATAACCTAAAAAAAGCATTAACTTGAGCGGTCTACACTTAAATTAGCTTGAAGTTAATGTTAAGTTAAGTTATGCTGATTTTAGACGACATGTATTTTACATCTGACTTGTCAAATTTCCCACTGCAAAAGTGATACATGCCGTGTGAAACATAAGCAAAGTCAGATGAAAAATATTCAATTAGAGCGTGTTCTATTTTCATCTGACAAGGTATCTGACATCAGCTGTATTAAATTATCAAAAGTGTGGTTTGGCTGAAAAAATATTAAAAAGCAAAGAGCGCTTTATATATTTACGAAAATTGTGCAAAAACTAAGCTGTTGTGAACACTCAGAGGTTATGTCAGATGTAATTGCACATGTACGTGTGAAAGCAAATATTATAAACCGTCTGTAAATTGACAATTTTGACAAACATGCGAAGTTACATATGACTCACACACCTAATGAGCCATATGTAAAAAACATGTCGTCTAAAGTCAGCATTAGGTGTTTACTGCAAATTAAACTCGAAGCTTTCGGGAAAAATTAAAAATTTATAAACGTTCTGTTCAAAGTATCAAGTACAAAATATGGGATAGAACATTATACAACCTCGCTTTGGATTGCCCAATACATAATATGTAATTCATACATAATACATAATATGTAATTCATATTATGTATGTTTTGTTGTGGAATGATTTAATTGTATGTTTATAATTTATTAAAAAGAAAACTTGTCTGCGACAGAGACCTGCGGCGATTGGTTTTTCGGCGGCGGCTGGTGAGCAAATCGCCGACGGCGGATCAAATTCGGTTTCAGCCGGGTGAGAGCAAATAACATAAAAATCAAATTCAAGAAAAAAATGAGTAAAACAATATTAAATAACAAAATTATTATTTAATATTGTACATGGAGAATCGGCGGCTATTTTGCAGGCGACATAGAGTTGTCAAAACCGGGCTTCGAATTATCCGAAAATCGGTTTTAGTCTATTTTCCCGGTTTTTCTAAACCGGTTTATAAAATGTGACGGTTTTCGTGTTATTCGAAAACCCGGATTTTTAAATATTTTTCATTTTAAGATATACATATCACACTTAAACAGAAACTGAAACCATGATAAAAATGGGTTCAGGTCGGGTTCGGGTTAATCAAAATAAAAACTTCGGGTTCGGTTCAGGGTTCGGGTTCGGGTTTAAAACCAAAAAATTTAAACACGCGCAATTATTTTGTTTAATAATATATATATATATATATATATATATATATATATATATATATATATATATATATATATATATATATATATATATATATATATATATATATATATATATATATATATATATATATATATATATATATATATATATATATATATATATATATATATATATATATATATATATATATATATATATATATATATATATATATATATATATATATATATATATATATATATATATATATATATATATATATATATATATATATATATATATATATATATATATATATATATATATATATATATATATATATATATATATATATATATATATATATATATATATATATATATATATATATATATATATATATATATATATATATATATATATATATATATATATATATATATATATATATATATATATATATATATATATATATATATATATATATATATATATATATATATATATATATATATATATATATATATATATATATATATATATATATATATATATATATATATATATATATATATATATATATATATATATATATATATATATATATATATATATATATATATATATATATATATATATATATATATATATATATATATATATATATATATATATATATATATATATATATATATATATATATATATATATATATATATATATATATATATATATATATATATATATATATATATATATATATATATATATATATATATATATATATATATATATATATATATATATATATATATATATATATATATATATATATATATATATATATATATATATATATATATATATATATATATATATATATATATATATATATATATATATATATATATATATATATATATATATATATATATATATATATATATATATATATATATATATATATATATATATATATATATATATATATATATATATATATATATATATATATATATATATATATATATATATATATATATATATATATATATATATATATATATATATATATATATATATATATATATATATATATATATATATATATATATATATATATATATATATATATATATATATATATACGTAAATCAATTTTACATTCAAAAGTTTGAACATAAATAGTATGAAAAAGTTCATAATCTATTGTTCATATATTTTAGTAATTTATAAATAAAATACTAGAATTTTTCATTTCCAGTATGAATTTAGCTTTCAATAAATAAATTTATGAAATCAAAGTTGCTTTGAAAAAAATTTTCAACTTTTTTGTCAACAAATTCTAAAATGTTAGTTTTAGTTATATATAGTAAAAATACTGTTCAATTCAAATAGTCTGTTGGCAGGAAGGATGGAGTTGTGCTAAGTACAACAGGCTATACAAGTTCAATACTGAATTTTTTAAAGTATTTTTATTTAGAAATATGAATTAATTTATGTAAAAATTACTAACTTCAATGAAAAAAGTTTGGAAAAAAAATTTCATATTACATTCATAGCATTTATGAAATAAGCTGTGTTCTCACTACGTGTATTTGTCTTATGGAATGTCACTTTTTTATACACATGTGATTTCATGTGTATGTCAAAATTTGCGGTTTACATAAGCTGTGTTCTCACTATGTGTATTTGTGTTATGGAATATCACTTTTTTATACACATGTGATTTCATGTGTATGTCAAAATTTGCGGTTTACATAAGGTTTATAATTTTTGTGTTCACCTGTTGGTATGTTACGTACATTTGACATAACCTATAAAGCAAAGCAATCATAAAACAGCCGAGTGGTTATACATATTTTATTGTTATATATACTTCTTTTATTTAATTTAATACTTTATTAATTTAATGATTATTTTATTTCATTTTCCCGTCCGCAAACAATTGCTTTATTAAAAACCAGCTGATGTCAGATGCTTTGTCACTTCAAAATAGAACTCGTTCTAAATCATGTGTACTGTGCACAGAGAAATATCACAGGCTATTGTTTGAAGGGGTTCAGACTATGGGCCTGATTGTGTAGGGCGCTGGCGTAAACGCCTATGTCGTTTATTGTAATAGATTAAAGTAACACGCAACCCGTGTTCTTTAATCTACTACAAAAAACGACTTAGGCGTTTACGCCAACGCCTTACACAATCAGGCTCTATATGTACAAATTTACCATGTGAAAATGTAACATTCCATATGGCAAATACACATAGTGAGAACACAGCTTTAAGAAGTAATTGTATCATATTATTAATATATATATTGAAAAAAGTACAATCGAATGTGTGTGTTGACATACTTATTTTTTTCAGCTTAAACCACCAAAGCTGGGCAATAAAAACAGTTAATTATCGTCTTAAAAACAGAAAGCAAAGATTAAAGATGACTAAATCTCTAATGTTCATATTAAAAATCAAACCCTTACGGCCCTTTTCGCAATGTGTGATTAAAAGCCAAGGACGACTTTAACGACAAGTTCGACATACAAAACTTGCCGTTAGTCTATGTTAACTCTTAATCGTACATTGTGAAAAGGGCCGTTAGTGTCTTTTGAAAATCAAGCTAATTTTAATCGAATGTCAAGCTAAAGCACTATTTGTATCTGGCAGCCCTACCCTTAAAGCACGGCATTCAAGTGGAAAAAAGAAAATTCAGAGTAATTAACACATTCGGCTGAATCACGGGACCTTTCGTCATTCACTTGTCTTTAAATAAACTAATGATGAGAGTTGCCGCTAATAAATTATTAAAAAAGCTTCAAAGTTTATTTGGTCCTATGCATTTCATACTTAATATTTTGGCTTTTTTTAGGTCATCATGCAGGTCTGAATTTGTGCAGAGTAAATACTAATTGTTATTGATTCCTGCATCTAACACAATTTGTTTGGTTTTGGCACGTGTGACCCTCGTGCTCCAACCCCCTCATATGTAGTACATACCAACACCATGATATTTTTTAATATTTAGTCTCTAATAATAAAAAAATCGATAAGGAAACAATTGTGGTGCTTGTGTAGAAAAGCACTTAATACAACAGTAAGAATGATAATTATTAAATAATTTTGCTTACCTTGCACAGTTCCCCAAGGTACATCAATAGTGACTTCTTCCCACGAATCGATATCTCTTTTAGTGCCATCTAAAACACACACAAAAATATTTAATATCTAGCAAATTAAATTCCTTCTAAAGAATTTGATATACACATCCATATGCATGTAGTGTAACAGTTTATTGAAACAATGACAAACAAGTTCACCTTCACGGACTTTGAACTTAGTTTTTCAATAAACGCCGCATTGTGAAAGCATAATGCTTATTTAACTTATGGTAACTTACTTGATGTTCGACTTCCGAAATGTTTATTCATGTTGGTGCCATTGGTTTCAACATTTATCTTACCATCCATTTTGTGACACAAATCTGATAGTTTTGTTAATAACAAAATATCGGTTTTCACTTATTTATGTTATTCAGATAATAGTTATGGATAATACAGACAAATATACCCCAAATGCCGACCAACACGTAGTATTAAGTAGCTTTAGAATTAATTGATTGAAATTTTTTGTCACTATAAAAACATTTACAGCTGTTTGTAAGAGTGTCAAGCAAAACCAGTGTTGTATACTAATAAATTACAAAAGTCGTCGAGAGATCGAATTATCAATAAAATTTGGCAAGCCAATTTGACAGCCAGGTAGCGCTGGTAAACGAGCTCATTATTTGATACTGATTCTATTCGTAATGAATGCAATTCAACAATTCCAGCATACTATAGCAATTGTTTTGAATCGACCATGCCACAATTAATATTGCTACTATCTTAAAAAAAAAAAGATTGACAATTACCCCGTTTATACACACTAGTAATTGTAATTTTTAATGATAACTCATACTATAATATAAAATAGCAAGAAGCTAACACAAGACCAAAGCGTATTAATAACAAGTGGCCGCATTAGAGCAACAACAACTGGCAATAACCAATCTGTCATGTCAAATGCATACATAAAAAGTTTTTATTTAGTTTTTTTTACATAGAGTTTGACACTTTGGTGGAGTCAGCTGATGATAATTTTTACTAATAGGGCCAGCTGGTATCAATTCGTCTTGCACAAGACATAAAGGAAAAAGTGAATATCAATAACTATCAAATGAAATACAGCTCTAAGAAAAACAGTATGAATTGGTCAAAGGTAAATGATATTCAACTATTGACTGTAAGCCACCGACTTTGGTCGAGTGCTCTACGCGGTAAAGAGCTCTGACTAGAATAGCGGAAGCTGTTGAAACATTTCAGTTCAACCCTCTGCGCAGTCAAATTTTTCTTTGTGTACAGGCTTCATATAAATCTCTAAATAAAAAATAATTTAATTGAAAAATTTAATTAAAACCGTACTTAAGCCAAAATAATTAAATTTCTTTGAACAATAACTATTATTTTCTAAGTGAAATATAAAACTCAAAAAATAAATGTTATTTTTCAAGCAAAAAATAAAACTTGAAAAAATAACTATTATTTTCTAAGCAAAAAATAAAACAGAAAATAAATTTTAAAGTTAACTTTTTAATCAAACTTAAACAAATTAAAATTAGTGAAAGCAGAGGTATATATATATATATATATATATATATATATATATATATATATATATATATATATATATATATATATATATATATATATATATATATATATATATATATATATATATATATATATATATATATATATATATATATATATATATATATATATATATATATATATATATATATATATATATATATATATATATATATATATATATATATATATATATATATATATATATATATATATATATATATATATATATATATATATATATATATATATATGTACCTTCTATTGCTTATTGCCACATATGTGCTTATGCCCAGTTAATCGTTTAAAAACACATAATTAAAGAACAATTGACAGATACAGTCATCGCGGCGAAATAGTCAGAAGTGTATAGTATAGACTCCATTTGAAAAAATGTAAACAAAACATGTTTAACATATTTTATATGCCATTTGACATGTGATTAGAGTATGGAAAAACCGGAATTTTCTTAGAAACCGGGTTTCAAATTATTCGAATATTACCTTTTTTAAAAACCCGGTTTCGAATACGGTTTTGCGCAAATAAACCGGTAAACCGGTTTTTATAAAATGTATGACCAAATTTTATTTTTTTCACTTTTTGCGAAAAATCTTTTTCACACTATACATATTCATATGATATTTTCCTTGAAACAAGTTGTATTCAAAGTAATATAATTACACAAGG
The DNA here is from genome assembly GCA_956483635.1 of Panzeria rudis. Taxonomy (NCBI): domain Eukaryota; kingdom Metazoa; phylum Arthropoda; class Insecta; order Diptera; family Tachinidae; genus Panzeria; species Panzeria rudis. The sequence goes on along the minus strand of OY101449.1, from coordinate 116,411,610 downwards.
CGACAGTGAAATACTTTTTTGGAACAAAATTACATTTCTAAGCAGTTAATTGAGCTAAAAAATAGTGTCCTCAGTTTTTTTCTTATCAGCTACAAATTTTTTAATTAGCATGTCTAATACACATTTATCTGCAAGCTATCCTAATATAGTTTTATAATTTGCTCAACTCTTTCTTTTTTTTATAGAAACTCTTACAATTTTTAAAACTGCAAACACGTTACCTCTTAATTATTGTTATTCAAGACAGGCCTCTTACGAACAAAATAAGCCACGTATCATGAAAATCGATGGACAATGTTGATTTTATTAGCAATTAACTGAATACACCCACACAGGTGGTTCGGAGAAAAATCTTCATTCTTCGAAAAAATCTTCATTTTAGAAAAAAAAATCTTCAAAAAAAATTTTATGTGTATATAAATATAATTCATGATTGCTAATTATAATAAAGTTGCTATACATATACATACCTATGTACATATGTATGTATAAAAACACAAAAATTAATATGTAAACATCGAAACTCAAAATTCAATTCAAACAGGTTACTTATATTAAAATTATAATATGTTAGATGAAATTTATTTGCTGGTGTTTAAGCACTGTCTATATGAATTTCATTTATGCTTTACCAAATCGTCAGTAGAATTCAAACGCAATATGGCGTTATTTCTTAATGCTTCAAATCCTATTGACCTGTAAGAGAAATAACACCATAATGAGTTTATTTCTCAATCAATTGAGAAATAGCGCCATATGGTATTATTTCATACATTTGAGAATTTACAAATATTTAAATGATTTTCAAAAATAAGCACAGGAGGCTTTGAAACTTATACAAAATTCTCAAATGGGGTTTGAAAGTCTGTACATAAGATAAGGGGTTTGTAGCTGTTCAAAAGTGTGTTTGAAGTCTACTGACGATTTGGTAAAGCATCAATAAAATGGATATAGACAATGCTTAAACACCTGCAAATAAATTTCATATAAATTATGACAATATGTCAAATATTAAATCTATTATAATATATTAGTTATGTATGTAAGCAATATTGTACATTTAAAAGATCAAATATATGTACAGTGCGCCCTCGGTTACTGCAACCCTCAATGAGCGCAACCTCGATTGTTGCAAAAACGCAAATCTTCACATTGTAGACTCAGTGAGTGCAACTTGGTAACAATTTGTGACTCATTAAACGCAACTTTTAAATTTTGTCGTCGGTTGTTTTGTTTGTTTTCTTTTTATTGACTTCAAAATCGTCGTGAAACTACAGCGCAGAAAAAATTTCTAGTAGCAAAAGTATTCAAATTATGACTTCTTTCTATACCATTTTACAAAACTACGAGTCGATTCAATTGAATGTTATATTGTTTATTTTGTAAAATCATAAAAAATGAAAAAAATCTTCATTTTGGGACGACGATCTTCAAATCTTATTTTGACCAAAATATCTTCAAAATTAAGGTAAAATCTTCATTCTGGCATAGCTGACCCACACACTTAACTGAATACACCCACACACCCTTTGTAGAATAAACGCTCGCAAAAATAAAAGTTAAAAAAGTTTAAAAAAATTTTTGTCATCGAAATCTATAAAATAATTTTTCGTAAAAAAACCGGTTTTTGAATACTTTATATGTGCTCCATACGAAAGAACAGCTATAGTGCCGTCACCTGGTTGTCATCTGCTTGCTGGTATGGTGTACGCGACACTTTGCCCATTCCGAAAAACGAAGTCTGGTACCACTAACAGCTGTGGTATATTTCTCCTGCTGTAATAAGTAGAGGTGGCAGCATAACGTCAGCGGATGTTTTAGCTCTGGTAGCGTTGTGCATAAGTGACGTCAAATACGTGTATTTTATTTGACATTCATCATCTAGTTTTGGTTGTACTTGTATTTGTTGCCCTTATGAGGCCACCACAGTGATAATGATGTTTCACAACAATAATTATTTTTCACCCATGGTGAAATAAGTATACAGGTGACAGCATAACGTCAGCTGATTATTTTTTGCTCTTCTAGTTTTGTGCATAATCCACGTCCAGCATGTATATATTTTTGACAAGAATCATCTATTTTTTTGTTGTATTTATTTCTCTTCTGCGGTCACCTGTATACTTATTTCACCATGTTTTTCACCTATGGAGTTTCGAGCAGAGCGCGAAGCCGGTCGGATAATAGCCGGCTAAAACCCGCCGCCGATGATTTTTACAATCACTTAGCAGCCGCCGACTAGTGCGACTAATATCGGCTAGCGGCTAAGCTGATTTTTCAATATAAAAAGTGGGTATTTACTAACATGCGCATTTAAAAATATTTAATCTAGTTTTGAAACGTATGAAGAAAATTTCTTATGAAAATTATTTTTTTAATAAGGCAGTAAATGGTCCAGAAAGGCAAGTTTATTTATATTTGGGCCGAATATACCTGTTATAAATATGCCTTGTATGTAAGTAAACAAGAAATACTGTTAACCGACCGTTAGCCGATACATTTTGGTAGCCGCCGCTGGCGAAAAATTTTCGGCTCTTAGCCGGCTAGTAGCCGCCGCCGAGTATATTTGGTCTTAGCCGCCGCCGACCACTATTTTACATCGGCCTCACCCTCTGGTTTCGAGTTCTTTGAATTTATAGATAGGGCTGTCAGATATGGCGATTTCTCGCCAAACGTGGCGATTTTTCAACTTGTTTGGCGTCTAAATTTTTGATTTGGCGACATGGCGATAAATAATTTGCTGTCGATTTTTATGGCTAATTTTTTAACCAAATTGAACTTAAAATTTTTATAATTCGGAAAATTACTTTGTTGAGAGTATTTTAAAAAATAAATCACACTAAAACTTGTCTGCATGAAATTAAAACAATGTGATTTTGATGATTTTTCTTATATTAATTATAGTCATTAATGGGCCTTATTGTGTTTGGCGTTTTTCGACTGCAACTGCGACATTTTGTAATAGGTTAAAGAAAACACACAACATTTTTCTTTAATCAAGTACAAAATGTCGAAGTTGAAGTCGAAAAACGCCAACCACAATAAGGGCGAATGTGTTTTGAATTTTTATGAGAAAAATTTACAAGAAACAATTTTTGGCGATTTTATTTATAATATTGGCGATTTTCTACTAAATTTATATAGGATTATTTTATAAAAATTTATATTGAAAAAAGCATTATATAAAAACAAATTTATTATCAAATATATATTAAGAAAAAGTACATAAAATTGATTTTGGCGACTTTTCAAATCAATTTGGCGAAATAGGTCGGAAAAATCTGACAGCCCTCTTTATAACTTTTTTTAAAGAAAATATTAAACGCAAGGCAAATTCAGTACCAGGTAGCCTTATCATCACAGATGTTCATCAGCTGATTACACCCCATCAGTCAAACTATACAAGAAAAGAGAAAAACTTTAACCCGAACTGTCAAAGAACAAATAAAAATAGTCCTACACCTACTTTGTATGTGTGTTATTTTAATGATAAGGCCACTTGATATTAATTCGCTTTGATTAATAAACGAACAAAATGATGCCAGAACCGGAAAACTGTCCTGGATCTCAAAGCGCTAATGCAGGACTAGGAAGCGCTTGTCAAGGTTGCCCTAATCAGCAGATATGCAGCGATCCTAATAAGAAGGTTGAAGATCCCGGTAAAGCGCTAGTGGCCGAAGCTATGAAGGACGTACGTAATAAGTTGCTTATATTGTCAGGCAAAGGAGGTGTTGGTAAAAGTACAGTGACCATGTTACTATCGCGTTATTTGGCCAGGACTCACAGTGATAAAAATTTTGGTGTTTTGGATATTGACATATGCGGGCCATCCCAACCGCGGCTACTAGGTGTAGAAGGGGAGAATGTCCACCAGTCAGGTTCTGGCTGGTCCCCGGTAGGTGTAGATGATAATATATGTTTAATGTCAATTGGCTTCTTATTGGGATCTCCAGATGATGCAATTATTTGGAGAGGACCAAAAAAGAATGGCATGATACGGCAATTTTTAAGTGAAGTTGACTGGGGTACTTTAGACTTGCTATTGTTAGATACCCCACCAGGTACTTCAGACGAACATCTATCGGTCATATCATATTTACGTGATGATAAACTTCCCTGCTCGCTCAATGCCATTATTGTAACAACGCCTCAGGAAGTATCACTGCTTGACGTTCGTAAAGAAATAAACTTTTGCAAAAAACAAAATATACAAATAGCGGGAGTTATTGAAAATATGAGCAGTTTTCGGTGCGGACATTGTGGAAACACATCGGAAATATTTCCTGCAAAAACTGGTGGCGCTAAAGCAATGTGTGATGAAATGAATGTCCAGTTTTTGGGTTCGTTACCACTTGACCCAAACCTGACTAAAGCGTGTGATAGTGGTGAAGACATAACATCCACATCGAATTCAACTATTGAAGCTTTAGATAAAATATGCAGTCAAATTGCAAAAATTCTGTAAGGCAAACCAATTCCGAAGATATACGAAATAAAAGAATTTTGTTCGTTTTGTTCCTAGATGTAAATTCAAGTAATTGTACCTAGATATATAGTGGTCAACATATACATTGTTTTTTATTACACTTAAAGATTATTTTATAATACCTATGTACATTTACTCCAGATGAATAAACAATTACATTCTAGGGCCATGGAACAAAGGATTTCAATGTATTTTAATTCCAAACAGAGAACATATCGAGCCGGAACGGCCAAAAGATTGTAACCGACGAAAACAAACTTTTACAGGAAGACGTTTTAAAAAAAGGAACAAATCTAGTTTACTGACACAGCTCCAAACAAAAAAATGTAAAATAAAAAATAGGGGGAAACGTTTCCTCTTAAATCTAGTTTAGCCAAGTTGGTCCCAATGAAAAATAGCCTATTTAAAAATAAGAAGAAAATATCAAATAAAAAAATTGGCTACGTACTCAAATTTCATTACTGACCAATTGATTATTGATCAATTAATATTTTATTATTGATGAATTGATTATGTATGTACTCAAATTTTGTGCTGATTTCAAATAGAGTCGATTGAAATCTCTTAATCGCATATTGCAAAATTACAAAAATAGCTAAAAATGGAAACAACCCCTAAAATTTATTAAACTTCTATTGCAAATATGCCGAAAACTCGTGAAACTTTTTAAATACTGAAACAAGTTTTAAAGTTGATTAAAATTACTAAAACTGTCAAGAATACCGAAAATTCAGCAAAAACACACAAATCGCGGAAATTTAAAATATTCGTTAGTAATTGCTGATAATTTTACCATAATTGCAAATTCCTAAAATCCACAAAAACTCGAAAAAGTGCAAAAACTTGTAATAATCATGCCTATAACGAAAATTTCGAAATTTCGCCCTAAAATTTATTAAAACTCGTTAAAAATGTAACGAAAGTCAATATCTCGGGAAAAAATCGCGAAAATTATAAAAATTCGCTAAAACTTGCTCAAATTTTAAAGAAAAAGTGGGAAAATTACGCTTGTCGTGAAGATAGCGAAAATTTGCGCTAAATTGCAAAATTTTAAGCAAGCCATAATTTTGATTAAATTTCGATAAAAACCTTAATGAATACCAAAAATGCGGTAAAAACCGCGAAAAAGGCGAAAATTCGCAAAAACTTTCCAACAGCGGCATAATAGCAAAGTCGAATATTGTTTTAAACTCGCAAAAATTGCAAAGAAGATGAAAACTTTCAAAAAGTCGCTTTTATCGCGAACATTGCAAAAATTCGAAACAAGTTGCGAAATCGGAAACAAATTTTAAAAGGTATTAGAACGCCAAAACTGCTAAAACAAACCCTGAAAGAACGCAAAAAATCGCAAGTTCTCGAAAAATTGCTAAATGTATTGAAAAAATTAATAAAACTGTATAGAACATAATCTCGTAAAATCAGATAAATCGCGAAAATGGTGAAAATTCCCAGATATCGTTAACATCGCGATATTGCAACTAGCTCCTAAAAATTCACAATTTGGTTTGAATAGCCCACCCTCTGACACACTTCTTATTTTGTTTTGAAAATCAATAACGTTTAATATTTTTAATCAGGGACTAAAACCGAACCTGAACCCGTTTGGCTGTTTATAAAGACTTTGAACCCGAACCCGTTGAACCCAAAAATTCAGCAAGGTTCGGGTTCAAAAATATAAAAAATAGAGAAATATTTAATAGAAGAATAATAAAAAACATTACATTTCTTGCATGCAAAAAATATTAAAATCAAAATAAAATAACGACCAAGGCAAATTCATACCAGGTAGCAGCACCCCGACAGCTGACTATTTTTTGCAATTTTTAAAAGTGCCGAATGGTTGCCAAAATTTTTGATTTTTTTCTTCTGGGTATTTTTAATAATTTCTAATTTGAAGTATATTTTCTTATGTCAATGCGGTACGTACGTTACAAAGTTGAAAAAAGTTTTTTTGAAAGCTAAATAAGTTGAATTTAATTAAATTAAAAAAAGAATATATTGTTTAAACGTATAAAAGTGAATGTAAAATTGATTTACATATATGTAAATGATAATGATGGCCCGCCTAAGAGTGGGGAAATGTATATTTAACTCCAAGCACTACTTTGAAAAAACTGATCCGCTGAAATGTACCAACTGTGATGAAACGCTTATAGTAAGCGCTTCCATCTTCCAACCGTTTGCCCTATTTCAAAGATGTATGACCCACTGGAGGAAATACTTGACTGTCCAAGAACTGACAACATACAGCGAATAATAAGATGTCTACAGCAACACGGCATCCAGGATGTTTAGGTTTATCTCAGAAAAAAAATGAAAGATACTGCCTGTTCCACCAGGTGCGGTCGGCGGTTTCCTATTTGAGGCTGTCGTCCGCAGTTGGAGGAACAGGCAGATATTTTTCAGAATTTTCATGTTTCAAAATTATTTTCTTTATTTCACGCTTAATGAAACTAAATATTTACTTTATGTTATTTTTATTCTTGTGTATATTTTTGTAACATACAAACTTTCTGTTTTTTTAATAATAATACGAGCGCATATGGTGTGGTTACCGGCGCCTTTTTGTATATATTTTATGAATTAATTTGTAAAATATATTATATATAAATTAGGGATGTAACGAATACCGATACCGATATATCGGTGATACTTCAGATTTTCCGATACATCGGTATCGGCGATATTTTACTGTCGATACGACGATACTTTTAAAAAAAAATTTCAGAGTTTTTTTCTGACAAATTATTTATCTTTTGTTAATTTTACCATGAACTAAATTCATTTCGTTATTTTTTAAATCTTATTAATATAAATTTTAAAAATTATTAATATTTTATGCTGTTATTTTGTAAAAAAATTATTTATTTTTGTTAATTTTACCATGAATTCAAATTCAATTCGTTGTTTTTTAAATCTTATTCCAGCAAAAAAAGACACTCCAAAGAAGTCATGAAAATGTAGAATTCGCGATCCGGAAATTATTTATTTTTTGTTAATTTTACCATGAATTCAAATTCAATTTGTTGTTTTTTAAATCTTATTCCAGAAAAAAAGACACTCCAAAGAAGTCATGAAAATGTAGAATTCGCGATCCGGAAGTTTTGCAAATTTGGACAATTTCTAATTAGCTCTACATATCCTTGCCATTGCAAGAACTTCTGAACTTCGATTACCAATCACCCAATTGGAAGCGATGCTAGGACAAATTTCTTTTTCCGTGTTCTATAATGATTTTTCCTCAAGGAAAAAGGATAAAAAATTACCCATTTTCACAATTTTTTTTTAATCCGAATTTAAATTGAAAGTTGTATTTTCATGTAAATTTAAGTGAATAAATATAAACTTTTAGAAGATTTTTAATAATTAAGCCATTAAGTTATTTAGAAGACTATTAGTTGATAAATCTCCTTTAAAAATCGATTTTTTAAAAAGCACGAAGATTTTTTTTTAAATTATAAAGGAATTAAAAATTTTTCTTGCTTTTTTACTAATTATCTGCATATTTTTAATACATATTTTTTGGAAGCAAAGAAAATGTAGCTCCTTAAAAATTACTTCCAATTTTTTATACTGGGTTAATATCAATTTTAAATATTAATAATCTCTTACACTGTAATTTTGTATAAGAAAAAAAATTGCACTTGAGTTTTGTTAATCTAAACTTGAACTCAATTTCAATATTCGTATCGGTATCGGCGATATTTATTTTTAAATATCGGTATCGGATCGGCAAAACGGCGTCTCGTTACTTCCCTAATATAAATAAATAAATAAATATATGTATATTATTTTATTATTAAACAAAATAATTGCGCGTGTTTAAATTTTTGGTTTTAGACCCGAACCTGAACTTTTTATTTTGATTAACCCCAACCCGAACCTGAACCCATTTTTTCATGGTTTCAGTCCCTGTTTTTAATATTTAAAAAAAATGGGTTTGGTAAAGCAAGGATGGTAGCACGATTTTTAGTTTAAACGTCAGATCTCCTTTTTTTCAAATGATAATCTGGTCTGAGATGGAAATCGTTCGAGATAAATCGGCGCCGATTTCAAAAACCAATTCTGCTGAAAGATTACCTATTTAACCCTTTTATTGTTTTTAAGGCTAAGAATATTTTATTCGAATATTTTTTCTCGATACAAAGCAATAAAAAGTGTAAATAAGTCATCTATAGTAGAATTTGTTTCTGAAATCAGCGCCGATTTAAATCGATCGATTTCCATCACATACCAGAATATGTCAGAAAAAAAGAGAAAGTGGAACTACCTTACATACTTATACCATGGCTAAAATTACTAAGTTATGGCCTGTCCCAAGATGTCGACAAGTCGATGACGTTCTCTTATTTATATTGAAAACAAAAACATATTTACATTTTTTGTTATTGTTTTCAATATAAATAAGAGAACGACATCGACTTGCCGACATCGTGGGACAGGCCCTAAAATAAATAAAGGTCGAAAACTCCTGGCTTACCTGGTATCACTGCACTAAGCACTTCAGTTACTCCAATATTTTCATAAAGTAAAAAGCTGTTCTCGTTAACATTAAATTTATTAAGTTTATGTGTATATTAAGGGCCTTATGTTGCAACGCTTAGCGTTGAAAAATTCTGTATGGAAAAAATTTAAATTACAAAAACAAAACATTACAAATTTGTCAATGCTTAATGTTGCGTTTTACAAAATAAGACCCTAAAAATATGAATTCTTATTATTAGATATCGAATAAATGGGAATACTTAAAAATATAGAACGCTAGCAGCGATAATTGTGAGCTGTGTAAATCGTTAGGTCTATCAATAAAGCTGTTTTTAGACTAGTGTAAAACAGCTTTAAGCGAATGATTGACTAATAATGTGAAGTATGTGAATGAGTTTATTAAAAAAAATGTGTGTAGAGGTTATATGGCTATATTTTTTTAAAACAACATCCAGCAGCATTCACCGTAACATTAAGAAATAATATGAAATATCATTTTGGGTTTACAGGTGGAAAAGGCTTCTTAAATTCATTATCGGTAAAAGTAGCGCTGGAACTGTCTCGCTCAATATTAGAAGTTCGTGTCATATGCATTTGTAACATTTGTGGTAAGGCCGTACTTTCGCCATTGGGCATAAAAGATATATTTCCACTCGGTCGTCCATCGTTTGAAACTTGTGAAGTCGATACTCCAGTACTTTCTACTTCAGGTGCGAATGTCAAATTATTGCTTGGTCGCGGTAATGTTTGTGACAAAGCTGAGTTGGCAGATAAAATGTTTTCATTATTTTCTTCCTGACTAACTTCAATGATATCGCTAAGGGCAGCATGATCTTCTATAGCTGAAGTACAATCCATAGAATCATTAAGGTTAACCGATTTATCTGCCAATACTTGTGAAGCTTGGGTATTTGCCTCGATGGAAGCTTCTATTGGAGGTAAAACATGTAGTTGAGTTGGCTGGGAATGTAACATTTGTGTTTGAGTTGGATTTTGGAGTTGTTGGGTTTCTATTGAAGGCATTTTTGGTGGTTCGTTTCGTATACACACTGAATCAGTACAATCTTTTACCTTGTATATTCCCACCAAATAGTCGGACAGCTCAAACATGTTGGAGCGTAGAGAAATTATAATAAACTGAGCATTTTTCGTTCTCTCCTTGATATAATGAGCCACAATAGATATATTTTTGAAGTCCAGGGCTGCATCGATTTCATCCATAAAGTACAGAGGGGAGGGTTTATAATAATGTAAAGCAAACACTAAAGCCAAAGATGAAAGTGTTTTCTCTCCGCCTGATAAGTTTGATATGTTTTTCCAGGTTTTCTTGGGCGGTCTCACACTGAAGGACACACCTTCAGTGAATGGATCCATGGAATCGACCAATTCGAGTTCAGCATCACCACCTTGTGTAATCATTTGATACATTTCTTTAAGTTTTCTTGTAATAATATGGAATCCTTGCATGAATTCATTGTACCTCTTTTTGCGCACATCATCGTAAAGCTGTCTCATTTCGTTTCGTTTACAGGTGATGTCTTCCAAAACCTTGACTCTTTCCAGGTATACGTCCCTTTTTTCGATGTACTCCGATATACACGAAAGATTTGGTTTCTTTTTCAATAGTTCTTCTTGAACGCTCTCTTTATACTGGATGTCTTGTAGCGTATGCGTAGCCAATTCTTCTTCTGAATAAGTCTTAAGTGGAGGCTGCGGTTCCGAGTCACCTGGAATTTCGTGTAAACGTAATGGTTTCAATTGTTCACGCCAATGGGGTATCTGAGCTTTAACATCTGATAATTTCGCTGAAACTGTTTGCAATTTTTGATCAATTTCAACACGTACAAGTTTCAAATCACTTTCCTTTTTTTGAATTGCAGTTATTTCTTTGTGAACACCCGACGATTCAGATTTGGCTTTATCGATAGCTTCTGTAGCTTCTTCCACTTCTTTGGTCAGAGCGGTTATGTCATTATCGAGCTGCTGGCGCTTTTCACTCAGTATTTTTAACTCATCTTGAGCTTTAAGCACATCCGCCTCAAGACGTTCGATTTGCTGTTCGAGCTTCGCCACATTGCGCTCATTATTGGATGATTCCACTTTCAATTTTGATACATTTGCTTGCAGTTTTTTAATTTGATTTTCTATAGTTTTTATTCTTGATTGCACCGTTTTTATTTTATCCCCGTGTATGGCGTCAATTTGTTTTTTAATTTCAAAAATTTTTTCACTTACTTTAACTGCTGCGTCGTCAGCTTCTTTTAAGGTTTTCTTTTTCACAACTATTGCAGCCTCAATTGTCGTAACTTTGCCTTCGTCTGTTGTTGTTTCTTGCATACGCTTCTTTTGAGCCTCCAGCTGTTTAAAAATACGCGGCAACTGCTCTTCTAAACTTTTTATCGAGATTATTAGCTTTTGAATTTCGGATTCATTACGCTGTTGATTCCTTTGCAGCTCAGAAACTTCACGCTCCAGTCTTCCCTGCTCTTCCTGATTATAATTGATTTGAGATTGCAATTCTTCAGCATTTACTTGCATATCTTCGAGAGCTTTTTGTGAAATCATTGAAGTTTCGGCTGATTTGCTGGTATTGGTACGTACTTTTGTGCCCATTTTACCACGTATTTGTGTGCGGCCACCGCCAGACATCGTACCCGAAGTCTCAATAACATCACCGTTGAGTGTCACTACTCGGAAACGTGTCGCACCGTATGCGATACGTGTACCCTGTTCCAGGTCGTTGGCAACTAAGGTGTTTCGTAGGGCAAAATAAAATGCAGGTATAACTCTATCATCCTCTACACGCACCAAATCAAAAAGGCGTGACGAATTGTCAGGACTAAAATTGAAGTAATAACAAAACAAGATACAGCTTTATTAGGTGGCCGTCACATGGTAGGAATATCAACTAATAACTTAAATATTTATTTTTAATTAATTTTACACGAAAATTTTTTATAGACAGTAATTTTGATTTTTACATATATTAAACCAGAATACAGTATTGATTAACGTTTTATTAAATTATTCGAATAAAAATTTTTATTCATTATTAGTTAGAATATTCTAAAAAAAAGTTAAAATTATTCGATTATTCCAATAAAAAAATCATAAACTTTTATCCGAATAATTTGAAAATCGAATAAATTGACACTATAGAAGCTACCCAAACTTAGTATAAAAACATTTTTTCATTAAGTTAGTGCTCGTATAGAAATCCACATAATTAAACCATTAAATGCTGTTAAAAATAAATTCAGTAAAGTGCGACTTTGGGTTCCGTACGAAACACATATCCCTTTTCTCATTTTGGCAATTTTTTAGTTTAATTTAAGTTTTTTAATTTTTAAGTTTTTTTCGTTGTTTTGGCATTTTTTTTCTTTTTTTGGTTTTGACGCTTTTTTATTTTGATAATTTTTTTTTAGTTTTTTGCGATTTTTCGCTTTTTGCATTTTTTGTTTTTTTTTGCCGATTTTTGGCGATTTTTTGGCTTTGGCGTTTTTTTTGGTTTAACGTTTTTTTCGCTTTGGTATATTAAGTTTTGGCGTTTTTTTTCGGTTTGGGGATTTTTTCGGCTTTTAATGATTTTTTTAGTTTTAGTGATTTTTTTGGTTTCGACATTTTTGGCTCTTTTTTGTGTTGGCGCTTTTTTTCGTTTTGGTGGTTTTTTTCCATTTTTGACGATATTTTTAGTTTAAGCGATTTTTTTTTAAGTTTTAGTGCTTCTTTTTTCCTTTTGACGACTTTTTCGGATTTTGGCGTTTTTTAGTTTTTTTGTGATTTTTTGCGTTTTAGCGATTTTTTATTTGGGTGCTTATTTTTCCTTTAAGCGCTTTTTTCATTTTGGCGATTTGTCGTTTTGACATTTTTTTAAATTTGGAAGTTTTTAGTTTTAAAGTTTTTTTTTAAATTTCAAGAGTTTGCCTCTTACGGTTTCCAAGATAAAGCAAATTGTCTAAATTACATAGCCAAAATTACATTAACTGATAGAACACCCTTTAGTTTTTATTGTTGTAAATATCAGTGTTAATTGGTGTAGTCTATTCTACAGACTACACCAATTAACACGAACTTTGAAATTTTCAAGTGTCTATATGTGTCTGTACGGTCGAGTTCCAAAACATAAATGTAATGGCGCAAATTTCTAGGTGCTTTGTTTTTGTAAACAGAGTAAAGGTGCATCACTGCAATGTATTTTGATGTTTTGGAACTCACCCGATATTAGATTAGTATTTCAACATGTTTCGTTTCTCGCTTTAGAACACCCTTTAATTTTTAACTGCCATAATTTGCTGTTGTAGCGGGCAAGGTTTTACATATTCTGTGAAAATTTCAGGTCCGTAGGTCTTACGGTTCCCGACAAAACAGGCTGTGACAGACGGACAGACAGGTAGATAAACGGACATCGTAGCGAAAACAATAGATTTCCTTTACTCTTTTGGTATACGGAATCCTAAAAAGAACAAATATATTCACCTTTTCACTACCCACCCATATACACTGCAGTGAACAGCTCTTTAAAAAGTAATAAATATGCAGTATGTCAAGAATGAGTTTCAACATTAAATGTTAATAAGCTTTTATGAAATTCATTACCAATAAACCGCCATTTTCTGTTGCCAATCATATATTTTTTATTGCATACTAGCTAGAACCCGCGTGCTTCGCTACACAATATCCCCTTCGTGATGAAAAGAAAACTTTTATATTTAATTAACTTTCAATTTTGTTTTTTTAATTAAATGTTAAAAATCAACCCCCTTATTTATAATACATACTTGTCAAATATTTATGAAAAGTTTATGAAACACATTTTGTATGGAAATCTGTTTCATAAAACCTTTATTAACTGTTGATAATTTATTTAATCTTAATATCTACTCTATTTGAGAGGTTGACTCCTTTCTATAATACCATTCTTGTTTTTGACGTTAATACTCAAGAAAAAAAGTATTGTGACGACAATAGTGAGAGGAAATTGGATGTGATATATTTTTTATTTTTTAGTTTTTTAATTTATACATTTTTTAATTTATACATTTTTAATATACATATTAAGTTTGTGTTTTGTGGTTGTCCAGTTTACACAAAACACTGTGATATTTTAAATTATGTAGACATTTTAAAGTTTAAACATTTTAATAAGGAATCATCCCTGAAGAAGTTGGAAAAACACCAACGAAACGTAGGATGGAAAACATAAATATTAAATGAGTAATCTTTTATTTATGTAAATATATAATTTAAAGTGACCTTGAAAGCCTGAATTTTGGAATAAAACCAAAAAACATCAAAATCATAGATTATTAAAAAAAGGTCGACAATAATTAAATTGAAGCATTCGCATAAAAAAATGTAGAATTGTGACTGTCGTGACTTCCGAGATATTTTGAAGTAAATGTTGCTTCTATATCGCCCCACCTACTTTCAAAAGCAAGTTTTCGATTCTCAAAAAAAAAATATTGGACCCAACTGCAAGCAAAGCCTTTCGAACAAAAAAAGAATTTTGAAAATCGGTCCATAAATAGAAGAGTTATGCGATAATCAATATTTTCGACTAAAACTCATAACTTAATTGTTAAACTCTAAAGTAGGGATGGGCAAAAATATCGATATATCGATATTTTCTTAAAAATATATCGATATATATATATCGTCGATATTTTTAATTTCGATATATCGATATTTTTCCAAAATATATCGACAGTATCAAATTCGATATTTTTTAGCTTTGGTTTTATTTTTCGTGCAATTTTTAAAAACATTTCGGCACACTCTTCATCAAATAGAATATTACTAACAAAATCTTTTGTTTTATTTATAATATTTTGTCGATTCGAAAAATTATCATTCTTTGAGTGTAATTTTGTTGATGTATATTCCATGAAATATTGATGGAATAGTAAGGATGTTGAAAATTAACTTTTTCCAGCTTAATTATTTATAAGAAAGGTACTTTTTTGCTTTATTTTAAAACACCTGTCTCCCGTCGTTTTGCTAAAAAACCTCACGCAGGGAAGCAAATTTCTAAAAGGTCAGCTGTGGAAATACGTATTTTAAATAAATAAATTCAAAATACAAATGGTTTTTTATTTTTCTATTTCAAATTAAAAATGCAAAATAGTTTTTAAAAAAGTATTTGAGATAGAAAATACAAAATACATATTTTCAAAATACCTATTTTCAAAATACATATTTTCAAAATACATTTTCTTTTATAATTCTAATTTTCATTTAAAATATTTGTTTAACTCAATACAATATATGTTGTGATCTCTAATTAATTGTATAGTTTGTGTCCAATTTTGCAATTTCTCGCGAATTTTTGCAATGTTTGCAATAGAAGCGATTTTTTGCAATTTTTCAACGTCTTTACAGCTGTAGCGATTTTTAATTAATATTAGATTTTGCTATCATGCCGCTGTTAGCAAGATTTCGCGAATTTATGTCATTTTCGCGTTTTTTGTCGAACATTTGGCATTCCTTAGTTTTAGCGCAGGCCCTATCTGCCAACATCGATGACCTCCCCGGCCCACGGGTCTCAGAGGATAACCAATCCATCACTGGTATGGTTGGTGATCTTCTGAGGAGCATGGGCATGGGGGAAGACGAGGCCAACTTTCTGGACTCTGATCCAGAGGATGTGAACGTCACGGTCGTCGAGAATATTGAGTCGGAATAATGGCGAAGGTGACGCAAATAAACCTTCACCACTCTAAGGCGGCATCCGCTGCTCTAATCACTCGTCTCGCAGAGCGGGACGTAGACGTTGCATTGATCCAGGAGCCGTGGACCCATAACGGCAAAATTCTTGGTCTCAATGCCATTGGCTATAATATATTGTATGCCAACTGCTCAGGTAAAATTAGATACTGTATCCTAGCTAAAAAGCATCATCATATCTTCATTCTATCTAATTATAGTGATGAAGACACAGTAACCGTTGCATGGGAGAGAAACAACAGCACAATCTGGCTCCTCTCATGCTACATGGCACATGACCACACGGACCCTCCACCCAACAACTTGGTCCGCAACATGGTCACGGCAGCAAATCTCGCTCGCATTCCAGTCATCATGGGAACCGATGCAAATGCTCATCACTTGTTCTGGGGCAGCTCGGATACAAACACAAGAGGTGAGTGTATAGCCGACTTTCTATTGAATTGTAACTTAGTAGTAGCTAATAGAGGTTCAGAACCTACCTTTGTAGTTGCCAATAGGCAAGAGGTATTGGATATCACGCTAGTAACAGCAAATCATGCACATCTGATTTAAGATTGGAAAGTTTCGATGGACTGCGCCTTCTCTGATCATTGCTATCTTCAATTCCACATCAGTGGAAGAAATGAGATAGCTAAACCCTTCTGCAACCGCAGAAAAACAAACTGGGAAACAGAAAGACATATTCTCAACAACCTACTACCGCGACAGGCACTTATTGAGGCGATTGAGGACATCAACAACGCAATAACACAGTCATGTTCACCCTCTTTCGTCAGAGGGAACAACAGACCTCATTAGTGGACTCCCACCCTCTTTGAATCGCGTAAGAAGTGTAGAAAGCTATTCAACGACGCAAAGAGTACTGGAAACTGGTCTCTTTACAAGTCTTCCTTGAATAAGTTTAAAAATGAGGTGAGGAGCGCTAAGAGAGCGTCTTGGAGGACCTTCTGTGGAAATGTTGAAAGTTTCTCCGAGACGCACCGATTGCGCAAAATCCTCGCTAATCTCCATCCGTCCCTGGCTACATCCAGAAAACTAATGGCGAATGGGCTTCCAGTGGACAAGAATCACTGGGTATACTCATGGACACCCATTTCCCGGGGTGTCAACCAGTAGCAGGAGGCAATGCTCAAACCTCCTGCTACAATATATCCTAACTCATCCATTGTGGTGAATGAAGAAATATTGCAATGGGCAATCAGCAGTTTCCAACCGTTCAAGTCTCCTGGACCGGGCGGTATTATCCCTACTGACACAAAGTTACTATTATCACATCGTGGTTAATAAATATATATAAATCTTGCCTTGAATGGTCATACGTCCCTCAACAATGGACCATTTGTGATGTAATCTTCATTCCAAAAGGGGAAAAAGCATCGCACACCAAAGCCAAAGACTTCAGACCAATCAGTCTGTCGTCCTTCTTGCTAAAAACCCTGGAAAGAATTGTCGACATTCACATCAAAATGACGATCAACACCAGGCTTATCTCTCCTTCTCAACATGCTTATACGAAGGGCAAATCTGTTGAGACGGCACTACACTCATTAGTGGGCTACATTGAGAGATCACTTGAGTTCAAAAACTATACACTGGTGGCATTTCTAAATATAGAAGGTGCCTTCAATAACGTTAAGCCAGCAGCCATCAAGAAGGCACTTGTGGAAACTGGCATTGACAGTACTACGGTCGGATTCATATCGGACTTTCTTTCACATAGAACTATAAAAGCTTCCATGGGATCGGCGATCTCAATCATGTCGACAAATAGAGGCACTCCGCAGGGTGGTGTACTGTCACCCATACTCTGGAACTTAACCATAAATGAGCTATGGACTCACTCGGCTTTAAAACTGTTGCCTACGCAGATGACGTGGCGGTAGCAGTGTCGGGGACCCACCTTGATACAATCTCCCATAGGATGGAATATGCACTCAAAAAGCTCAGCGATTGGAGTATCGCTAGTGGACTGAGCGTAAATCCCACAAAAACGGAGCTAGTGCTTTTTACAGGCAAATATAAGACTCCAAACTTTAAATTGCCGATACTGAATGGCACAACCCTGTGTCTATCACATAACGCTAAATATCTGGGAACAATTCTGGAGAGCAAGCTGTCATGGAGACCCAACATAGAAACCAGAGCCAGGAAAGCGATGGCCGCGGTTTACATTTGCAATAAACCTATAGGTACGTCGTTGGGTATTAAACCTCGCAATGTGTGCTGGTTATTTGACACAGTCATTAGGCCAATTATCTTTTATGGCGCTGTGGTTTGGTGAAAAGCCATGGAAACAGCGTCCAACCGCTAACGGTTTGAGAAAGTCATGCGCAGCATGGCAATGCTAATTACTGGGGATTTACGCTCCACGCCAAATAAGGCTCTTTTCGCCATGTTGAATTGGTTACCAGTGGATCTGCTAACCAAAAAACTTGCCTTGAACACGGCAGTGCGTCTGCACGCTACGATTGCATGGAACCACAGACGCTGGGGTCATGCTAGTATCATCGATTCTTGGGATAATCTGCCTGAGCTAATTGATTATACCTCCCCGAGACCATCATTCTCTAGAGGCTTCAGTTTCTCTATCTCGGAGGAAATGAGGTCCACTGGAGGGTCTCCTCCCGTCGTGGAGCACTTCGATGTTTACACGGACGGCTCCAAGAGGGGTGACAGGGTTGGAGGAGGGGTCTACTTTGAACACCTGGAAGCCAAAATTTCCTTCAGACTTCCAGACAAATGTAGTATTTTACAGGCCGAGATATCGGCCACAAAGAAAGCGGCAAACTGGCTTCGGTATCATAGGATATTAGATAGAAATATCAGAATCTTTACCGACAGCAAAGCCGCAATTAGGTCCCTAACAGGTGTATACACAGCATCTAACCTGGTCCAAGAATACCGGGCATTCCTAAACGGGATGGCGAGACATTCAAATATCACCCTTATATGGGTGCATGGACACGGCACCAGCGCAGGCAGCTGCATCGCTGACGAACTAGCTAAAAGGGGGACGACACTGCCAGAGCCAGACATTGATGTCTTCTGCGGTATTCCCCTACATGCCTGCAAGCAGCAAATCGAAAACTTTTTCCACACCCTGGCACAGACCAGATGGTTCAATGAACCTACTTGTAGAATTTCCAGGCTGATCTGGCCAAGGCTGGATTCAGACCGCACTAGGAATCTATTAAGACTTCAGAAATCACACCTGAAAGACATCGTCGCAACGATCACAGGTCACTGCAAATTCGGCAACCATGCAAAGCTAATGGGACTAACATCCCACGACTTCTACAGAAGCTGTCGGGATGAGGAGACCATTTTTCACCTCCTTTGCTCTGCCCCTCGCTGGAAAACCAGCGGCTAACAGAACTCGGTCAGCAATCCTTCGTCAGTCTATCTGAGCTATCAACGACGAACCCTACTAAACTTAGCCTGTTCATAAGGCGCAGTGGATGGTTTCAGCCTTTAACCACCCCCTTCTGGCGAGTGATCGCCACAACTCCTCTCTCTCTCTCCTCCTTTCTCTTCTTCTTCACACCTTCACACTTCACACAAAGGGACCAACCATGGACCCAAGTGAGCGTAAGCTGCCTGTACAACTTAACCTAACCTATTTGAGCAGTTTTTACCCCCCTCATAACTTTGCTCCACTTAATCATAATATAATGAAACTTGAAACATAAGGTGGCCCTACAGATATAATCTCTGCCGTAAAAGCTTTCCGAGATATTAAGGTGTAAAAAGTGCATATTTTAGTACATATTCACTGACTCACTCACTGACTCATCAATATTATTTGGCACTTCCACTATAGCTAGAGACCTGAAATTTGGTATACAGGTAGGTCTTGGTGAGCAATTAACCAGCTTACAGGTTGCCTAGAAATGAGATGGTATTGTACCTATCAGGAACTTGGTCCTTATTTTCATCTCAGCACTTTTTACGGCCAACATTTTTGGATTGGAACTTGGCCTTATTTTCACATTTATGTTTTTGTGCGCACAGAGAAATAACAAGAAGAGGAATATCAATAACTATCAAATAATATACAGCTCTAAGAGTGATAGTTTGAATTGATTAAAAGTAGATGATATTCAACTCTTTCCTGCAAACCACTGACTTTTGTCGAGTGGTCTAAGCGGTAAAGAACTTTGAAGAGATTATCGCGAGCTATCGAAACGTCAGTTCAACTCTCGGTGCAGTTAACATTTTCTTTGTCTACATGCTTCACATTTATCTCTAAATAAAAATATAATTATAGTATGGTGGCCTGTGGCCACATGGAATATTGATCAAGCGAAAGCAAATTATTTATTACTCGCTACGTACAATCTAAATACACATTTAAACTAGTGGTAAAAGTGTTAACTGACAAAGCCAAATTTGAATATTTGTTTTTGTTTTATTTTTTATTTGTTTTGCAATAAGCTGACTTTTCTTGCAAAATATATTTGTGTGTATGTATATAATTATAAATAAATTTAAAAAAATATGCGCTATAAAACAAAAAATTTCATTCCATTGGTAATGATGCTGAAAAAGACTATTATTTTTAATTTGTAAAGACATACTGTATGTATACAAACTCAAAAAAAATGCCTACACCGCGACAGACGACTTTCTTGATGCCAATACCGCCCAGAAGTTATTTTACATCAAATATAAAGTATGTATGTATAAATTTTTACTTACGTTTGTATACGACCACATTGATTTCTTAAGTATTCCACCTTTTCCAGTGCAATAAACGATGCTCGGCCCACATCATAACGCTTTAGATGCTCAATACATTCTTGAGCAGTATCCACCGTAGCCACAACAATATTGTCAAGTCGACCACAAGCGGTTGAAATGGCCACATCATATTTACTATCGATGCCACCCAAATCACCCTTTTGAAAAAAAAAAACAATGAAAAACCAATTTATTTAAATAAAATTCAAGTCTTGAAGAACATTTTACCAAGCGTCCCAAAATCCCATGTATCTTGCCTTCACTTTTTTGCCGCATAAGGAAATCTAATACTTTATTATTGGAGCGCATAGCCTGCATGCTAAAAGTTTTTTCATTTATCTGGAAAAATTATTTAATGTTCAACAGCAAAGTTTAAAGTAAAAAGTCTAATTTTACCTCGGCTTTAAGTGTCATTAATTGAGTCCTTAACCGTTCCTCTTCCTGTTGCAGTTTTTGCAACTGTTGTGTTTTCTCATTCAGCTCCTGTTTCATTTGTGGTATGCTTTCCTTCAATTCATTTACTTTTTCTTTTTTCTCCTGTAAACTTTTTTCGGATTCTTCATAAGATCCTTTCATACTTTCATATTTGCGTTTTTCGGCAGTCTCATCATGTTTCAAAATTTTTAATTCTGATTCCGAAAGGGCCAGGGCAGCTTTAGCCTCGTCGACATTATTTTTTAAATCCATTAATTCGGTTTCTAGTTTTTCACGCTCTTCTATAAGATGCTTTGTTTGCTCTTTTAGAACTGTGTAATTGCTCTGCAATTCCTCTTCCAAATTACATTTCTCTTTAAGTAGATGTTCAAGTTTCTTTTCACATTCTTCAATTTCTTTCTGATTTTTTTCGGGCAATTTTCGCAATTCCTCCAATTGATTTTCATTTTGAGTTCTTTGATTTATGTTGTGATGGCGTCTTTTATTTAATATGGTCATCGTTTCTTGTATCTCGGCAAATTTGCTGTTACCTTTTTCCAGTTTCTTTTCTAGATCTTCCTTTTTCTTACGCATGTTTTCATAATTTCTAAAATATTAGTAACGCAAAATAAGTTTAACATTTTATCATTTTATATTTGCTATAGTTTTACACGGGATTCCCCGGGACGACAAGTCTGTGAGTTCAGCATAATTTTCAATTAGAGAGGGAATCTCGAATGCTTAAAGAATTAAAATTTTGTATGCAAAACAATTTTATACTCTTCTTTCTGATGATAAAAGCGATGCATTAAAGTGAAAACAATGCTAGTGACATTGTGCAAGACAAAACTTTTGAGGAGACTTTATATTTGATGGATGATCCTGATGAAAAGGGACATTATCTTCCTAGCAAGAATTTTCAGTATATCCAAAAAAAGCTGTTTATCTAAATTTATTCCATTTTTAGATTATGATTCCATGAGACATGTTCCCCCACTTCACAAGTGGAGTTATCCATATATTCACCTACGAAATTAATTAAAATAAGATTTTTCCAACCTCTACCTTCTTCCACAATATCGTCAAACTTTAAACTATAGCGGTTTTCACTCTTGATGATAAAGTACCCTTGTAGATCTTGTTAATGTAGTAGATGTAGTAAAAGTACTAGTATTTACCACAGGCAACAACAAAAAGTACCGAACTTTAACCGCGCTTTGGTTAAAAAACAACACAAAAAGCTGTAGTAAACACGCGTGTTAAATTTACCAGGACGAAAAGCCTAACAAAAAACAACTGACCCATTAATTTTTGATGCAAACGAAAAATAGACTCACGCTTTCTAGTGATAAATCTTAGTAAATATAACAGAGTTATAAACTTAACACAAAGAGTGAACATCGCTTATATTTTTACATTTATAATATTTAAAAATTCATATCTCGGTAAATTTTTGGAAACTTTTTACAATTTAATCCACGATGTTAATGTTAACGACTTGAACCGTAAATTTGTAAATAATATTTACTAAATATTAATGTATCACCTCCAGTAAATAACATATATGACGACCTTTAGTATGTTTCTGTACAAAGCCCCTTTAGTTTCCGCTGCGTTGGTCAGCTTGAAGTTCTACAAAGCTTTTCAGCGGTTAAATCTAATGCAGTTGGTATGGATGGTATGAACGCCATTTTTTTAAAAGCCCTAATCCTCAAATTGTTACCTTTTATTACGCATTTATTTAACTCTATTCTCACGAAATCTGCCTTTCCAAATGATTGGAAGCTGCCCAAAGTTATCCCAATACCAAAAACCAACAATGATTTTCGACCAATTGCCATACTTCCCTTCTAATCAAAGGTGATGGAAAATCATATCGACAAGCAAATGAATGAGTATGTGACCCGTAACAATCTGTTATCTGAAACACAATCGGGTTTTGTGAAAGGCAAAAGTTGCACTACAGTACTAGTCGATGTTGTCGAAGATCTTAGATCTAGACTGGATTGCAATATGGCAGCATTCCTGGTCGCTTTTGGCCCATAGTAAAGCGTTTGACACTGTCGATCATATAACTCTGGTAAAAAAGCTGGAAAAACTCTTTCATTTCTCTAACTCAGCATATGACCTCATATTATCTTATCTCACCAACCGGTCGCAAATTGTTCAACTTAATCGCAATTTATCAGAAGCGCTCGACGGGAACAGAGGTGTCCTTCAAGGCTCAATACTGGGACCTCTTCTTTTCTGTCTCTATATCAATGACCTATCCGATATTGTGATCAATAGTAGAATTCACATGTACGCTGATGATGTGCAGCTTTATAACAGCTGCAATATAGCTGATATTTCTTTTTGCGTGTGCAGAATTAACCATGATTTAAGCAAAATATTTGAATGCCAATGGACTTTCTATCAACCCCACTAAATCTAAATGTATTCTCCTTTCTAAATCCAGGAGAACTTTAAACAGTCGTCAAATAAAAATCAATGACTGTAATATTGATTTCGTGGTCTCTGCATCCAATCTTGGAGTCATTTTTAATGAACGACTTACCTGGTCAGATCATATAAGTGCTGCTGTAGGAAAAGTATATCCAAGCTTGTGGGCAGTCAAAGATTGTACACCGCTCGAAATACGCATGCTTTTAGCTGAAGCATACCTTATCCCATCACTGCTATATTGTTGCGAAATCTTCTCGAACTGCGATAGTAATGACCAACGCAAACTGAAAGTTGTATATATAACAGCATTGTTCGCTATATCTTTAAAAAAAAGACGACGTGACCATATTTCATCATTCTCCTATCAGAATTTTTAAATAAAATTTGAAGACCTTCTAAAAAATTAAGTGCCTGATGTTCTTGCACAAAATTATCATATTGAAACAGCCGAAATACTTGTAGTATAACAGAATTGTGTTCGCTAGATCTAATCTTGGTATGAGGATTTATACAACAGAAATACAAAAGTATATTTAATACTACTAAATAAATACTACTACTACTTTATCTCAAAGGCAATTTCTAATTTAAGCCACCAGTCTTTGGAATAATTTACCTAACAATATCCAAACCTTAGGCAACGCTAATACGTTTAACAAGACATAAATTTAAAAAACCCGACTGCGTAAAAAATAAAAGAAAACAACTTTAAGCCGTCACAGATCCTAAATACCCATTCGAAATTAAAAACCACAAGAGAAACCTAAAGATGATTTTCAAATACCTGTCGATTGGTAACCATTTTGATATAGTTCTCCGACTTTTTATTTTTTTCGTATAAACAAAATGGCGTCTGTTGGCCGCCATATTGAATTTTGACTACTGTTGTATCTTTAGTGACACTCCCCGAATTAAGACGAATCGATTGACGTAAGAATCTTCAAAATCGGTCTACGCGTATCTTTAGTGACACTCCCCGAATTAAGACGAATCGATTGACGTAAGAATCGTCAAAATCGGTCTACGCGTTCGGTTTATATAGTGCCGCAAAGGAACACACATACATACATAGGCTGATAAACACAATACACTTCTTTGCGTCGCGCAGTCGGGTAAAAAGGAGTTATTGCACGCCTCATAAGCGAAGCGTTGAGGTGGGTACTACTCTCACTTCACGCGAAACTACTGATTTTTTTAACTTAAAATGGCTCTATTATTATCATATATTGCACTTGTAAAAAATATATACACACACATATTAAGAAAAAATACAAATTTTCAGAGACTGAAACCATGAAAAAAATGGGTTCAGGTTCGGGTTAATCGAAATAAAAAGTTCAGGTTCGGGTTCGGTTCAGGTTCGGGTTTAAAACCAAAAATTTAAACACGCGCAATTATTTTGTTTAATAATAAACTATATAAATCAATTTTACATTCACGTTTATACCCAGTAAAAAAAGACACTCCATAGAGGTCATGAAAATGTAGAGTTTGCGATCCGGAAGTAGGTCAAATTTGGATCATTTCGAATGATTTTTACATAGTGTTGTATTACAAGAAGTTCTCTTTTTCGATTCCTAATCACTGAATTAGAAGCGAAGTTAAGAAATATTTCCTTTTTGACGTTGTATATTAATATTTTTCTCTAGGAAAAAGAATACAAAGTTACACATTTTCGCAACTTGTTTCTTTTTATACGAATTTAAACGCAAAACGGCGTTTTTATGTAAATTTCAGTAAATAACTGTTCATTTTTAGACGAAAACTAGTTCATAAATTTCTTTAAAAAGATCTAATTTTTAAAAAGCATGATGGGTATTTTTTAAAACTATAAAGGAATTACAAATTTTTGTGTGACTAAAATAAATTTTGACTTGCTTTTCTACTAACTATCTGCATTTTTGAATATCGATTCTTTGGAAGCAATGAAAATGTAGTTCCTCAAAAAGGACTTCCAGTTTTTTTTACTGGGTACGTTTAAACAATATATTCTTTTAAATTTAACTATTTAGCTTTAACATTTTTTTTTCAACTTTGTAACGTAGTTACCGCATTGACATAAGAAAATATACTTCAACTTAGAAATTAGTATAACCCGTTTGGGTTCAGGTTCGGGTTTGGTTTCAGTCCCTGCTATTTTTAACACTCATGATATTTTTAATGTCATTTTTATTATTTAAACTAATTAAAAAACTGTTTAAAAAAGTTCTGTTTTGGACGTCTGTTTGTATGTGGTCACGATAACGACCGAAAGACTTCACTAATCGAGTCCTTTTTTTCTTTTTACGCTTCAGTATAATTAGGAATAGAAGCCTATTTAATTTCACGCTCTAATTAAGATTCCGAGGCGTGCACTTTTGGATTTTCCAAACTATTTAAACTTTTTAAATAGTTTTACATAAATATCATTTACGCCCCTTTTCACAATGTATGATAAAGAGTTAACGTGGACTTTAACGGTAAGTTTTGTATGGCGAAGTTTCCGTTAAAGTCCATGTCAACTCTTAATCGTACATTGTGAAAAGGGCCGTTACTCTGTATTTCGTTATTATTTATTTGGTTTATATTGTTTTTGTTTTTCAACATGTTATTTTTTCATTATTCTTTTATAAATTTTTTAAATACTATTTTCTATTTAATTATAATACTTTGATTTTCTATTTAATTCCATTTAAATTCACACTTATCTGCTCTATACACTAGCACTATAATTTATAAGATATTTTATCTGGTTGTGTTAGATAACATATTATTAATAAATAAATAATCTAGTTTTAGGAAATTTCGGCCTCCGGAAGATAAGGTATCTTTTCATCAGGATCATCACATATGATGCAAGAGGTATTACTAATGAAGCTTGCAAATCAAATGCAAAGACAACAACAATTTCGCGAAGTTGTTCCTGGCTTCTGAAATATCAAGCATTCATTGTGCTCAATATGATCATTTTTGATAAATTTTTTGTAAAAAGTTTTTTAAATAAAAAATAAAAATCAGAAATCAAGTAAAATACCAAGTTTCATCAATATTAACTTTTTATTCCATGTAAATATCTTTTCTAATAACATTTATCGCTTATTTTCAATAAAAAGTAGCAAATTTCATCTCAATAACAAGTTACACAATACACAGCAGTTAGTATACACATGGAGCAACAAAAGTTACTTTTTACAAATAAAATAAGAAAGTGGCTACTGGAGCACAAAACAAGATATTTTACTTTCAGTAAAAAGATTTCTAATCGGATTGATGAAAGTTCACAAAAATGTACATTTTTCTTCCAAACATATCGAATCATAAACCGCCAAAAAAGCTCAAGCGACATGCTTTTCGAAAATTGTTTTTGGACGAAAATCGATTATTTACGATAAATCGGACTATCTGTCAAAGTTTCAAAGTCCTGCCATGTACCGTTACGGAAATACAGCAAAAGAAATTTTAGCTTAAGTGCATTTTCCCTTTAAAATTTTAATTTGTTAAAATTTTTTTGTAACTGCAATGTGTCGCTTAAGCTAAAATTCTCTTTTGCAAGTAGAGCAAAAGTAGTGTCAAAAACTGCAAGGATATCAATGAAACGGTAAAAGAACAGCTTGAAAAGGACAATAAAAAATACAAAATTTTTCTTTAATCTATTACCAACTCTCGAGTCGAATCGAGAACCGTAACAAGGCCTACTAGTTTTAAAATAATTTGATTAAATTAATTGATTTTTCATGAAATCAATAATTAACATTACATATAACAGTCCACTACAATCCTATATAGCCAATATAAGGGCTCTACTTCGATTTAAACCAAGGATAACTAAAAAATACTTCTGCTGTAAAATTTACTTTATGTCGCTTAAGCTTTTTTGGCGGTTATAACACGATATGCCGGAAGCAGTGGTGAGAATACAAAAAAATTCTATCGGATATATTTTGAGAAGAATTTATGCAAAATCTTCTTTGTTGTTTTTCTCCATTCCGACTTTTTGGCAAATGGGCTAAACCAATACTGAGGTCGCAATTTGTCGATTGGCGATTCCGAAAGAAAGCTCCTATCTGTGGGATAACTTGGCACTCGACACACTGTTTTCTTCATTTAATTTTAGTTTGGAATAAAAAATAAAATATATTGGTACAGTGAGCCAAAAGCAAGTTTAACTTTTCAGGAAGAATTTTCCAAATCAATCAGTAGCAGCGCAAGTAACTAATAAAAGTGAGCACTGTTTTACGTTCATCTCTAAATACCCCGTTATGACCTACAAAAATATGGCTGTAATGAAGTTTATACATACATACTTATGTCATAGTCAGTGAGTTACGAGTATAACTTTTGTAGTTTTCTTTCCAAATTGCCACCAGTTTTTCGATAGTTAAAAAACATTGTTAAAAATTTCAGATTCTCATTTCAAATACTTTTTTCGTGTCCGTTGAAAATATAGTAGTAAGATATTTCATAAAATAAAGGCATAAATTCTAAAATAAAATTGTTTTAGAATGATTCAATAGATTATAAATAAATGTACATATATTTTTTTTTGTAAGACTGTCCATTATGTGTTTTAAAAACGAAAAACGAAAATACTGTTTTTACTTTCGTGATTTTTTTGGGAGTTGCTACTGTTTTTACTTTTTTCGTACAAAATGGGGTGTCAGTAATGCATGCTGTTGATTTTCCACATTAAGAAACTATGAATTATTCCAAAAACGAGATTAAATTTATAAACGTTTTTAGAATATTTGCATTTGCTTATCTTATTTTACACATCAAATATATTAGAAATTATTATTTTTTTTATTGCTGTTGTCCGCAGTATTGGTATGGAGCGTTACGCTTTTTAGTACGCTTCATTACTCTGTTTAGTTATTAAAATTGCATTAACAACATACACTAAAATAACAGCGTAGGTTTTTACTTCTAAATATTTAAAAGTTTTGTGAACTTTGTTAAATAGTATTATATTGCAAAACGTTTCATCAACCAATCATCGTTTGTATAAAAAAAAATGTATTGAGTGTTATCCATATTTTTTTAATATAATTGAAATTTTTAGTGAATACCCTAAGGAAGTTATGTTAAAATACATCGAAGATTATACATCTGAATTGTATTGTATTGAAACATATTGAATTCGTATAAAAATGTATTGAGCGATACGTACAAAATTTTTTTAGGACGTTGAAAAGTTAGCAGAAGGCTAGAAACGATATAAAAAACATTATTTGTTTACACATTTCTGGGTTTCTTTAAAAAAAATTTGCTTCTGCCGCACTGTGTGTGGTAATATTTTCGAAGAATGTATTAGGTAGATCGTATTTTGCGGCTCCTTGTAAAATGGCCCAAACTGAAACATTAAAAATGGTCCCAAACCAAAAATGAAAAAATTGTGTGTTGTTGTTTTTGGACCATTTGGACCATTTTTCATTTTTCAGTTTCGGGCCATTTTTGATTGGGGCCATTTTTCAAGGACTGAAAAATAGCCCCAAAATTGTTTCATTCAAAACAACAACATTTTTTTGGGCCTTTTTCCTATTTTGGGTCAATTTTTAACTTTTTATTTATTTATTTGGGGCCATTTTTCCTATTTTGGGGCTATTTTTCATTTTTTAATTTAGGGCCATTTTTCTTATTTTGGTCAAATTTTTCGTAAAGATATATTTCTGTTTTTTTTCCTCTCAGGATGTATATCGAAAAGCGGCCTCATTGAGTAAAGATTTTTGCACAACCGGCCTTCGACCGGACATAAGCGTTTTTTTTTTGTCGAAATATAGCGAAAAGCGGTTTCGCTGGGTAAATATTTTTGCATAGCCGATTTTCGGTATACTGAGAGGTGAAATCCTTTAAGCCCAGCCGCAGGCCGGCTATGCGAATAGCTTTACTCAGCGAAGCCGCTTTTTGATATACTGAGAGGAAGAAATCTTCAAGCCCCGCCGGAGGCCGGCTATGCAGAAAATCTTTAGTAACTTTATAATGTCCATGGGCATTATGTCACTGGACATAAGTCCTGTTTGTACATATCATGTTAAATTAATAATCAAAGCTCAGTAGAGGAGTGTTGAACTTCAAAGTCTTCTCATTCAAGCCTATTGCGATTCTGTTTACTAAATATTGCCTGGCTATAGGTAAAAGAAGCTCTTATTTACTTTCCACAATATCAGTGGGTCGACATCATTTGCCACCCGTTTTTTCGCTAATTCTTCTCATCGGAACGTCATAATAATGTTAAATACCTAGAGTAGCCCAGTCATATTAGGGTTTCACTGCGGAATGAGAGATAATAAGCTGAAAATTTGTATACACCTTCATTTTGGTGTTCTAAAAGTTCTCTCAAAAGTCTCACAAAAATAAGTTTTTCGTAATTATCTCGGTTTCTATAGCTCCCTCCAATGATGTTAACAATTATAATAAAAATTGTAGAGCGACAAATTTTTTATTAAACATTTTTTCAAACGCCCAACCGTGTCTGAGATAGCGAGGAGAGAGCCTGCAGCGCTTAGCCATACTCACTGTAATGCAAGGTCAACCGTGAATCTCAGGGAATAATACCTTGTATAAAGTTATTAAATAATTGAAATATCATTTACAAGAAATAATTTGTATTATATATTAGTTAATACATTATAGCTAATAACATTTTGCATATATCTAATACATTCGTTTAATAATACTTACACAAAAAGAAAAGCGCCGTTCTAAATTCAAGTGTTTTCTACTTATTTTGAGTACGAGACGTACTCAAAAATTTAAGTACGAATAACACTAAAATGTACTTAAATCAAGCCGAAAACGGGACAAAATGCTTAAATCATGTAAAAATATTGAATCACGTACAAATTTCTTAAATTAAGTACATTTTAAGAACAAATATTTTTACAAACTTTATACAAAGTCGTAGTGCGTTGGTATTTGTTTGCTTGTTGATACCCACAATTCACTCTTGTGCTCTTGTTGTTGTTCTTTGTAGGTATTTTTGTTTGCTCGTATTACATGCTGCTGGTGTATACTGGATTTTAGGTGTCGTTCTTTCATGTAATGATTTAGACGTTGGCATACAAACATGATCCGTTAAGTTCAATGTCAGGAATGAACAAAAATAAATTTTAAATTAAAAATATAAATTCTCAAGTTTCAACTATGCAGCGGGCTTGAATCAAGCATGTAATACGACATTTGTCGCTACTTGTCGGCTATGCCCAAGAAATGAAAAGAAACAACAAGAGCATATCAGTGAATTGTGGCTTTCATCAAAGCAAACAAACACCAACACAGTACGAGTACGAATGTGTATAAAGTTTATAAACATTGTCGTACTTACAATAAGAATTTTTTACATGAATAAAGCCGAAGCAGGCTAAAATAAGTGTTTTGCGCTTGAATCAATCTTTCTGTTCTTGCTTTCAGGATTTGACATCGCTTCGTATTAATTTAAGTACCGATGCATTGATTTTTCTTTTCTGTGTACCTACTTTGTATAATTAAAAACTCATTAGATGAAATATTTATTGTATATTCTTATTTATATTAGTTTATTTAAAGTGGATTTTAAGTAGAAATAAAACGGGTAAATATATTATTATCTCTCATTCCATAACTTAATACAAGGTATTATTCGCTGAGATTCACTGTTGGTCTTGCATTACAGTGAGTATTGCTAAGCGGCCCGGGATTTCTGCCCTCTATCTCAAAAACGATTAGGCATATAAAAAAATGTTTCAAAGAAAATTTGTCGCAAATTTTATATTTTAAAATTTGTATAATAAAAGTTAACATCATTGGAGCTATAGAAACCGAGATAATCTCGAAAAACTGATTTTTGTGACCTTTGACCTTAAATATCTTACCGCGCAGACACGGGATTTTATGAGACTTGTGAGACATTTATAATACCAAAGTGAAGGCGTATATGAGTTAGCAGCTTATTATCTCACATTCCGTAACTTTAAACAAGGTATTATTCACTGAGATTCACGGTTGACCTTGCATTACAGTGAGTATGGCTGAACACTGCGGTCTCTCTGCCCTCTATCTCAGAAACGGCTGGGCGTATGAAAAAATGTTACCATCATTGGAGCTATAGAAAACGAGATAGTCGGGTAAAACTGATTTTTGTGACCTTTGACGTTGAATAACTTACGACGCAGACACGAGATTTTATGAGACTTTTGACACAACTTTTAGAACACCAAAAGGAAGGTGTATACGAATTTTCAGCTTATTATCTCTCATTCCGCAGTTGGCCCCTTTTTCTGCTAGTTTTACTAGGCTAATAGTATTGTGACAGTTTTTCTCAATTTATTGTTCTTGATGCAAAGGGTAATTTTTTCAGTTAAATTTGAAATGTCAAGTGGCACTAAATTTTTAATATTAGCTCAAATAACATCAGTAATGTACATAACCTAAACGCTGAATTTTCTAAAGATCTTTCCTTAGAATCCCAAGTAACACTACATTCCAATTTCATGTCTCCACCTTATGACATTCGGTCCGAGAGTTTATTTATGAGCTAGTCAAATATTCAATAACGTTTCTACTTACTGCATTTCCTTTTGTATAATGAGTTGCTTTTCTTCTCTTTTATTTTTCAAATCATCCACCTCAGTCTCGTGTTTTTTCAATTCGGTCATTATATCATCATGTTGCTTTGTATATTCTTGAAGCTTTTTATTTTTCTCACTAAGATATTTTTGAATTCTCAAATTTTTTGTACGGGTGTTTTCATTTTCTTGTCTCAAATATTCGACGGCCTCATTATAGGGCTGTTCCATATCATTCATTTCTCGTTCGGCCAATTTGCAGCGATTATGCTTTTCAGTTCGTTCTTCAGTTAATTGTTCAACGCGGTCGTTTATTTTTATCAATGGCTCTTTATAGCGCGTTGTTCCTACTATATCTTCCAAATATTCCAACATACCACATTCGGCTTCTGTTTGCCCTTTGGGTTTCATCATGGCAATAGATTCGACTTCACCCTATTAGAAAATTATTCGTTACATCCGTTGTTAATGACAGTAAAGACTTCAGAGTTTAAGCAAAATCTTTACCTGTAAAATTAAAAATCGATTGTGATCCAAGTCAACATGATGTTTTTTGAGCAGTTTGGCTACTTCTTTGAATTGCACCTTCTTGCCATTGATCGTATAGAAGGATGAATTGTCTCGGAATGCGGTTCTTTCAACCACAATTTCACTATCAGGCACATCATCGCATGTGCCGTCATCTTTATCAACGATTTGTCTAAAATGTACCGCTACAGAGCACATGTTAATATTTGGAAACCTTGCGGAATTGTGAAGTAGCGTAGATATTTTTTTGCATCGGATTTTATTGGCACGATAACCGAACACAAATAACATAGAATCAATAACATTACTTTTGCCACTGCCATTGGGACCAATTATGGCAGTAAAACACTATTTCGAATTTGCGTACAATTTATTAGTATAAAAAACATGTTGCATTTAAATCTTTTCACTTACATGATGGAAAGGCCCCAGTACAACTTTCCCGGCATAACTTTTAAAATTATTATTTTCAATCTTTTTTATTATTAAACGCGGGCCTTTGCTCTCTGTGGAACAATGGGGTGGTATAGGTGGTGGTATATAGATATCTCCTACACGAGTTCCTCCCTCTTCATCATCCGAAATATTTGCATCTTCAAATGTATCTACAGTCATTGGCTGTTCAGCATTTTTTTCTTTCTGACCGCTAATTGGTTTAGCCGCTTTAGCAGTTTTTAGAGATTGTTTGGAGGTATTCAATCCTAAGGATCTACACTCTGCCGCTTCATTTCCTGTAACTTGTTTACCAATTGGTCTTCGCCGCGTTGTCATATTGGCGCCTTTATATATTATTTGCTTATAAATTAAAACACCGTAGACTCTGCTAAAATACTGTTTGTACGACCGTTGTTTTTATTTATTTACTTTGATTTATTCAATAAATCGATAATTGTTACATCTAATTAAAATTTTTAATTTAATACACAAACAAATGCAAAAATCCCGCAGTAAAAACAAATGACAGCGGCGAATTATAACGCTTGTGCTTGATTTTCAAATATGAGTGCTACCAACCTATGTGAAAAAATAGCAATTTGGTATAGTAGAGATGTATTTTTCTATTAGATACGAACCGGTTCGTTTTTCATTATTTTGTACATATTTTAGTGCCGGTCTACACATAAAATTTTTATTGCATCAAAACGTTTTTTAGTGAGAGGGAGCGATAGCGTAATAGATAAGGTATATATTTCTATTTCAGCTCACTCACCCTTCCTCATAGGAATATATGTATATATTGTCCACATCTGATGAATTTATATCATGATGAATGTCAAATAAATATCAGGACTAAAATCCATTATGTACAGACTTGCAGCCACATTAATGAAAAATTCTCATTTTAGGTTTAAAATTATTATTGAACAGTTTCAGGCTATAAACTGTTTTATATTAAAATGTGGACTCAGCTTTAAGGGTCCGCTCAACACATCAAACTGTTTGATCAAATTCATGTATGTATTGGAAATATTTTGTTTTACTTTGCACAGCAACACATCAAATTCATATTATCAAACTTCATTTGAAAGTTGTTGTGAAATAGAAAGAATATGTGATTTTTTGGGCGGAAATGTTTCATTATTTATTTTAAAAAATTTGTTTCTGTTCAAAATTAGTTTTTTTAACTACCTTCTTTTAATTCTTTCTTAGCTCCTTTCCATATGCAGTTCGAAACGAGTTAAAATTTAGTGCGACATCCTTTTTTCCGCATTTGCATTTTTTTCTGTATATGTTTTAAGCAATATCTCGTACTAAGCATTTTTTATATCTATTACTATATTGCTTCGATTTAACTCGCCATATAGCAGGCTAACCACGATAAACATCAATAAATTCAAGAATGAAATTCTGTTCGTCCGTTTTTTTAATAATGCGTCTCCAAAAAATGATGTTGTCGCTGCGAAAACTAAACAAAAATGACATTTAAATTAATTACTCGGCCACGCATCAAACAAGCTTCAAATTTCGTCATAGGCGGTAGTGAAAATCTAAAGTGTTTTGTTTTTCATCAAACTCACATCAAACTATACGTGTGAGGTTTTTTGCACTAAACAGTAAAAAAAACCTGTTTGATCAAACAGATTGATGTTTTGCCTTGCCGCATTAGACAGTATGTTTACCATCACTGATTCTCATATTGATCGAAATTTTATCATTACTATTCAGCAGCTCATCTCTAGTAAAAAAACCGGTAATATTTTGATAGAGATGCCATATTTCATCAATTTATGAATAATACTACAGTGGTCGGCATATTTATTTTGACACATGAGAAATTTTACCATTTTGAATTTTTTCAGATTTCCAAAAAATTAAAAATTCCCAATTTTTTTAAAATGAAATTAGCATTTATTTAATAAGTAAAAAACATAAAATCATAATTTCTTAAATTAAATTTGCATTCTATGCAACTAATTTAAAAATTTAGGGATGGCATAAGTATTTTGACATATAGTATTTTAACTCTTTAAACGAAAATATGTTATTCCAACTCTTATAATACTTTTAGATATTTTTAATATTAATAAAACGTGTATCCTCCTTTAGCAGCAATGACTTTCCGGAGTCTTTTAGGTACTGAATCGATCAAGTTTTGAATGAATTTTGTTGGTATGTCCTCCCACAAAGATTTAACCTCTGAAATTGTTTCTTCCCTGGTTCTTGTCAGATCTGCGGTTCTTTGGCGCTTTATATATGACCAAACATTCTCAATCACATTCAAATCCGGACTTTGGGGTGGCCAATCCAAAGTTTCAATGCAATTTTCTGTCAAAAATTTCTTAATCATTTTACTCTTGTGGCAAGGTGCATTGTCCTGCTGGAAAATAAATGACGGTCCAATCAACCTATCGCCAGAAGGAAATGCGTGTTCATTTAAAATTTTTAAATATTGGTTTTGGTTCATCGAACCGTCGATGGGAACCAAGTCTCCCAAGCCTTTATATGCTATACAGCCAAAGAACATGACTGTGCCACCTCCATGACTAACTTTTTCGACAACAGGTGCGATTTTTTTTCGAGTTTTTTGGTCTAGTCTAACAAAAACTTTTTTCTTTGACGAGTGATACTCGAAAGTACTTTCGTCGGTCCATAAGACGCTTTGCCAGAATGATAGGGGCTTGTCCACGTATCTGTTTGCGAATTCTAACCTTTTAATTTGGTTCCTTCGGGCTATACATGGAATTGATCTTGCTACATATGTATTAATGTTGGCTTCTTTTAGACGTCGTCGAACTGTTCTTTCGCTTAAATGACTATCACAGTGCGAATTCCATTCAAACGCAGCGGCTTTGGGTGTCAAACCTGGATTAGATTTAAATTTTCTGATAATTTGTCGATCTTCCACTGCCGTTGTTTTACGTTTTCTTCCTGTTCGAGGCAAATTGATGACAGATTCTGTTTCTTTACATTTATTTATTTGATAATAAACGGTTTGTCTAGGTATATTGTACTCCTTGGCAATATTTGTTACAGATATTCCAAGCTTATACTTGGTTATAATTTCACTCCTGACGGTGTTAGTTAATTCCGCTATTTTTCCCATATTTAGACAATAGTAATAGAATTTTTTTATTTATCTTTCATCGAATGTTAATACTTAATACTCAATAACGACCGCTTTGTATTAAAGCTTAACACAAAAAACAAAATGAGATGAAATTATAGAATGTCAAAATAATTATGCCGTTACAAATTCTTGTACCAAATTGCATTTCTCCCTTCAGAATGAGAATGGGTAAAGATTTTAACAAAATATTTTGCATACGTATACCTAAGAATTAGTGTAAAGAAAATATCAAGATAACTGTGCCGTTATCGGAATTTCAATATTAAAACACAATAGAACAATTCTTCACTATACTTTGTCAAAATAAATATGCCGACCACTGTATATACAGTGAAACTTCGATATAACGAACTTCAGTTTAACGAAAAACTCAATATAAACGTATGTTTTATTGAGTCCCTTGAGAAAACCTCTTTATTGTAGTTTTTCATACAAAAATACACTATAGCTATAACGAACAAATTCAAAGCAAAAAAGCCTCTATATAGCGAAATATTCATCCAAATGCCTCAATATAACGAAATCGGAACAAACGCTAAGTGGTAAAGTCCCGTTATAAAAACAGCGAAGTCTAAATTTATTTACAAGCGCATTTGTAAAGCCTCTATACAACGAAGTACTCATACAAAAGTCTCTATTCAACGAAGTAAGAATGAAATTTAAAGCAAAGAAAACTATAGTTATAACGAATTTTTTTGTATTTCTTCAAATTTGGTTATATAACGAATTTTTTTGTATTTCTTCAAATTTGGTTATATCAAGGCTTTGCTGATTATATTTATAGCGAAGCAATAGCTATAACGAAGTATATTCGGATCCCTTTGGAATTCGTTATATCGAAGTTTCACTGTAATATGAATGCTTGCTGCAAATAACTTAACAAACATATTATGCTATATAATTTAAATGTTATTCTGAGTTCTGTTTTCCCTAGTAAATATTTAATTAATGTGTTTCTGCGTTAAAGCAAGAAAAGCTTGC
Source organism: Panzeria rudis (assembly GCA_956483635.1). Classification (NCBI taxonomy): domain Eukaryota; kingdom Metazoa; phylum Arthropoda; class Insecta; order Diptera; family Tachinidae; genus Panzeria; species Panzeria rudis. The sequence continues at coordinate 116,374,718 of OY101449.1, read as the reverse complement.
AAACATCTGGCAACTACTAAAAGTTAGAACTCAGAATAAAATATCACCCCTTTTGCACTAGTAAAGTTTACTTTCACCACTTTCGCACAAGCAAAGTTTACTTTCTTCCGGTTCACACAGTTCAACTTTGGTTGCGCAGCTTTTAATTCAGCCGCGAGAAAGACACAGTTTTTCTCTGTCTTTCTCGCGGCGGAATTAAAAGCTGCGCAATAAAAGTTGAAGTGTGTGAACCGGAAGCTTACAAAGTTTTAATTCAGCCGGTAGAAAGACAGAGAGATGTAGTATTCCTCTCTCTGTCTTTCTACCGCCTGAATTAAAACTTTGAAAAGTAAACTTTGCTAGTGCGAAAGCGGCGTTTACAAAGTTTTAATATCTCAGTCTCTCTCTCACCTGAATTAAAACTTTATCAAGAAAACTTGACGTGTGAATTAAAACTTTGTCTTAATTTACACTATGCAAGTCTTATTGATCAGCTTCTTATTCAGCTGTGAGAAAAACAGAGAAATGTGTATTCAAATAAACAAGTCTTTCTCACAGCTGAATAAGGATCTTATCAATAAGACTTGCATAGTGTATATTGGAACTTTGTCCCAGTTTACACTATGCAAGTCTTATTGATCAGCTTCTTATTCAGCTGCGAGAAAAACAGAGAAATGTTTATTCATTTCTCTGTCTTTCTCACAGCTGAATAAGAAGCTGATCAATAAAGGTAGAAATAGCCAACCGTACCGTACTATTTCTTTAAGAAAACGTGTCAGATGGTCGTATCTGGTATGGGAAAAGCAACGCAAAAGCTTACCGAATTTAAATGTCACGTTGCCGGAACGTCTCAACCTATATAAAATAGAAAACCTAACGTTGTTAACTGGTGGTCTCCACGAGCAATAAACTTGGAAATAATTATGTTCTCAACTGTCAAATTCTATTTCCAACATCATATGTTCACGTGTGGACCGCAGAAACATTTATTTGCAAATAAATTGCGACATAATTGTTCAAACTTATGTTCAAGAAATAATGTTGAACATAAGCTGTCAAATTTGATCGGCATTTGTTGTTTGCGTGAATTAAACAAAAGAAACTTGTAGCTGTGGTAAAAATACAAAGTTTTTGAAATAAAATAAAGCAAATTAAAATAAAATAGTTTTAAACAAAATTAAATAAATTAAAATAAACACAAAAAACATCGATCCATTCACAGTAAATTTTTTAAATTTATGTCCAATACCACAATACGTGTTCTATAGCTCAGAACATAAGCCTATACATGAACATATTAGTGCTGTTATTCTGCCGACGTTATTTCTTATGTTCGGAAATAAATATTGAGCGTGGAGACGTACAGTAAGTGACAGTTGTAAAGCAGTGATGGGTTGCTTGTATGCTAAATGGGATGAGGGGTATTTTTGCTCTGTTTTTTGGTACTTTTGGTAATAATAATATCTGTGTGGGAAAACAACATAAAGTAATATATATGTATTTATGTTTGTACATAAATAAACATATATGTATGCCTATAATAAAGAAAAACATATCGTCATATAAAATGCAAAAGGGCATATCATCGTTTTTAAACATTTTTCAAGAGACCTTTAAGAGAGATAAAAAACTTAATAAAAATTTAACTATTGTGATTACAAAAAAAAATCAGCATATTATCATCAATTCAGACTATCTATAATCACAATAGTTATTTTTATTAAGTTTTTTATCTATCCTGAAAAATTATTTAAGAGGATGATATGCCATTTTGCATTTTATATGACGAAATATACACTTTAAATATAAATGTGTTATGGATAAAAGGATTAAAATGGCTTCAAACTATTTTTTGTGTATGCACATATAAAAAATAATATCATTTCTTACATATGTACATATGTATTCAATCCTTTAATTCCTAGGAGGAACATAGGGCCGTAACAAACAAATTCCATTGAGCTCTATGTAAAGCTAGACGTTTACATTCGCTCCAACTTCTTCCGCAGATTCTTAGCTCGGCAATAATCTGCCTCTTCCAAGTGTTGCGTGGACGTCCAGATCTTCTACTGCCTTGTGGGTTGAAGTCGACGGCTTTCCTTGTGATGTCGTCTGCTGGCTTTCTTAACGTGTGGCCAATCCATCTATATTTCCGGCACATGATGTCTTCGGCTATAGGCGGCTATGCGGCTCGGAAACACAGGTCGCTATTAGATATTGTTTCTGGCCAAAATATGCGAAGAATGCGCCGGAGACAGCGGTTTACGAAAACCTGAAGCCTTTGTGAGTCGCTAGTGGAAAGGTTCCAACTTTCACAGCCATATAGCAGAGTTGACTTTACATTGGAGTTAAACAGGCGCATTTTCGTTCGGAGTGAAATATTCGTCGATCTCCAAATTTTGTTGAGTGTGCCAAATGCTTGTTTTGCTTTGGTAAGTCTGTGTTGTACATCTTGATGGCTACCGCCGTTATTTGATATGTAACTACCCAGATAGCAAAAGCTTTGAACGTCTTCTATGCTGGCGTCTTCTAATGAAAAATTAGTAGTGCAGGTGGTGTTCAGGCGCATAGACTTGGTTTTGTCGATGTTTATCGAGAGACCCGCTTCACGAGCGTGCGATGCGATATTACGCAGCGACTCCTGCATCTGGGAGAAGGTATGCGACAACAGGCAAATGTCGTCCGCATAATCAAGATCCTAAGCTTGTTTTGTAGACCAAATGTGATGCCTTGTTCTGCACTTACGGATTCAGACATAACTACATCAAGGACTATATTAAAAAGCAATGGCGATAGGATGCAGCCTTGTCGAACGCCCGCCTTGATTTTAATTTGCCCACTGGTGCAGCCCCGTGTAGCACAGAGCAGTGCGCGTCGGAGTATAACTGCTTCACCAAGTTTATAAGTTTTCTTGAAATACCCTTACATTCTAAGCTGTACATAGCTATGTATTACGTTGGTGAAATACATCGGAATTTATTAAAAACGAGATTCGGTTTTTTTGTTAGTTAGGGCTTTTTGCGATTTATTTAACGATATGTATGTATACATATAGTACGTTTATATGCACGAGCTATTTGCAAATAAAAACGTAGTGCTACCAAGTATGTATTTTTATTGTAAACTAATAACTCACGAAACAATTACTGATTAACGCGCTATTTGCAAATAAGATGTTTGGGTTGCCTCCTTTATATATGTTTGTTAATAAAAAAAATAATAAATAGATAAATATATTCACAAATAGATGAATAATCAGTGATTTAATAAGTTACAATAAAAAGGATTTGGCAGCATTTTACGTTTTTTATTTGCAAATAAGCTCTGCGTATAAACTAGGTAAATATATAATATAGATATATTTTTATGTAACTACACCAAATACAGTTTTAATATTATTTACATCGTTAGTTATTTTTTCTTCGCAAGACTCACTATTTGAAAATTTTTAATTCCCATCAAAGCTGTTTCTTATTCATATTATAACAACACGTTTCTTATTCATATTATAACGCACGTTTTTAAATGTTCTATAAGTGGACAAACGTGCTAACAGTACGGTACGGTACGGTAGCGGTACAGCAACGGTTGGCTAAAGGCAGAATTAGTTTGTACGTGCTGTTCTGTTCTGAATCAGCTGTTTCGTTTCTGTTCAATTGAAAATCTGTATGAGTGGTTTGTTGTTCCTTTTTCGTATTAGTTTTTGTGGTGTTTTTTTGGTGTTTGTGGTTTTGTGGTTTTGTGGCTTTGTGTTTATTTCACATTTTTTCACAAAACTTTATTTTCACAATTTCAATTTATTTGTTTTGATTACCTTTTGCTTTTAAAAACAGCTGATTCCATTCACAGAACAAGTAATTACAAAATATTTTCTACAGAACGTCACAGCACAGAACAGCAACAGAAAGTCAAGACTAATGAAGCCTTAACGGAGCCTTAAGACTTGCATCGTCTAAACCATTGTAGAATAATATACAAGGTAGAAGCATAACTAATACAAATGTACATTTGAGGTCCGAAATGTCAAACATTAATAGAGACTGTATGTGTGTGTTTGTATAACAGAAGCACCAAACATACGTGTTGTAATGTGTGTGCAACGTAGTTATTTCACATATACACAACATTTGATAGTTCGTACCACGAAAAAAATATAATCAGCTGGCGTTCCAGAGCTACCTTGTATCTTATTCTACCATGGTCTAAATTAGAGGTGGGCGCGTGTCGAAATTTTCCAACACGACACGACCCGAACACGAATCCCGGATGTCCAACATGTACGAAACACGCACGCCCAAAATTTTCAAAACACGAATACGACAGAACACGCACGAAATCAAATCCAAAAATACGCAATCAAATCCAAACATTTTTTATATTCAAAGACATATTTTTCTTCTATTTTAACGTTTCATGTTCTAGTTGTATATTTATTAACATATTTTTGTTGAAAAACAGTAACTTATCAAGATTTGTGCTCAATAGTCTTGTGCGGCAAGCTTCTACGTTCATACATATATTAATTTTAAAATCTTTTCGTGTTTTTTTTTGTGTCTAGTTTTCTCAACACGACACGACCCGAATACGCACGAAATCAGATTTTCTGCCACGAACACTTCGTGTTAAGTCCCTGCAAAAATTATTGGACCACGTGGTCCATTTTAGTTGAAATGGAGTAGTTACAACATGGTCCTATGTAATGCAGTCATGGACCCAGTCATTTGCAAACAAGAGTTTGTAGTTAAGGGACAAGTGTTCGCGTTTTAACGATTGCAAGTAACATAACCAATTGTTAAAACACGAACACTTTAGTGCTCCATCAAGTAGTGACATGGACTAGCTTCAAAACTAGCCTCATGTAGGTGCTCCATGGAGTAGTTACATAGGGTTAGTTTTTGGGGTAGCCCGATGTAATGCAAAGCTGGACCACATAGTCCAGTCCTAGGACATCGCAATGTTAAATGGACCATATTTATTGCATACATTTGGACCAATTTCTATCTACTCCTGGTCCCTTGTGGAGAACTCTATACATACGTGCATAGAGTAGTCACATATTTTGCAGGGGTCGTGCGTGTTCGTGACACGAAAAAAACACGACACGCGCCCATCTCTAGTCTAAACGTCGATTTTGCTGAGTATCTCCCGGTTCACAACTTCAACTTTTGTTGCGTAGCTTTTAATTCAGCCGCGAGAAAGACAGAGAGCGCAACACAGTTTTTCTCTGTCCTTCTCGCGGCTGAATTAAAAGCTGCGCAACAAAAGTGGAAGTATGTGAACCGGGAGTATGCTTTGCTAGTGCAAAAGCGGCGAAAGTAAACTTTGCTAGTGCAAAAGGGGTGTACGTAAGCCATTTTGTTTCATGTGCTGAATAAAAAAATAAGTATTTTTGCTGCTGAAGTTGGTCACTGTAGAAGAATCGTGTTTTTAGTCTAATTTGCATATAAAATATAATTTTTTAAATTATCCTATAGATTATATTAAATCTAAAGTATATTAAATAAACCAACGAAATGGGACGCAAAAAGAAGAAGGCTTCGAAACCCTGGTGCTGGTATCCTTTTTATAAAATAAGATTGTGGGACGGAAATTTTTAATAAAGAAACACTGCAAGGCGTAAAATAATCGAAAAAAGTGTTGTGTATACTTGTATTTTATATAACCTAAACTAAAAATACTATCCACTGGGGGTGATGTGCTGTTGATTGTGTGTTTGTTGCTTTTACCAACAAATTTTGCGGGAAAATTTCTTTATATATTAGTTTTTAGAGTAAATTGTACTACTGTTTTGTGCTTTCCTTAATTTATTTCTGCTAATCAGGTACTGCAACCGTGAATTTGACGATGAAAAAATCTTGGTGCAACATCAAAAAGCTAAACATTTCAAATGTCATATATGCCACAAAAAATTATATACGGGTCCCGGCTTATCAATACACTGCATGCAGGTTCACAAGGAAACTGTGGACAAGGTGCCAAATTCATTGCCAAATCGTTCGAATATTGAAATCGAAATATTTGGCATGGATGGTATTCCCGCTGATGATTTGCGAGAACATGAGAGACAAAAGAATGGTGGCAAATCCGACTCAGACGATGATGAACCCCAAGCAAAGAGAAAAGTTGAAAGTAAGCTAAAATTATCAATAATTATTTATAGGCATGGTGTCTATTATTCTACGGATAAATGCAAGAAACATTTTGTTCGAATATAGTATGTAAAAGGGGTGTACAAATATTGGATGAAAAGGCTTATTTAATATTGAAATATGTATCTTGATTTGAAGCCCATTACCGCTTCAAGATGGAGATAAAATCATGAAAAAAATCACAACTAGAAACTTACCCCTAGTATAGAGTGGTAGGTATAGGTTTCAAAGAAACCCAAGAGCTAAATGCCAGTGATGTGGGTTGCATCGAGGGAATTCGTATTCCATTCTACTGGTCTCTACTGTAGTCCACAAAGCACGCTTTGGTAGCAATCAGAGACAACTGCAGTTCCCAATTCCAATTTGCTTATGGTCCTTCGAGCCTTATATAAATTAGCGCCCTATGTGCCTGCAATCGATTTGTATCGTTTTTCTATCAAATAAGGAAAAACTTAAAATAAATTGCGTATTGATTGGAAAATGACTAATTTCCGTCTGCAAATACTGTTAACTGTTCCAATAGAGCCGAAAAATCATTGCTTGTTAGCAAACAAATGTATTGTGCAAATCAACGTTGAAATTTTGTCTGTAAACCGAAAAAGTTATTTTATTTTTATTTTTAATTCATCTTTCAATCTATTTTACAGACAATAAAATAATAAACAAAATTCATAATTCTAATAGGGGTTTTATATGCTGAGTTTTCAGACAAGACTTTCTTTAAATTTCCTTTTAAAGTTGCTACGTCTCGGTTCACACTATAAAAGTTTTGTTTCAGAAAGTCTGAGTATCTGGTTGAGAGGGGAGAGAAGAATGGGAAGGGGTACACACTTCCATGTTCTTTGAAATTCCCTTTTGTTTTGTAATTCGTAGTGGACAACCTGATGTTGGCTGCAGCTTCATTGAAAAATTTCAATGTGTAGACATGCATGAAAGTTTAAAAGAGAATAAAGAAACTTTCTGAAAAAACTTTCATAGTCTGAACTAGAGATCGGCGCGTGTCGAAAATTTCCAACACAACACGACCCGAACACGAATGCCGGATGTACAACACGTACGAAACACGCACGCTCAAAATTTTCAAAACACGAACACGACAACACGCACGAAATCAAATCCAAAAACCAAAATAAAATTTTTTTATATTCAAAGACATATTTTTCTTCTATTTTAACGTTTCATGTTCTAGTTGTATATTTATTTACATATTTCTGTTGAAAAAGAGTAACTTATCAAGATTTTCGCTCAATAGTCTTGTGCGGCAATCTTCTACGTTCATACATATATATTTTAATCTTAAAATCTTTTCGTGTTTTTTCGTGTCAAGTTTTCTCAACACGACACGACCCGAACACGCACGAAATCAGATTTTCTGTCACGAACACTTCGTGTTAAATCGTGCGTGTTCGTGACACGAAAAAAACGACACGCGCTCATCTCTAGTCTGAACCGAGACTACTGAAAATCACAAACATTTATACAATGACTACCTTGATTTTTTTTTTTTTGAAATTTAATTGTTAAATTTTCTTTGAACTGAAACGGTATACATATTTATTTAAGGTATTTTTTTTTTAATAAATATATCTTGGAACTGAAATAAATTCTAACTTTTAATATGAAAAAAATAAAAATACAAATAAGTTTAAACATAAATGTCAAAAACAAACTTGAAAACACAAATCAAGATATTTTTCCTACCCCGTTTGCCTTTCTACACCCTTCACCTATAGACTAAAAACTCAAGACTGAACAAACATGTAAAAAACTCAGCTTAAAAATAACATATAAGTTACAATGAACAAAAAAAAAGACAAATTGTACTAATAATATTGTTATTTTTAATCTTTGGATTTCGTTACTATCATCTAACAAGTTGATTGCTAATACATTTGATTGATTGCTAAGTGTGGTAACGTACCTTTCACTGAAGTTTAGTAATTTCTTCTTCGACCTTTTTAAAATTAAGAGCTCTGTGGATGTTGTTCTTGCTGACAAACCAAGCTGCATTTGTTAATAATCTTAAGGTTTTAGATTTATAATTTAAATGTTCGAATTGCTAGTTGTGCGCCATAGTTAAATACCATGTGTCCATACCGGTTTGAGAATTGCTTTATATAGCCAAACTTGGTTTTCCAAGTTTAAGCCAGATCTCGGGCCTAACAGCCAGTAAAAAATTATTTACTTTTTTTGTATGCAAACTATTATTGAACTAACAAAATATGCATATCAATGTTGATATGCATTTTGAAGCCACAGATGTTTTCTTTTTATTGCTTTTTAAATATTGAAAATATCTCTATTGGTTTAAACGTTATGATTTTTGTAATAAAGAAAGTCAAAATGAGTCACTAATTAGTTTTAATAATATACTTTATGCTTTCAAGTGCCACTGACGGTTCCACCACCTCCTATGATGATGCCACCCAACATGATGCCTCCGCATATGATGGGACAATACGCTCAATATGGTATGATGCCTCATATGGCTATGCCACCATTTATGGGACCTGGTGGAATACACATGATGCCACCACATATGATGCCCCCTAGACCTCTATTTCCCGCAGCCATGGCAACTACCTCGGCAGCCGCAGCTGCAGCGGCTCATGTAGCAGCTTCAGTACATGCTGCCGCATCCCAACAGAAACCAACGTTTCCTGCTTACAGGTAAACTTGTTTATTTACATTTCATACATGTTTTCATAATAATTTATATAAAAATTATGTTATAAACCTTTTTCAGCAATGCCACCATTAGTGCGCCACCCACAACAAATAATCCAAATGCAGCTGCGCCTACGACAACAACAGCGGCTGTAACAACTTCCTCAACGACAGATGCTACCAGTGCCGCCAACAAAACTCAAGTGGTAACAAATTCTGGTGGTGTAACATCGAAAATTATGCATCCTCCAGAAGATTTGAGTTTAGAAGAGTTGAAGGCTCGCAAAATTCAGCTTAGATTAAGTACAAGTGGTGGTACCTCAATATCTAGGTCATCCTCTACTCCAACGCATAATTCGGGCAGCCATGGCACAAGTATTTATTCATCAGCTGCTACCACAGCGTCTACGCCTTCCACGACGACATCTCAAGCCGCATCAGCTGCTGCAACCGCGGTGGCCATATCGAAAGCACAGGAAGTGAGTTCTTATTATAGATATAAAAATTATAGTCAATAAAAAAAAGAAGCGGAAACAACGTGTAAAGATTTAACATAAAAAAAAACAGAAAAAAAGTTTTCAAAATTTTTTAACATTCGCATCGGCAAAAATGCTCAAAATGAGCTACAAATGGAAAGATAGAATATCGGACGTAAGGGAAACGGCTTTAGAAGGTTTTTGTTTTAACAAGACCTTAGGAAATTATTCAATTAACTTAAAAACTAGTAATAGACAAGATATCAAAGACACGTTTTATAAAAATTAGTATTTTGATATGATTTCACGTTTGTATATTTATACAATGTGAATTTTGTGTTAAATTCAAATTGCATCTATTACGTTAGTTAAAAGGAATTTAAGTCCTTTACAACTATGCAGATTAAAAGACTTTTGACTAGAGGTGAGAGAAAGTTAGTTAGGTATAAGTGTTTTCAGTGGCTAACTGGTGCATATTTATGTAAGTTAAGAACACTTTGTTCTTAACAACTCATTCCTCATAATTAAACACTTTCATAAATCTAGTACCTTGTTTTCTTTCTCTATGAAAAAATATATTAAAAATTCTACTTTTTAGCAAATTGCTTTTAAATCTTGTTATTTCAAATTTAAATTTGACAGTTTGGGTGAAAAAAAGAGTTCTACGGGCATGTTTTAACACTCGCATCTCGCATAACATTTTCGATTGTGACTTGAACTCGCAAGAGAGGTGTTCTGTAAATCGCAATCGCCAGGCTTTTGGCGAATTCAAATCGCAAGAGTATACTGAAGTAAACTGATGAATTTAAACTAAACTCAACTTTAGAGAAGCAATAAAATTATGAATAAATTAAATATGTTTTCTTTTTGTTTGCATCAAAACTGGTAATATATGCTTACAATTTGAGTTAGAAATATGAAATTTAAAAAATTTTTGGGTGGTTTTTTGTCTATTGTTTTTTTGCTGCACAAGCGATTTCAATAAACAGCTGATCGGCATTATAGCAAATCGGTATTATAGCAGAACCGTCGGCGAAATAAAAGAACAAATAAAATGGATACACAGCTTAAACAACTCAATGTCTCTACTTGACACCAGAGAGGTTTGCAACACTGCTCTACAAAAAACGCGCAGTAGTAGAGTTGTAAATTAATTAAGCTTTCTATCTCTCTCCCACTTCACCACCTTTTCTCTCTACAGTATCCCTTTCCAAAAGAATGTAACACATTAATTAATTAACTGGTAGGCATTAATTGCCTGATTGTGTTACTTCCCCTAAAAAAACGCGTGATTTGCAGAACATGAAAAATAAAGTTTGGCGGCTTGCAACTCACATGCGATTTGACAATCGTGCGAGTGTCCGAACATACCTGATAATCTAAAAAAAAGTACATACTTATTTACTGGTGACAAAACTACAATTTTCTTTAACGACAAAATGGCGATGAAATCATTTAAAACTTAGATTATATATCTGTATTACTATAGTTTTATATAATGGCAACTTTAGATTATTTTTATGCCTTTCTTTGAATGCGTCCTTGCATTTATTATAGTTATCAGAACATTATTATGTAAAAATTTGTTTCTTTAATAATTTATTAAAAATTAAGGCTCAAATCGGCCTCAAAATTTACAACATTAAATTATTTTTAAATACTCTAATTCTGTTATGATTCTTCTTAGTTTCCTTCCTAATTGTACGATTTTTGAAAAATTTTTGCCGACATAAATTGAATAAATAAAATTAATATTCTCGTTTTTATATTCTTTTTTTATAAGTTTCCTAAAGCTATAAACTAAAACAAAAATAATATTTAAAATTGACAACATCAAGCATAAACAAAAAAAAATATGTGTGTGTATTTTTTATATTTTACGAAAAAGGCAAAATTAAATTTTTATTGTGAAAAATTAAAACTTTGAATATTAAATTAAAATGAAAAGAAAGTTACAACAATAAACTTTATCTCGTAATAACAAAACTAAAACAAATATATGTTTCTTTTTCGTAATTTAAGATTTTAAAATAGAACCATATGAAATGGCCGCCCTGGTAAAGCTTTTAAAATGAATAAAATAAAAAATACCCACCATAGTTCCAGAGACAATTAATAATTCGTATAGTTTTCGGTTTGGCTTATTTAAAAACAGATCTTTACCATTGTTAGAAACAAAAACCTAGATAAAAATCAATGAACATTTTTTTAATAATTTCTGTACTTTCTTTTCTCTTTTCCTGTTTTTTCACTCCATTCACTTTTAAAAATTTCCCAAACGCGTGTGTTTGCTACCAAATTAAAAAAAAATAAATAAATAAAAGGCCGCTACTATGGTTGCTGTGGCTCAAGCCCAAGCTCAGGCTCAAGCGCAAGCTCAAGCCCAGGCACAGGCCCAAGCGCAAGCACAAGCTCAGGCTCAAGTTCAAGCACAAGTACAAGCTGCCCAGGTTCAGGCACAAGTTGCTCATGCCCAAGCCCAAGTTGTTCAAGCGGTTGCCGCTCAACAACAGCAACACCAAAAACAACTACAAGATCTCAATCGTGCAGTCATGATACAACGCATGCAGGCCCAGGCAGCCGTTGATGCTGCTGTCGCTGCCCATGTTGCTCGTCCCGGCGCCCCAACTGCTGCAGCAGTTGGTATGGTAAGTTTGGATTTCATTTTCATTAATTTTATTGAAAATTTTCCAAAGCAAAATTACGGTTTATATTTTTTATATAAAAATACTTTGTTTCCTGACAAATGTTTCGACAGCTCTAACTACACCAAATAATTCCTTTAGCAACCTAAATCTGCAGGAAAAAAAGAACGAAGTGAAAGCTGTGATATCAGAAATATATTCTGTTGTTGTTAGATTTGTAGGCAAGAGTATAATATAAGGTTTCTTAAGTTAGCATATATGTACATATAAACCCAGGTAGTGTGTAATGATTTCATGTTTCCACAACAATTGTTTTGTGCGTACACAGAATTCAAAAAGCAATAGGGAATTTTTATCAACTTTAAATGACATATTTGAATTGACAACCGATCTCATAATACTTTTATTAATCCAAGCAATTTCAAAATTGTAGTGAATTAGTTTACTCTAAATAACAAGAAATTAAAAATTCATGTTAAGAACACATGAATTCTGATGGGGGTTGTTGCGGCCTACGAAAACATTATTCTTTTTCTGTTCTGCTTTAGCAATAACTAGCTTTTGAAAAAATTTGCAATATGTGAAATACAGGATGCGTGAAAAAAATCTGGTCATTTATTAGGGTGGCTTTATAATAATAACACTACTTTACAAATAGGTATCGGTAAAGTTTTTCGTTCTCTAGAACTGAAAGTTGTTTCTTGAGATATTTGGGACGCTGAACGCGAACATTCCTTCCGCCTTATTCTGTAATTCGCTAAAGCTAAATCCCGATCGCTAAAATGCTGAACAAATACAAAATTAAAAGTTTTTGGCGATAACCTAAAACACTAAAATTTCGTCGGACTCAGTTTTTAAGACATTGCCTAATTTATTGAAAATTGCATTCGTAGGCAGTGCCTCAGACTTTAGCGATATACAGGCATGGTGATTACAAAGTCGATAATGGCCGTGCAGACGTTTTTAAAATCATATACGATAATTTTCTTTCAGATATGATATTTGATGCTTTATTTAGTTTCACTTGTAACAAAATAACGATGTCATAATAATTTTCACGATTTTGAAGTCGTCCGATCAACTTGATGGTAACACTTTACGTTACCATGACAATACAAACTGATGGATATAAAAATGGCCAGTGCCACGCCCATACTAAGTAAATACTATTTTTCAACTACTTCTACTTAACCGATTCGTATGAAACTTTGCACACACATTGATCGCCTCTGACAGTACAAGTTTGTAAAAAGAAAAGTGGGCAGTGACACGCCCTTACAAGGAAAATATTATTTTTCAACTACTTTCCTGACAGCACGATTCAATGATAAACTAAGTTAGCAGTGCTACGCCAATATAGTGTAAATAAAGCTTTTTTGTTTTTTAAGCAAAAATTTGCACGACGTACAAAGTTTTAGAAGGGAATTTTGCCAAGTGCAAAAAATTGGATAGTAGGAGGAAGAATACGAAATGGCATAAGTGGCGCCCAGAATTTGATGTCGGAATCAGAAGTCAACTGAGGCGACAATTAAGCCACACTTAAGCGATAAACAACGATATGCTCTATGATGAGATCTGACTTTGAATGGCGGCGCAATATGTAAACAATTAAAAGTGTCGTCTTTTTTGGACGTGGTAAAAAGTTTTATTTTACAGATCTAGAAACGTCATTGATATACCTTTCATTCTAAGGTGTGGTTGGTGCAATTTCTTGTGTTTTGTATTGGAATCTACCTAGTCTAAAGGAATTTGTATGTGAAAAAGAAAAACGAAGCGTAATTTTTGGGCGTGACATAAAAGTGAGATATTAAAAGCCAAATATGCAAACCTTTGGAAGGGCTTTCTTGTCACGTTCACAAAATTGAACATTAGGAGGGAAGGATCCGAAATGGCATACCAATCAGAATTTGATGTCGGATTAAGAAGCCAGCCAAGGAAAAACTTAAGCCACAGTCAAGCCATAAAGAACGACATAAAAAACTAAAAGTGAGGTATTTTGGGGCGTGGCAAAAAATTACTGTTTTGGAAATGTCATTGGCATATCTTTCATTCTAGAGGGTGAGTGGTGAGATTTTTTTCGAGCCGCCTTAAGGTACATATTAGATAAAGGGTTTGTTCCGTGAAAGCACGGACAGTGCTTTTGCCTTCTCACAATATTTTCTTACATTTTGTTGTATATGCTATAAAACAAGAAGAGTTTCGTAAATAAATGCGTATATAACAAAATACTTTTTTAAAAAACGCTTGGTACTCCTAGAAGAGTTTCCAAAGGCAAACAATTTTTGGACAGGAAACACCACAAAGTCTATAACTTTCTTTGGTAAAAAAAATCGCGATAATTTTTTCGGTTCAGTTTTTTGTTATTAAAAACTAAACTTTAACAGCGATTTACCAAAAACACATTTTTGTCATATAGAACACAATAATTTACGAACGACGATATGTATATCGTCGATAAATAAAGAGATTTTATATATCGTCGATATTTTTCATTTTGATATATCGATATATTTTTTTCAAATATATCGATAGTATCAAATTCGATATTTTTTTAGCTTTGGTTTTGTGTTTCGTGCAATTTTTAAAAACATTTCGGCACAGTCTTCATCAAGTAGAATATTACTAACAAAATCTTTTGTTTTATTTATAATATTTTGTCTACTCGAAAAATTATCATTCTTTGAGTGTAATTTTGTTGATGTATGTTCCATGAAATGTTGGTGGAACAGTAAAGATCTTGTAAATTAACTCTTTCCAGCTTAATTATTTATAAGAAAAGTACTTTTTTTGTTTTATTTAAAAAAAATTGGGGACTACGTATGAATTATCATTCTTGAAAAAATATCGATATTTCGATATATCGATATTTTTTATTCGATATATGTGTCGTTCATTGTAACAGTGAATTATCTCCCTGTAATTAAATTTCGAGAAAACGAGCCTTAATTCACTCTTATAGTGAATATTTTGCAGTTTTACTTCCGCGAGTAAACAAGTAACGCCATCTATGGGGTTTTAGTGCAAATATTGGAGTTGCTTCACTGTTACTATGACATATATGACTTAATGTGATACTATGCTACAAAAATATGTATTTATTAAAAATATAGAGTTACACCCCTTTTACAATAAACGACACAAATCGATGCCGGTCGATATTTAAAAATACATCGATATCGATATATATCGATATATTTTTTTCACTTGCCCATCCCTAATACATACATATATAGCTTAAGCGAATTACAGAATAAGGGGGCTGCCGTTATGTCAGAAAGAAAACTGTTGCACGATAAATATCAGAACTCGAGAACAGCTCAGTAGTTTCCGAGACATCTTGGAACTTTTAGCAATTTTTTTTATAAAAATCCATAAAAAAACAACAACAATTATTCTGGCCTTTTCATATTAGCATATACAGGGTGTCCCATTAATCAACGTCAAGCCGAAAGCGGATGATAGGGCAAAAATGAATGCTCCAAAAAAAATTAAAAAAAATCTATGTCACTTATTTTAAAAGGTGTTGCCAGTTAAAAAAAATCACCCTGTAATGATCTTTCTATTGCTGTGACTACAAATCTTCACTTTTCTTATATTTTTTTCTCCTATATCATTGTCAGATGTCCTTCTGTAAATGGCAGTTAAAAATTTATACCGCAGTGGCCTGATTTTCAAAGAAAATCTTACATTTTGCCAAACGACGTACTTAAAATTATTACTACTGCCAACTTTAACCGGCCGTGTTGAAAAAAAAATGCACTAGGTACTTCTGGCAAGTGGCATCAAAAGTTGTCGCCTTTAGCACGAATTCCAAAATGGTATAATACTTTGTCGATTTGTTTTCGACCAAGTATTATACCATTTTGGAATTCGTGCTAAAGGCGCCAACTTTTGATGGCACTTGCCAAAAGTACCTAGTGCATTTTTTCTCAACACGGCCGGTTGAAGTTGGGAGTAGTAATAATTTTAAGTACGTCGTTTGGCAAAATGTAAGATTTTCTTTGAAAATCAAGTCACTACAGTATGAATTTTTAACTGCCATTTACAGAAGGACATCTAACAATGATATAGGGGAAAAAATATAAGAAAAGTGAAGATTTGTAGTCACAGCAATAGAAAGATAATTACAGGTTGATTTTTTTTAAAGCTGGCAACACCTTTTAAAATAAGTGACAGATTTTTTTCTAACTTTTTTTGGAGCAGTCACTACTTGCCCTATCATCCGCTTTCGGCGTGACGTTCGTTAATGGGACACCCTGTATATATATACGTAGGAAACACGTCAAAAAATTTCCCAACACGATACCACACAACACGCACGAAATCAAATCCTATAAAAAAATCATTTTCTTATATTCGAAGATATATTTTTGTTATATTTAGTATTCCAGTCCACCGTAGAAATACAACCACACGGTAGCGGTTGCGTTTCTTTTTTTTTTATTTGAATGTTTGACAACTTTAAACTTTCAAGAAAAATGGATTTGAACCTGTACACTACATGTTCACAAGTAAATGCCTTTAACATTTGAGAGAGAGAGAGAGTTAAATTCCCAGTGGTAAAAATACCCATTACGTAATCGCTGATGTAAGCAATATTTAAGGCCCTTTCACATTGTAACACAAGCTTTGAGATTTTTATTAAATTTTGTAAGACGAAAATCAAATCAAAGTCAGTCTGACTGTCAAAAAATCTTAATGAAAAATTTCTCATTACATTTTTTTCTACACTATTACATTCCAAATAAAACGTAACATAAATAACTTGCAATAAAACAAATTTTTTCGTTCTTCTTTTTCTTTATTTATGCCGGCAAACAAATACACAACTGTTTTTGTTATTCCTATGCTTGTTTGTGCTATAGACAATCCTGATAAAATGAAAAATGTGATTGTTTAGAAAATTTCCTAAAAATGACGAATACCATAATACTGTCAAGTTTCTTTACGTATTATTTGACAAATCATAACAATTCGTTTTCACACTGTTGTATTTTTACTTAAGATTTGAGTTTTTGACAAGTATTAATACTAAATCTAATAGTCTGAAGACCGCTTTAGTAGCAGCTAGTGATGACGCTTTGGCTTATTTTCCTATTTAGATTTAACAAAAGCGTGTCATAGGCTGTTTAATCGGTGCGCTCTCGCTTAAAAAGTAAGCTACGATGTCAGTACGTGTCGCTACTCTGTGATTACATAATAAGTGAAACTATAAGCGAGCTTGTTGTTGAAATAAAGCCCAAAAGTAGGCCACGATTTTTTAATTTGTACATGTAAGGGACAAGTTCTATGAAATACAACAAAATTCTGACATTAGATTACACATACATTACAATCTAAGTACTTAGATTACTGGCTTAGAACGTCATCCTGACATCATTGATTATTATCTAGGTACTTCGTTTCATTTACCACTGGGTTTATTTGTGAACTAAAGTCACACTTTTTGTTTTACTGTATTGTAGTGGTACATTATTATTGTGAATATAATATTTCGACAGTTAAGTCATACTTTTGAATTTGCAATGTTGTGGCGGTATTGGACATAGATTATACGTAGGTATCCAACTAAAACTTCAAAAACCTAAGTCTGCTGTCAAAAACTTAAGTCTAAGAATGTGTTAGTAGAACATTTTGTATTAGTATTGGTTTAAAATAAAATGTTCCCCACAGCACCAAAATTATACTTAGTTGTACAAAAAGTATTTTATAAAATTTATATTTTTTAAACACGAATTTCTAGTTGTTATATATAATTAATTTTGCTTTACTTAATAAAAATATGAATTTAGAATAATTTTTAATGCATTTGAGCTCAAAAAATTTTGATTCGCTAAACATTTTTTTGCATATTTTCTATTTGGCACCAAAAAAATTGTCCCAAATAGTAACAAAAATGCAATACTGTTGAATGAAAAAAAACGGTTGAAAACTTTGATAAATTTCAACACAAATGTCAACAAAATTAAAAAAATATTTTAAAATTACAGCAAGAAGAAACATAAAATTTATTAAAAAACAAATAAAAAAATTAAATAATATAAAAATAGTGTTTGTGTGTGCAAAACAAATAAATTTTAGTACATTTTCAAGTGCAAAAAGTAGGCTCTCTGATGAGTGTTGAGTGTGTTTTGGATAACAAAATACTCATAGGTGTGAAGAGAGTTGTCAATTTTTTTTTTCGACAGGAGCCCGGTTGACTATCTACGTATAATCTATGGTATTGGATTACTATGAACGCAGCATTGGGAAATTAAAGTCATATTTTTGTGTATACAGTACTGTGGTGTTACAAAACTTTTAGAAAAGTCGTAATTTTGTATTTGCAGTGTTGTGGTGGTACACATTTTTTGCATAAAGTCGCAATTTCTGCCTGGCTGGATAATCTTTATTTGAAAAACAATATTTTAAGTTTAAGCTAAAGTTAACTAACAAATGTAGTTTTTCTTTAAGTTAAAAACTGGCTCAGAAATTAATAACTTTCTTAAAGTGTCGCTTTTCAAACAGTAATGCCAAGTTGGCACTGCCAAGCCAGCAAATATAAATTAAAATTGGTCCATTTTCAAAATCGATTTCCATCACATACCTACCTGATTATTATGAAGTTTCCCAAAATTCACTCCCGATTTAGAATAAATAGAAAATAAATTTGAATTAAAAAAAAGCTATTTGAGATATTGAAACATAAAGGTTATGTTTGGGAAGGAGCACATACACACTCTTGTCGACACTTTCCATGGCAATCTCGCATTAACTGTAATCAGCGATGCCACTTGTGAAGATTTTTTACGATATGACAAAAAACGATGTGACATACTGTGTTGTCATATCGTAAGTTTTTTACGATATGACAACACTGCGATATGACACACGGTGTTGTCATATCGCAGTGTTGTAATAGCGTAAAGCCCTTATGACACTACATTTTTCTTTCTTTGTTTTGCTATAGGATTGAAAGAAAGAAATAGCAAATGATAGAAAGAAACAACTATACAAAATGTAAACAAAACGTAATGGCTTCTTTAAGTGCTGCCAACTTTTTATTTATAATAAAACAACAAAAGAAAAAAAAGTTGAAAAAATGAGGCGCTAAGGGTCTGAATTCGTGAATAAACCACTATCTTGGCAACACTTTAATGTTTCAAGCTTGAAATGTCAATTTTAAGTTAACAATTTTTAAAATTTTTTTGACAGGCCTCCATTTTTTATCGATAACATTAGTAAAAGCTTTGACAATTTGGTATATATCTTAATATAGCTGAACTCTTTGCACCTGGCAAAATTTCCTATTATATTCTATTTGCACTGTTCTCCAAAACTTGAAAAATGAAGAAAAAATGTAGTGTCATAAGGGCTTAAAGAACTTACGATATGACAACTCAGTATGTCATATCGTTTCTTGTCATATCGTAAAAAATCTTCATAAATGGCATCGCTGACTGTAATGCTAAATTTCGCTAGTTGGAGCGCTAAATTCTCCCCTTCAATGTACGGGTGTATGTGGTCTTGTTGTCATAGACCCACTTGACCTGAGATTCGATATAAACGAATGCTCACTAAAGCGCAGAAATTTCGAAACAAAATTGTTCGATATTTGTTCGCGAATCTAAATAAATGCGAATGATCGCTAAAGCGAACTTCTCTCGATAATTTCTCGAAAGTGTGACGATAGCCTAGTAAAACATTGTTAATATTCTAAAAAAAATAGTAAGCTGCTAGACAATAAGTTAAAATGCCGAATATTTTTTATACAAAATAGATTTTGATCGAAAATATTCTTTTGATAGAAACTAAATTTATGCAATTTTGCATGGAAGATAACTTCGGATTTTATCACTTACTGGCTTATAACTTTCTTATATTAGTCAGATCTTAACGACTTTATGAGTCGAAGTACCCTGAAACAGAGTGGACATAGAATCAGTACTTTTATTACAATTATGATCGTAACGAAAAACTCCACTTGACCTGAGACGCGTAAAAAAACAAATAGTCGATAAAGCAAAGAATATCGAAATATTCCTTATGGTTTAGCGAATATATTGCATTAATGTTTAGTTCATGCTCCATAAATGGGTGCCCTGGAAGGTTCGTTGGGAGTGTGCTAGTCTAATAATGTTCGACACAAAATTATCTTCAACTTATAGTCTTAAATCAATTTATAAAATTTTTGTTCCACCTTAATGGAGAAAATAAAAATGATGAATTAAAAAAAAAAATTCTAAAAATTTATTTTCTAAGTTATATCGTCATATAAAATGCAAAAGGGCGTATCTACACTTTTAAAAAATTTTCAGGAAAGATAAAAACATAATAACAAACAAATTATTGTGATTATAAAAATGATTTTTTTCTAGATAGCATTATTAATAAATTCTGAATTAATAATATTATGCTGAAAAGAACTATTTTTATAATAACAATAGTTTGCTTCTTATTAAGACTTTTATCAGTCCTGAACAATTTTTAAAAATGTAGATAGGCGCTTTTCCATTTTATATGACGATGTGAAACTCTGTCTGCCTGGCTCACGATGTCGACAAGTCGAGTTCTTTCTCATATTTATATTGTAAACAAAAACAAATTTAAATTTTTTATTATTGTTCTCAATATAAATATGAGAACGAACTCGACTTGTCCAAGGCGAATTCAGTACCAGGTAGCCTTATCGTCACAGATGATCATCAGCTGATTACACCCCATCAGTCAAACTCTATATAAAAAAAGAGAAAAACTTTAACCCGAACTGTCAAAGTACAAATAAAAATAGTCCTACACCTACTATGTATGTGTGTTGTTTCAATGATAAGGCCACTTGATATTAATTCGCTTTGGACTTGTCGACATCGTGAGCCAGGCAATGTATGTGCATATCATTGATGCCAGTTGAAATTTTGAAAATTTCCTATATATCTCAAAAAATCCCCTTTTTCCCTACAATCAAAAATGTACTACTATTTTCCCTGCGCTAAAAATGTATTGCATTTAGAGAAAAACTAAGAAAATTTCCTTTACATTTTGTAAATATTATAGATTTATTTCATCAGGTACAAAATTATTTTTAAAAATCAATAAAAACAAAAATTGCCAAAACAAAATAATATTTGTTCCATTAATCGAAAAATTGTATTATCAAATAATGTTCGATCAAATAAAAATTCCCGATTTCGAGTAAAGATTTATCCGTTTTATTTCATATTTTTCATTCAAAACTTACTGGAAACTCGAATAAATTTTAAAAGTTTCCGCTTAGTTCGAGTAATGCTTAAATGTGAAAATTATTCTAATACTTCAAATGTAATAAGAGCTTTACTCGATTTACCGAATAATTCAATACCCTCAATTCCAATTAATAGATAATAAACTTTAGGAGCTTTTGTAATGAGTAGTAGTGTTTTAATGGCTTATTTATGTTGCTTATTATCTTACTAATAGGTAGATTTTGTAAAAATTTTCGTTTCTAAACGTTTCAAATTTATATGAAAAGTTTCAAAAAATTTTTTTCTATACAAATTTCAAAACGCAAAAGACGTTTATCTTTACAAAATCTGGCTTTAAGTATAAAAATCACTTGTTGGTAAGGAATAAAATAAGTACTTTAAAAATTCCCTTCGTTTTCCTTAAAATTAAAAATCTGTAATTTTTTCCCTACGCCGGAAAACATCTAAAAAAAATCCATACAAAAAGGGAAAATTTCCTACTTTTGGCATCACTGGTGCATATACATACATATTTATAAGAAACCGTATACATACATACACATAATCATAGAAATGGATTGTATTTACAATATCCCGCTTTCCAGAAGATATTTTTTTTAAATTCCGCTTTTTTGTCATACTCTCTGCGAAATCCAGCTTTTCAATCGTTCTTGTCCCGCCTTTTACAAAAACCTTCTGGCCACGTTAGGTATACGTAACCTGACCAGGGGCCTAATCGTCCCTTTCGATATCGTGTACACTATTGTATCGAATAAAATTTCGACACGTATCGAATGGATGGATTACCGCATTCGATAGCTATCGTATAGAAATGTTTAAAAAGTGTACCAAGTTTATTTTATACCGGTTGTTGAATCGACTAAGAACTTGTAATACGTTAAAGAAAAATTCTGTGTTTCTAGCAGCTAGTACAACAACCAAGTCGATTGGCCAACTGTTATAAGGTTTATAGGTAATGTTCCATGCTTTTTTGCAAAACAAACACAATAAAAGAAAATATTGTATTCGATCGCTCTAGTGCTATCGAGTGGAATATAAACAGCAGCTACTCGATTATCGTATGCCGTAATACTAAAAGGAAAAATTTCGATCAATTCTGCTCGATATCGAATGCGACGATTCGGCCCCAGCTACTTGATTATCGTATGCCGTAATCCCAAAAGGAAAAATTTCGATAAATTCTGCTCGATATCGTATGCGGCGATTAGACCCCAGATATCCCGCTTTTGGCAGGATTATTAAGCTTTTTTAAGGTCGATCCCGCTTAAAAACTTTATCCCGCTTTTACTATAAGCATCTCGCTGTGTTGCAGTTTTAAAATTGAAAAAGCGAGATAAAACTTTTAAGCGGGATCGACCTTAAAAAGCGCCAAAAGCGGGATGTCTGGTCAGGTTAGGTATACTACATCAGTGGGAGTCCTTAAACTTGGTGTGATATATCTTGTGGTCAATGTGCGTAGTTCAGAAGAAAACTGAACGGCTAAGTGGAAGTAAGAGTAGATCCTGCACAATTTAATAGCACGCGGTTACAAAATAGCATGTTTTTTCTCGAGGAAAACGAATCAGAGAGGCTTGTAGGTCTACTTTAGTAGATTACTTTGGCGTTTTAATAAATTTCAATACAACCTCAAACACGGAAGTTATCGATAAAAAAAATAATTTTTGGGACTTCAGGGACATAAGAAAATTTTTATTTTCTTATGAACAGAACACTTCAATGAAGTTCAACCACGATGAAAATTGTATATTCAATCACTAAAATTCAAATTTTCTATTGTTAAACATTTTTAAAAAGTGTTAGAAAATTTTGGTTTTGATCACATGAGTAATTGATTCAATTACGAAATTAATTGAAACTAGTTTTAATTTTTGATTAAGTGTATTAATTGAAATTTTTTAGGAATAATTTTTTCTGTGTATCAACTTTTATTGAAATATATTTTCATAATTATTCTCTTTGAATGAGGCTTTTCACAGACAATTTATTTGTAAGGAATTTCTTGATTTATAATTTCTAATATTTCATAATTGGTATAAATTACAGAACTAGTTCATACCACAAGACCACATTTACCTAAAAAAACAGGGTCAGGTCCAATATATAAATTGTATGTATGTACCTTTAGTTTTCTTAAACGATTTTATTCAAACATAACAAAGTAAGATAAATCCAATCTTCAAATAAACAAAAAAAGTAAGTGACTAAGTAGTGCATAATTAATTTAATATACATACAGACAAGTACATATTAAATGATTAACTTGCTAAATATTTTAAATAAATTCATATGCTAAATTAGCAAACCAAAGTAAGTACAATTTTTTTTCTTCAAATTATTACTATTATTGAATTGTCGTAATGGTTGCTGAGTTGGTTGATTGATGGATTGAAATGTCTTTATTATAAGAAAAAAAAACAACAATACTTATATCTAAATGTTTTTGTAAATTGTAAATTTTAAGCAAATAAATTTTGTATATGGGACAGTTTTAGTGTAATTTTATATTTTTCTTTAAATGCATTTTACAAAATAATATTCTCAAATTATAATTAGTTTTTTTAAAGGTTTTTATACCTAACAAATTTTGCTTCCTTTTGAGAATAAACAAAATTTATTTAAAACAAACGCTAAGAACTCTCAAAGCAAAGAAAGACTATGAAAACATGCGCTATGGTTACAGGTTTTTAATTTTTTTCATTTAATGTTCAAAATTTATTCATTACATTAACTCACAATTTACACAATTTATTTTTATTCATTTTCTCGATTTTATCATCACTATTGTAAAACATAAACCAAAAAAATACAGATATGAACAGAATAAAAGTTGCCACAATACACTGACTGGGTGAATTTGGTTCTATTAAATGCATGTTAAGAATCAAACTACTCAGAACTTGAAACTTATAAGTTTCGCTTTTAGTTTTAAATTTCTATTGAATTTGCGACATAAGTCATTTATTTAATACAAACTAGCCTTGTAGAATCCGCTTTTGTATGATATTTTAGCACTAATTGTGAATAAGTACGAAATTAACCCTTAACCACAATGTAAGTTTGACTTATTTTTGTAGTTCAAGTTGTATTGCAAGCTATGGTGGTGTCTAGAGACATAGTAAACATTTTATGCAAAATATTTTTGTCGGACATTTCAGCACGCTATATCTGGAGTTTTCTGCCCCTTTTTCAAAAAAGGGACATAAAATACTCATACAGTGAAGAGTTAGGGGGTTAAAAACACTTGATTTCTATTCCACTAACAAGAAAACTGTAATCTGTTGACAATATTGTTCGCGCCTGCGCGAACCTAATTTGCACGAAAAGCGTTCCCATACTTAAAAATTGTTCTTTTGAGAGCATCATTCTTCATTTTCTTGCACGAAATAGCCAGGAGCTTTTCTTCGGGCACATTGTTTAAACTGAAAAACAATCAGCTATTTGAAAAATAAACAATAAAATAAACAATGAAATAAAATTTTATCCAAAGTTATTTTTAATTAGTTTGGCTTAAGTTCGTTTTTCATTTAATCTTTCGATCAAATTATGTTTTATTTAAGAAAGAAATTCTAAAGCATGTAAATATTTAACATTCAAAGATAAATTTGGCTGTACGGAATGTTGAACTGATATCAGATGTTTCGAGACCACCACAGTCTACTCATCAGAGCCCTTTTACCTACACTGCCAACGACGGCAGCAACAATACCCTAGCGAAAATCCTACTTACTTTAGTAAGCTCAATCAACAGATTTTGTCGCCCCCTCGCGGTGAGTCGTACCTATTAATGAACTTTTGTAAAGGTTCGGAACTTCACTAACTGTTCAACTATTTATCATGTTCAACTATTTTCAGCTTTTTGACTTCTGTCTTACCAGCCCTTTAAAAACCCCTTTAAAATCTGTTAAAACTTCTATTAACATTTCACTTAATGTGGATTACGCCAAACTGACATCGATTTGTCTCAAAATTGCAGTAATTTTCACTACGGGATGTACCGCGAACATCTTACCGCTTCCAGTCAAGTTTTCCCCCAAAATGCACAGAAAAAAATAAGTTTCGTTTTTGATAACAAAAATCCCGGTATTCAATAATTTTTTTTTCAAATTTCCTGTGATAAAGAATTCCCCTATATTGATAACAAAATTATTTCAAAATAAAAATATATATATAAATTAAAAAAATGTTGACATGGCTGGAATACGAACCCGGGCTTTCCGGACGTAAAGCATACGCTCTCTAGCTGAGCCATATCCCATTTATTTTTTTATGGGATACAACTTGTTTTAAGTACTTGTGTATAAAAAGAAAAGAAATAACCGGCATGGAAAAGAAATACTTACAACGAAATATTTTATTATGTTAAAGATAAATGTTATTGAAATTCATATTTTTTTTAATAACATGGTTTTATTGAATATAATTCTTGTCTATTTTTTTCTGTGTGATCAACAGGTATCATAATCCATCTTTGTTTGGCAGCAATGAAATAAGGCCAAATTAAGAAAATGAAATAAGGCCCAATAAAATTGGAAAATATTTAATTGGGCCGTATTTAATTTTTTTGAGTCTTATTTCACTTCGAATTTGGGTATTATTTCGTAATGAAATAAGACCCAAATGCAAAAAGGCCAAAAAAAGAATTGTTTGGGCCTTATTTCATATAAAATAAATTTGGGCCTTATTTAATTTTATTTGGGCTTTGTTTCATTTTCTTAAAAATTGCATTTGTACTCATTTTGAAGAGATTTACGTAAAAAAGTACATTGTAAGAAAAATCTCCGCTATGCACAAAATCTTTAGTAGATAGTTCCGTTTCGGGAAATACTATATTGGAGAAAATGCTTAAACAGCCTTGCCGGCCTCCATCCGAGCTCAAGGCTTTTCTTCTCGAACCAATGAAATGCTGCATATAGACAATGCTTAAACACCAGCAAATAAATTTCATTTAATAGGAAAATATTTTATTTTTATTTTTTATTATTGTTAGAGAAGAAAACATAAAACAAACATAAAACATAAAACAAACACCAGCAAATCAATTTCATTTAAAATAAAATAATGACAATATGTCCAATAATAAATTTCTTAAATATTTTCATATTATTTAAGTTTTGGTGCTTTCTTCCTGTGTGCATATTTTTGCGCATATTTTTAATTTTTAGATGCATTTGTTAAGCACTTAAAATCAATTTTTAGTTGCATGAAAGTCCGAGCCCTGGTAATCACAGAGGCCCATGAAAAAAAATTATTACCATGGGGTTATTTAATTTTTTGGGTCTTTTAATTTTTTAATGAAATAAAACCAAAAATTGGACTTTTTAAAAATTTTTTCTTTGGGTATTATTTCATTAAAATTGGGCATTATTTCATTTTTTAATTGGGCGTTATTTCATTTTATTTGGGCTTTGTTTCATTGGGCGTTATTTAATTTTCTTAATTGGGCCTTATTTCATGCCGCCTCTTAACCTGTAATATTCTAGGAATCTGTAAGGAACTTTTGATTTAAAGATAAACACACTTATTATTTTTACTTTGGCTCTGTTAACGATAGCGAATCCGATTTATTGCGTACATATCTCTGCCGCAATCTCTCTATAGATTGTTTCTACTCTTCCATTTTTTTTTTTCAAAATATGTATAATTTCTTTTTACAAGTACGAACATTATTTATAAAGCACTGACTAATAATTCACAGTAGAAACTTTTACTCCTAACATATTCGCGATACCGATTTGGTGGGAATGTAAATATAGACAAGTTATTTCCATAACATTTGCGATAGGAGCGACCATGAACAATAACATATTCAATAATATTGTATAATGTATGGGCTGCTTTAAAGGTTAAACAGTAATATTATTATATATAACAACTTACTACTACTGTTTATGCTTATTTTTCGATCTGAAAGTCGACCTTTGCAAATAATTTCGATCGAACTATAAAAATGTAAACATAAAGAAATCAAATTCTTTTTGATAAACTGAAATCTGTTCATATCTGTATTGAATTGAATTGGAAGTCTATTACATTCGGAAGTTGAAAAGCAAACTGGTTAGTACACATTTACGTTTTTATTTTACCACTCTTTTTTTAAGTTTTCAATTATATTTATCATAAATTAATAATTTTTTTCACCAAAAATTAAAAAAGTTTTAATGTAGAAATCTTAATGTTTTAATGACAGTGAGTACAATATAATTGTTGAAATAAATCAGAAATAATAATTTACACACTATGTGTCGCTTTCACTAGTAAAGACGACGAATAGTAAGTACGTTTCATATTTGTTTTTCTTAATTTACATATGCCAAACTTTTTGATTATACCTCTACTTCTACTACTACTTCTTTTACAAAAAAAAAAAAAACTTAATGAAACTTTTTAAACAAACTGCCTTTTAAAATATTCATTGTAATGCGAAGCAATTTACTCAATTAAAAAACTATCACACTTCACTATTATTGAATTACAAAAATAAAAAATAATTAAACAATTATTCACATACATAAATTGATTAAACAATTTAAATTAATATTATCATTGTTATATTTATTATAATTATTGTTCTAATTATAATTTATTATTTTTGATTTTCAATTTTAAGTACCGAAATCAAATCAAAAAAGCAAAAATCCTAATAATACTTAGACAATTATTACATATACATATATTTTTTGTGTATAACTTTATTTTACTAGACCTCAAATTGTGTGGGTCCTTGATTTATTCATTTTGTTTTTGCTTCCTTTCAAAGAACGATAAAGATTCCTATTAATGACCTTTCTTTTCTATATTTCTTTCGTTTCTACGTTTTCATTTGATGCACGCGTGTGTGTGTGTATGTGTGTGCTCGTGTGCATGTATATAAATGGTGGAAAAAAAAACAGATGCAATTACCAGGTCAAATGCAGTTAATGCAGCCCATGCTTAGACCAGCAATGGCAATTGCAGCACATCATCCACATCATCCAGCTTTACTTGGTGGCAATTTATTGAGACCACCAGGTGGTATACCGGGAATGCCAGCAGGTAATTTTCTACATAATACATTAAAATAAATAAATAAAAATTGGGCGGTTTGAATTCGGTTTTCGAATGGAATTGAACTCTGTGACATGGCCGATTTTTTTTAGCTGTACAATAAAACAATAAAACTCATGGTGTAAAAATTTCAACCAAATCCGATAACTCTCAGGCGTGCCCGCCCCGCTCTGCCCCATTGAGGTCAAAGTTCGAATTTTGAAAACTTTATAAAAAAGTTTTGGCCAATTCGGATAGCTGTAACGAGTGACCTCTAGTGGTCAGAAATCAAATTTTGTGAAGTTTACAAAAATTAAGCACAATTCCCAACAAACATCTTTCATTGGGTGTAGGTAAATTGGAGGTCTTGAAGGCATGATAAATTTGACAAAATTTGATTTTTGAACTCAATGGGGCGGGGCACGCCCAAGAGAGTTATCCGATTTGGCTAAAATTGTCACCACATACATTTAAATTAACAAAAAAAAATATATTTCATTCCAACCATAATGTATACATACATATTTTCAATAACTACTACATCTATTTTAAACTTTATCACTTTAATTTTGTTTGTTTGTGCAGGTCTTTTGGGTCCGATGCAAGCAATACCTATGGCAGGAATGCCAGGTGCAATACACGGTATGGGTGTTATGTTGCCAGGAAATCATATGTTACAAATGATGCCACGCTTTCGGTGATCATATCCACAAGGTCAACTGTGTATAGCGCCCGTTTCAAACGTGCCTATGCCAACCATTATATACCCGGACAACAAAGATTAAATAACATCCAAGCAGCATCTGTCACAATCAAAAAATCGAAAGAGCATTTTCTTGCTACTCATCTTCGTTCATTGTCGTATGCAACCGAGCAAGTTTTCAACATCATTAAATAAAGCAGGCGATAATCAACACAAGTAAAATAAAGTAGTAATATTCTTATATCAATTAGTAACACTATTGTATAGCACGTCTCAAGAGTATGCTGTGTAATTTCCAAAAAAGATTTAATCCGACTAGTTGATAACAGTACCGAATTTTCTATTTCCAACATACAGGTGTTTTTCATCTACTCTACTAACTACAACAAGCAAGTTTTGAAAACAAATCCTTCTTAATGCAATAATTTTGTATGGTTTATATTTTTCTTAATGTTAAATTATTTCTATATTTTAATGTCTTACCATTTATTATACATTTTGTTTTTCATTTTATCTTTCGTTTTGGCAAAAATCTCTTAAGACGCCAACATCTTATATTATTCTACATACAAAAGAAAAGGCTGATACTTTTCATATTAGCAACTTTAAAAGTTAAAAAAAGGAAAACAAAAAAAATATTAAAGCGTTAGTATTAAAATTAAATAAACAAAAACAGAATCTAAATGACATGGTAAATATTCTATAAATATTTAATACATATATGTAAATGTTTGCATACTACAACCAACCAACATACACTTACAATAATAAGGATAAGGGTGATTGATATATGCCAAGTTTTTCTTTCTATCGTTCATATATTATAATTACTTTTCAATATTCACATTCGGCATCTTAATTGTTTTTGCTTAAATGACAAAATTATTATATCACCAAAGTGTTCGTCACACTAACTTTACCTCTCTTTTTCTTTATATATGTATATGTATTCTACGAGTATATATTTATATATAGTACATACAATCATACATTTACATAACTTTAATAAATATGTACATACATAATATGTATGTATAATGATAATCATCTCATATAATATCATTTTAAGTACTAACCCTCCATTAAATAAACCTCTAATTAATTAATTTTTAATAGGTTGTATAACATTTTACACTAGTTAGTGTATCACTCATGCTCACATACTACCCCACTTATATTTCTCTATGTTTTATTATCCTTTCCGTTTTATCTTAATTGGCTCTTAAATAACTTTATTTTGCGTTTTGCTCTTTTAACTTCTGCATTTGTGCTTTTTTCACTTTATTTTTAGATTTTGTTATATAAATTTTATTTAACGCAAGATATTCTCTATTTTTAATAAATAAATTTCAAAGCTTTATGTTTATAATTAACTTGCTTTTGTTTGATTTTCTATTGTTATTCAAAATTTATACATATGTGGTAGAATACGTTCGAATAAAATTAGTATGCAATTGCAAATATTTTTGTAATACGCGGGTTAATAAGTTTCTTAGAAATATTTTATTATTTCATATATTACAAAATGTAAATTTGAGACAACTATTTACATACGAGTAGTTATTCAAAAAGAGTAGACTAATTTCGAAGACATACATATCAGCTAATGTTTCGCCTGATGTACTTTTATTCTAAGAATCCAAATAATATAATAATCCCTTGCTCGTCCTCTTGTAATTACCTGCTGCCTCTATACTAGGCATATACTGTTTATAAGTTGTCTCCATCTTTGTCGATGTGCGGCTATAACTTTGCGTTCTACGATGATATTGAAAGTTCTTCCAAGACGTTCTAGACGTCATTATGGCAGGTGATACACGTACCAATAGAGGTATACGCTGCGGATTGCAGGGATGCTTAGAAGATCTCGATTACGCTGACAATATCTGCCTTTTTTCTCAGAGATACTCTGACATGCAAGATAAACTCCGTACAATACAGGAAATGTCCATAAAAGTGGGATTAAAAACTAACGTCGGAAAGACCAAAACATTGCGCATAAATGTATCAAGCACTCAGCCATTCCTTCTACGGAATGAAGATGTAACTTCTATTGTTTATTTGGGTTGCACTATTACACCAATCGGTGGCTCATTCCTGGATGTGAAACCCAGATTGGGTAAGGCGAGACGGGCTTTTGCTATCTTAAACACACCTCAAAGACATATTGTGCAACCCTCTACTATCTAATAACACCATGCTCAGAATCTTCAATTCCAATGTGAACTCTATATTGCTGTATGGCTGTGAATATTGGAATGCTGTACCCAAACACATCAATAGCATCCAAGTGTTTGTAAACAGATGACTCCGTATAATCGTACGTATGTTCTAGTCTGAAAGAATAAGTAACACCAATCTTTGGCATGCCGGAAGTTAGGTCGGAGGGGTCCCAGCCTCCCCTTCCTCTTGCATTATCATTTGTGCGCCGTGAAACTGCATCCATAACAAGAAGGAAAAGCAAAGATGATAGCAAGCATCATTGTCTTTCGTTAAAAAACGTTTTGAATTGATCCAGCCTCTTTCCTTCATGTATTACAGTGCATGCGAATGTGCCCAGTAACATTATTGAGGATGAGCTAGCCAAGGCTGGTGCCCGCTTGTAAGAAAAGGACATTGATTGATTAGTAGGGGTCTGTCCCATTGAAAAGCTGCAAAGTGCAAGTTCAGTAACAACGTGAGCTTTCCAGATTCATCTGGACCCAGTATAACTTTGCAAGATATTGGGGCTTGCTCGTCAACAGCTGCTCATACTTGTAGCGGTCATAACGGGGCACTGTCTTAGCGGTGCTCATGCTAAGAGATTAAATCTTCATTATAGCTGCTTTACACTATCTCACAAACCGTTCGACTTCTGTAGAAAATGCAACCCTGATCTAATGAGTTTATAGAAAGTTTTAAAAAAGCAATAACAACACATTATATCAGGGTAGCATTTTGTGCAGAAGTCAAACAGCTTGTATAATAGTCTAAAAACAGCTTTACAACGACTTCTGCAGAAGTTGTCAGAATGATCCGATGCCAGCTCTGTCTAGAAATAGGGCGCCAAACTTGGGAAACTCGTCACTTCCCGAACTTGCAGATCTTGGGGACTGCGACATAAGGAGAATAAATTCATTCATTCGACACTCGGGTTGGTTTAACACCAAGCCATCTCTTCTTATCCATTTCAGGCATCAGAAAGGTACCAAAGGGCTCAAGTGAGCCAATTGTAAGAAACTGGCAGCCTGTTCAACCTAACCTAACCAAGTACAGTGCATTGAAAACTGTCACAACTGCTGCGTATTAAAGAAGTTATCTTTTGTGGAACTCCCATGTCTTCAGCTCAGCCCATGTACACTCTATGAACTGCATGAAATGCTTTCTCATAGTCGATAAATATCATACATAAAGGTGGTTGCATTTTCATCGCTTATTCGATTACGATCCTCAGGGTGTTAATTTGATCGACACATTATCTGTCGATATGTTTTACCATTCGCTCCAAGATGATCTTTAAAAAAACTTTCACACAAAATAGTGGTACCTCTCCAGTTATTTTCTTGGGTAATTTATGGGTCAATTATGGATCGCAACCGATTTGCAGTGGCGTTGCCAGCTAGTAACTGAAATTTTGTAGTTGCCAGAAAAGCACTAAATAGCAACTGAAATTAACAGCTTTCAGTGGCCAGTTGCCATCCGTAATACCATTTTTAGCAACTGGCAACCCAATTGAGGTTCGGTTGCCATACATAACCGACCCATTAATGATGACACCTGGCATCTAGCCAGTACGAAACACTTCAGTGCTCCATACATATTTGGAAAAACAATGGATAAAGTATGTTGGCAAATAATGTTGCATATGCTTTAAAAACTACAGTAGTAATATTGTCCACACCATCAGTTTTTCCATATTGTTACGTCTGGCGTCTATTATTTCCTGTTTAGATTCTGGCTCCATTCTTCTGGCAATCCCATAAAAATTAATTTTTTGCTTTAAGTTAAGCAAGTTAACGCCTCTACCATGTCCAAATATTGAATGTGAAAAACATTTTTTTTAGATTCGTTACCTTAATACAGCATTTCTTTCTTATAAAGGATTGAAAACTTAAAAACATTAGCTTTTAGGAATGCACTGGTTTTAAGTTCACAATTAATGGGCTTTTGCGCTCTTCTGAATATTCGATAGTAGGATATGGTAGGGTCGATACCTCACAATAGTGGCAGAGTGCACTGTCTTGTTTATGTAACCATGAGTCCGCGTAGAAATAAATTCCAATTTCCAAACGTGAATTTCCGTAAGCACTCTGTACCAGCCTTTAACTTTCAACGCAAGGGTTATGCATTTGACGTTGCCATATTTTTTTATGTTATAAAAGTAATAAAATTTTATGGATGCATAACTTTGCATTCATTAAATGTTGCATTTATTGAAAAAATATTTTTTTCCAAAAGTTGTCACTACGTTTGCTATTCATTTGTTGCGGTTTTTTCTATGGCGTTGCCAAAGTTTTAAAATTGCAAAGCTTATTTTACCAAAAGCTTTCAATAACTTTAACTAAATTTTTCTTTAACTTACATTTACCTTATAGTCAGGTTATGAAAACGGCATTTAATTTCTTCAAGGAGCAAATTCACAGTTTCTAGTTAACTAATGATGATGGTTTTACCAATGATAGGTAGTTGAAATATCATGGGTTACACTATGGCAATTAGTGGACTAAATATTGTGAATTTGGGTATTGGTATTAAATATAATTTTTTTTTTTCAATTTGCATCCTTATTATTTTCACTTTTTAATCAACTACTTAAGCCCTTAGGACACTACATTTTTGTTGCATTGTTTGCTATAGGATTGAAAGAAAGAAATAGCAAATTATAGAAAGAGACAACTATACAAAATGTAAACAAAACGTACAGACCAATTATGAATTTTCCCGGGTAGTTTTTTCTCTTCCCATTAATTTGTTCCCGGGAAAAAATCCTCCTATTCCAAAAAGTAGGAGAATAAACAAATAAGGAAGTTTATGTTTTTGAAGCACATGTTTGCACGGCGTGGATAAAAATACCTAAAACAAGAGAGAAATATAACATTCCGGTGTTTATTTAAACTTGTCGTCCTAAATAAATGCTTATAAAATTGTTTCGCAAAATTTTTTAATTTGAATTTAAAATTTTTGCATTAGTTCCTTTCAAAATGTTTGGGGAAAAACTCACAAGAATTTCTCCCTCTCCCTCATATTGAGAATACTTACTTTTTTCCCTGGCACCTTTTCCCGGAAAAACTGTAATTTAGAGTAGGAGGAATGGGAAAAGGGAAAATTTTCCCGGGGAGATTTTATATAGAATAGGGGAACAGGGAATAGGGAAAAACTCCCGGGGAATTGTTATTCATAATTGGGCTGGTAATGTTTTCTTTAAGTGCTGCCTACTTTTTATTGGCAACACTTTAATGTTTCAAGCTTGAAACGTCAATTTTAAGCTGAACATTTTTACATTTTTTTTACAGGCCCTCATTTTTTATCGATAACATTAGTAAAAGCTTTGACAATTTGGCATTTATCTTAATATAGCCGAACTCTTTGCACCTAAAAAAATTTCCTATCATATTATATTTGCACTGTTCTCCAAAACTTAAAAAAATGAAGAAAAAGTGTAGTGTCATAAGGGCTTTATTATTGTTTGGATTATTAATTAACTAACAACAGTCATATGTAGTTTAAAGCTTGACTTGTTTGTTGCTGGTTGTTACAGCCCGTCCCACCCGTGCAATAAATATTTAATTAATTTTCATGTTGCTGTTTTTGTTGTTGTCGTTACTAACCTCAATATGCCAAACCAGCATCCAAATAAATTAATCCAACACGCTTCTACATCATGTAGTATTTAAATATGTAATACAAAACTAACTAAATTGAATAGCTAAATTAAAATTAACATAAAATATTGTTATTAATGAATAATAATAATAATTTTATTTAACATCTTACCTAATGTTTTCTTCGTTTTTTTTTGTTTGTTTTTTTCTTTCTCCAGTAAATAGGAAAATTTACTCACACACTCAACAGGTTCCTACGAAAACTGCGTTTTGAACGACTTTATAAAATTGAATTGAATATTCTTCTCACTCAGTCCTAATTAAAACCAAAAGATAAATACGAATATTGATAAATACTAGATACATGTGTATTTATGCAGTGGATGAGTATATTTTAAAATTTATTTTTCTTTCATTTAATCTCTTTTAATTACTAGTTGTCGTACACTTATATTTAAAATTGATTTCTTTTATTACTTAGACCAAAATATAAGTAAATCATAAATATAATTTAGCAAAAAAAAAACATAAAAGAAAAACTTAAAAAACAATCCTTGCGTGTATTCCCCTACAATTTTACTAGACTTCATTTGTGTTTGATCTCTTTTATCCTTTGTTCGTTATGTTTAAAATTAAACTTTTTTTTAAATTAGTTCACTTCTAAAAAAGTTTTCTTTAATTACTTACTTTTAACTTGTTTCGAAATTTATATATTTTTCATAATATACCTACGTTAAAGGGGACCTCGACAACCCAGCTGATTAGCTTGTCTACTTTCGCCGCTTGTATTTTTGATCTCTTTCAGATGTCAAAATGTCTTTGACACATTTTTCTGTACACTTTTTGACATCCCAAGAAAACATTTCCCAAGGCGAACTGGAGCGAGTATACCTGATATATGTACATAAATATGTCTTGTTTAAAACAAAACATGTGTTAATTATTTATTGACAGCAAAGTATACTGGTATACTCGCCTTAATTCGTCTTGAAAGATGCATTCTTGGGATGGCAAAAAAAATGTACTGAAAAATGTGTCAAAAACGCATTTTGACATTTGAGGGAGATCATAAATACATGCAGCGGAAATAAACAAAAACAATCACCTGTGGTGTCGAGGCCACCAAGTATGAATTTGCCTTGATTAAGAGCCTAACATTAATCCAATTGTTTTAGTTTAAAATCATTCAGCCTGTTTATTCATAGAAACGGAAAACTCTTTGGCTTTCTATGTTATTTACATTACAACTCGAAAAAGCTTTCATTTGATTTGAATTACGGAGTAACCCCCTGAACTCCAATTCATGAAATCTTAATTTAGTTTTTGAAGAGGTTTCATGAACACAATCACCCCTATCGGAAATAACTATTCCCATGAAAAACATTCTCACATTTTCTATCGTGAATGTTTCCCATAACAATTTTTTTGGGAGCGAATTTACAAACTTAGAAAATGTGGCATCGCCAATGTTTACTCCCACGAATTATTTCACAAAATAGATTCACAAGAAGTGTTAATGGGAACGAAAGGAATATGAAAGTCGCAATTTTTATTTTAAGGTAGGACTCTAAGGACTTATGCTCTTTTATTGAAGGAGCGCGGCGGATGTTAATAAAGATCAAAAAATATCCAGTAGTGTTGGCACCACAATTCACCTTACATGCACATGATCTCATGCTATTTTTGAAGAACAAAGACTGCTTACTTGGCCCTGTTGAAGATTTTTGGTATAGAGTGGAGTTCCAAAACCCCGGTAGCTGTCATCTTCATATGATGTAGTAGTACTCCGGACTTCTCTTCTTCACAAGGAATAGCTTTAATTGAATCAGTTGTCACATATTCGTTAAATCCCAGCGACCCTGTTTTGCACAAGCTAATCGAAGATTTGCAAATTCACAAACACACTGTACATGCAAAAAAAAAAAAAAAACAGTGATGGTTGTCATTTTGGTTGCACTTTGTTTCCTTCAACGATAGCGGATCCACTTCATCGCGTGTATGTATATCTTCGCTGCAATCTTCTTCCCTTCCAGCATCAGAAAACGCAGATGATCGCTATTCATTTTTTAAAATACTATGTACATTTTCCACATACAAGTACGCACATAATTCACAATAGAAAATTTTACTCCCAAGATAATTCACAATAGAAAATTTTACTAACAAAATATTCCCGACACCGGGTATGTTGGGAATAAAAATACAGGTTTCCTCCCAAACAACTTCCATAAAATTTGCGATAGGGGTGAATCAGAGAAAGTGTTGCCAAACCGCCAATACCGTATTGCATGCTATGAACAGGCTGGTTGATTATTGGATTTTAAATAATTTGGAAATGTCTCACAATGACAAATTGCCATCGATAGTCGTGTTGTATTGTAATGTGCTTTTTATTTAAATTAAACTAAAGATTATTTTTTGTTTGTATTTTGTCGAATTTTTTCTTCTGCCAACCAACCAACCACTATTACGTTTGGATTTGTTTCGTATGTTACTGTTAGTTCGTTGATGATTTCTGCCTGGAGTGTTTATTTTTCTGTTTTGAATTCAGTAAGTTTTTTGTTTTTATCTTAATTTTAAGACTATATCCTCTTCTTTTTTTATTATTATAATATCAACATTAATTTCACTCTATCACGGTTCGCACTTTTAGACACGTACTTTAAAAAAAGGTAATAATTTCATATATTATATACAATAGTATTAATTTGATTAGTTAATTTGGGTGTAGTATTTTCTTCTAAAAGATATAATTTTTATTTCATTTAATTGGTTTTGGTGCAAAAAAATATTCTACTAGTGAACCATATTAATATACTTTTTTTTTTATTAAGCAGATCTAACCAGGTAAACCTATTGTCAGACACCATATGAAAAAAATGAGTAAAGTTTGTATCCAATCTGTCAAACTCCATATGAAAATTATCTTGCAACAATTTTGTATGTACACTGAAAAGGAAAATCAATCCATCCGTACTTGAATTAATCCCAAGCGGTGTCAAAAGTACGGTAATCCCGGTTTTTCTGAAATCAAGTACGGAAAGATTGATTAAGTCGGAACATTCAAGTGCAAAATACTTAATTTTAGCCTTTATTCATATAAAAAAATTATTATTTAAAGTACGAGTATGTTTATAAACTTTATACACAGTCGTACTCGTACTGTGTTGGCGTTTGTTTGCTTGATGACAGCCACAAATCACTGCTCTGCTCTTGTTGTTGTTTATTTTCATTGTTCGGGCATAGCCGACAAGTAGCTGACAAACGTCGTATTCAAGCCCGCTGTATACTTGAATCAATCCCGCCGCGTACTTGTATCAATCCTAGCTGCGTTCTTTAATCAATCCCGCCGCGTACTTGAATCAAGCCCGAATCAGGCTAACTTTTACTTATATAATCCTGGAACATAACAGACTTGAGAATTTATATTTTCACTACTTATATAAATTTAATATGTTTACTTACTTGTTTTAATTCAAAATTTATTTTTGTTCATTCCTAGTATTGAACTTAGCTCACCATGTTTGTAAACCAACGCCTTAAAACACTTAGCTAAACCAGTATAGAAAAAACGGCAACTAAAATCCAGTATAAACCAGCAGCATATAATATGACGTTTGTAGTCTATTACTCGAACAAGCACGAACAAACAGAATAACCAACAACAAGACAACAACATAAGCACAACATGCGACTGAAGCTATCAACAAGCAAACAAATACCAACACACTACGACTGTGTAAGAAGTTTATTCTAATAGTAGTACATAAAATAACAATTTTTGTACACAATTTAAGAATGCTCAAAGTAAGTAGAAAATACTTGAATTTAGTACGGCGTTTTTCTTTCTGTGTATGTATGTTGTTGCAGTAATAAGACCACCTTGTTAGATACGCCTTGTATTTATGACTTTGACATATTAAATGCCTGCTAGGAAATCTTAA
The DNA here is from genome assembly GCA_956483635.1 of Panzeria rudis. Lineage (NCBI taxonomy): Eukaryota > Metazoa > Arthropoda > Insecta > Diptera > Tachinidae > Panzeria > Panzeria rudis. Next base: position 116,336,110 of record OY101449.1, on the reverse strand, counting down.
GTACGAAATTTCAAGGATTCAGATTTAAGGTCTAGTTAGAAGTAATTTTTTCAAAGTTAGTGGCGTAAATTTTACGCGTCTCTTTAAAAATTAAACAAAAAAAAACTGTTTAACAAATTTCAAAAAGTGTATTTACGAAAAAACTATTCAGCTTATTAAAGTAAAAAAGAAAAATAATCAATTAATAGCCATTTTATTAAAGTCGTTACTCGCAATCTTTTGGATTTTACCTTTAACCGATTTCAAAGTGCTTACTTAATATATATTTTTGTAAAATTAAAAACACATAATCCTTTTGTAAGTACAATAAAAAATATAATTATTATTCTTGTTTGTACGTGTGTTAAATAATGCTTGATCAACTGTTCACTTTACTATTTCATTATTAAAAAAACATTAGCGGTGCTCAGTATTTGATGCAAATGTTTTTGCGAAAGTGCAAATGCATAAACAAAATGTACATAATTTCATAAAAAGCTACGTTATTTTGCACTGAACTCCGCTATTAATTTGATTAAAAATGTAATGCCGACCGATTTAGCACTTTTCTTTTCGTCTAATAATCAAAAATCCCTTATATGCCCTTGTAGATCTATACAAAACCACCATCACTTCAAAGCAGTTAATAATTATCGATCACTTGTATTGTATTGTTGTTCATTATTATTATGCCCTTATTGCCGTTCTCAACTCAACTCAGTTTGGTCGTCTCAGAGTCGAACCAACTTTCACGCTACCACATTTTTTTTAGTATTTTAAAGCGCAACAGTTTTAGTTAAAGTTGTTATTATGGCGTTACAAACATTAAATATTAAGTTTGACAGAAAAGTAGACAAATTCGCGTGAAATTTTAAGGAAATAAAATACGCTCAGACGACCAAACTGAGTTGAGTTGAGAACGACAATAGGGAGGGGGTTAAACTGTAGATTAAATTAATTAAATGTTAAAATAGTCAAATAGACAATTGACAAAATGGAAAAACCCCCCTTAACAAATGTTAAAGCGAAACAAAGAAACTAATGAAAACTCCATGCAAAAATACATAATAAGTAGAAACTCTAGGTACGTAATGATTTCTTTTGTTTTTTCCTAAATGTTTTTCTGTAACTCTCGCTCTTGCTCGTCATGGCACTATAATATTTGAATATCCATCATGCATTTGTTTATTAACGAATTAATTTGTTTTAAATAAAAATAAAAAAATCATTATACTAACAATAACACATATGAAATAAACATACATAGTATATATATTCAAAAGTCTTTTATGTTTAAATGTTTGTAAAATTATATAAAATTGTTGTAATCCAAATCTTATAATTTACATAGCTTTGTAAAGGCTTTTCAGTTAATATTTTCAAAAATTAAATTGTAGTTTGATTTATAGATGCAAAATTTAGTATAAATAAATAAATAAATTGTAGAAATTCAAATTTAATCAATTATGTTATTAAAACATGTCTAAACATGCCATGAAAACAAATGGTTTCGGTGAGAGCAACACATTGTAATTAAATTATATGATAGTAGCAAATCATGTTATCAATACCAGCCCGTTCTATGAATCATATTGTTCTATAGCTTAATAATATTTTATCCTACAAACCTAATATTGTTCGACATGACCATAATGTGGTTCATATATATCTTATTATGATCAAAATATGGTTCCACACGATAAATATGAATTCCGAGTCGGTGTAGCAAGTTCTATGTACATCATTGAAACGCACGCCATACCACAATTGTTCACACATATTCTTATGCTCTTCATCTAGTCGTCGATGAGACAGCGATGAATGCACATGAGGCGAATGTTTATAAATTTTTTTTTATTAAGAGTTATCCAGCAAACACTCGTGTTTAGTATCCAATTGATGATATGCGAAAAAAATGTTATTATAAACAATTAATTTGGTAACATACAACGCCTTTTACGTTGTCAAATATTTAAGTGAATATGTACATATATCATTAAAAGACACTATGTAAGACAATGACTCAAAAATTTTGTACTGAAAACCACAATACAAATTATGAATTTGGAACGATTTTCCGTCATCCCACGTCAAATTTGGTTTGTAAACACTGAAGATGGCACATAGCCGAAACCGGTCTGTTTACAAACCAAATTTGACGTGGGATGACGGAAAATCGTTCCAAATTCAAAAAAACCCCGTCGGAAGAAAAACACAACACTCAACAAATTATGATGCAATTTTTCCTATTTTCGGCGACATTTTTTTATTTTTTAATTTGGGGCTATTTTTCCTATACATGTTTGTGCCCATTTATCATTCTTATGAAAAAGACCAAAATTAAAATTGACCCCCAAAATAGGAAAAATGGCTCCAAACTAAAAAATCAAAAATCGTCCCAAAAATGGAAAAATGTCCCCAAATTAAAAAATATAAAATGAAAAATAGCCACAAAATAGGAAAAATGGTGCCAAACTAAAATTTGACGAAAATAGGAAAAATAGCCCTAAATATATAATCATTATATGCAGAAAAGTAAAAAATTTTTATGAAAAATAACAAATGCGTTTCAAAACAAAATTTTTCCATACAAATTTCAAAATGAAAAAGCGTTTGTATATACAAAATCTGGCTATTGCTTTACGATAAAAAAATAATTAAAAATAGTTCTCATTCGCAAGCACAAAAAAAAAAGTTGGAAAATAGCAAATTGTAATTCATCATATATCAAACGCTTGACTTTGTGTTTGCTGGGAAGACTCATTCTTCACTAATACTAATATGCAGCAATACAATCACAATTTAAATTTTGCGCATCATTGATGTACATGCATATACTTATATATATATATCTACATATCGCGACCTCAGTCCTGTTTTGGCCCACCGACCATTTAAAAAAAATTGAGTTAAGTATGGGTTATATATATTTTGAATATCCTTTTTCAGAATCCAAAAACTGTTTTGCGAAATTGTTTCTGGTTTCTGAGATATCAAGCATTCATTGTGCTCGATATTATCAATTTTGATACATTTTTTGTAAAAAATTTTTTTTTAAATAAAAATCAGAAAGCAAGTAAAATACCAAGTCTCATCAATATTAACTTTTTATTCCATGTAAATATCTCTTCTAATAACATTTATACGCTTATTTTCAATAAAAAGTAGAAAATTTCATCTCAATAACAAGTTACTCAATACACAGCTGTTAGTATACACATGGAGCACAAAAAGCTACTTTTTACAAATAAAATAAAGTGGCTACTGGAGCACAAAACAAGATTTTTTACTTTCACTAAAAAGATGTTAATTTCTAACCGGATTGATGAAAGTTCACAAAAATTTACATTTGTCTTCCAAACATATGCCGGAAGCAGTGGTGAGAATACAAAAAATATATATTTTGAGAAAACTTTATGTAAATCTTCTTTGTTGTTTTTCTCCATTCCGACTTTTTGGCATATGGTCTAAACCAATAATGAGGTTGCGATATGTAGTTTTGTGGGAATTGTTACCCGACTGCTATTAAATCTTTAATAAAGGGTGTGCCACTGATGAAATGGAATACGCAAAGTTGTATGTGAGGTACATATAAAAGAAATGTTATAATAGAGTTAAACCACCTCAAATCAGCCACTGGGTGAACCTCACCATCTTCGATTTCGATAAAACTTTCTGTGAATTTTTTTTTGTATATTAAAGTAATGGATATCAAATTTTGGATTTCTAACTTCTTCGGTTGTGGAGATATGACGTCATCAAAACTAAAGAAATATATCTATAAAAGTTGAATTTACTTAAAAAATTGTCAATATCTCCAAAAGTGCTTAAGTTATAGACCTCAGCCACAAACCGTTTGAAAGGTTATAAAGAATTTTCTCAGAATACAGAAATATTTTTAAAAACTTTTTGATACCAGACATTTAAAATCACTATATATCTGAAAAAAGGTAAATTGTTTAAATTTTCAAAAAATATATGTTTTGGCTCACTTTCATGTCTACCGAGACTACATATTTAGCCCCAAAGTGGTAAAATTATTATATCTAAAGTTATAAGACAAAAATGTAGAAAAAGTTGGAAAAATTAACAGAATCTTTCTTCAATTGAAGTAGTTTGCAATAAAAATGAAGCTTAAAATAAAAGTGGTTTCTAAGATAATTATGGATAGCTGAATCGGAAAATGAGATAACGGCAAAAATATGTTTTTTGTGGGTATTTTGAAACAGATTCGTAGGAAAAGTAAATGAGTTTCAGTTTCGGGCTCAGTGATCCATTACACTATGGAACATTTTAGGGATTATTGTCTGGGCTGTGAGAAATTCCAAGTCAGGGTGATGGTACTAGGTCAGTATAGTAAAACCCTCAAAGGGTTTGGCGTTCGTATGTGTCAGTTTTTTTTATTACCTTTTAAATTTTTTCCTTATCTTGATGTTTTTTCGCTTAGTTGTAACATTTTGGCAAAAACGTAGTTTAACATAACTCGAGAACCACTTGTCCGATTTTGCTAAAACAACCTCAAAAAATTTAGAATTACAATTTCTTTAATCCGTTTATATAACGTTTTTCTTTATAATCAACAGTTTTGCCGGTAAAAATAAATTTGTGGAGAAAAAAAAAATATTTTTTTGCCTAAAAATTAATTTTTTTTTAATTCAAAAAAAATCCAAAACGGAAAAAAGGATCAAGTGTTATTAATTTCGTGTAAAGTCACATAACCTATAAACAAAATGCGACATAGATCATAGAAATCGATTAACGCGTTCTGCTTTTATTTACAATTAAGTGAAGGTATCCCATTTTGACAAGAATATTGATATTTGTTTTTATTCAAAAAAGTGTCATTTATCGCCTTTTTTATAAACTTTCCCCAATAACTCCAGACTTCTGGCCAGATTCGGTAGCCAACTGTTTGCTGAAGTAGTCCAGATGATGATGTAAATAATGGATTTTCAAGGACACGTGGACACCAATTTCCGAGAATGCTCTTAACATCCTTGCGACAGAAACATCGTAGTTGTTAGAACGATGCTTTCCCAACAAGCCTTCTATTACTTCTTTGATTGCCTGCCATGCATTCAATTCAGGTGCCAACAAATTGTTTGATTTCAAAATGGAAGCCAGCTCTTCCGATTTATGCTGTGTTAATTCCAACTTGGCAACAATTGAATCAAGCTTATTTTGATTTATTAAAATTGGCACATTGGATACTGATGGCTCATATGGCGGATCATCACGTGCATGATATGTCGGAGCAGTCGTAGAAGAGAAAATATCTGGGCTAGAAGCTTTTGGCACAGGAATGTGGTCCGAATGAGGCAATGGTGTTGCGGCACTTGCAACACCAACGTAATTATACGATTTTCTTATCCTTTTTGCGGCTTCTTTATTCGCACATGCATAGCAATTCAATGGATTGTGACCTTCGCCAGGATTAGTCCAAGTCATTGGGATACCGAATGGCATACTTTCACGTCTTCTATTTTTCCAATCCATTAGACGGTTGTAGCAGCTTTTACACACTATATTTGGTACCCAATTTTCGTTCACTATAACATTTTGGTTGAAGTACATCTCGTGTTTGAACAAAATCAGTACTGAAATTTCCACTTTTTTTATGTGTTGAGACATATTGACCACAGCAGTAGCAAAAGCTATTCATATCTGGCTGGCACAGTTCCATATTCTGTTCTCTTTTGTTCACTTTTAAAAAACTGGAGAAAAATCACTTTTACTGTCGCGTTCGTCGGCACTTCTTGAATGACAAAAATCACAGAACCAGTGTGAGAAAGAGAAAATGTATAATGACAATACATGTTTTATGTGAACATTACAGAACCAGTGTTGCCACATCAATATTTCTCTTTTAGTACAGTAGAAAAATATGAGAGAGTTCGACTTGTGAGTGTCAATGTTTTCTCCAAATAATGTTGTGCATATCTGGAGCAAATTTTTTAAATTCATACATATACCTAATTGTGAATAAATGAGAAACGTGTGCATCGATTTTCATGATCTATCCCTTTTTTGCTCATGAGTTATGTGACTTTACGCGAAAGTAATTAGTTTTGGCACTTTTTTCCATTTTGGATTTTTTATGAATTTAAAAAAAAAAATTTTAATTTTTAGGCAAAAATACTTCTTTCCCTTCATACATTCATTTTTAACTTCGAAAGTGTTGCACATATAGGAAAACGGTATAGAAACAGATTAGAGAAATTGTAATTCTTAATTTTTTTGAGTTTGTTTTAGCAAAATCGGACAAGTGGTTCTCGAGTTATGTTAAACTACGTTTTTGCCAAAATGTTATAACTAAGCGAAAAAACATCAAGATAAGGAAAAAATTTAAAAGGTCATAAAAAAAACTGACACATACGAACGCCAAACCCTTTGAGGGTTTTACTATACTGACCTAGTACCATCACCCTGACTTGGAATTTCTCACCCCCCAGATTGGCTTTTGTACTGTGTTATTAGCTTATAAGTCACTTTTTATTTTATGCTTAATTTTTATTGCAAACTACTTCAATTGAAGATTCTGTTTGCGTCAAAGCTGAAATAATTCAAAAAAGGGACATTTCTAATTTCCTTGCGATCACGCTCAGTTATCCTGATAGTCCAGGATCCACAGTACATTTTTTACAATTGATCACTATCAAGCTAATATTCCGCGAATAGCTTAATTTTGATATTTTCACATCAGGGATCTGTAGTACAACTTTTGAGCGTAGGACCGGCATAACGTACCGCGCAATTTGTAGGACAATGTTACTGTTAAATTATATAAGTATAAACTAAGCAACTGAAAACAAATCAGCTGGTTGTAATCATTTTTGAAGACCTTGTTATCGATACCATACATTTTGTATTACAAATATTTTTTCGAATAATTCCGATAATTATCTTGAGATTTAACAAAAAAAAAACCCAGTTAGTGATGCATTTTTGACAATCATCAAATCGACATAATTTATCCCTGATACCACTGTTCTCTACCACAATCGAAAATTTTTGTAAGAAGAAAAGTTGGGCGTCTCATCAAAATTAAGGTATTCGCGGAAAATTAGCTTGATAGTGATCAATTGTAAAAAATGTACTGTGGATCCTGGACTATGATACAAACTATAACCAAAATAAAACTCAAATGATAGGACGTCGAAATTCGAAATATATAGAGAAATATAAAAAATTTTTTATTTAATTTTTTTACTTTTTAACCTAAAATTAAAATAACTGCATATTACTATTAATTGCGACGTGGTGTAAAAATTCTAATGATGCAGTTTATGTTGTTTACTGTGTCAAATCATATTGGCATGATGAAAAGTCAGTTTATTTTTAGTGTTGAGTAGTGTAGTCAGAAAATATTGCTATGTGACAATTACAAGTTCAGAGTAATGGAAATTAACAAATGATGAAGATGGATAGGATACACTTTTCGATAACCCAATACCAGCCTGTCGAAAACAGCAACAGAATGAATTTGAGGTAAAACAAAATTCTTAAACTGTTGTTTATCGAAAATATGCAGGTTTGGGCAAAAGTTGGCACTCGGCACAAAAGCCATCACCTCATCGTATGATGGTATAATTTCTGCAAATGGCGGCAAATGTCAATTCTGCTTTGACATTTACGATCCCTATACTTCGCTGAAACGCTGAATAATAAGTTTTTCACTCATAAAAAATGCAGCCAGACAGCATCGATTGGGTAACACCGTTTTCCCCACCCTGTACGCGTAAATAATTCTCAAGTTAGAAATTAATCGATCAATCGTAATCGTTTGATTAATCGTTCCAATACTAATCTTGACCGAATTGAAAGACAAATGAGAGTAAAAACTCCTTTGTTTTTCTTATCATACCGTTGAACAGTGACGTAAAATAAAAAAAGTGGTAATAAATCCGTAACTTCTAAACTACAGATTTGCTTGAAACAAAGGTGGCATGTTATAATGTCCAGTAACATAATGTCCATGGACATTATGTCACTCCAAAAAGTGTCATAACGTCCATGGACATGATGACACGTTGAAAACTATCATAATGTCCATGAGTGCAGTGTCGTAAGGTTCATGGACATTATGACACTTTAGAGTGTAAAGATCTTTGCATAGCCGGCCTTGGGCCGGGCCTAACCCTTAATTTTTCGCATGGGGTTAGAACACTTTATTGTTAAAAAACTGGTACAAGCCGTTTTCCAAAATTTATCTTGCCCTCGGTAGCTTTCTAACTTTCCTTAAAGTTTAGATTTTAGTAACGATAAACGATAACGATAACGAATAAAGCTACAGCGCTGCTCTTAAGCTATGACCTCATGCGAGTAATTACGCAAGTTTTTTTAATGAAAAAAAATTGATATGGAGATGGATGCAAAATGCAAAAAATCTGCAAACTTTGTGTGCAGCGGACAGTCTAAGAGATATTCCCCCTTATCTTGTTTGGCGATTTTCGCCTTCGACTACGACATTTTTGTAATAGATTAAAGACAGCACGCTACATTTTTCTTCAATCTATTACAAAAATGTCGTAGTCGAAGGAGAAATCGCCAAACACTATAAAGGCCATTGTCAACAGTGTAATGCCAGAGAAACCACGAAAGTTCCTAAAAAGAACCAAAATATAAAACTTTCATCTCACCATGAGAATAATTTCTGTAGTTATTTTAACTTTGTTTAATTTTTTATAATTAGGGGCCATTCACCTATTACGTAACGCTCTAGGGTAGAGGGGGGGGGGGTTAAAGATATGTTACGGATTAGATACTTTATACTGAAAATTTTATAAAAACAGTGGGGGGGGGGGGGGGGGGGGGTATAAAACCTCCGAAAATAGCGTTACGTTATATGTGAATAGATATTCACCCGTATTATGTATGTCAAAGTCAAATTTGTGACTACGGTAAATTATCATATAATAAAGAAAACATGTAAAACTTTTCTTTATTCTTATTATGGCACTTATTAAATTTACATTTTCATCTCAATTACACTTTCTCTCATTCAATATGACACCAATCTCTTCTATATATAATTTGAGCTTTGAGAAAAGCTGTAAAAAAATATTGGCTGTTTTTTTGCACTTTTTTCTTTCTATACGTATGTATATATGCAGTACCCCAGCGGTAAAAGGAAGGAGTAAAGAGGCCTTCTACAAGGCCTTATTTAGCAGACACTAGTACTTCCAGTCACATTCATTTATTTATTACATGCGATGTCATGGCGGACCAAAGCCTACCAAAGGGTCTTACTCAGCAGGCCTGATTGAAGGCATTCTTCAGCAGGCCTTTTTGCAGATCATACGTGGCAGGCCTTATGGAAGGCGTGGTCTAGGAAGGTCTATTAAAAATCAAATGGAGGTAAATTTTTATCTGGGTATTTTTATAGCGGTTTTTATATTTTAGATTAATATGATTTTTTACTTAGAACTATTTCCCTTTCATCCAAATTCATTTGTTATACATATCAGGCTAAAGTTTGTGTATTTATTAAGAATGAATTGGACATGATATATTTAGTTTCGATGGAATAATGATAAGTTAATCAGCTTCTCTTGTCTCTTGTTCGTAAATTTCAGTCTTATATACAAATTACTTTCGAAAAAAGAATACGAGAATGTTTGTTAGTTCTAAAGTACATATTTTATTAAACAAAATGAAAAATCTAAAAATAGAATACTCCTTCGATAAGAACGAATGTGTATCGGATCTTTTAGATACGAGTGTAGAGGCCTTCTAGAAGGCCATTTTGAGAAGACAGAAAATAATTTCTTTTGGATTTTATTTCAGATCTTTGAAGGCCTTTAAACTTTACCGCTGGTACATAATATACATACATGCATAATGTACAAATATATTACATATATACTTATTAGTTAATTTAAATAACCAATCATATACTTACATACATACAAACACATTAGAATTATAATATATACTTATAAATAATACATAATAATTAAATACATATAATGACTTTATACTTAAATATTTTGTATGGTATTCTTCAATTGATGAAAAAAGAAATGTGACAAGTGATTGCCTCAGGACATTTCATTCATTCTATAAATTCTTCTATTTTCTCTACTTTATGATATAATTTTATGTAATTTTCTTTTTCTCATTAAGGTTTTAATTATTTAATTAAGACAATACAAATTTATAAAAGTTGAATGAATGTCTCTGGGGCTTTGCGTAAAATTAATGTTGGACTTGAGGCAAAATATGTGTGTAAATCATATTTTAAGCTGAGAGTACCTCAAAGTGTATTCAGACAGATTTGCAAAACATTTGTTAAATGTTTGCCTTTTTATTAATAAACTTATTTAATGTTAATGTTTTATAAAAGAGAATTGTATATATAGTATATTTATATATATTTATTTTTCTATACATATATTATAGATTTACCAGAGTAGCACTATTTATTTTTGTATATATTGGCTTGCAAAGTTGTAAAAAAATTTCAATTTCTTTTTCCAAATTTTTTTAGTTTTATAAAGGTAAAGGTTTCTTATATTTTGTAGCTTGCTTTTCAGTTAAAAATATGTGGCCTCCTTCCTCCCCCTCTTGTGTCCTTCCTTCCTGCCCTTCCTGTATATCATTCGAAGTGGATATTGTTGTTATATTATAAACATTTCTATTTTATATTCATACACTAGGCAACAAGAAAAATATTAAAGATTACTACTTTAATTTTTTAATGTCCTATGGAATTCTAACTACAAAAGATCAGACGAAATTAAAATTCTGTTTTTTTTTAAATTTCTTTAAAATAAAATTTGGTATTTTTGAAGAGCCTGCATACTCCACCGATTTCATAATAGCTTGTGAACAATTTGTGAAAAATTTGTCACCTTTAACTTATTAAATTGTTTTTTTAATACTACATATTTGTTTCATATACTCAACGACTTCGGCGTCTTTCTGAACGAAATCATGAAAAATGAAAATTTTTCATTTCTTACAAATTTCTATTTTGCTAAAGTAAACCCGAAAACCGAACCGATTTTAATAACAGATAGATTGTGCACATCTGTAAATAAATATCTTTAAAATGGCATACATTTCGTCTTAATCGGCTGTATAACATGCGTGTAAAAGTGTTAACAAAAAATCACCTTGGCTATTAAGTACATAGACGTGTGTTTTGTGCGTATTTTTTTGTAACCGAACCGATTTTTATTAAATACTAGATAAAACCCGTGTGCTTCGCTACACAATTCCCCCTATTGTGAAAGGCGACATCGACGTCACATCAGCACGACATCAAAAAATTGTCACTTGTCTACTCATTGTCGACAACAATTGACTGATATTGACAGTCTCTTACTATTTTCTGAAGCTTACGAAATTAGTCCAGCATGTTAATATTAATCAATTGTTGTCGACAAAGAGTAGACAAGTGACAATTTTTTGATGTCGTGTTGATGTGACGTTGACGTCGCCTTTCACAATAGGGGGAATATCCCCCTTGTGATGAAAAGAAAATGAAAACATACAATATAATTTTTTTTTATTCTGTTTTTTTTTTAATTAAAAATAAATATTTAATCTATTTGAGAGCTAATACTATTCTCGTTTTTGACATTAATACTCACGAAAAAATTTCAAAATTCTTCAAAATGGCTTCCAAGATATTTTAAAATAAAAGTTGCTTCTATACGGGAAGTGCCTTCAGTAATACGCTGTAAACATTTCAGAAAGATCGGTCCGCTGGTATTAGTTTTAAAAATTAGTTTTAAAATAAATATTTGCTGTATATGAGAGGAGCCACGCCCACTTGTCCAATTTTGAAATTTTTTTCAGAGACAATGCACAATATTGACAATATCGTTATCTCTACAAAATTTCAAGGTTCACCCTATATTAATTTTTAAGATATCTCAAAATAAATATTTTCTCTTTATGGGAGGTTGCACGACACCCACATGTCCAATCCGTATTTTTTTTGTAGGACAACGCTCATTATAAAAAGCTTAACTCACACACAAATTTTCAAGTTTCTTGCTGCATTAAATCCAAAGATATTGCACAATAAAAAAATTTTATATGGGAGGTGCCACGCCCACTAATTTTATTCTGGCGACGAGAAAGATGGCTTTTGTAGCAAAGCTGACGAGCGTGATGAATAATGGGTGACTTCAATGCTCAAGTCGGAAGTTATAATACGAGCAGAAAGAGCGTAATGGGCAAACACGGAATTGGCACGAAATTAGTTTCAACTTTGGGCTTTGAAGACTTTTTCTGGATTCTCATTTCATCTTAGTTGAGAAAAATTTAAATTGAAGATATCAATCAAGGTAGATCAACACTAGGTAGTCGCAAGAGAATTCGCCGTGTAGAATTTACATTTGGGCTGTCAAAAAAGCTGATACATTAACACTGCTGACAGGTAAAATGTGTAAACATTTTCGTAAACAGCTGGGCTCTTGCGGCCACCTAGTATTAATTCGCCTTGGTATCAATGTTAGTCGAACTCTGGTTTTTAAGTCGTTTAATTTAGAAATTTTTAAGTATTGAGTTTTGAAGCAATGTCTAAAAACACTTTTTTTTATAAAGAGAAGTAACACAATCAGGCAATTAATGCCTACCAGTTAATTAATTAATGTGTTACCTTCTTTGGGAAAGGGATAGTGTAGAGAGAACAGGTGGTGAAGTGGGAGAGAGATAGAAAGCTTAATTCAGTGTCGCAAGCCCCTCTAGTGTCAAGTAGAGGCATTAAGTTCTTTAAGCTGTTTAGCCATTTAATTAGTTATTTTACTTTGCCGACGGTTCTGCTACAACACCGACGAACCTGCTATTGCGCGTTTTTTTTTGTAGAGCAGTATTGCAAGCACCTCTGGTGTCAAGTAGAGGCATTGAGTTGTTTAAGCTGCGTAGCCATTTTATATATATATTTTAAAACTCGAAAAAGTGGGATAAAGCGAGATAATCTATAAAAAGCGGGATAATCCCGCCTAAAGCGGGATGTCTGGTCAGGTTAGTTATGATGCATAAAGTAAAACTTTGAACGTTCTCAGATGAATTTTGTGCTCTTTTTTGGTTTGTATTATTTAGTTTATATCTCTTTTCTCTTTCTGTTTCTTTCACTGTCTACTTATTTGAATAGCGTCCCTTTTCACAACGTATTATTAAAAGTTAACGTGGACTTTAACGGCAAGTTTGGTATACAAAACTTACCGTTAAAGTCCACGTTAACTTTTAATCGTACATTGTGAAAAGGGCCGTAAATTGAAAAAAAATTTAAACCTAGAAAAGTAATTCTATATTTCATAAACACACATGAAGAAAAAAAATTCAAATAAAACTGTCTGAATAATCTCTGGGCGACACTTGAGTAAATGGTTAAAACTTTCACGAACCCACGACATCAAATTTTGTTCCAATGCATCCCTCTCACATAGCATCACTTCAATCATTATTTAATCTGTTCCCTTTATAGCCTCTAATTGTATCTTAACTTTGTAATTATAAGTAGAGATCATTTGCAATCACCACATCCTTTACCCAGCAAAAAATAAATAATTTAATATAAATAATAATGTGTATTGCAGAGTTGATGTCAAGCTGCTGTATTGCAAAGTGCTGCCATATGAAAAAGTGTCACATTAATTTTACTGATCGATAAAGTTCCTTGCCCCTCAAATATTTGAAATGTTTTCTTTTTTCATTCAATATTTGAAGCAAGCGATGTGTTTCGAAACACATCACAGTTTGCTTATTCCTTAATTTTGTTCGTTTGTGAAAAATTAAGAAACTTAAGCTAAACTGTTGGATTTTTCGGTCCTTGTCACATGTTAATAATTTAAATAAAACGTTTTAAAATATTTGAAATATTATTTCGCAAAAAAATATCTTCCCCTTTTTAACAGGTTTTTTTTTGGCTTTAAGATGCTTTTATTTATGAAAACTATTTGTAATATTTAATATTTATTGTTCCAAAATGCAAGAAAAAAAAAACAAACAGCAAATGAGAATTACTATTGTTAAAATCGAGTAAAAATGATCTGTCTGGTTCTTCCTTTCTATGTACGAGTATGTATTAAGTTTTATTTGAAAAATATTCAATAAAAATTTATGTTATTTTGTGAAAATGTTATAATTTTGTTTGCATTTATCTTTATTAGCTTTATTATAAATATATAAATTTATTAAATTTATAATTTTAATTTCATAAATATTCATATAAAACTGTTCTGTATTTTAATTCAATAAAAAAAAGTTATCTTGATCATATTTTGTCAAATATGTACGTACTCCCTTTCTTCAGTATTCCGAGTGAAATCAAAACGTTTGGAATTATTTATAGTATTACAATTACACTGTACACTAAAATCAATTTGTTTTTTCTCTTTAAGGACTGATTCTGGTAGAGGGCATCAACAAAATATATACGTGTATCGGGATTAATTTTAGGGGGAGTTAAGTTATAGTGACTCGGAATAGGAAATGTTTTAATGTTTACGTTTAAGGTATCACATGTGTTTAGCACTTTTATGTTAAACACCACGAGAAACATTTTTGTGAAACATTTCAACCCTATACGAGTAACTCCTCGCTGTATGCGTCTTTTTGTCACTTTCTTAAAAAAAGAGCACAAAACTCCCCACCAGGGGCGATATAACGGGCTGAAATGTTCTACGAAAACATTCATCGTGGTGTTTTACATAAAAGTGCTGAATAGAGCTTATATCAAACGTAAGACTTACAAGATTTCATAGGCCAAGTACTTATTGTGAATAAGTACGAAATTAACCCTTAAACACATTTTATGTTTTGAATGATTTCTGGCGTTCAAGTTGTATCTGGAGCGTCGGTGTCCTTGAATACCTGTAGTAGAATTTTATTTAAAAAATTTTTTTGGAATATTTCAACCCGATATATCGTCGCCGAAGAGGTGTATTTTGCCCCTTTGTTAAGAAAAGTACAAAATGGCCAATACAACGAAGAGTTAGGGGCTTAAAATGTTCCACAAAAATGTTCCTCGTGATGTTTTACATAAAAGTGGTGAATACATTTTATACCTTAAACGTAAGGTTTGCATGATTTCATATGCCAGGTATTTAGTGTGAATAAGCACCAAATTAAACCTTACTTATCGTTTACACGTGCAGGTGCAAGTTCGAAAAACTCAATACAGTCTTACTATTTTACTAATACACTTACACTTTTCGCACTTACAGCCAACTTGCAGCTCACTTGCAAGGGATTTTACAAGACAGTGATTTTTTGACACTTGCAGCAAGTAGCAGTGTTACCCTATTAACAGTTTAGTACACATTAACTGGATTGCAATATAATGTTATTGTATTTTTATTATTTTTATTTGATATTATTTTCCTTAAATATACGTAAATCAAGCAGTTAATGATGTTTTAAAACATAAATATCGTAGAAAAAATACAAATAAAATTCAATGTTATCTGGTTCCCTTAAAATTAAATATTTTTGTGTTATTGGCAACTCTGCATTAAAAAGTAAACAAAATCAAACATTTTTTTTTAGCTTCAATAATAAAGACATTTTTTTAGTTGTTCTGCTCTCGCCGACATTTTTAAAATGAACTTTCACCTGCCCGTGTAAACATTCAAGCAACTTGCAAGACAGTTGGGCATTTTTTCGAAATTTTCGTTGATAATACGTACACAGAACTTACATGCAAGTACTTGCACGTCTAAACGCAGGGTTAAACACATTATTTTAAGTCTGAAGGCGCCACATGCAAAGCTCGCATTAAACTTTTTGTTAACATGAAGCTTATGACCAGGGAAACCGCAAATATGCAATTGCATGGTTTTTTCCTGTGCGTTGTTTTTAGTCTCAAAACATTTGTACGTTTAAGACTTAAAGAATTTTGGCATTGATTTGTTAGTGCATATTTTACCCTTTACAGCATGTTTTTGCATATATCAGACTTAGCTGCATATTTAGAGCATTTTTCTGGTTTTGTTGCTTATTTGGCTCTTTCTGCATATCTTGGCATTTTTTTAATGTTAATTGTTCAATTCACAAGCTAATATTAATGTCGTATATGTTGTGTAATCGTCTAATTATACAATATTGTATATTTGTTGTTAGCAATTTTCATACAAAAGTGCGTTATAATTATACGATTGATTTTTATATGTTTTCCAAATAGTTGTATTGCCTGGGAATATTTCATTTGCTAGATTAATTTGTAAACAAATATAAGGTATAGAATGGGAACCAGAGAGTGTAAGTTAGTTATGTTTCAAAGAAGTTGGTCCAGTCGCTTGGAAGCTATGACGTCACAAAGGCAAATGTCAAAGGTTCTTAAAATCAAAATCTATTTTCCAATTTACAGTTTTATCCACTTTTATTTTCTCAAAACTTTAGGATTTATGCGCCTATTTTTTCTCTAACTTACATTTTGCTGATTCTTAACAATTTTTGGACTTCTTTCTGATTTTAACATTTATCTGTGCATTTTTTATTACAAAAATTACTTTTGGAAGGATGTTTTAAAAGTTTAAAAATAAATTCAAAAATTAATATTTCGAAGACTAAACCATATAATAAAGCTATATTTAGCCCGGGAAAGCCTAATCTGGCAACGCTGACTTTGAGTATTGATCACTGGCGAGGTAGCAAACTAACGATAAAAGTTGATGCATATTTAATTACCAGATGTGGCCTTTTAACTTTTTATTTTCCATGTTATTATTGTGGGTATCAATGACAAACATTAGCACTTTAAAGTGAAAGGATATTTCTTTATATTTTTGGCGCGTGTTCTGGATTGACACAATAACATGCGTAGTCTGAACATTACGCCACACACTCTTCAGCCGTTTTTCCCATGTTGTTGTATTGGATCACTCATTAAAATAAACTAACTTGGTGTGAATAACAACTTATAAAGAAAAGAGATTGATCTCTTCCACCGTATGGTGAGAAAGCTTGTTAACACATACAATCAAACCGTTTTAATGCTCCATGTGGCATACCTGTCAGCAGGGGTGTTAAGTATGACGATTTTTTACGATATGACAAAAAACGATATGACATACAGGGGTGTTAAGTATGACGATTTTTTACGATATGACAAAAAACGATATGACATACTGTGTTGTCATATCGTAAGTTATTTACGATATGACAACACCGAGAAAGCCATACACGGTGCATCGCTTTCTCAGTGTTGTCATATCGTAAAAAACTTACGATATGACAACACAGTATGTCATATCGTAAAAAATCGTCATACTTAATACCCCTGATTACATACTGTGTTGTCATATCGTAAGTTTTTTACGATATGACAACACTGAGAAAGCGATGCACCGTGTATGGCTTTCTCGGTGTTGTCATATCGTAAATAACTTACGATATGACAACACAGTATGTCATATCGTAAAAAATCGTCATACTTAACACCCCTGCCTGTCAGATAAATTTTCTTTTAAAATGTTTATCTTAAAGCATAACAGAGTAGAATGAAATTAAAGAACTCATTTCAGAAATATCAACAATATATAAGTGATGATCCAGATGAAGAGGGACCATAACTTCCCAGCATGAGTTTTCAGTAGAGTAAAAACACTGTTTATGTATATTTTGTCGATTTTGAGATCATGGTTGGTATCGCTGCTCAGACATGTTCCCCCACTTTACAAGTGGAATTATCCCTGCATTTACCTCCGAAATGTCTTAAAAATAGATGTTTCCCAACTTCTCCTTTCTTCTTTCAAAATACTGCCTAATTTTAAAGCTCATTTATCCAAACTTATATTTTTACATTTATAATATTCAAAAGTTCGTATCTCGGTAAATTTTGGTAAAAACGGCGTTCTTTTTGGAATTTTATCTAGTTTTAGGAAATGTAGCTAACTCAATTTCGGTTTCCGGAAGATAAGGGTCTTTTTATCAGGATCATCACATATTAAGTACAAATGATTAAAGCCCTTATGACACTACATTTTTCTTGCATTGTTTTGCTATAGAATTGAAAGAAAAAAATAGCAAATGATAGAAAGAAACAACTATAAAAACGTAATGGCTTCTTTAAGTGCTGCCTACTTTTTATTTATAATAAAACGACAAAAGAAATAAAAGTTGAAAAAAAAGTTGAAAAAAAGAGGCGCTAAATGGCTGAATTCGTGAATAAACCGCTAACTTGGCAACACTTTAATGTTTCAAGCTTGAAATGTCAATTTTAAGTTGAACATTTTTAAATTATTTTTGACAGGCCCCCATTTTTTTTATCGATAACATTAGTAAAAGCTTTGACAATGTGGTATTTATCTTAATATAGCTGAACTCCTTGCACCTGTTAAAATTTCGTATTATATTCTATTTGCACTGTTCTCCAAAATTTGAAAAATTAAGAAAAAATGTAGTGTCATAAGGGCTTAAGTAATCCGATCAGTTAGAAATACAAAAGTATAACTGGTTTGAAAAATTTCTAGCCAGAAAGAAATGGAGGTATGTTACATGTGATGTTTTCACGGAAATTTAAAGGGTCAACAACGTTATGTCGTGAACGGCTATTAGCGGCACAAAATTTACTTAAAAGCATTTCCTAATATATACACTCAAAAATATTACTTCAAATTTAGGATCATATATTGTCTAAGTTTGTGTTGAAAATTTCTCCTTGTCTAAAATTACATCGATTTTGGAGTTATTTTATTAAAGAAAAAACCTTTCAAATTAAACGTATTTAGTCCAAGTGGAAAAAATTTAACATAAAGTATAATATGGCTATGGCTGAATGGTAGATACGTCAGACTATCAGTCAGGAGGTCGTGGTTCAAACCTGCACGCAGCCAATCGCTTTTTTTAGTAGCTTGTAGAAGAGTTGCTAAAAAAACTTCGCAAAATTATGATTATTTGCAAAATCAAAAGTAAATAAATGGAAACATCGATATCAAGGCTTGAAATAGATTAAAAGTGACTCGAGCTCTAAAAATGCCAAAAACTTGGAGTAAATCAAGCATATAATATATTAAACTAGCCCGAAAATTGTAAGGAAAGTCAAACACTAGGGGAAAAAACGCGAAAATTATGAAAATTTGCAAAAACTTGCTAAAAATTTTAAAGATTACAAAGCGTAATATTGATTAAAACACTTTAAAAATGAAAGAAAGCCAAAAAATTGGAAAAATTACGCTTGTCGCGAAAAAAAGTGAAAATTCGCGAAAAATGTCAAAATTTTAAACAAGCAATAATTTTGATTAAAAATCGCTAAAACTGTGAGGAATGCAAAAAATTTGGTAAAAATCGCGTAAATAGCGAAAATTCGCAAAAACTAGCTAATAGCGGCATTATAACAAAATCTAATATTGCTTAAAAATCGGCAAAACTGTAAGGAAGCTGAAAACTTGCAAAAAGTCGATTTTATCGCGAACTTTGCAAAAATTCGCGAGAAGTTGCAAAATCGGAAACCAGCCCTAAAATTGATTAGAAATCGCCAACACCGTTGAAAACGAAAAAATTCGGAAAAAATCGCAAATTAGCGAAAAAAATAGCTAAATGTATTAAAGAAATCGATTACTTAACCTGTAAGTAATAACAAAACTCGTTTGTCGGCATAAATTATTTACTAAAATTGAATTGACTACATTGAATTAACATTTAAAATACGACAAAATAACTATAAAACAAATTTGTCTTTTCACAAGCACATAAGCAAGTGGCGTCTTTTCTTAAAAGATAAGACATACGACTGAGCTTGTGAATTGAACAAATGTATTTTATTTAGATCAGTGACCCCCTAGGGAGTCGCGACCCACCGGTTGAAAACCATTGCTCCAATGCATAGAAAATGGTAAGAGGCTGTTAATAGCAGGGTTTAAAAAAAATGCTATGTGAAAATTCCTGCTGCTATTGCTAATAGGTTCCACAGAAAATACAATATCAGCAGCAATAGCAATATGCCAAATGTTATAGCAATCACTATACTGTTATACTTTGTTATAACCATTTTCAACAACATGCTAATAGCAAAACAAAATATAATAAAGTGTATTTTTCAAACAGCAGCAGCAAAAGCAAACTATTTACGATATTGCTTTTGTTATTATGTGCTGTTGAAAATTACAACAGCATAACAATAGCAAATGATTTTTGTCACATTGATTGCTGTTGTTAATTGTTTATTCCTTTAGCTTTGACGATAAAATGAAATTGTTTGGGTATATTTTCGATGGTTGCAAGTCAATGCTGGACGAATTTGAAAGTACGAGTGTAAAACTTTGCAAAAAAAAATTTTATCTCAATAACGTCAAAATTTCGGATATAATTGCCAAAAATTTAAGAAATTCCCAATACATTACAATCATGAGAAGAAATGCCAAAATTGGTTAAAAATTATAAAAAAATTTGCAAATTTGCGTTGCAACCTTTTTGTGTTCTTTCAGAGGCATTTGCTTTTTACAGTTTTAGCCATTTTTAATAAATTTTAAAGCTTGCTTTCAATTTTGGGGTTTCTCGCGAACTTTTGCAATGTTCGCGATAAAGTTTTTTTTTTGGGTATTCAACGTCTTTAAAGTATTAATGATTTTTAATCAATATTAGATATTGCTATCATGTCGTTCTTAGCAAGTTTTCGCGAATTTTCGCCAATTTCGCAATTTTTTCCAAATTTTTTCATTCCTTCTAGTTTTAGAGCTTTTCAATCGATATATTGGCTTCTTTAAATTTTTGCAATTTTTGGCAAATTTACGCCATAAACCTGATTTTTATAAAGTTTTTGGATTTCACCCATTTTTGGGAGTTTTTAACCACTTTTCAATCATTTCACTTTTAACAAAATTTTGCAAATTTTAATAAATTTTACAATTTCTTTAAAATTTTCTGCATTCCTTGCCGTGTTAGCGAGTTTTAACCTGCTTTAGGATTGTTTCTCATGTTGCATTTTTTGCTATGTTTCGCGATTTTCATAAATTTCGTGTTTTATCTCCTTTTTATAGTTTTAGTGATTTGTAAGACTTTTTCTGATTTTTGCAAACTTATTTCATTTGCACAACAAATCATATTTTGCAAAACTCTTGACTTTTAATATAGAAAATGGTAAAAAACATTTAAAATAAAAATACATACGTAAGTACATATGTACTTACATATATTTGTACATAAAATTTGTTTTGAGAAAAATCCTAAGGCTCTTATAAAACGGTTGCTATGCTACGAATGTAATTGCTATTGCTACTGCTATTACATTATTCAACAGCAACAGCAAACAACAGCACAAATAAATTAAAATATAAACAATTAATTTGTGTGGCAACAAATGCTTTTAGTTTTTTACATTTGCTTTTGATATGCTATATTTATTTCCAATAGCACAGTATAAGCGATAGTATTGTAAATAAAAGTTTAAACATTTATAGTGTAGTATAGCACAATTTCCGTACTTTTGCTACTTCGCAGCTAGCATTTCAAACACTGGTTAATAATAGTAAAATTTTTTCGACAACGAGTAGACAAGTGCCAATTTTTTGGTATTGTCTTGACGTGACGTCGACAAATAGTTACGGAATAAGGGGAAAAATAATCATAAAGGAAATTAAGAGCTATGACCATATTATTATTATTTTTTTTGGAATTAAAATTTCATTAAAATGCACCTTTAATATGTATATCGTTAAAATGTTTTAAACATAAGAGGAATCTTATATTTTTTTAAAATAAAAAGTCAAGAAATAAAAATTAAAAAAACAATTTTAGTACAGTTTTCATGCAGGTAAATGAAATGCTTCTGAAAACTTGACTATTTTTCGAAAATCTGCTCTTCTGGTCACATTTTAGAGCGGGCGGGTAACAATTAAAAGCCAGATTAATTATATTAAATATATCTAATATCATTTGTAGAGAAATTGAAAAAATCGATCAGACTTTTTTTTATAGACATTGACTAAATTCCAACGCTGGATGTTGCGGGCATGCTTTAATCGATTTAAAATTTAAAATGCAGTTATTTTTGATGTCTATGCTTTTGAAATAAAAAAAATTAAAGAATAAAAAATTTTAGTTTTGAAAATTTTTTGAGAAAAATGTCGAACAATCTTTATTTTTGTTAAAATTTAGCGAATTTTTACTCCCATTTCAAAGTCTTGACATTGATTTTTTTACACGACTACATGAATTGAGATAACTTAAAAATTTCTGCTGCATATTATCAAGGACTTTGTTAAAAATCATAAAATATTTTTTTGAAAAATTTGGCTAAGCCATTACCGGAGATATTGAGGAAATAGAAAACAAAATCGAGGCCAAAAAGCCAAAATTTTAAAAGTCAAAGCCAAATATCTTTGAAAATGTTAAAGATGTGTATCTTATGGCTAATAAATCAGGGGCCGAATTTCCGCATACGTGATCGAGTAAAATTGTTCGAAAATTT
This sequence comes from Panzeria rudis, assembly GCA_956483635.1. NCBI lineage: Eukaryota > Metazoa > Arthropoda > Insecta > Diptera > Tachinidae > Panzeria > Panzeria rudis. Next base: position 116,313,768 of record OY101449.1, on the reverse strand, counting down.
TCTTTTTGGGATTACGGCATACGATAATCGAGTAGCTGCTGTTTAAATTCCACTCGTTAGCACTAGAGCGATCGAATACAATATTTTCTTTTATTGTGTTTGTTTTGCAAAAAAGCATGGAACATTACCTATAAACCTTATTACAGTTGGCCAATCGATTTGGTTTTTGTACTAGCTGCTAGAAACAAAAAATTTCTTTATTGTGTTACAAATTTTTAGTCGATTCAACAACCGGTATAATATAAACTTGGTACACTTTTTAAACATTTCCACACGTTAGCTTTACTTCTCAAAAATTTAGCCCAGACTCCTGGTGTTCAGCCGATACACCTTCATTTACGAAAAGCACCAACCATTAGCCAAGATACAAACCTGGTTCAAGGATTCCAAAAAGCTTGGAAAAAAATTTCCCGAAAATCTCAAAAGTTCTTCGGATTCCCAAAAACTCGGACAAAAATATCGGTAAAATGTGAGAATTTTCCTGGAAAACATCGGCAACACCGAAAACGGGAAAATACCAAAGCAGAAAAGGAAAGGAAAGAGCGTTTTGAATTGTTGTTACACGCATTTCTTAGCAGTGTTCGTTACCCCCCGCAGCATAGAAAACATTCATATGCTGCACATCATATGCACAACGTGCCATAAGGAACTTTGTTCCAAAAATTTAATTAGGTATGCATCGAGACGCCTTTTTGCCTATGCGAAGTCGTTACCGCATTAGGTCGTATTTTGGTACGATTAGTTATTTGAACTTGACATTACTTTTAGCATTGTCGGCCGATTTAATTAAAATTGGTTTTGTTTGAAAGAAGAACTAGTCTGCTTTTCAATCATATATAAATCTTTGTAGAAAATTATTTTAAAAGGCACGAACTTTTGCGTTTATCATGGGAACCCAAGTGAAAAATAGAAAAATGGTCACAACTCTTAATATCCTCCTACGTTTATTTTCATTTATTTTTTCATTTTAGGCAGTATATAGTACACAGAAAAAACTTAATTTTATTTTCTGTAAGAGTGAGTCTGTACCTGATAAATTTTTATCATTATAAATGTCAAATTGTTATCAAGATAAAAATTTATCACGTATAGACTGCATTTATTAGTGTCTTGACAATTTTGTCAGAGCTCAAGCTCAGACAAATTCGTCTTGATAAAAAACGTAAGCAAACTGTTTGACGTTTTAATTTATTTTGAAAAACTAAAATTTTTACAACATTTTTACAAAAAAAAAAAAAAAAAAATATACGATTAAAGAAAAAATATGAATGCTTTAATTAAATAAAAGCAGTTTAATGAAAATATAAGTGAAATAATGCATGAATAGTGACAAACTTCCTTCACGACGACAAATAAATTGTGATTTATCATAAAAAAACCACAACGTCTTCGCATGTATACTTGTACTAACAAAAATTTGACAACAGCTCTGCCGACGTTTTGTTATTTGTTATGTTAAAAATATATCAGGTATAGACGTAGGGTAAAGGAATTCAATGAAATATAGACAAAAATATCTCAGCAATTTCATTGAAAAAAACGTGTTTTTTTCAGTGAACAAACTGTTTAAATCTATAAAAAAAAATTTGTCTAAAAATATTTACAAATTGTAAACAAAACAATTTACTAAATCAAACAAAAAGATTTACAGGATTTTCTGAAAAATATCAAACAATATTTCAATATAACTAGTCTAAAAATACCAACAAATATTAAACAAAATAGTTTACTGGATTTTTTGTAATATATCCAACAAAATTTTTGTCTGGGTCATTATCATCCATTAAGCATTTATTAAATTTTACTTTGTTAAATGTGTTCAGGTCTTAATGTTTATCTAAAGACTCTAAACAATGAGAAGTAAAGCAACGACATGAACGAATTGATTCACTCAAAAATCTTCAGTAAACAAACTTGATATAATCACACTCATTTTGCTATCATTGTTGTTGTTGTTATTTGTGTGTATATTGTCATCGGGGTTGTTTTTCTTACGACCGAGTTGTTCTTGTTGTTTTTGGTGTTTGCGTTCCAAATAAAAGTCAAGCAAACAATTCATAGATTATGTAAAGAACAATTACTAAAAATTAAATTTATTTTTAGACAAACTTTTGTTTGCAAATTTTTTGTTGATAATTTTTTCTGTGTATAGTGCTTTCAAACCCTATACTCACTTCTCAGGGAGCATTTTTTCGTAAAATTCATTCCCAGACTACCCGTGAGCCGGTATAAAAATGTCACTTCCGTTATTTCGGATCTTTCGCACTCAAATACTTTTCATTACTTAATTAAAACACAGAACAGATTTTTGTAATATAGCTTTATAAACCTTTTCTTAAAAAAAAAAAAGAAAATCAAGATTGGAAAATCCTACCCATGAATGAGTTAGTTAAACTATTGAAGCAATATTATATTATAAATTTTATTACAATCAATTAATTTAAAGCAGCTTTAGAGGAAAAAAATCTACAAATTAAAAAAAAAGCAACGTCACTCATTATTGTAAAGCAATTAAGAAGATACTTTAATAATTATCAATTATATAAATACATATTGACGCATAATCATAGTCAAAACAAAGTATGATTTAGAAGTTTTAAACCAATATTTTGTATGGCAATAGTGGTTTTAAATTCGTAAAGTATACTTTATTTAGGACTATGAATATGCACCATTTTATTTAAATCATTTACTTGTGTTGTTTCTTTTTTTTTCAATACATTTTAATATTTTAGATAGTTTCTTATTAAATAATTACTTGTTATTATTCTTTTTCCAATCTCTTTTTCCATATTTATTTCCAAAAAAAAGAAGAAAAAACAAAACTTGTGTTTATTTCTTAAATGTTATTAAAATTAATAAAAAAGAGGCAATATATCTATTAAATATCAAATTAATTCTGCATAAGCAGAACAAGCTAATACAATCTTTTTTAAGTAGATTTATATTTTTAAACAAGACTAACACATTTTAATTATAACGCGCTTTACTTTGTTTTGTATTAAGATTAACAACAAAAGAAAAACAAAAAAAAAACAAACGTGTAGAAAAATTAAAAAAAGTTTTTCGAACTCAAATAAAGTCATGATTTTGTTAGAGACTCACAAATAAACTGTTGTTTTATTTCAATTAAAGATTTATGTAAATTTTCGCTTTTGAAAATTAATCAGTACAAAATACAGCGATGCAGATTGCAAAATAATTGCCGTGAAATTTATTAGAAAAAATTTTAGATCTAAACAAATTTTTGGCGCTGATTTAAAGGAGAATAATTTTGTAATTTTTGTAAAATTAAAAGATCTCACAAAGTGTTAAGAAATGTTGTCAAAAATCCTAACGAATTTGGGGAAGACGTAATAGTTATACAGGAAGCAGTGGCGGATTTAGGCCTGCTCCCTTCCTAGACACTCTTCGATATCCCGCCCTTTTTGATCATTTATATATTTATAAATTCTCAAATGGTTTTTAAAAGTTTGTACATAAGATAAAGACCTTGTAACTGTTCAAAATTGTGCTGGAAGTCTACTGATAAGTTGGTAAAGCACCAACGAAATGCTGCATATAGACAATTGCTTAAACTCCAGCAAATAAATTTCATTTGAAACAAAACTATGACAATATGTCAAGTAATAAATTTCTTAAAGAATTGATTTAAAAATAAATTAAGTAAAGTGCGACTTTGGCTCGTATATCACTTTCCGTTTTTGCAAATTTTTTTCATTTTGGCAGTCTTTTCGTTGTGGTTTTTGTTTAATTTTGGTTTTTTTTTTATTTTTAAGTTATTTTTCGTTGTTTTGGCGATATATTTTGTTTCGGCGTTTTTTTTCATTTTTGCGATTTTTTAGATGTTTTTTGCGATTTTCCGATTTTTGAAATTCTTGCCGATTTTTTAGTTTTGGCATTTTTTTTAAAGTGTTTTTTCGCTTTTTGACGATATTTTTGGTTTTAGCGATTTATTTTAGTTTCGGCGCTTTTTTTCAGTTTTGGCGCTTTTTTCGTTTTTGGATATTTTTTTCGGTTTTTGATGATTTTTTTGTTTTAGCGATTTTTTTTTTGGTTTTGACACTTTTTCGTTCTGGCGAACATAACCCGCGAAGCGATTAAGCTTGTCTGCGGAAAACACCCAGGGTCTATGGTGGAAATCGAACGCACGCCCACTGGACTGACAGCTAGCATCGCTACCAATCAACCACAGAGCTCCCTTTAGTAGCAAGCTTTTTGTTTCTTCTTCTTAGGACGTTTTGCGTTTCAGGTAGCGACATGTAAAGGGTGGTTAAATTTTAAGGGCCGATGTTGATTTTGAATAAAAAACAAATTATTTAGGAAATTATTGTCATTTCTTTTTATTATGATAATAAAATATATGGTTCGATTATGTATGGAACAAAATATCGGCCAAATGGCCGCCGCGACTTCGGCGGCACACCTCCATCCGATGGTCCAAATTTTCGATGACGCTGAGGCATAATTGAGGCTCTATGCCGTTAATGTGCCGAATTATCTCATCCTTTAGCTCTTGAATTGTTGCTGGCTTATTGACGTACACCTTTTCTTTTAAATAGCCCCAAAGAAAGAAGTCCAACGGTGTCAAATCACATGATCTTGGCGGCCAATTGACATCGCCACCATGTGAGATAACACGGCCATTGAATTTGTCGCACAAAAGAGCCATTTTTTCGTTAGCTGTGTGGCAAGTGGCACCGTCCTGTTGAAATCACATATCGTCCACATCCATATCTTCCAATTCGGGCCATAAAAAGTTCGTCATTATCTCACGATAGCGAACACCATTCACAGTAACTGCCTGACCGGCCTCATTTTGGAAAAAACTACGGCCCGATGATGCCGCCAGCTCATAAGCCGCACCAAACAGTCACTCTTTGTGGGTGCATTGGTTTTTTGACAATCACTCTTGGATTATCATTTGGCCAAATGCGGCAATTCTGCTTATTGACGAATCCACTGAGGTGAAAATGTGCCTCATTACTGAAGATGATTTTCTTCGAAAATTGATCATCCACTGTTGCCATTTCTTGCCACCATTCTGACCATTGACGACGTTTGGAATGGTCAAGAGGGTTTAGTTCTTGAGTCAATTGCACCTTGTAAGCGTGTAAATGCAAGTATTTATGCATAATGTTCATCAACGACGAGCGTGAGAGGTGCAATTGTTGGGCACGACGACGAGTTGTGATGGACGGCTCTTCAGCCACACTATTGCGAACAGCAGCAATATTTTCTGCAGTACGAGCTGTACGAGCATGCACTGGTGTTTTCACATCTCCTACAGAGTTTGCTCAAATTTTTGCACGATTTTTCCGATTGTACGCACATTTGGACGATTAAATTGACCGAAAAAATCACGAAGTGCAGGATATGCATTATGATTTGAACGCCCATTATCATAATAAGCCTGAATAACTTTAATGCGTTGCTCGATTGTGTATCTTTCCATGGTTCGAATTGAGTTAGTTTGAAATTGAGAAATGTCAAATGAAATGCAGAAAAAAGCTTGACGTTTAGGTGTGGTTCACATTCAACATCGGCCTTTATATCTTATATGTATTATAAAAAAACGTCAAACATAATAAAATATTTGACAGGTATGAAGGAACTTACTGACAGCTAAACTAGGTTGTGGAAAACTCTATTCAAATAATTGCTACATAAATTACACGATTACAATTTTTTCTATAATTTATGTGGGATTTATGTCTTATTCTCTATTATGAGTTCTTTGTCAATGGCCTAAATTTTATGAAATAATAATCTAAAAACATCGAAACTATAAACACAAAAGATAATTATTTGTTAATTAAAATCACCTTGATGTTTTTTTTGCGAACGATATCGATAATGAAACAACTGTGGAAAAGTTGTTTAATATTTATGAATTTTATGTGCATAAGTATAATTATTTAGTTTAACATTAATGAAAAACAAAACAAATGCCCTGTTTTTTTATAACTTTGAAGCAATAAAGCATTAGTTACAATAGTTACACTAGGCAACAGGAAATATAATGAAGATAAGCACTATATTTTTTAGATATGTTATGATGGCTGACTTAATCAGACATCCCGCTTTTCAAAGGTCGATCTCGTCTAAAATTTTCCACTATCTTTTCATGTTATAATTCTTGCAAACAAAAAAAAACCGACTACAAAATAGGCGTGGCACCGCCCCCATATTTTATCATCATGTACTTTTACGAGAACTAACTGTGTGTGCGAAGTCTCATAAGAATCGGATAACTACAAGTAGCTAAAATGAATATTCACTTTTCGTGGGAGTGGCACTGCCCACTTTTCTAAACACAATGTTGTATTGTAACGATAACTAAATTTGTACACACAGAAAAATTTCCATGTAAAATCATCGAAAACCGGGTTAACTTAACATTTTTCGGTAGTGATTTTGCTTTATAGGTGTTTCATGTTAAATCAACATGATTTACAATAATCTTGAAAGAAAATTTTTCATTTTGAATTAACTGTATTTCATGTTGATTTAATATTCCAGTACAGTTAAATCAAAATGAAGTTGATACTGAAATAATACGAAAAATCATATTAAATCAAAGTAATTTCGAGTTGAAACAACGTGAATTTGATATTGGAACAACATGAAGAATCATGTTGAATCAAAGTTATTTCAAGTTGAAACAACGTGAATTTGATATTGGAACAACACGAAGAATCATGTTGAATCAAAGTTATTTCAAGTTTAAACAACGCGAATTTGATATTAGAACAACACGAAGAATCATGTTGAATTAAAGTTATATCAAGCTGAAACAACATGACTTTAATGTAGCTATTTTATTAATTATTTTACTTACGTGATAGTCATCAGAAAACTTTTCGTTGTAGCTGACTGCCCCAGCCAAGATTTGAACTCGTGCCACCTGCATGATAGTCCACGCGCTAACCACTGCAGCCACAACAGCTTCAAACTTTTCTTTACTTATACACTAAATAAATACCATCGTATGCAAAATGCACTTCATTTTAATTCAACATGATTTAAATGATTATTTAACATAAAACTTATTTGAAATTAAAGTTATAGTCATGTCGATTGAAAATGAAACTTAACGTTTATAACAAAATTGTTTTAACGGTGATTTAAGGTTAGATTAATTATTTTCCGTTTAAAATTAATATGAAACAATGGTAATTTTAAACCAGCAGCAGTAAATATTCGCTGGCAATTCGTTTTTTGTCGTATACATAGACGACACATGTAAGAATAAACAACAACAAGTCACACAACTAAGCAGAACAGTGAATTGTAGCAATGAACAAAGCAAGTAAACCCTAACACACTCAAACGACAAATTATTGCTTGTAAATTTAATATGATTTGCAATCAAAATTGCGGCATGTGGATTTTACATTCCTTTTTTTTCTGTGTGTATGCAAAGTTTCATAATAATCGGCTAAGTAGAAACGGAAACGGAGTTCAATCAACCCTAATATGTCAAGCCCTAGCTGGAGCATATCGCACCATAATAGCGCCGCCAACAGTCTGGATACACCTGACAAATTTGCGTATTTTAGTTTTCTTTTTTAGACACCAGCTGCTACAAAAATGGGGTAGGTTGAATTCCGTTTCCGAACGGAATTGAACTCTGTGACATGGCCGATAATGTTGTATTGTAACGATAACTAACGGTGTATGCAAAGTTTCACAAGAATCGGTTTAGTAGAAGTTGTTGAAAAAGAATATTTATTTTGCATGGGCGTGGCACAGCCCACTTAATGTGTGTGAAAAGTTTCATAAGAATCGGTTGAGTAGAAGTAGTTGAAAACGAATACATATTTACTTTGTATGGGCGTGACCCCGCCCATTTTCAGGGGACCAATCTGGAAGTACATCTTTTTGAATAGAGAAAAAAATCCGAAATCGGTTCATAAATGGCGGAGTTTTGAGGGAACATACATAAACAAAAACAATACATGACGAATTGATAACCTTTCTCCTTTTTTTGAAATCGGTTAGAAATACCGCTTTTAAATGTTCAAATTAAAAAAATTTTTCAATCTCACGATTTTTTTATGCAAATGAAATGAATGGCAAAAACTTTTGGAAACAAATCCGAGTTTTTCCGTGCTTAGAGAATTTTTCTGAAATTTAAGTGTATTTGAGTTAAGTTGTGTTTGAGATATTCTTCCAATTAATTTTTCATGTAGACGTGCTTAACCACAACAAACAAAACTCTTTGTTTTATCCCAACATACCATACAGTAATCAAAATCCAATACAACTTGAGAATAAGCTTATATACATAGTGGGCCTAAAGCTTTTCTTAACTTCGCTTATAATAATGTTTATAAAATGTGATTTCACAAGCAGTTTTTACCAATGCTTGAGAAACTATTATTATACGCAACTGTTTCTAAAGTATGCTTATAAACGTCATACATATATTCAAGAGAACAATATAACCATTGAAAAGGACTCGTCTTTTTCAATACATTCTACAGCGGCATTTACATCTACTTAGTTTTAAATTGCAAATTGGGTACACGTGTAATTTTGTAAACTGCAACATAAAAAACATAAAAAAAGTTGCATATGTATGTAATATACAAATGAAATCGAATGAATTTTAAGTAAATAATAAGAATTTTCTTTTTCAACATTAAAAAGTATAGTATTTGTGAATTTTATTCTTCAAAGCTTATGAAAATATTAAGACAAACTAAGTTTTCTATACAGAAGTTAATATAATATTGTTTTCATAAGTTTATTCTACAATTGCAAGAGTAAGCTTATAGTAAGCATGCACTTATAATATTTTCAAGAGGGTTCCGTTTTGATTTTTATACAATTGTTACGATAGCTTTTTTCAATTTATTTTCAATACTTTTTCAAGCTTAAGGTTTATGATAGTAAGCTTATTATAATATTTTTCTCAAGCCATTTGGTATGTTGGAATTTCTTTATTTTATTTCCCTTTATTTATTTTTTTTCAAAACCTTCGTGATTTCTAATAGTACAGTGCTTTCTTGAGTTTTAACGGCTTTAAATCAAAATTTTATCTAGATCGAAAGTCTATATATTATTCATAGTTTCGTGGGGCACTGTCTTTGTATCAAATATAGGAAAAATTAAAAGCCGACAAAATAAAATCCTAAAATCCTGGTATGACTAACTATCATCACTATGATGACGAGCTGCCATGTTCTCGTTCGTTTACGTGCTTTGTTTGCGCATGTTCTGCAAGCTTGTAGACGTTACTATTGTCTTTATGATATATGGGATGTCATTATTTTTTAACTTTTTGAAAATTCGTTTAAAAGCAAAAAATCATAAATAAAATAATCAAATTTGTTTTAAATACAAATTGCAAACATTAGAACAATATATTTTATACATATATATTTTACCTGTTAATAAAAAATATACAAGATGTGTCAGAAAGTTAGTGTCGTTGCAGTTACAGTGTAGATTTCACTTAATATGTGATAATATTATATGATGACGTTTATCATCAGGTTGATGCCAGTTTTCGCTTTGTGTCATAATATGATGACAGAATTCTAATGACATTTAGTCATCGATACGAAGGAAAAAAAAAAAACGCACGGTGTTGTGGGATACCGGACTAGAAAAAATTTCCTTAGATTTTATTTTCTTAAAAAAAATAAAACTGTATATTATATTATGTCATGGTCATGTGACATGACATGACATCATAAGATGTCACTTAGTATATGACAGTATTATATGATGACGTTTATCATCAGGTTGATGCGAGTTTTCGCTTTTTGACATTTGTCATAATATGATGGCACAATTCTGATGATATTGAGTCATCAATAGAAATAAAAAAACAGGAGCGCACGGTATTGTGGGACACCGGTTTGGAAAAATGCTCCTTACGTTTTATTTTCCTTAATATATAAAACTGTATGTTATATTATGTCATGTTTATATGACACGACACGACATAACATGACATGATAGTACATGACACCATGACATGATAGGACGTGACATGACACGTACATCTGCAGAGAATGGTGGACTGCCGGTCTTCCACCTTCCATTATCGAACGTTTATTCTCAGATGTGAGCTTCATCAAGAGATTATCATACTCCACCGAAATGGTAGTCATCTTACTAGCCTACTCCATTAGCTGGCAACACCTACATCAGTGAAACAGTAAAATTTTTCAACTCTATCACGGAGTCAATGCCATCACTAATCCCACCGACACTAGCAGCCCTCTTTTTTTCTGCCGCTTATTCACCATACCGATATCAGCCACACAGACAACAGATATACATACACAGAAAAAATAGACAAGAATTATATTCAATAAAACCATGTTATTAAAAAAATATGAATTTCAATAACATTTATCTTTAACATAATAAAATATTTCGTTGTAAGTATTTCTTTTCCATGCCGGTTATTTCTTTTCTTTTTATACATAAGTACTTAAAACAAGTTGTATCCCATAAAAAAATAAATGGGATATGGCTCAGCTATAGAGAGTATGCTTTACGTCCGGAAAGCCCGGGTTCGTATTCCAGCCATGTCAACATTTTTTTAAATTTATATATATATTTTTATTTTGAAATAATTTTGTTATCAATATAGGGGAATTCTTTATCACAGGAAATTTGAAAAAAAATTATTGAATAGCGGGATTTTTGTTATCAAAAACGAAATTTATTTTTTTCTGTGTAGATACCAGTGGAAGTAACAGTAGCTGGACAATAAACAGTAACAACGGCAGCACCATCATGCTCGGCACCAGCAGCAGCTCGCCTGGTTTTAGTCGACGATGGCTTAGAACGCCTTCCCCTCTCACTCTTATTAACCTTGCTATCCGTGTTACTATGCCCAAGTTTCTTAATGGAAGCGGCCGGCCCCATGACCTCAGAGTTCGCTATATCCGACGACTCGTCATCGTTGTCTTTCTATGGAATTTTCTGCTTCGATAACAGACTGGGAGCAGCTATGACTCTTGCCAAAAAACATATTTGGAAACAAATTCCACCTACGTTAGTAAGACCAATCAGTTGGAAGATAATAATTTGAACTTCCAGACATAGCTGCCAGATAAATTAGGGGTCAAATCGGAAAATTTTGGAGAAAAAATCGTCAAAATCGCCAAAATTATTCATCGAAATCGTCAAAAAATCGCCATAACAAATATCACTATTTTAAATAATATGTCGTTAAATAAAACGCAAAAAGCCCTAACTAACAAAAACTTCTAATCGGCATTTTAATAAATTCCGATGTATTTCATATACATGCAGAGCTCTTTCAAAATCCTGAACAAAAATACCGATATATGTAATTAAAAAACTCTAAAAGGAAACTATCTGGCCAATTACATAATTTAGCATATATATTGCTTCTCTTGTATATTTATGAAAATGTTAGGTGACGATATATATCAAATTAATTAGAGATATTCTCATTTGTGTGGGATAAGATAGCCTAATTCTAACTCATATGTGGACTTTTAATCACCATTTCTGATGTCTTCCTATATTTGCTTAAGAATATGGACAAGGTAGAAAATAAAAGACTAGAATATCTCATTTTCGTCTTTGATAGTCGTTTCCAAAAGCTTAAGAGTCATATCATGCTTAGGAAAAACATAATCCCCCTTATTCCGTAACTATTTGTCGACGTCACGTCAAGACAATACACAAAAATTGGAACATTTCTACTCGTCGTCGACAACAATTTACAATTAGTGACAGCCACTTACTATTCTCTAAGGCATAGAAAATGGGAACAGGCTATTAATAGTAGTAAATTTTTGTCGACAGCGACTGAACAAGTGCCAATTTTTTGGTATTGTCTTCACGTGACGTCGACAAAGAGTTACGGAATAAGAGGAAATAACCATCAAATATTAAATTAGTATAAGTGAAAATTTCTTTGTATGTGTGAAACCGATGATTCTGGATGGAAAAATCAAAAAACTTGGATTTTCTTTGGTATGCTTGATGAGCGACTTTGATGCGTGTATTGCGTTAACTCTTCAAGAACATAAAATTTTTTAACGAGATTTTAGTTGTTTAAGACGTTGGACAAAAAAAGTACGTTAGAATTGCTTGAAAAAGACGATAAATGCATGTTGTCAACAAATAAATATTGTCAACTTTTAATTTGTAAAAATCGTCAAATTTAGGGCAAAAATCATTAAATCGTTAAAGTGCTATTTTTAGGCCCAAAAAATCGTCAAAATGATTATAAATCGTTAGATCTGGCAGCCATGACTAAACCAACTATGACTAAGAAGATACTAACCAGATACTTATCGCTAATAGTTAGCAGGGAGGGACACCTTCAGATAGCACGGCCACAACCAACTTAACGAAGTCACACACCATCTAGCAAGGACACAAACTAGTTTGAAGATATAAAAAGGCCAAAAACCCCAAAATTCCAGAAGTTCCCCGGTACTTATTCAAACAACAATGGCAGCACTGAAAACCCTGAAAAAACTTTCTGCCGGAGATTCCCCTTAAAGTTGAGAAAACTTGCCAATGGAGTCTCAAAAGAAACCAGTATTCGTTACATGTATTTTTTATATACATAACATTTATTTATCCCCCTTTGGAACATTGATATGCACTACGTGCCATAGGGAACTTCGTTCCAAAATTCATTTTGTTGCATACTGTTCTTTAATAAAAAAACTGTCAGCTTATTGCTGGGGAATTTTTAATTAATATGTAGTTCTTCTTTTCTTAAAACCCAAATTATTACATACATATATGAATAATAGTGGAAGGCCAATGCGGCAGCGGGCGCCGATCAGCTGTTCAGTTTTCCGCTTGCAATTTTACTGCTACGCAAAAAATCACAAATCACTTTGAACACGTACAAATTTATTAAATTACACAATCGGAAAAAAAAGAAATAAAGAAATATGTAATTATGTTTGTTAATAATTCTTGCAAAAAAACAGACTACAAAATAGGCGTGGCACCGCCCCCATATTTTATAATCATGTACTTTTACGAGATTTTATTGTGTATGCGAAGTTTCATATGAATCGGATAAGTAGAAGTAGTTAAAATCAATATTTACTTTTCATGGGCGTGGCACTGCCCACTTTTCTAACCGCAATGTTGTAGTGTAACGATAACTAAATATTTATACAAAGTTTCATAAGAATCGGCTAGGTAGAAGTAGTTAAAATGCTAATTTACTTTTCATGGGCGTGGCAGTGCCCACTTTTTTGGTCGTGATGTAGTATTTAAACAGAAGCTTAATGTGAGTGTAAAGTTTCATAAGAATCAGTTAAGTAGAAGTAGTTGAAAACGAAAGTGCATTTACTTTGTGTGGGCGTGACCCGCGCACTTTTCAACGGGATCAATCTAGAAGTAAATCCTTTTGAATAGAGAAAAAAGAATCCGAAATCGTTTCATAAAAAAAATATATATATGACGAATTGATAACCTTTCTCCTTTTTTTTGAAGTCGGTTAACAAATAGTTTGTTATTCAAATAAAAGTAATTTCTTTTGCATTTTATTTGTCAAAAAAGTTAAATTGGATACGGCAATGTCGTTTCAAGCGGCAAAGAAAAAAAGTTGAACAAAATTTAACTTTGACGCATGGCCGCTTCTCACAGTATTGCCAAATGAAACTAATTATGATATGCCAAACATTTTGTTTGAATATTTTTTGACCCAAACTAGTCTTTTCTAAACTGGCAGTGCTCTCGCCGCCCACTGTCGCATGCCGCTTAGGGCTGGGCCACACGGGCGTTTTTAAAACGAACGTTTCTGCTTTTTTGTATTAAATTTGAAGTTTTATAAAATTTAGAACTTTAAAATTTAATATAAAAAAGCAGAAACGCGCGTTTTAAAAACGCCCGTGTGGCCTGGCCCTTACATTGGCCATCCACTATAAAAAATTCAATGCAAATAATATTAAAATGAAGTGATTAACAGAAATTGTGAATGATTTGAACTTCATTTGCATCTCGATTATTAGTCACTATTAAAAAGAATTCAATATTCTTACGATTTTGAAACAATAAGACGCTTTTGTTTGTGTGTTAGTTCAAGTTTCCATCGGTTTTATATCAAACCGCAATTTATCAAAATTACCTAGAATTTTTGTAGTAATTTAAATTGGAGGGGAACTTTCATACGTATATAGTTATACTATATGGGATACTCCACGCCAAATCGGATGGTTTGAAAAACATTTTTTTGATTTCCCTAATTTTGTGATATTTTTTAGTGCCCCTCAATGAGCCTTCCTGGTAAATTTTGAGATTTTTTGATTCCTCATTCCAAAGATATTGAATTAAAAAAAATCACTTATTTTTTAGTTTTTTTTCTCATAACTTTCTTAATAATGGTTCAAATTAGATAATGGTGGGTGGCTATTCTGGAATACGTGTCGACTTAGTGAAAGTTACATGTAAAACAAAAACAATAAATATGTTTTTGCAATTTTTGTTGTTAGATGTTTTTTTTAGAAAAAAATAGAAAAAAGTATTCCAAGTGTTTTTTTTATTAAAATTTTTGAATTTTAAATTTTAAATGGTGTTTTTGAAAATTAGTGTATCCTTCGTTTTTTTCTTTTGGAAAATTTATAATTTTAAAAACTATCACAAAATTGAGAAAATAAAATTTTTTTCAAACGGTCCGATCTAGCATGGATTGCCCCATAAGTAAATGTATGTACGGTTGTGTATGCAGTACATACAACAACAATATAATATTTCAATATGAAACTCAAAACAGTTTTGTGTTTTAAATACGTATCTTTTTTTCATTATACCCTTTACCACCGATGGCGGAGAAAAGTCATTCTGGAACGAGCAATTGCCATTACCAGAATATCATTATTTTCTTTTTTATAATTTGAACTAAACAATAGCTTTAAGCATAAGTATATGATAAACATTTTTATACTAATAACGCTCTTCTATGCAAAATGTTTTTCAGTCCGTTTGCCGTGAGAAATGTGTAATGATTTTACAGCTTTTATGCTGCTCATTTTGAACATTGTTATGACTCAGACTTTGTTTTAAATAATATTAAGAGGCGGACAGACATCTTACTGCAAGAATAGAGCTGAGACCAGATTTATACGTCATAAACTTGCCTGGAGATTCCATAATAATAAGCCACAACCATCTGTGCTATAACTATAAATAAATTAGGTAAAGTGCGACTTTGTATCGCACACGAAGGGTTCCGTACGAATACCAATACATACGTATATCATTTTTTCATTTTGGCGATTTTTATTTTTTTTGCGATTCTGTAAGTTTTTGGCGATTTTTCATTTGGGCAAACTTTTACGTTTTGTGCGATTTTTTTAATATTTTTTTTTGCGATTTTTGTTCGTTTTGCGTTTTTTTTCTTGGGCTTTGACGATATTGTTAGTTTTGGTGATTTTTTAGCTTTGGTTTTTTTTATTTTTGGCGATTTTTCTGTTTTTGGCGATTTATTTGGTTTTAGCCATTTTGGTTAATTTTTACGACTTTTTTTGTTTTGGCGATTTTTCGGGGTTTGGCGATTTTTTGCGGTTTTTGACGATGTTTTTTAGTTTCGTCGTTTCTTGTTTAATTTTGGCGTTTTTTTCGGTTTGGCGACTATTTTTAGTTTTGAAAGTTTTTTTGCTCTGCTCGATGTATTTGTGCGATATTTTTGTTTTTGGCAATTTTTTTAGTTTTAACGATTTTTTTTTAGTTTTGGTCCCTATTTCCGTTTTGGCGTTTTTCGTGTTTTTGCAGATTTTTTATTTAGTTTTATGGTTTTTTAGTTTTGGCGTTTTTTTGGAAATTTTTTCGGTTTTTTTAGGTTAAGCGATTTTTTTTAGTTGGCGCTTTTTGCGTTTGGCGATTTCTTGGGTTTTTTTACAATTTTTTTAGTTTTGGCACTTTTTATCGTTTTGGCACTTTTTATCGTTTTGACGATTTTTTCGGTTTTTGAAGATTTTTTTAGTTTTGGCGATTTTTTTTTCGTTTTGGTGACTTATTTCGGTTTTTGGCATGTTTTTTTTTTGTTTTTTGACGATATATTTAGTTTTAACGATATTTTTTAGCTTTGCCGCTTTTTTTGTTTTGGTGATTTTTTTCGGTTTTTTGCGGTTTTTTTTAGTTTTTTGACGTTCGTTTTAGTTTTGGTGATTTTTTGCATCTTAGCATTTTTTTAATTATATAGCTTTTTTCCTTTAAGCGCTTTTTTCATTTTGGCTATTTTTCGTTTTGGCATTTTTTAAATGTTGGAATTTTTTAGTTTTAGCGTTTTTTAAATTTAAAGAGTTTGCCTATTATATTCCCAATATACAGCAAATTGTCTAAATTACATTAACTGATAGAATGCCCTTTAATTTTTATTGTTTTAAATATCAGGGGCGAATCGTCGCTTTCGATATCGAGCTGATTCGGTCGAGTTTTCTTAGTTTGTGATTATGGCATTCACTATCGAACAATACAAACACATTGTTCGATATCGAATGTCATAATCTCAAACTAAGAAAACTCGATCGAATCAGCTCGATATCGAAAGCGACGATTCGGCCCAGTGTTAATTCGTGTAGTCTGTATAATACACTAACTTTGAAAATTTCAAGTGTCTATATATGTATGTCTAAGTGTGTATATTACATTAGTATTTCAACATGTTTCGTTGCTCGCTTTAGAGCACCCTTTAATTTTTAACTGTCATATAAGTTTTACTTATTCTGTGGAAATTTCAGGTCCCTAGCTTATACGGTTCTAGAGAAAACAGCCTGTGACAGACAAACAGATGGACGGACGGACTGCGTAGCGAAAACAATAGGGTTCCTTTACACTTTTGGTGTACGGAACCCAAAAAAAAATGTTTTAATCAAAATTACTCACTAGCGGAGTTCAATGTTTGTTGCAAATGGTCTTGCGAAAGTGCAAATGCAAAATATCGTAGCTTTTCTTGTGAAATACAACAACAAAATGTGCAAGATTTTATGCAAAAGCTATGCAATTTTGCATTTGCACTTTCGCAAGACCATTTGCACCATACAGTAAACTCCGCTACTATAAAAAATTTAAACATTGAAACAGCGTTGCCAGAAGTTTAGCACAAAAATTGATTTCTTATGTTTCTTAAAACTGTTAAAACCAGTTTAAGCTGAAATAATGACAAAATTTCAGCCGCTAAATCCTAGAAAAAGTTAATTTTAGGACAACAATTAAAAGCTTCAGAACTCCCCCTAAAATGAGTCCCAGACGTAAACTTTCAAATCGCCAATATACGTATAAATTTTTTTGCTGTCCTCTGCCAGAATCAGTTGATATATTTTTGTTATTTTGAAAAAAAATTATTTTGTTGTACAGTGTAATAAGAAAGTTGTCAAGATTCTTTATATCGTAAATGATAAATAATTATATTTCCCAACTTCTGGCAATACTGCATTGAAGTTAAAGAGAGATTTATGTTGGGCATAAAACTCTCTTAAGAGAGAGCTTAAGCGTTAAGCTGAAATTAAAATATTTTACTGGCTTTTTTTGAATGCAACTTAATTTTAAAACTTTAGTTTAGTTTTGAATGTTGAAAAGGTTGGTTGAGTTTTGTGGTTAAAAAAAATGAAATAAGAATTATCATTGAGTACTTAAGATTTTATGTCTTGTGGTGTTTAGGAACAAATAGTTTCTTGTGAAGCTGGAAGAAAACAAAACGTTAATAGTTAATGTGTAAAAGTTCAAGTGTTTAAAAATTTTTTTTAATGAAAGTCTATTAAAAAAAGGCAAAACTTAGATCACAAAACTAAATACTTCAGTATATGCGAGTACTTCAAAAAGAAACAAATAATAACTAGTGCGTAAAAGTCAACTTGTATAAATTGTTGGTTATTGCTATTTTATATCATAATAGATTTACATACATACATACTTATGTTTGTAACTACATATGTATGTGCATTTATACATACATAGTATATTCATATATCTATAAATATTTACACTTTCCTTTAATGTACATATGAATGATTAATAGCAAATATATTGTTTAATAATTTTAATTTATGCAATACCTCGAATAACACTATGCAACAACAAAAATGCCGGAGAGTACCGCTAATTTCTTTTTTTTTTGATGTATTATAGTCCCCTACACAGAAAAAATTATCACCAAAAAATTTTCAAACAAAAAATTGTCTGAAAATAAATTTAATTTTCAGTAAATGTTCTATACATAAACTATGAATTGTGTGTTCGACTCTTATTTAGGACGCAAACGCCAAAAACAAGAAAAACTGTGCTATAAAAAACAACCCAGATGAAGACATACACATAAATAACAACAACAACAATGATAGCAAAAGGAATGCGATTGTACCAAGTTTGTTTACTGAAGATTTTTGAGTGAATCAATTCGTTAATGCCGTTGCTTTAATTCTCATTCATTCTTTAAGAGCCTTTAGATAAACATTCAGACTTGAGCAAATTTAACAAAGTGAACTTTCAAAAATGCTTAATAGATGATGACAAAAATTTTGTTTGATATATTATAAAAAATCCAAAAAATATTTTTGTTTAATTAAGTAAACTATTTTGTTTAATATTTGTTAGTATTTTTAGACTAATTGTTTTATAAATTCATACAAAAATATTGTTTGATATTTTTCAGAAAATCCAGTAAATCTTTTTGTTTGATTTAGTTAATTGTTTTGTTTACAATTTGTAAATATTTTTAGACAAATTGTTTTATAGATTTAAACAATTTGTTCACTCAAAAAAAAACACGTTTTTTTTCAATGAAATTGTTGAGATATTTTTGTCTATATTTACAAATTTGTTTGTAGGTCCGTCCGTTCGTAGACAAAATATTTACTATTTCATTGAATTCCTTTACAGTAAATGAAATTTAGTTTTTTCTGTGTAACTAAAACAAACAGTCGAAATTTTAAATTCTACGGAAAATTTTTTTTTAGAATTTTTTTTTGTAATTTGGGATTTTTGAAGAGGCTTCTCCACTGATTTTATCATAAGTTATAGAGGAGTTGTCCAATTTTATTACAAAAACCACTAAGAAACTTTAAATAAAATTATCTTTAAGCCGTTTTCACATTATTTTTTTATATACTCTACGGTTTCCGAATAATTCAGACCGCAATGATGAAAAATATATTTTTTTATGCAAAAACGAAATATTTTTATTTATTAAAAATTTATAAAAAATCGAAAATTGCAAAATGTTACCGGTTTTATTCACTGACCATAAAGCGACATATACCACAAATAAAATAGGCTTTATTTCACGTAAATCGATAGACAAATATTGATTTTATTCACAATAAAGATAAATTACCTGATTTTTGGAAAAAAATCGAGTTTTGGAGACGTTGCTCCCCGATTTTATCACAACTTGGAGAAAGGCTAACCAATTTCCTTACAAAAAACATTAAAAAATTTGGAAGAAAATTACCTTTAAGCCATTCTAACATTATTTTTTTATATACTCAATGTTTTCGGAATTATTCATACCACAATTATATAAAGTAGGGATGTAACGATACGCCGTTTTGCCGATCCGATACCGATACCGATATTTAAAAATAAATATCGCCGATACCGATTCCGATACCGATACGAATATTGAAATTGAGTTCAAGTTTAGATTAACAAAACTCAAGCGCAATTTTTTATTATACAAAATTACATTATAAGAGAGAATATTTAAAATTGATAAAACATTGGAAGTAATTTTTAAGGAGCTAGATTTTCTTTGCTTCCAAAATATCTATATTAAAAATATGCAGATAATTAGTAGAAAAGCAAGAAAAAATGTTTAATTCCTTTATAATTTTAAAAAATACTCGCCATGCTTTTTAAAAAATCGATTTTTTTCAAAGGACATTTATCAACTAATATTCTTCTAAATAACTTAATAGTTAATTATTAAAAGATTTCTAAGTTTATATTTATTCACTTAAATTTACATGAAAATACAGTTCTGAGTTTAAATTCGCATAAAAAATTGTGAAAATGGGTAATTTTGTATCCTTTTTCCTTGAGGAAAAATCATTATAGAATACGGAAAAAGAAATTTGTCCTAGCATCGCTTCCACCGAATTGGTAATCGAAAAACAGAACTTCTTGCAATGGCAAGGATATGTAAAACTAATAGAAATTATCCAAATTTGCAATACTTCCAGATCGCGAATTCTACATTTTCATGACTTCTTTGGAGTATCTTTTTTTTGCAGGAATAAGATTTATAAAACAACGACTTGAACTTGAATTCATGGTAAAATTAACAAAAAATAAATAATTTTTTTTACAAAATATCAGCATAAAATATTATTAATTTATAAAATTGATATTAATAAGATATAAAAAAATAACGAAGTGAATTTAATTCATGGTAAAATCGAGCAAAAATAAATTATTTGTTTAAAAAAACTCTGAAAAAATTGTTAAAAGTATCGTCGTATCGACAGTAAAATATCGCCGATACCGATGTATCGGAAAATCTGAAGTATCGCCGATATATCGGTATCGGTATCGGTATTCGTTACATCCCTAATATAAAGTACATATATTTTTAGGCAAAATTGGAAAATTCTAATTTTTAAAAAAATATATTTAAAATCGAAAATGGCAAAAATTTAACATTTTTATTAGGGATGTAACGAATACCGATACCGATACCGATATATCGGCGATACGTCAGATTTTCCGATACATCGGTATCGGCGATATTTTACTGTCGATACGACGATACTTTTAACATTTTTTTTCAGAGTTTTTTTAACTTATTTCTGTTAAATTTTACCATGAATTAAATTGATTTCGTTATTTTTTAAATCTTATTAATATCAATTTTAAAAATTAATAATATTTTATGCTGTTATTTTGTAAACAAATTATTTATTTTTTGTTAATTTTACCATGAATTCAAATCTAAATAAATCTTATTCCAGCAAAAAAAAAAGACACTTCAAAGAAGTCATGAAAATGTAGAATTCGCGATCCGGAAGTATTGCAAATTTTGATAATTTCTAATTAGTTTTACATATCCTTGCCATTGCAAGAAGTTCTGTTTTTCGATTACCAATCACCGAATTGGAAGCGATGCTAGGACAAATTTCTTTTTCGGTGTTGTATAATGATTTTTCCTCAAGAAAAAAGGATAAAAAATTACCCATTTTCACAATATTTTTTATGCGAATTTAAACTCAAAACTTTATTTTCATGTAAATTTAAGTGAATAAATATATACTTAGAAGACTTTTAATAATTAAGCTATTAAGGTATTTAGAATAATATTAGTTGATAAATGTTCTTTAAAAAATCGATTTTTTTTAAATTACAAAGGAATTAAAAATTTTTTCTTGCTTTTCTACTAATTATCTGCATATTTTCAATATAGATTTTTTGGAAGCAAAGAAAATGTAGCTCCTTAAAAATTACTTCCTATTTTTTATACTGGGTTAAATCAATTTTAAATATTCTCTCTTACAATGTAATTTTGTATAATAAAAAAATTGCACTTGAGTTTTGTTGATCTAAACTTGAACTCAATTTCAATATTCGTATCGGTATCGGAATCGGTATCGGAATCGGTATCGGAATCGGTATCGGAATCGGTATCTGCGATATTTATTTTTAAATATCGGTATCGGTATCGGATCGGCAAAACGGCGTATCGTTACTCTCTAATTTTTATTATCAAATTTTAAAGCCACTTATACTGCAAATAAGATAAGCTTTATTTCAAGAAAATTGATGGATAAATATTGATTTTTTTCATATTAAAGTGAAATCACCCGATTTTTGCAAAAATTGAGAATATTTACACTATACAACAAAATAAATTTTTTTAAATAACTGCTTCTGGTAGCAGTCACAAAAAAATACATACGTGTATCGGTGTTTTTAAAGCTTACTTCTGTGACTTATTTTAGGGGGCGTTAAATTGATCCCCCCCCTTGTGCACATATAGTTATACTGATTCGGCATAGTACCTATATATTGTATGCTTTACTTTTAACGTATAAGATTTGTTCAGTATTTCTATGTAAAATAGCACGGTCAACAATTTTGTAGAATATTTTAACCCTCTAGCTATTAGGAGTTGGGGTCTTTTCGGCCCCTAAATAAATAAGGGGAAAAACTCCCCTTCAGAGTCGATAAAGCGGGGTTGATTGTTCCCCAAAAATGTCCCTCGGGGTGATTTACATAAAATTGTTGAACGCATCCAACAGCTTAAACGTAAGCCCTTTAAGATATTCTATGCTGAGTCAGTATAACTATGTGCAAAAGCAGGGCGAGCGGGAATTTAACTCCCCATAAAATAAATCCCAGATGTAAACTTCCAAAACGCCGATACACGTATGTATTTTTTTGGTGGCCTCTACCAGAATCAGTTGTTACTAAAAAAATTGATTTTTTCGTACAGTGTAAATATTCGCAAATTTTAGCAAAAATTAGGTGACTTCAATTTATAATGAATAAAATAAATATTTATCCATTAATTTTTATGAAATAAGCCTTATTTTATTTTAAGTAAATTTTTTGCCATTTGAGTAATTCCATGTCAAATCGAAAGCAATTCGGATCGACCCTCTCCGATTTCAATGAAATTAACCTCAGAGAGTGTATGTCGAAAGAGATTTAACGTAAACAAATTTTTGACACTAAGGTCATTTGGTTTTCGAAATATGACGACATGAAAATGATACAAATCGTCAAAATATGAGAAAAGTGTCTTTTCCAAGTCAACTATAACTTCTAAACTATAAAAGTGAAAAAGTTTTACATGATGTTATTTTGCTGGTATAAATAAAGCTTTTGACATGATGTACATTTAAATTTTTACCGCGAGAAGTTTAAAGGTCATATGTGGAGGTCCTGAGCTGAAAGGGCTATAACTCAAAAAACTGTTTTTTTTTTTAAAATCTGAAAAAAATTTATGTTAGTTATATAACTCATTTGTATACATTCGCAAAGTTTCAAGCTGGTGTCGCTTCTAGTTTCGGAGTTATAGAGCAAAATATGGCCCAAAGTTTGATTTAAGGTTATTAAATACAATAAACTTCCTTCCAATTTTTTATTTTTGGAATGTTAAATTTTTTTAATGTATTTTTTAAAGCAATTAGAATGTGATAAGCACAGTAAAAATGTTTTCTTTTTCATTTGGGCCATTTATCCAGATAACGGTAAATTCGTGATTTTCGATCTACACTGGTCTTTAAAGCGCGATCTAGAGTCAAACGGTGATTAAAATGAATTACATCTTGTTTAAAAGGCTGCTAAATTTCGCTTCGAATAGTGGATTATTTGCGTTGATCGGATAAAAAATGCCTTGGCTGTAGTAGATCAAATATACAATTTTATGAAATTTTTAATGATTTTCTCCAGTTATTGCCATTTCGGAAGATGCATTGTACCAAAAATAATAACAACTCTTATTTTTATAATTTAATTGAATAGTCAATTCGATTTCAAAAATGTTAAGCTATAATGGACCGAAATCGGGGAAAAAAATAAAAATGCTATAAAGAAAAAATTAAAACAGTGCTATTCAAATTTAGTAAAAAATGTACTAGAAAAAACCAAATAAAAAAATTAAATAAATAATTTGCTAATAAATTTAAATGCTTATGTTTCCGTTTTTTCATTATAGCATTTTTACTTATTATCCGATTGCGGTCCATTATGACTTAAACTTTTTTAGATCGAATTGACCATGCAATAAAATTATAAAACTATATAACTATATAAAATGATAACAACTGGAGAAAATCATTAAAAATTTCATAAAAGTTTAAATATGATCAGTCATTTTTTATAGTAATTTAACAGCCTTTTGAACCAAATGGAAATAATAATAATTGAGTTTTACTCTAGATGGCGCTTTAAAAACAAGTGCAGATTGAAAAACATGAATGGACCTTTATCTGGACAATGACCGAACTGAAGAAGAAACTATTTTCCCGTGTTCAGCACATCCTAATTGCTTTGAAAAATACATTAAAAATTTTTAGCATTTCAAAAATAAAAAAATTGGAAAGCAGTATAATTGTATTTATAAAGCTTAAATCAAACTTTGGGCCATCTGTTGCTCTATAACTCCGAAACTATAAGCGGCACCACCATGAAACTTTCCGATTATGTAGAAAACAGTTTTTTAACTGACATGTATTTTTTTAAGATTTTTTAAAAAACTGCTTTTTGAGATATAGCCCTTTCATCTCAAGAACTCCACAAATGCCCTTTGAACTAGTCGCGGAATGAATCGAGATGTAAATCATTTCAAAAGCATTATTTTAACCTGCAAAATAACATCAAATAAAAAAATTTCAGATTTGTAGCTTAGAAGTTATAGTTGTTTTTTTATGTCCACTTTAGTCAAATTTTTAAAATTTTTCCAATTTTCATAATGGCGAATTTCAGAAACGGGAGGGGTCCGAAGTCTAAAAATATAAATTTTTTTAGCACCTTTAATGGACAACATTTGTGGTTAATATCATCGAAATCGGAGTTGGTGTTTCTGAAAATTGCATTTTTTTGTCGATTTGACTTGGTTTCAACCATTTGTATAAATTTAAAAAAAAATTTTTTTTCCAACTTTGGATAAAAAAAATATACTTCATCATTGCGGTCTGAATAATTCCGAAACCATTGGGTATACCTATATAAAATAATAATCTAAGAACGCACTATGGTCCAGAGGACCACTTTCTTTGGCCAAAACTATTTTAGGGCGAAGTTCTTTACAGATTCTTATGAAATTTTGTAAAAACATTTCCTTCCTGTGACAGCACAATATAGTGATGAAAAAGTGGGCAGTGCCACGCCAATTCAAAACATATATGTTATCTAAACTACTTCTACTTAACGGAATCTTATGATACTTAGCACACACACATTAAGCTCCGCCATAAATGCAATCTTGTAATTATAAAAGTGGGCAGCGCCACGCCCATTCAAAGTAAATATATTTTAAAACTACTTCTACTTAATAGAATCTAATGAAACTTGGCACACACATTAAGCTCCAGCATTAGTGCAATATTATGATTAATAAAGTGGGCAATGCCACGCCCATTCCAATTGATTATTTTTTAAAGGTAGTTCTACTTAACCGAATTATATGAATCTTAACAAAAACATTAAGATCCACTGAAAGTCCAATATTATGAAAAAAAATTGGCAGTGCCACGCCCATTAAAAGTAAATATTCTATCTAAACTACTTCTACTTAACTGATTCTTATAAAACTTGGTACACATATCACGCTCCGCTATAAATTCAATATTGTAATTATAAAAGTGGGCAGAGCCACGCCCTTTCAAAGTAAATATATTTTTAAACTACTTCTACTTAACCGAATCTAATTAAACTTGGCACCCACATTAAGCTCTGGCATAAATGCAATATAATGATTAAAAAAGTGGGCAGTGCTACGCCCATTCAAACTAATTGTTCTGTTTAAACTAGTTTTACTTAACCGAATCATATGAAACTTAACAAAAACATTAAGATCCACCGAAAGTCCAATATTATGACCAAAAAAGGGCAGTGTCACGCCCATTCAAAGCAAATATTCTATCTAAACTACTTCTACTTACCTGAATATTATAAAACTTGGCACACAAATTACGTTCCGCTATAAATGCAATATTGTAATTATAAAAGTGGGCGGTGCCACGCCAATTCAAAGTAAATATATTTTTAAACTACTTCTACTTAACCGAATCTAATGAAACTTGACAACAGCATAAATGTGATATTATGATTAAAAAAGTGGGCAGTACCACGCCCATTCCAAAATTTAAAAAATTTCAAAATGAAAAATCGCCAAAATGAAAAAAAGCGTTTAAAGGAAAAAAGCACCAAAATTAAAAAAAATCGCTAAAATGCAAATTATCACAAAAACCAAAAAGAACGCAAAAAAACTAAAAAAACCCCCAAAAACCAAAAAAAGTCGTCAAAACGAAAAAAGCACTACAACATAAAGAAACGCTAAAACTAAAAATATCATAAAAAAACGAAAAAAAAATCGCCAAAATTGAAAAAAAATCACCAAAACGAAAAAATTCCCAAAAACGAAAAAAGCGCTAAAAAACTGAAAAAGGTCCAAAGCTAAAATATAAAACTAAAGTTAGAAATATCGTCAAAAAGCGAAAAAAAATCGTTAAAACAAAAAGAAAACGCTAAAGCCAAAAAACGCCAAAACTAAAACTATCGGCAAAAAAAAAACAAAAACAAAAAAATGCAAAAAACCAAAAATCGCCAAAAAACGCCACAACAAAAAAAGCACTACAACATAAGAAAAAAGCACTACAACATAAAAATATCGCTAAAACTAAAAATATCATCAAAAAACGAAAAAAATCGCCAAAATTGAAAAAAAATCACCAAAACGAAAAAAATTCCCAAAAACGAAAAAAGCGCTAAAAAACTGAAAAAGCTCCAAAGCTAAAATATGAAACTAAAACTAGAAATATCGTAAAAAAGCGAAAAATTGGTTAAAACAAAAACCAAAACCTAAAAAAACACCAAAACAAAACAGTCGGCAAAAAAACAAAAAATGCAAAAAACCAAAAATCGCCAAAAAACGAAAAAAACGCCAGAACGAAAAATGTCATAACAAAAAAAAAACGCTAAAACAAAAACCAAAACCTAAAAAAACACCAAAACAAAACAGTCGGCAAAAAAACAAAAAATGCAAAAAACCAAAAATCGCCAAAAAACGAAAAAAAAAACGCCAGAACGAAAAATGTCATAACAAAAAAAAAAAAAAAACGCTAAAACTGAAAATATCACAAAAAACCGAAAAAAAATCCCCAAAACTGGAAAAAGCGCCAAAACTGAAAAAAATCACCACCACTAAAATAGATCGCTAAAACTAAAAATATCGTCAATATTACCGTATTTACACTACGCAACTTTGTTGCATGCAACTTCTTTTTTTCAGTGAGAAAGACAGAGATGAAATACAATATGTATACATTTCTATTTCAACACTCTCACTTAAAAAGAAAATTGCATGCAACAAAGTTGCATAGTGTAAATATGATATAAGTGAAAAAAACGTAAAATAACGCCAAAACCAAAAAATCGCCACAACTACAAAAATCGGCAAAATAGCAAAAAAAAAAATGCAAAAACGAAAAATCGCCAGAAAAAACGAGAAAAAAAATCACGAAAGTTAAAAAAACAACGAAAAAAATTTAAAAAATAACAAAACATAAATTAAACAAAAAACTGCCAAAAATTAAAAAGGCAAAAACGAAAATTTGTATTCGTACGGGACCTTTCGTGTGAGAGCCAAAGTCGCACTTTACTTAATCTCTTTCTTAGTTGATGTGAGGTTGGAATAAATCAAATGGAAAATTTGCGGTTAAATGAAAATAAAAATTCTAAAATGGTCACACTTGATTTATATAATGAGTAATAGGATGTGCATATATGTACATCTACATATGCGCTAAAAGCGATTGCGAGTGTGTTTGGGTGTTTGTGTGTGCGGCAAAGTTTGTATAAATCAAAAGACTTAAGTAACAAACTTGATGAATATTTTTCTATGCAAAAAAATTGTAAACATAATTTTTTTAAGATTTTTTTCGCATTTCATTTTATGGTCATTGTTTTGTACACTCTGTGACATACAACCGCTCATTTGATTTCGATTGGATGGATTGTTTGGTTTGCTTTTTTAGCTGAATATTTGTTAAACATATATTTTGTTTAACATATATTTTGTTGTATGATGCAATCAATTTCATTACAATTTTTCTATACAACACACAAAGAAAGTAGATAAAAAATAAAATAAAGAAAAAAGATAATAAATAATATGCAAATACGAATAAACGGATGAATGAATACTGAAAAGAGTATTAAATTCTAAGGCATTTAAAACTAAAATCTAACAAACATAAGAATTTTCATAAATATGTATATTATGTATGTGTTTAACTAATTTAGCAAGAGCTATAAAATCTATCTACTATACTTACCTCAGCATGTTAATAGCTCCCTTGACACTTAATAAGCTTAAAAGAAACATTTCATATTAATTTATGCTCTTGGTTTTTGTTTTGTTCAATTCTTTGCTTTCAATTTATCTTAAATTGATTTTTCTCTCAAGTTCTTTTAAAATCCGGTTTTAAATCATATTTTTTATTTATGTAAATTAATTCTAAAAGGTTTTTACTATTCCATTCTAGTTTTAAAACTTTAATGTAAATATTGTCTTATTATTTATGAGAAAATTTATACAAATTTCTCATATAGAGATTTAAGTTCTAGGAAATCTTAATAAATTATAACATTAAAAAAAATAAGAAAAATATGTATACAGAATGAAAATGTTGATTGGAGTTTACATTTACAAAGTGCCACTAGTGCAATTTAAAGAAAACTTTAAGATAATCTTGCCAATAAAGCAATTTACAGGTCAAGGGAAGGTTTTGCCTGTTTTCTAGAGCTAGAGAATTTTAATCTGATACATATATAGCATAGAAAAAATGTTTCCCTAAACTCAAATTGCTCCTGTTCAGTCAGTACTGAACATAGTTTTACACTTTAATTTTTTGAAAAAGTATAGGAGTGATGCTCATTCTAAACGTTTTTTTTTACCAATGTAACTAATAGAAATATGAGAAGGTAGGAAGGATTCTTATTATACTTTTTGCCTCATTCAAAGGATCGTTAAATAAAATTGTATTATTCAATTTTTTAAATTTTTTGTGTATTGGGAATGATTTTTGCGAAAAAAATACACCACAAAAAATGAGTATAGGGTTTGAAAGCACTATACATCTACTCTCTAAAAACCAGAAACTATAATAATCGCAGGACGTAATTAAATGTTATGACAACTTTTTCAATTTTGATTTTTCCATGTGAACGAAAAATAAAAAAGTTGTATCTTTACAAAAAAATATGTAATTCTTTACAAACATTTATACATTTATACCTGAGCAAAAAGTAGACTGGCTCTTCTTCTTTTGAATGAGACAAATTTTAATAAAATCGACTAACAATGTTAAAAGTTATGTCAATTTAAAATAATTATTCGTAGCAAAATACACTCAACACTAAATACCTTTTTTTTTGGATACAAACTATAATTGAGCGCTGAACCAAAAGTTGCAAATATTTAGAAGTGCAAACCTATGCTGTTATTTTAGTGCATGTTGTTAACGAAATTAAAGTAATGACGCACAGTGGTCTAAATTAGAAAAGAATACAAAAATAGCAGAAAAAGCATGAAAAGACACAAAATATAAAAGAAAAGAAATGGGCTGATGATTGTTTCATGAGATTCCAGTAAAAATGCTCATGAAGATATTTAAAGATTAAATTTATAGAGAATTTTATAAAGATTTTATTCGTTTGAAAATTTTATTTTCTTATTTTTTTATTTACATTTTAAACTCAACCAAGTATTTTGCACAATATTTCCCACATGTTTGCCAAAAATTTATTTGTTTAAAATGTATTTTGACGCGCTGAATCCGAAAATTAGGTTTGTTTGGGCCGTTACCCATCCAATTGCGAGTAAACTGCCAGAAACAGAAGTATTTCGATATTTTTACACGTTTTTCGTGATTTACTCGAAATTGAAGAAAGGGTAATGGGCCAAACAGAACTCATTTTCGGATTCAGCGTGTCGAAATACATGTAGAAAGGTGGGTCTGATCAAACAAAAAGCCCAATTTTTTTTTTTTTATGTATTAAGTCTTGTTGGAAATCATGTTTTTTCTGCTATTTTTGTCTTCTTTCCCAGCAAAAACTACTGCTTCGGTCGAAGCAGGTTTATAAGCGACAGAAGCTAGTTTTGTTGTTTCTACTGCTTCGAAAAGCGCTTCGAGCATGCATGATTTTTGTTCTCCATGTCCCACTTTGGAGCTCTTGTTGTTAATATAAAACAGTGCTTCTTTCGAAGCATCGAAAATGCTCTAAAATCATGTCTCATTTTATCATCGTTAAACTACAGACAAAACAAATCGTGGTTTTCTCTTTTCCATGCAATAGATAAGAAAAAATTAGAAAGAGAGCATACTTTAAATGGGTTTTGAGTTTTCATATGTGCTAGTGTTTATTTGAAACAATGCGTGCGACAATTCTTTAGAACCTATATTGTTGAAAGTTACAATGCTACTGAAGAAATGTAAAATGCTGACTACCTTCGTAATTTAAACATTATGAACACTGAGAGATCTCTGCGTTCTTTTTGAGTATCCTCGGAAGAGCTTCAAAAAATGATCGCATGTGGAAGGCATGAACGTTTTTTACTGCTTCCAGAAACATGACATTTTTTTGCTGGGTTGCTACTTACACTACGACTTCCATATCTCGGGATTGGTAAAATGTACAGCAATAATTTTTTAACATATATGTAGTTTTATAATACATTTAGAGCAAACAGTAGAAATTTCAGAAACAAATAAAAAATTTTAGTTAGTTTTTTTTATAATATCAAAATTTTCTTCCTGAAATTTTAGTTTTTTTACTAATTTTGCCCTAGCGCCTATATTTATAGACAGGATATTTTAATTTAAAGCAAAAAGGATGCTAGCTACATACCTAATAAAACCCTGTTCATGGGTTTTTAAAGCACCATGTGAAAAGTTTTTTAAAGGCACCTAAACTCAAAAACTATTTTGAAAATTTATGACTTTCGACCACTGCCAAATGTAGGGTACATGTTCGAAATGATCAAAAATATCCGCTGAATTCATCTCTAAAGCATGGCGTTTCACCGTGTATAAAAATAAAATTAGCATTTCTAACAAAATTTTTTTCAATTTTTTACAAATTTATTTTACAAAATTATGAAAGCACTTTTTTTTTGGAAAAACCGACGATTTTTTAGTTAAATTTAAAAGTTTTGAGTTTAGACCTTTGTTACGACTTAAATACTCAAGATATTTCAAAGCTTTGTTCGGTGACTTTACTTAAAATATTATTAGCAATTTAATAGCGTACTATAAGTTGAAATTAGAGGCGTCGGAAAAAAGTTATAAGCTAAAAACCAAAAAAAGTCAAGGCAAAGAATTTAAAATTTTAATATCGAAGTGAAATATCTCTTAAACTATAAAAGATACACATACATTTTTTCTTTATTTTGTCTAGCAAAATTCAACGCAGCTAACATTTTACAAATCAGTTAATATTTACGAAAGTTACAAGCCGCACAATGTTTTTCACACCCGTGGTAGCCAACTTTCAGCCCTTATAGCTCCGTCCCTGGTGCAGCTAAAAACTTAGAGACAAGATTCTAAAAGACTGTATTATCCTCTGCAGTAAGTTCAATTTTTATGCAAATCCATTTAGTAGTTTAGAACTTGCATACTTATTACCACTTTTTTTTCTAATTTACACCACTGTTTGAC
This sequence comes from Panzeria rudis, assembly GCA_956483635.1. Classification (NCBI taxonomy): domain Eukaryota; kingdom Metazoa; phylum Arthropoda; class Insecta; order Diptera; family Tachinidae; genus Panzeria; species Panzeria rudis. The sequence goes on along the minus strand of OY101449.1, from coordinate 116,282,419 downwards.
GCGAACTAAAAAAGCGTAACGCTCAATACACAAGACTGCTGTCAACAACAATTTTTTTAAAATTATAATTATCGCCTCATTCAATGGATCCTGAAATAAAATTATATATTTCGATTTTTTAACATATTTTATATTGAGCGTTACTTTTGCTTTTGCGGTTGTTCTGGGAACATTTTTTGCGAAAAAAAAATTAGTACAGGGTTTGAAAGACCTATACATATACTCTTTAGAAGCCAAAAAAATAATAATCGCAGAACGAATTTAAAAGTTCTGACCACTTTTTTTAATTTTGACTTGGGACATGGAACATGGAACTTGGGACATGAAAACTTAAAAAGTTTTTGTGCTTTAAAAAAAATTCTTTAGAAACATACATTAATAGGCAGAAAGTAGGCTAACTCTTCTTTTAAATGAGACTTATTTTAATAAAATCGACCTATAATGTCAAAAGTTATGTCAATTTTAATTAATTATTTTTTGTAGCAAAATACGATCCACTTAAAACATTCTTCGAAAATATAACATGCGAAAGCAGCAAAATTAAAAAAGCAGAAATTTGTAAACAGATAATGTTCTTCAGCTTCTGTTAACTTTTTTTAACACCCTAAAATTTGTAGATAAATTATATTAAAAATTTTTTTAAGTAACGCTCAATACATTTTTATACGAATTAATTTTTTTTTAACACACATACACACACTTTATTATGAATTTAATACAATTCAGCTGTATAACCTTTGATGTATTTTAACATAATCTTCTTAGGCACGGTTGCCACTCTAAATTTTTTTTCGGGACCAAAATTCATCAAAAAAAGGACCAAAATAAAAAAAAGAGGACCAATTTGTTTGCTATTTTATTGGCATACCAGCTATGCTTACAATATTATTTAACAAAACATAAGTAAAAATTAAACGTAAAGATTTCTAAACATTAACAAAAAGTGCTTGAATTCAATTTGCACATGCATACATAAAACATATTAACATAAAATGTATACACATATATAGATATAAATGTATATAATACACATACATGACTAGTGTTACGTTTTTGCACCAAATAAAATATGATGGTGATTCTATTCTAAGCCCAGCCTATGTCTTTTACTGACCAAACGTAATGAGGCTCTGATTTTTGCGCACAAAGTTCTTTGGACAACATTATATTATTGATTGAACTGAACTCTAATTTATTCCTTAATTTGGTTTTGATAAGAGAAAGTTCAAAAAATGTACGTTCTGCTGCCGCCGAACTATGTGGAAGGCTCATTAAATCATATATAAAATCAGTCAATTCTTGAAAACATTTCTCATCCATACCGTTTTTATATAAACTAACTTTTTCCCAAAATACGCAAACGTCCATATCAGGTTTAAGATTAGTGTTTAAAAGTCTTAAGAGTTTCCATTGTGTTAAAATAATATCTATATCACATTTAATTAAATGAGAAAAATTGCTTACTAAAGGCATTATTGACGTTTCTGTGTCTGATAAAACTTTGTTGGGAGTAATTAGGCATAAATTTTTTAAATCAGTTCTTCCAAAGTCAAACCGTTGCTGAATTTGTTTCAAAAATTCAACGTAAAAGTTTAAAATATTTGTTTTAATTGTGATTCGTTGCGAATCCGTAAAGTTATCGCTTTCAAGAAAGTTTTCTGCTCTACTTCCTATAAAAATATTTTTTCCTTGCAGATATTTCGTTTTGTCATGTATATTAAAATTTTCCAGACAATCAATATTTTTTACAAAGTCGTTATGCATAAAATTACTCAAAAGTAGTTTGAAATGTACTTCAATTTGGGAGTACAAAAAGGGTAAGCGAACTTTTTCAGATTGGAACTCTTTATTCAGGGTATTAATTATTTTCAATACGTAGGCCAAAAACAACATGTAAACTTTTAGTTCTGGATCACCCATTAAATTCGCTAATTCAAATGCACTAATGCCACTTACTTCAAGACACGTGGATAAAAAATATAGTCGAAGCGCTTCCCACTGTTCATTAATCCGTGCAATCACACTTTCCAGAGCGAGCCAACGAGTAAAAGAAATTCCAAGTATTTTGTGTGGTTTTACGCCACAATAATCCTGAAATTCCTTGAACTCGTTGATTCGCTTTGGGCTGTACGAGAAAAATTTATATATATCTCTACACAGCTTTTCAATTTTCGCTGGTAGCTGTTTGCTGGCGTAGCTCGAACACAAATGTAGCGAGTGGCAAGTGCATTTGATGTAAAATATATTAGTATCATTTTTTAATTTCGTTTTCAGCCCATTTAATTCGCCGGCCATCGTATTGGCTCCGTCAGTTGCTAGCCCTATCAAATTACTTAGAGGTACACTGTGCTTTGCAAAAAATGACTTTATCGTTTGGTATATTGACTCAGAATCGCTTTTGGTAAGTTCAATTAGTGATAAAAATCTGTCACGAATGGTATTCGATAACTTATCAAAATACCTTACCACCAGAACCAGACACTTTTTTGTTGATACGTCCGTGGTTTCGTCCACAATCAAAGAGAATTTACACGTTCTGAGATCCGATACTATTCTCTTCATTGCTTCGTTCCCTAAAATCTCTGCTAGCTGGGTCGATTTTGTTCTGCCGCAGCGTAAAGACTGAGCTATTTTTGAGTCCGGACAACACACGGCTAGCAAATTTGGCAAATAATCCATAAGGATAAATGGAAGATTATGTGCCATTATGAACATCACTAAACTGAATTCTGCGTTTCGGATTTGCTTTTCTAAAGTATCATTTTGTTCTTTAAGAAAAGAATCTAACTTCACTTGACCCTTTTTCTTGGTCACATTTTGAAAATGGCTTGATTGCTCTGTGTGTCGTTTTAGCTTCGCTACGTGGTTCACCATGGACTTTTCGCAAGCAATGCAGTATGCGCTCCCATTTTGCTCTTTGAGCCAATTAAATTGGGTTAGCCATTCTTTCCGAAATTTGCGTCTTGGATCCTTTTTTTCGCCAGCTGTGTCGCTAAATATGGAATAGGTAATCAATTACATGCTCGTTCCATGAAATACGTACTTATGTACGTATGTATTTATTACCTTTCACTGCCATCGCTTTCGATTGACTGCGTGTGAGGCCGTTTTTCTGCAACCTTCGCCTTCTTTATCAAAAACCTGAAACAACATATCAATCAATGCACAAATTTAAATTTCCTATCCATTCAAATGATTCTTTAACTTACTTGTCCATGGTAAATTATTGTCTAGTTTTACTTTTACACAAACAATTACATACTTATAATAAAATATTTGTTACACTGAAGTTGATTTGTCAATTTCTGATTTGTAAACAAAAGAAACAATTGACCATTGTTGTCAATTTAGCTTTTTCCCCCTAGATTTAGCTTTTTTTTGACTGACAGGTAGTATTGCCAGATTTACTATTGTTTGCTGGTAAAATTCGATTATATTTTCAAGTGATGTCAACGAATCAAATCTTTCGCTTTATGTGAACAGTGTTGATTTTCGTAAATAAATTTTTAAAGGTGTGATGAAACACTCAAAATTTGGTTGTATCACAATTGTAAACATTTTCATAAAAGGGGCCAAATCAGAAAAAAATGGACCAGTGGACCAAACGTAGAAAAAAGGACCATTTTTGGTCCAATTGGACCAAAGTGGCAACCGTGTTCTTAGGTATCCACTAAAAAATTTCAATTAAATTAAAAAAAGTATGGATAACACTCAAATCTTTTTTATACACACCATGACTGATTAATATTACAAAACTTTTAAATATTTAGAAGTACAAACCTACGCTGTTTAGTGTATGTTGTTAATGCAATTTTAATAATTAAACTAAGTAATGAAGCATAGTAAAAAAGCGTAACGCTCAATACACTGCGAAAAAGATGAACACGATAAAGAAAAACATAGTGAAGTACCGAACCTTTAGAAAACAAATAATAGTCGATAATAGTCACGAGATGGCGACTCATCTGCTAATTGGTTGAATAAAGTAAATAGGATTTGGGCTCGTTGGTTGTTGCTGCTTTCGCTGCCAGTGTCGTCTAGATGGACAAGAACTCTGATGGGAAGGGAAGATGCGTGGTCCGAAACATCTGATGCCAGTTCAATCGTCCGTACGGCCAAATTTGTCTTTAAGTTTTCAATTATTACATGCTTTAGAATTTCTTTCTGAAATAAAAAATAGTTCAATCGAAAGATTAAATTGAAAATGAACTTGAGCCAAACTAATTAAATAACTGACTAATGTTTTTCAAATATTTGATGTGTAAAATAAGAGAAGCAAATGCAAATATTCTAAAATTGCTATAATTTGAATCTCGTTTTTTGAAAAAATTTATATATTCTTAATGTGGAAAATCAACAGCATGCATTACGGACACGCCATTTTGTATGAAGAGAGTATAAATAGTATTTTCGTTCTTCGTTTTTAACTCATAATGGACATTCTTACACAAAAAAAACTTATGTACATTTATTATTATTTCGAACGTATTTGCTTGTGAGTCCAAATTGATTATTAGGCTATGGTACATTTATTTATAATCTATTAAACCATACTAAAGCAGCTTTCATTTTAAAACTTAAGCATTTATTTACTACACTGTCATCGGACACGAAAAAAGCCAGAGTTGCATAAATGACAACAAAGCTTTGTTTCTATTTCATTTGTTTTGGCCGCCACTGTAATAATGCATTTAAAAGATTGAATTAAATTTTGCTATCTAATATCTAACGTTTTTACTACATCTATGTATATACAATCATCAGTATGTGTATGATTCTGTTAGCTTTTATGAGTTGCACGACCCTGCAGACAAAATGACTAGTATGTATTTAGAAATATACTAGTTGCTTTTTAACTCAAACTAGTTGTCTATCTGTCCTTTTTTCATATATCGAACTATCGATTTTAACATTAGCTTGTCATAGGAGCAAAACTAGTTCATTTGTATACAGTTATACCCCAGTTGGAATGCCAGCTGTTGTAAATTAGTGCTCTTACTAGTTTTTTATTTATCGTTTTGTATTTCTTAAAAAAACTTTGGCTCAAACGGGCTACGAACACACATTGCTCATATTTCAAGGCAAGTACTCTACCCACTAAGCCACTTTCTACTTATTTTTTTGAGAGATAAAAATATGTTTTATGTATAAGTCGTATACCAGAAAATTGTGTCCTTTTTTTGACTAGTATCGTTACTAGTCTCGATACAACTGGTTATATAATTGTCCTTTTTTGACTAGTATCGTTACTAGTCTGGTTACAACTAGTATTGTTACTAGTCTTGTTACAACTAGTCCTGTTTGACTAGTATCATTACAACTAGTATATGACTGTCCCAAAGCGTATCCAGTTGTAAATTTAGCTGCTGGGCAGGTTTCGATAAGTGACTGACTGCCAAGAGCAGAGTTTAATTCAATAGTATCAAATTTTAAAAAAAAATTTAATTTATGCGTTAAAGTGTGTCTTGCATGTACACGATCTTTTAAAATTGTAAAAATCTTAAATTTTTTTTTCTTTCAGAAAACTTGATCAGTTAGTTGAAGGTCATTTGAAATTGTGTGTGTGTGTGTATCTATTAAATAATAACAAAAAATATAAAATTATAATGAAAAATTTAAATACTGAAATTAATTATTTTTAATATTAGAAAAATTTTATAATTTAAGATGAATAAATCAAAATGATGTTTGTTTTTAATATTATTAATGTTTTCTTTCTCTTTTCATTTTTGCAGATCAATTAAAATTTAAAGAAATACGCAGCAAATTTACAAAAAAACAAAAAAAACAATAATATAAGAAAAAAATTTCTAGAATTATTCATGTAATTTATTGATTTATGTTCATTTGCAACTTTTACGCCATTCAACCAACTAAAATGACTAATTTGTGGACAACAACGCCAACAACAGCAACAACAACAATATTGTTTGTCATTTTGGCAACACATTTAATTGTCCATGTGCTTTCAAATGACAATTTGCGTGTTGCATACGAATGGAAAGAAATCGATTTTAAATATGCCAGCGCTGAGGAACGTTGGACCGCTATCGAACGTTATGAGTTCAAGCCAGAAAATGTTATACCATTTGGCATTGAAGTTTATCAATCAAGATTATTTGTAACTCTGCCACGTTGGCGCGATGGTGTACCGGCTTCATTGGCCTACCTTGATCTAAATGGTAAGTTTTTTTTTAATTTTATTTATTTTTAGTTAATTGGTCTTTGAACGTGCATGTTAATCAATTCAATTAAAATTGTATACATACAAGTTGATTAATAAAAGTGGTGATAGCAAATAACTCTAGTCAAAGTAAGAAATTCTTAAAGCTTTAAAGCAATTGTTCAGGTTTAATTTTGTATACAGATAATTATGTTTTTAAGACATGCTTGCTTAGACATTGACTTTAATCATTCAATAGCTAAATGCACAATGGGCCTGATTGCAAAATGTATCTATATAATTAAAAGGCAAGACGATATTTTGTTAAGCCTTTTACGCAGACATCTTACATCAAATTTAAACAAATGCCTTTTTCGTGTCCGTTGAAAGTATAGTAAAATCTATATATATAATTTCTTGATTTCTGTATTCCTCTTCTTTTGCCTATCCAGAGCTTTTTAAGGCTCCCTGATGGGCTAGAAAGCTAAAAATTGGTATGCATATGGACATTTCCCAGAAAATGAGAACCACGACTGAAAAAATTAAAGCCTTTAAAACTTTTTTTAAGATATGGTAAAAAGAAAAAAACAATAAAATTTTACTATACAGAGGTATTTCTATCTTACTACAATTTTTAAATATCAAAAATAACAGCTTAAACTGAATATCTCTTTGACTAATTTTGAGACATTATAATAAACAATTTTCGTTTTTCTAGTTACTAAATTCAGTTACTTGTAACATTGTCAATTATACTTTAACATTAATGTGCCAACATAAAAGAACAAAGTTCGAGAGGAAATATAAAAGATAGAGCTTGATTAGCTGTATATTTTTTATTTTCTTTGTACGCTATTCTAATGTCACGTACGCAGGGAAAACACATTATTTTTCTACGTCATTTGAATTTGAGCGGTCGCAATTGTTTCAAAATAAAAGTTGAAAGAAAGATACTTGTCGCAATCAAATATTGATCGACGTTTTTTTCCACTTTGATGTAATAAAAATTTTATAAGCATTTAAAGTTCGTCACGTACGCTATTGTAGTACAAGAAATGCAAATGAAAAATGGCGAAATAAAAATAAATAAATTTCATCCGTTTTCATATCATGATAGTCAGCATATCGAGTGGTAACCGCCAAAAAAGCTTAAACGACATGCTTTTCGAAAATCGTTTTTGACCAAAATCGATTATATACGATAATTTGGACAATCTGTCAAAGTTTCAAAGTCATGCCCAGTACCGTTACGGAAATACATATAAATTTTAAATTTGCTTATATATTTTTGTAACTGCAAAGTGTCGCTTAAGCTAAAATTTTTTTCAACTAGAGCAAAACCAGTGTCAAAAACCGCAAGGCTATCAATGAAACAGTTAAGAACAGCTTGTTAAGGATAATAATTACTAGTTTTAAAATAATTTGAGTTAATTAGCTGATATTTCATGACATCAAGAATATCTTAAAATATCTTAACCCCCACAAACATGCGTTGTCTTATAGGAAATTTATTAAAACTATTAACATTACATATAACAGTTCACTACAATCCTTTATAGCCAATATTAAGGATCTACTTCGATTTAAGCGAAGGATAAATTAAAAATATTTCTGTTAAATTTAATATTTGGCGCTTAAGATTTTTTGGCGGTTACCACTCGATATATATGATTCTCGAACTGCGTATTCGTTAAGCGAAAAATTTCAAATTAATTAGTATGTTCTACTCTGTAGTAGGCTAAGGTGGCGCCGTAAGGTCAGCGCTCAAATACACTCTGAAAGTTTTTTTTTTAATAAAATAACTACAAAATCGATGTAATTTTAGACAAGAATAAAATTTCAACACTAATTTAGACAATATATGATCGTAAATATGAAGTAATGTTTTAGAGTGTACATAGTATGCAGCGTGAAATCAATTTGAATCTTGACTATTTTTATTGCTACTATCACTGAATACATATTTTTTTTTGTTTTTAAGTTTTTGTATGCATATATTTACAAAACAAATATTTCATTACTTAAGAAAATTATAAGAGAAAAATCTGTCGCGTACGCTATGTCACGTACGCTATGAAATTTTGTTCATTATAAAATCATCCAAAAGGGTTTTTTATTTCGAAATTACGGATAATAAGGGACAAATAGTTGGCTTCGTATAAGAAATAAAAAAAAAATAAAAAACTTCACAGTTCGCAGATTTTCGCATATTTGTACGTACATGCACCTTAACATCACTTCCGTTATGCCCTTATATCCCTCGATATTTTGGACAACAGAGTTCCAAATGTAATAAATTATTTTTCACAGATAGTACCCTCTGAATCGAACATAACGACAAAAATTTTTTCAGTTACTCCTATTTTTGCAAAATCTATTCCACTTTGTACTCGTACAAATGTCACGTACGCTGATATGGAAATGCCCATTTAGTAAAACACCTAGGCCAAATCTTAACGTAGCCGGATTGTTGCTTTTTGGCCTGTGGGCGGAGCGTGGAAAAATCACATTTTTTAAACATTTTAGCTTATATTAAAACCCCCTAATAACAAGTAGATTTTCTTCTGGGGTGGGACTACCCCTTTCCCATCACCTACCCACCCCATCACTATTCTTTCCCAACTTTGTGTTTTGTATTCAAATTATTTCATATCAAATTACAAGACTCTTATTGTTATTTCTTTCCAGTTAGCAGGTAATTAATTATTACTTTGTATGGGGAGTACGCCCATCCTCGCACGTACCACGCCACTTTTTTTTACATAACTTCGTATCATGTATCATTTTAAGACTATTACTGTCATAGATTTCCAGATAGCAGGTAATTATTAATAACTTTGTGCAGGGAGTACCCCTTTCCTCGCACCTACCCTGCCAGTTTTTCACATAACTTCGTATTATGTCTTCAAATTAACTCATACCACATTTTAAGACTCTTACTATTATAGATTTCCAGATAGCAGGTAATTATTAATATCTTTGTATGGGGAGTACCCCTTTCCGCGCACCTACTCCGCCACCTTTTACATAACTTCACATCACGTTTTCAAAATAACTCATACCACATTTTAAGACTCTTACTGTTACAGATTTCCAGATAGCAGGTAATTATTAATTACTTTGTATGTGGAGTACCCCTTTCCTCGCACCTACCCTGCCAGTTTTTCACATAACTTCGTATTATGTCTTCAAATTAACTCATACCACATTTTAAGACTCTTACTGTTATAGATTTCCAGATAGCAAGTAATTATTAATTTCTTTGTATGGGGAGTACCCCTTTGCACGCACTTACTCCACCACTTTTTTACATCACTCCGTATCATGTCTTTAAATCAACTCATATTACATTTTAAAACTCTTAATGTTATAGATTTCCAGATAGCAGGTAATTATTAATTTCTTTGTATAGGAGTAACCCTTTCCTCGCATCTACCCCGCCAGTTGTTTACATAATTTCGTATCATGTCTTCAAATCAGTTCGCTCTAAATTTGAAGACTCCTACTGTTATATCTTTGGAGTTAGCAGGTAATTATTGACTACTTTGTATGAGGAGTACCCTTTCCTCGGTCCTATACTGCCCTTTGCTCTTTAAATTGTCTCCACCGTATATGAATACTCTGACTGCTAAAGCTTTCATGATACGAGATATTTACTTAGTATAGGCGTGGCATAGCCCACTTTTATATCCATCATCATGTTTGCAACATTGATGGGAGCTCTTAAATTTGATGAAAATTTAGCACACAATAGATATAATACTAATAGGGGGAAAAATTGGCGTTCTCTGAATAATAGTTTTTGAGTAATTTCATTGAAATAAAAAAAAATTTTTTGGGACGGCTCCGGACGGGTACAAAAGTGTATATGTATATTGGTAAAGAGGACACGTTCACTTTTCTTTGGACGGTTTTTTTTAACCGTTTTCATCTCCAATAGTTTTATTCCTCTAACAGTTAAATTTGCCAAAAATTTAGTAGTTTAAAAAATATTTTATAGCACCATTAATATAAACAGTGCAGTGGCCATCCATAACACTTCCTAAAGACTACAACCCTACCAACTACACAAAAAAACCGCATCCAATTATCGATTATAGTTTGCAAGAAATGATAATTTTTTTCTGATCAAATATAAATAAATCACTTTTTTTGAAAAAGTGTGTTTAACAGCGTGCCACGCCCACAATTACAAATATTTTTGGCTACCTTAGTTTAGATATGTTTACTATGAAATGGCGTTGAAAATTTTCAAATCGGTGAAAACGAAACATTTAGGTTTCGACCAACGAATCCAATATTTTAACCACCGTGCGCCGATACACATATTTGAAAATTTAGTGCAACAAAATCAGTGTCAGTCGGGTCTGTGCTATCTAATGAATAAATCTTGAATAAACTTTCTTGCAACATAAATTCTTTTCGAATATATTTATTACTGCATAAAATGGTGAACACTGTATAAGATACGTCATAGCTGAATATAATACTATTACCTGTACAAGCTATATCTGTTTATAGTTTCATATTTTGCAAACTTAAAAGTTTAAAATAAAATGGACTTTAATAAATTTAAATTTTTCAAAAATATTTGAAAACAAAAATTTTCAAAACATAATTTTATTATAATTTTTATAAAAATTTTAATATCTTTAATTGAAAGAAATGCCACCACCAACACCAAAACTGGCACCGCCACACAAACACCACCTACATTCATTTTAATGTAAAATTTTAAATTAAAAAAAAAAAAAAAGAATTTTTTGGTTCGAAAAAAATAATGGATGGATGAGTGTACAAGAATTTCTTTTGATAATTCATTTATTTATTTTAGTAAAATTTTTTATGTTGTTTTTTTTTTTGCTTCTTCTAAATATAAATTAATAAAAACAAAAAAAAATAAAACAATAATAAAAAAACCTAAATACATGAATATGTTTGGTTATCATCACAGCACACACACCTTAATTTGGAAAAGATCGTTTGCCTTGATCTAAAAATGTTTCATTTCAAGCACAGAAAAAAAAAGAAAAATTATACAAAATTGAAAATAAATTCTTGAATAAATTTTGAATTTTTGCTGTAAGTTTTATTAATTGTGGGGAAAAATGAAAAATTGTCTCAATATTTTTCCTCATGAAAAATGATTTACTTAATGCTAAATCGTTCAAAAACAATTTGTCATTTGATTGCAGCTTAATTGAAGCTGCTCGAAATTTGAATTTGAAAATTAAAAATTATTTTCGTTTTTGCCTTTTGCCATTTGCTTCATTTTTATTTTGAACTTACTTTTTCTTTACTCAATCATTCATTGTGTTGGTAATTGCACGCCGTGTTAACAAAATAAAAATGTGTTATTTGCTTTTTTTTGCGGTTTAAAACTCATTTAAAGATCAATCACCTTTTTGTTACAATCAAAAAAGGAGGCGAGAATTTTGAAATTTTTAAAGCGATAAATTTGAACTGTTACGTTTGAGGTCTGAGTTAATTCGATTGTTTACGGCTGCATAAGCCGCTAAATATGAATCTAAACACTCTTGAAATTTTAATTAATTCGTTAATTAATTGTTTAAATACAAATCTTTTATTTTAATTTGTTTTAACAATAGTTGTACACTCTAAAACACTTTTGTTGAAAATTAGGTCGATAATAGTCGGCAACACTTTACAGATTATTATCGACTTAAAATTACACACGATTTATTTTTCAACAAAATGTTTTTACAAAAAAAAAAAAAAAACGATTGGGTGCGTGCAGGTTTGAACCGCAACCTCCTGACTGATAGTCTGACGTATCTACCATTCGCCATAGCCGTATTATACTTTATGTTACATTTTTTCCACTTGGACTAAATATGTTTAATTTGAAAGGTTTTTTCTTTAATAAAAAAAACTACAAAATCGATGTAATTTTAGACAAGGAGAAATTTTCAACACAAATTTAGACAATATGTGATCGTAAATTTGAAGTAATGCTTTAGAGTGCATGTAGTTATTTTAATTTTTTACTTTCATTATTGTGATAATTTTTATTTCCCAAGAAATTGGATTATTTTGGCTTGAGTTCGGTTTTAATTTAATCTTTCAATTAAATTATATTTTTATTTAGAGATAAATGTAAAGCATATAGACAAAGAAAATGTTTGGCTGCACGGAGGGTTGAACTGACGTTTCGATAGCTCCCGCTAATCTCTTCAGAATTCTTTTCCGCTTAACCACTAGACCAAAGTCGGTGGTTTGCAGTAGAGATGGGCGTGTGTCGACATTTTCCAACAGGACACGGCACGAAAACGAATTCCGGATGTCCAACACGTACGAAACACGCACGTCCAAAATTTTCAAAACACGAACACGACACAACACGCAAGAAATCAAATCCAAAAACAAACAATAAACATTTTTTATATTCAAAGACATATTTTCTTCTATTTTAACATTTCATATTCTATTTGTATTTTCATTTACATATTTTTCTCAAGAAACAATAACTTATCAAGATTTTCGCTCAATAATTTGGAGCGGCAAGCTTCTACATTCATACATATTTTAATCTGAAAATCGTTTCGTGTTTTTTCGTGTCAAGCTTGCTCAACACGGCACGACACGAACGAAATCAGATTTTTTGTCACGAAGACTTCGTGTTGAGTCGTGCGTGTTCGTGTCAAGAAAAAAACACGACACACGCCCATCTATAGTTTGCCGTCAAGAGTTGAATATCATCTACTTTTAATCAATTTATACTGTCACTCTTAGGGCCATTATTACAACTTGCTGATAACGCTTAAAATAGTTATTATTAAGATAAGCTATCTTGAATGATAACGTGACAAATAAGATTTCTCCATTATAACAACTGACCGATAAAATAAAATCTGTAATTCATATACTGTGGCAATATTGCAGTAGATACCGACTACTGTTTGTTGCAACGTAGTGGCAACGATTTACTTTGCAATAAACTGTTATTGAAGCTACCATATTTTCAGCAGAAAATATGACAGCTTCAAATTCTTATTATTCACTTAAAAAGTTACCATGTCACTTCTTAGGTTCATGTTAACTTTTAATAACCAAAAACCATTTATCTATGAAATAACATCCTAAAAATAACTATTTGTAAGTTGTAATAATGGCCCTTAGAGCTGTATTTCATATGACAGTTATTGATATTTGTCTTGTGTTATGTTCTTTGTCTTGTGGTATGCTTCTTTTATTATTTCTCTATTCTAGTATGAATTATCATTGATAATTACAAGTACTAGTGTGTGTGTGTGTGTGTGAATGTTTGCTTGTCCACCGACTTTGGTCGAGTGGTCAAGCGGCAAAGAATTCTGAAGAGATTAGCGGGATCTATCGAAACGGCAGTTCAACCCTCCGTGCAGTCAAGCCAAAATAATTAAATTTCTTTGGATACAAATCCATACAGTTTGACTAAAACACATAACTTAATTTATCTTAAGAACTAATAAAGAGAGAACCTTGAAATTTTGTAGAGATAGCTCTGTTTAATATATATTGTCTCTTGAAAACATTTTCGAATTGAACAAGAGGGCGTGGCGCTTCTCATATAGCGCAAATAATTATTTTGAGATGCTTTCAAAACTAATACCAGCGTAACCGATCTTGCTGATTTGTTTACAGCGTGTTACTGGCAGTCTCTTAATTTTTTAATGTCTCAAGTTGGCGATACACTTCCCATATACATAAAAGCCATATTTATTTTGGAACTATTTTATCTCATTGAATAAAAGCGAAAATAAAATACATATTTAAAATTTTATTTTTATAATCATCTATTGCTCTGCTCATGTTTTTGAACGGGCGGAAAACAGTTCCATGCCAAATCAATACTTTTCTTATTCTATAATATGGTTGGAATTCAAAACGAAGTGCATAAAGTTTATACTATAAACTCATATCCAACCTTTCCATCTAAAGTGTATACATAAATATGTATCTAGCCGCACGGTAGTGCACCAGGCCAAGTTCCGGCTACACAATGTGTGCATTTACACGAAACCATTCGAGCAGTTTTTACCCCCCTCATAACTTTGCACCACTTAGGGCCATTATTATAACTTGACAATAGCTAAAAGCAGGCTTTTGTCGGACGGATAAATAGTTTATCATTATTACAAATTTACTTTAACCTACCAGGTAGGATGCACCTGACTTTAACTTATTGCTCACTTTCATTTAAAGTAAAGTTTTAATAAAGGTAAACCGTTTATTCGTCGGACAAAATCCTGAATTTCTACCGTAAAAGCTTCTTGAGATATTTAGGTGTAAAAAGTGCATATTTTAGTACCTATTCACTGACTCACTCACTCACTCATTCACTCACCCAATCACTCACTCACTGAGTGACTCATTAATATTATTCCACTATAGCTAGAAAGCTGAAATTTCGTACACAGGTAGATCCTGAGGAGCAATTCACGAAACAAATTTGAAAACGGGCACTTTTCATATGGGGAAGACTAGGGTATCCCTTCTTTGTATGGGGCATTTCCAGTATCGCTAGAAAGCTGAAATTTGGTACACAGATAGTCGAAAGTACTAAGAAAAATGGAAAAACGAAAATTGTTCATCTAGGGCGGGGGAGGGGGCGGAGGAGGGCTAGGATGCCCATTATCTGTATGGGGCACTTATTGTACCAAATAAAAGCTTAGAAAAAGAAGTGAGATCTGCTAACAGGTTACCTAGAAATGAGATGGTATTGTACCTATCAAGAACTTGGTCCTTATTTTGATCTCAGTACTTTTTACAGCCGAAATTTTTGGATAGGACCTTGGCCTTATTTTCATATTTATGTTTTTGTGCGGATAATTTATTACCACAACAATTATTCTAAAAATATTAAATTTGGCTAATTAAAACTTAAAAAAGTCAATGAATTTTGGAAAAAGTACAAAAAAAAACTTTGAGTTGTTGATTCATCAATTCTTTGTACAAGTACGTTCAGACTTGGTTAATATTTGCCAAAAAAAAAACGTAACCACTACTTTTGCCAAGGGTTAGTGTGATTTAACTTGGTTTTTATATCACAAAATAAAGTCAATTATGCAGCAAAAAGTTATTTTTAAATTATTTTTAATAAATGCGAACCAATATTTAAAAAAAAATATTGACATTAAAGGAAATACAATTTTAGCTTGTCTATTGGTCACGTTTTTTTCAGCAAATATTTGCCAATTGTGAACGCACCTTAAAAGAAACATTCGCTATGAAAGTGTTGGAATTTCGAGTTTTATTCATGAACTTGTTTTATTAATCTGACACTAATTTGTATCGTTTTAAGGCCATAAAGATTTTGTTTGAAATGTCTGGAAATATATTTTAATGTTACATTTTTACAATTGTAATAAAATGTTAATTATTTTAGGCATCAAGCTGATTGCATATAAAATTAATTATTTAAAAAAATCTAATTGAAATTGTTATAAAATTTCTGCCTTTCTATTTTACAGACACATCAACAAAATCTCCAGCTCTAACACCCTATCCCAGTTGGGAGGCGCACAATCTCAATGAAACGAGTCCAGAGCTAGTTTCTCCCTTCCGCATGCGTGCCGATCGTTGCGGACGTTTATGGGTTTTAGATTCTCGTATTTCAAGTGTCTTAGAGGAAACTGCGCTGTATGGACCAGCTCATCTTTTAGTATATGATTTACACAATGACAACCTGCTAAGACGTCACATTTTTCCCAGCGATCAAGTCAAGGAGAGTTCTTTTTTTGCCAATTTAGCCATAGAAGATGGTGATTGTGAAAATACTTTTGCCTATGCTGGTGATTTGGGTAGTCCAGGTTTGGTCGTTTACTCCTGGAAACTAGCAGAATCTTGGAGAATACAACATCATTATTTTCATCCCGATCCCTTGGCTGGCAATTATAGTATTGGTGGTCGTGATTTTCAATGGGATGATGGCCTGTATGGTCTAGCCTTAAGTAAAATGCAACCTGATGGTTATTCCACATTATATTTCCATCCTTTGTCTTCAACCATGGAGTTTGCTGTTAACACAGAAATTTTACAAAATAAAACTTTGGCCACACAGGGTTCAATTTATAAAGAATTCAAAATTTTAGGCTCTAGAGGACCCAATGCCCAGTCGGGAGCTTCATTTCTAGATCAACGAACGGGAGTTTTATTTTATTCTTTGCCCAATTTAAATGCTGTAGCTTGTTGGAAACCTTCCAATCGGACCTACACGATCAAATCACAAGGTCGTGTCTATATGAATGCCATTGATATGGTTTTTCCCAGTGATATTAAAGTTGACGATCAAGATCGTCTGTGGGTATTGTCAAATCGTTTGCCAGAGTTTCTTTATGGTGAACTTTTTCCAAATTCTATTAACTTCCGTATTTTAACTGCCCACGTTAAAGATGCCATTGAACATACAGCTTGTGATAGTAAAAGCAAACCTTTGCCTGAAATCATCAACAGATTAGACGATATTCTAAATATGAATAGAAATAACAACAACAATAATGACAGCTCAGCATCCGCTGGATCACAGATGTTGTTAGCGAACATCGTGGCCTTAACAGCCACAATAGTTTATCTTTTGAGGTGACCTGGTGGTGAAAACTGTTGAGAAACTGATCTAAAAGTAAACAAATAATTTTTTGTTTGTTTTTTTTCGTATGTATTTAGTTTTTAGTTATTAAGACCATATTTTTAGTTTTTATTATTATTGTTAGAATTAGTTTGTGTATAGAATTTGTTGTAAATTAATTGATGATATATTTGAAAGCTTAAAATTACCTCAGTAGTGCACTAAATCTATGTTTAATTGATTATTTTAAAATAAAAACTTGCTTGCCGATATGAGTAGCAAACATAATAAATCGTAAAATTTTTTTTGTAAAAAAATACGATTTAAAGAATTTTTCCGAAATCGTCTTAAATAATTTACTAAGACTTGGTTAACATTGTAGCAAGTTTTCAAGCCGCAGAACTTATTTTAGTTGATCATTGATCAGCAGATTGTACACTAGAGTGGTCGTAGCGGCCATTTTTACAATGTATGATTAAAACTAACGTGGACTTTAACGGAAAGTTTTGTATGCCGAACTTGCCATTAAAGTCCATGTTAACTCTTAATCGTACATTGTGAAAAGGGCCGTAAATCTCATACAACAAATCGATAGGTATTTATGAAAAAACTATCCTAAAAATCTTCACGTCAATCAATTAAGGCGTGCCCACAGAAGTTTGAGAAAATGCCCCTTGTCTGTATTTTATATCTCATAACTGTGAAGTTTCCAACAGCTTTTTTTTATCTTACCGACTTTTATCTAAATCGCATATTTAACAAAATAAATAGCAATATCGAAAAAAGTCCATAACAATTAAAATTTCAAAATTATTACACTAGTTTACAAATTTCGGTAAACTTATTTGTTCCCTAAAATTGAAAGCTGTTTGTTTAGCTATTTGGGTCACTAATTGGGAATATGCACTCAATTTTTTCTTATCAGCTCTACCCAGCAAAAGTTTTGCTTACTGATAAACAAACAAGTATATGAGGATTTAAATCGTAACTACTTACAATTTGACGCGATAACTACTTATTTTTGTTCGAGAAGTCCAAAAAACTAAGGGATACCCCTTACAAATGTATTTACATTATCACAGCAAATAACTAGTTAATATTTGGCTTACTTGAAGCTAAAAAATAAGTAGTCAAATAAACAAACCAAAATTAAAAAAAAAAACTATACATTATGTTTTATTTATATATTTAAAATTTAATTTAATTTTTTATTTTTATTTTTTTGACCCAGCTTGGATACGAACCTGTGCTCGTTCAGATTTAAAGACAAGTACCTTACCCACTGAGCTATTGTTGACTTATAAGTTTAAGCGACAAAAATTAGTTTTCATATACAAACATGTTGATTCAAAAAGTGGTTGTTCACTTATTTTATTAATACATATCAACATATTGTAACTACCCAGTAAAAAAGTTGCTTCCAATAAAGCAGGTTTCTACCTATTATGGAATAAAAGTAGCGCTGACAAACCTACTGATATCGCTGCTGATTTTTGTATGGCAAGTTCCCGGATTGGAGTACTACATTTTTGCTCACAAAAGCGCTTTTGAAGCGCTAAAAATCATCAACATTTTCAGCACTAGAACTGAAAATATATGAAAAAAATGGTTCGATATGGATTGGCGTTGTTGACACCATTTTAAATTTTTTTATTTTGTTTCTATATTTAATTTTATTAATATCATATTTTTACTCAATGTTTGTTATTTTAGCTTCAACTAGTATCGAACTAAGAACCTTCAGGTTTGAAGTCCAACATACCAAGCACTCGACCAAACACTGTTGCAAAACGGCACCAAGAAACTCAAATAAACTTACTCTTCATTCTCGCTTCAAACCCTGCTTTCGATCAGCACTATCAAATCAGCTTTTTTGTATAGCTTGTGTACAAAGCTTTTGTATAAGTAAAAAGCAAATACTTTTCTCGCTTCAAAACTTGCATTGTTGTGACCCTATGAAACAGCTTCTGAACAAGCTCATATTTTAAAGCAAATTATAAAGCGCTTTATTTCTTTAGTGCTTCAAAAAACATGAACATTTTTTACTGGGTACTTTCAGATCATAGTAATGAGATAAATAAGTACCACTCATTACTTTGTAGCCCATTAATAAAGTACTACCGATTACAAAAGTTAGAAAAGTTTTTGCTGGGGATTTTACTTCATAGGTATTTCATGTTAATTCAAAATGATTTTACAATAACCTTCAGAGAATATTTTTCTTTTGAAATAACTACATTTAATGTTGGTTTAATATTCCACTACAGTTAGAACAAGATAAAGTTGATACTGAAATAATACGAAAAATTATTTTGTTTCAAAGTTATTTCAAGTTGAAACAACATGAATTTGGTATTATAATAACATGAAGAATCATATTGAATCAAAGTTATATCAAGATGAAACAACCTGAATTTGATATTGAAACAGCACGAAGATTCATGTTGAATCAAATTTTTTTCAAGTTGAAACAATTTGAATTTGATATTAAAACAGCACTAAAAATCATGTTGAATCAAAGTTATTTCAAGTTGAAAGAACATGAATTTAATGTAGCTAAATTAATTATTCATTATTTTACTTACGTAATGTGTATCAGAAAATTTGTGTCATGTTGATTTAAAATGAGATGCAACGTTGATTTTTCACACTTGATCACGCTAAAGTATATCAAACTTTAAATCAACATGATAAAAATTGATTTTACTATAAAACAGGATTTTATGAATTCAATATTGAAGAATTTCGTTTTAACAGTGATACATGTTAAACCGTCGAGATTTAAGATTAAATTAATAATTTATCGTTTGAAATTAATGCGAAACAATGGTAATTTTAAATAAAGTCTGTACTTTTGCCGAAAATTTAATATGATTTTCAATCAACGAATTGTTGATCTTACATTGATATATTTTTTTTCTGTGTGTACAATAATAAATTTATGCTAATAACAATGGTTGCGTTCATAAGTCGTAGCTATTGAGCTCAACTGTTGTGAAACTGTTGGCAACTGTTGCGCCCAACAGCTACGTCTTAGAAACGAACTCCATCCTCCTACCCTCCCCTCTTGCTGACTCGGTATAGGAAATCTTGTGAGCTTTAGGTTTAAGGTATAAGATGTGTCAATCTCTTTATTGTAAAACACCACGAAAACCATTTTTATAGAGCATTTTAACTCTTCAGCGGCGATATAGCAGGCCAAACTGTTATGCAAAAATATTTGCCATAAAATTCTACTATAGATCTTCAAAGACACCCAAACTCCAAACTCAACTTTCGGCCCGCTAAATAGCCGCTGAAAGAGAGGGACAAAAATACTTACACAACGAATATTGAGAGTGTTCAGTCGTTGGCCAAAATGTTTCCCGTGGTGTTTTACATAAAAGTGCTGAGCAGATCTTATAGAAAAACTATTTTCGACATTTGTTAAAAAAAAAACTAGAGAGATTTATTATTCTTTAATCCTTTTTTAATAGTTTTTATTGTTTTGAAAATCTAAGGTCTTTCTGTATATTTATTTTAGTATATTCTTAAGAACAATCTTTAGTTTTTTAAACATATTACTAAAAAATTAAAATATTTCTAGAATACATGAGTAACTTGTAATAATTTGTATATATGTACACATATTATTATTTTTCAATATTTAGCTCTATAAATAGTAGCAATGTCAACAGTACTTTCCGAATCTATATCTGGCTCTTCATTGACTCTAAGGTGCCTTTCATGTTTCTGCTGCATTTCCTTAAGCACGCCGCCGCACAAAAAGAGCGTTATCTAAAAATTTAATAATAAAATATATCAAGTGTCTTAAATAACATTCCAGTGAGTAAACTTTACGTGTTCCAAAATGCCAATAAGACCCAACACCGAAAGTCCCAATAGAAAGCCCAAAGAGCCGCCAACATCGGCTATAAATTGCGTCGTATCATAACTTGGACGTTCTTCGATCATCTACTAGAAATAGAAATTTACATTATTTTATTTTATAGCGTTATTCGATATCGATCGAAATTTCTATTTAAAATTGTATTAAAATTTCGATCGATATCGAATGCCGTTTTTATAAAAATCGCAGATTACCGATATTAATTTCGTTGTGTAATAAATATAGACTTGAGTAAAAGGTTCAGGATATTCGAAAACTTTACGATTCTGTATGTAGGTGGAAAATAGTCGCGATATACAAGGTTCAATACAATCACAGTCAGCATCATCATCACTGTAATACACCCTTTCAAGATCACACAATTTGGGAAAAAATGTAAATGCTGTAGTTGAGTTAAAAAAAAAGAAGACGAAACTTACTTGCCATATTCGGCTATGAGTTTTATCATGGATTCGTGAGACGCACAAGGAGGCACATGACTATCATACATCCAAGGTCCAGAGCAATTTATCTTTCTAGCCACTTCATGCCAAATACAAACTTCTCCACACTTAAGGAGTTCATTCATGGTAGAAAAATATAAAATTTTTATACATTTTAGAAAAATTTTTTTTAAATGTACTTTTTATAAGAGTTACTTCCCATTTTTATAAAATGTACTTTTTATAAAAGGTACTTTTTATAAAAGGTACTTTTTATAAACGGTACTTTTCATAAAAGGTACTTTTTATAAAAGGTACTTTTTATAAAGGTACTTTTTATAAAAGGTACTTTTTATAAAAGGTACTTTTTATAAAAGGTACTTTTTATAAAAGGTACTTTTTATAAAAGGTACTTTTTATAAAAGGTACTTTTTATAAAAGGTACTTTTTATAAAAGGTACTTTTTATAAAAGGTACTTTTTATAAAAGGTACTTTTTATAAAAGGTACTTTTTATAAAAGGTACTTTTTATAAAAGGTACTTTTTATAAAAGGTACTTTTTATAAAAGGTACTTTTTATAAAAGGTACTTTTTATAAAAGGTACTTTTTATAAAAGGTACTTTTTATAAAAGGTACTTTTTATAAAAGGTACTTTTTATAAAAGGTACTTTTTATAAAAGGTACTTTTTATAAAAGGTACTTTTTATAAAAGGTACTTTTTATAAAAGGTACTTTTTATAAAAGGTACTTTTTATAAAAGGTACTTTTTATAAAAGGTACTTTTTATAAAAGGTACTTTTTATAAAAGGTACTTTTTATAAAAGGTACTTTTTATAAAAGGTACTTTTTATAAAAGGTACTTTTTATAAAAGGTACTTTTTATAAAAGGTACTTTTTATAAAAGGTACTTTTTATAAAAGGTACTTTTTATAAAAGGTACTTTTTATAAAAGGTACTTTTTATAAAAGGTACTTTTTATAAAAGGTACTTTTTATAAAAGGTACTTTTTATAAAAGGTACTTTTTATAAAAGGTACTTTTTATAAAAGGTACTTTTTATAAAAGGTACTTTTTATAAAAGGTACTTTTTATAAAAGGTACTTTTTATAAAAGGTACTTATTATAAAAGGTACTTTTATAAAAGGTACTTTTTATAAAAGGTACTTTTTATAAAAGGTACTTTTTATAAAAGGTACTTTTATAAAAGGTACTTTTTATAAAAGGTACTTTTTATAAAAGGTACTTTTTATAAAAGGTACTTTTTATAAAAGGTACTTTTTATAAAAGGTAATTTTTATAAAAGGTACTTTTTATAAAAGGTACTTTTTATAAAAGGTACTTTTTATAAAAGGTACTTTTTATAAAAGGTACTTTTTATAAAAGGTACTTTTTATAAAAGTTACTTTTTATAAAAGGTACTTTTTATAAAAGGTGCTTTTTATAAAAGGTACTTTTTATAAAAGGTACTTTTTATAAAAGGTACTTTTTATAAAAGGTACTTTTTATAAAAGGTACTTTTTATAAAAGGTACATTTTATAAAATGTACTTTTTATAAAAGGTACTTTTTTGTAAATAAATATATAATGGTTTTTTATTTCCCTTTACCTTCAAATCACTGTAACCTTCCTTTCTAGAACAAGACAACTTTTTCGTTTGAACATTCGAAAAATATTGACTCTGCAGTTTTATTTCAATATCCTCATTTATGTCGGCAAAAACATATTCCACACGTCCGGAAGCTTTCATATTTATCTCTAAATCGTATATGAAAAAAATTATGTTAATTCAATTTATTCTACATATCGTTACTTTAATTTACAAAAGTAAGTTTGAGACAAGAATAACAAAATAACATAATAAAAAAAATCTTGTGTGTAGTTTTAGATCTATAAGAAATGTTGGAAAGGATCCAGACTACACATTTCATAGTTCTTAAAATATATATGATACTGTTTGGTCGTTCTCTTATTAAAATTTTTTATATGTTAGATACGCCTTTTGTAAATTAAAGCAACGATATGTATTTAAATTATTTTCTTAAGAATTAAATTTTTCTAATATGTAATAATTTTTAAGAAACAGCTGATTATGCTAAAAGAATAGATTGCTAATTTTGGAAGACCCTGCAGAATGTCATCAGTGGCTATGAATATATCACTAGGTCATGTCAGTGGAAATGTACAAATGCTAGTGAAAGAGTATATAGGTCTCTAAGAACATCATGATTTTCCGTTCTGCTGTTTTGTCGTAATAACACTATGCAACAAAATGAAACTTTTGTCATGACTTTTGATCACCACTGTATTTTTTTGAAGTTTTATGGTCCCCTAACTATAAAAATAGTTGACATTTCAAATTTTATGGACACGTTTTTAGGGTTCCGTACACCAAAAGTGTAAAGGAACGCTATTGCTTTCTCTACGCTGTCCGTCTGCCTGTCTGTCGGTCTGTCTGTCTGTCTGTCTGTCACAGGCTGTTTTCTCGGGAGCCGTAAGAGCTACGGACCTGAAATTCTCACAGAATATGTAAAACGTTGGCCGCTATAACAACAAATATATGACAGTTAAAGCTTAAAGGGTGTTCTAAGGCGAGTAAAGAAACATATTGAGTTACTAATGTAATATACAGACACTTATATATAGACACTTTAAATTTCCAAAGTTAGTGTTAATTAGTGTAGTCTGTAGAATAGACTACACCGATTAAGACTGATATTTAAAACAATAAATATTAAAGGGTGTTCTATCAGTTAATGTAATTTTGACTATGCAATTTAGACAATTTCCTGTAACTTAGAAATCGTAAGAGATAAACTCATGAAATTAAAAAAAAAGCTAAAAATAAAATATCCCAAAATAAAAAAATTTCAAAAGGAAAAAACGCCAAAATGAAAAAAGCGCTTAAAGAAAAAAAAACACAAGGACTAAAAAAATCGCTAAAACACAAAAAATCACCAAAACTAAAAAGATAGCCAAAAGGTCGTCAAAACTAAAAAAAAGTAAAATTTAAACAAATTGCTATAAATAAAAATATCATTAAAATCGACAAAAATCTTCAGAAATGGAAAAAAATAACCGAAATGAAAAAAAGCAAAAAGAACGCCAAAACTAAAACGAACTCGCCAAAAACCGAAAAAATTGCCGAAACGAAAAAACCTGTCAAAACAAAACAAAAAAAAAAACGTTAAAACTAAAAAAATCACCAAAAACCGAAAAAATCCCCAAAACCGAAAAAAGCGCAAAAGCTGAAAAAAGCGCCAAAACTCAAACAAATCCCTAAAACTAAAAATATCGTCAAAAAACAAAAAAACGTTAAAGAACAAAAAAAAAACGGCAAAACGAAAAAATCGCCAAAACTTAAAAAATCGACAAAAAACGAAAAAATCAGCAAAATAAAAAAAAACCGTCAAAACCAAAAAAATCGCCAATACAACGAAAAAATAAAAGAACTAAAATTAAAGAAAAAAGCTAAATGGAAAAATTGCCAAAATGAAAAAAGCGCATAAACGAAAAGGGATATATGTGTATTCATACGGAAACCTTCGTGTGTAAGCCAAAGTCTCGCTTTACTTAATTTATTTAAAATTTTTTTTCTAAAATTAGGGATTTTTCAATAGGCTTCTCCACCGATTTCATCACAACTTTGGAAGGGGTATTCCAATTTTATTACAAAAAGCACTAGAATACTTCAAATAAAATTACCTTTAAGCCGTTTTAACATTATTTTTTATATACTCAATGATTTCGGAATTATTCAGACCGCAATAGTTAAAAACATTGTATTTAAATAGCTTAATGGTAATTTAGTGTCAAGTTTTCTAGTGGCTCTTGTAATAAAAGTAGGTAACAGTTTCCCAAGTTATGATAAAATCGGTGGAGCATCCTCTTCAAAATTCGACTTTTTGAAAAAAATCTGGTATTTTCACTTCATTTTGAATAAAATCAATATCTCTCCGTCGATTTTCATAGACTAAAGCTCATTTTCCTGAAATTTATTATTTCGGCTTTTTAGTTCAATATTTGAATTAATGTAAATTTTAGAATTTGTTTTTTTTTAATGTAGTTGTACGAAAGAAAGAACACCTTCGGCATAGTGAAATAGGCAGTAAGAGTGGAGTGTTGGAATATTCAAATCAGATTAGCAGAATGGATCAGTACTACTGATTTCGACAGGCCGCTACACCGTCTCATCAGCGTTCTTGTTCACTTTTACCACGTATGAACATGGATGCTTTTTTACAAGGAAACATTATCTATTTAACTAATTTTTGTCGCAAAATAGAATACAAGACTTTTTTCATGCTAATTCTTGCATTCATTTTATTGTGGCTCATATTAGTCACAGTCGAAATTGCCCCTATCCGATTAATAATCCAACACTCACAGGCTGTTGTTTTCGCTTTTGATGGGCATTTTTATCAATATCTACAATCAAAGCTGTTTTTTATGTTTGTTTTACACATGCCCTACGGTAAATGGAACTGACACAAAACAAGACACGTGACCGGTCCCCAGGTGGTAGGGACTAGTCCGAGTTCTAACACTTCCTATGAAGCGGACCAGCCACTTTTACATGGGGATGGCCTAGGATAGGGTTAATTGATACTTTGTATGCACCTTGTAACTTGTCTCTGAACTATCTTATAGAGTCCTAATCGGTGTAGAATAATATAGATTATATATAAATATTATTCCAAAATTCAGCTGTAATTATTGATTAATTTATTTTTTTATTGTTACAAATTCAATTAGAAATTGTATTTTATTTTTTTGCGGTGTCTTTGATAGGATTCGAACCAACAACCTCCGGCATGACAGGCTAGTACACTACCCACTCGACCACAGGGGAACTTATATTTCAATGTTATAAATACCAGTTAAGCTGGAGTTAATATCTGAATATAGTTACGGAACAGGTTCCTGAGTGGCATGGCAATCTCATTGAAGGGAGACAATTAATATTATATAGATACTATATGATAGGCCTTAGATCCAGGTGCATCGAATTTGTTCAGTGCCGTTTACTACAATACTAGCCGGAGTATCAACTAAATTGACTGAAAATGGTTAATATGTGACCATTTACACAATCTCTCTTTTTTCACCATTCACTACTCCTTATTTTTGATACCAGTCTCATTTTCTCAAATCATAGACCGAGTACTTTTGGATCATTTGTCACCAAATTTTCCGCAGGGTGCTTAAACTGCCCTGTCGGAAAATCACAAGTCGACTACAAAAATATTCAACTTATAGTTAACTTTTCTTAGACTAACTGAAAGCTAACTACAATGTAATTCAGAATGAAATCCAGCAAATCAATTCTGAAGTTGAGTACATAATCGGATTTGGTGAGAGCCAAAAACTTTACTCTCAGCTATTTTGAAGCTCATTTCAAGTTTATATTAACTTTCTGCTGTTATTATTTTAAATTGCTGTGTGCTCAGCGCGTTCACTATAAAGTGTGTGATACATAGTTCGAAGCCCAGCAACATCTTTTTGTAAATTAACTAACTACTAGGTGACTTAAATAAAGTCAACTTTAAGTTAGTTGAAAAGTAGTGCAGAGTGGGACAATTGACTACCGCCTAGGACATCGCAATATTAAAATAGTTACTGGTTTACATTGGAAAGTAATCCAAGTGTCAGTCAGAACTAGTTGCGAAATAGTTAGCTTAAAGTTAACTTAAAGTTAACTACGTGTACGACAGGGTGTTTCAGTTATTTGTCTGTATCTAATTCCAGACAGCCAACCGAGAAGTAAACATGCACATAACTTTTTGCGCGAGCCGTTGCATTAATAATTATTTTTATGTAATTTAATTTTTTCGAACTGAATAAGTCTGAAATTTATTATTTCGGCTTTTTAATGCAATATATGAATTAATGTAAATTCAATTTATTTTATTAAGAGTTGAGTGTTGTCATTTTATTTGTAATATATAATCACAAAGCCACATTTTCGATTTTTTATAAATTAAAAAATGAATAAAAATTTTCCAATTTGCATAAAAAAAAATATATATGTTTCATCATTGTGGACTGAATAATTCCGAAACCGGTGTAGTGTAAATCACATATTCTTACTGCACAGTGTAGTTCACTAGTAAAGTATCAATAATTATTAACAACATGTGCTGATCAATCGTAATGTTTGAGTGACACACATTTGAGTGTCAAGTGTAAATTGAGTGCATTCCAATGGACCACATTACGATTGGTCAATGCACAAAGTAATTTGAATCCTTTAATATTTTTATGGTTAAGTCTAATTTTCAAAAGTAGTATATAAGCCGTAGAAAATATTTAATAAAACAGACTTTAATTTAACAAGCTAAACTGTCACGTTTGCCTTAGTTTTATTTTTTTAGTCTCTGTTTTGCCCTTGCAAATCTGCACAGATCGGCAAAACACGACCAGTGACAATTCTTGCCGGTCAACACACAAACTAAATCCATCTCCTTTATAAGCCCCCTTTTTTCTTCACATGGCGTTCCTACCTTTATAAAAAACCCCTTTTTTTTCTTCACATGGCGATCCTGCTTTTATAAAAAACCCCTTTTTTCCTTCACACAGGGCAGTATATAAAAAATATATTAAAACGACTAGAAGACACTTTAGATTCAAGTTTTTTTGTGTACAGAAAAAATTATCACCAAAAAATTTTCAAACAAAAGTTTGTCTAAAAATAAATTTCATTTTTAGTAAATGTTCCTTACATAATCAATTGTTTGACTCTTATTTAGGACGCAAATACCAAAAACAACAACAAAAACTGTGTCTTAAAAAATCAACCCCGATGATGACATACACACAAATAACAACAACAACAATGATAGCAAAAGTAATGCGATTGTACCAAGTTTGTTTACTGAAGATTTTTCAGTGAATCAATTCGTTATGTCGTTGCGTTAATTCTCATACATTTTTTTAAAGTCTATAGATAAACAGCCAGACTTGAATACATTTAACGAAGTGAAATTTCATGAATGCTTAATGGATGAAATTTTGTTTCATATATTGCGAAAAATCCAGTAAATATTTTGTGTAATATATGTTAGTATATTTAGACTAATTATTTTATAAATTCATACAAAAATATTGTTTGATATTTTTCAGAAAATCCAGTAAATTTTTTTGTTTGATTTAGTAAATTGTTTTGTTTACAAATATTTTTAGACAAATTATTTTATAGATTTAAACAATTTGTTCACTGAAAAAAACGCGATTTTTTTTTCAAAAAAATTGTTGAGATATTTTTGTCTATAGCGGAAATCACTCTTGGTAGCATATTTGCACCTCTAGGATATAAACTATCATTTTCTGCTACAAAGAATGAGTGTCTTCTCGAAACATGTAGGAAATACATACTACACAAGAGTTTTTACTATTATTCACTGGATTTATTAAAAAAGTAAACAAGCAGGCCTACTATTGGTTTGTATTTTATTTTCATGTGTATGTTTTTACACTCTCAGAGAGTCTCTCTGAATAATTTTGCTAATTGCATATATGCTAGACAAGTTTCCTACAGTTTTTAGTATTGCATATCTTCTATTGTGTAGGAAATGCAAGTTTCTTATATTTTGTTCTTGTTGTGTTGCATATGGTAGCATATATCCTAGACTTGCAAGAGCTGCAAGGTTTGCAATAGCAGTTTCCTACGAAGAGTGATTTCCCCTTATATATACAAATTTGTTTTTAGGTGCGTTCCTAGACGAAATATTTACTATTTCATTGAATTCCTTTACAGAAAATGAAAAATAGTTTTTTCTGTGTGGTTTTTGTAATAAAATTGGACAACCGCTTTTAAAGTTATGATAAAATCGGTGGAGCAGCATCTTAAAAAAAAAATATTCATAGAATCTAAAAATTCGAGTGTCTTTGTAGTAAGGGGACTATAACACACACAAAAAATATAGCTGTACTAATTGGCATTTTTCTTCTTGCATAGTGTAATCAATTTCTCAAATTCCTTAAAAGTTATCACATTCGGAAAAATTCTCTACTTAAAAAAGTACATATCGTTACATTAAGACAAAAAAGTGTTGAGTCCTTTTTTATGAAATTTTTTATAAAGAAAACAAACTTTTAAAAACTTTTCTGTTTTTAAAACTTATCGTACCTGTAAAATTTTCCCTTTTGTCGTGTATGAATAAATGCCAACCAGGTGTCTTTTCAAAATATTGCATACTTAGATCATTCCTGGAAAGGTGATGTTTCAACATTATTGAATAGCCGGTCAATTTGCTGGCTCGTTTAAGTGAAATTTTCGGTCGAATTGTATGACAGCGTCCCATATAGAAATTTAAAGTGCTGCTTATTTCCAAATCTAGATGAGAAATCTTTTATATAAAAGTAGTTTTGTATTTATTCTTCTATCTACTTACTGCTGGTTAAACTATTTAAGCCGCTTAGATTTTCCGGAAATGTTTCAGTTTCATTAAAAGTGGAATTGTTGAAAAATTCATTTAACTCAATATCTTTATAAGGATAATCTGACCAACAGCTGTTGTATTTGGGATGTTTACAGTCATTGCCCGAGATTTTCTATAAGAGTGAAAATATTTATTAGAATAGTTCCCTATACTGCCTGTTCCACGATGTCGAAAAATTCCTTCCTTCGTGCAATTACATATGAAACAAAAAAAAAAAAGTTGCAAAAATTTTGTTTTAAATGTAATTGTATGAAAGAAAAATGTTTTTCAACATTTGTACTCAGTGCAAAAAAAAAAACGTTCCTCTAAGGGCCTATTCACATATTACGTAACGCAATTTTCGGAGGTTTTATACCCCCCCCCCCTTCTTCGTAGCGTTTTTTAAAAAAAATTCAGTACAAAGTATCGAGTCCGTAACAAATCTTTAACTCCCCCTTGAAGCGTTACGTAATATGTGAATAGCCCCTAGCGACTGGTTCTGGTAGTAGGTACCAAAAAGATATATATGTATGTGTATCAGAGTTTGGAAAGTTTACATCTATAATTAATTTTAGGGGGAGTTAAAATCCCCCTGCCATCTTACAAAAAGTTATAGTGACTCGGCATAGGAAATCCTGTAGGTCTTACATTTAAGGTATAAGATGTGCTCAGAACTTTTATGCAAAATACCACCAGAAAAATTTTTGTGCAATATATTAGCCCTCTAACTTTTCGCAGCATTGATTTTTTCGTCCCTTTCTTAAAAAAGTGACAAAAAGCTCCCCTTCAGCGGCGATATAGTGCGATGAAATGCTCCACAAAAATATTTATCATACAATTTTACTACAGTTCCTTTAAGAGAACAAACCTGCGGACTCAACTTGAACGCCAGGAATAATTCAAAAGCTAAAATGTTTTTAAGGGCTAGTTTCGTATTTATTCCCAATTAATATCCGGCATAGGAAATCTTATAAACCTTACGTTTAAGGTATAAAATATGCTATGCAATTTTATGTAAAACACCATGAACAAGATTTTTGTGTAATATTTTAACCCTGAACAAGATTTTTGTGTAATATTTTAACCCTCTAACTTTTCGCTGTATGGGTCTTTTGGTCCCTTTCTCAAAAAAGGTGCAAAACACTCCATTTCAGCGGCAATAGAGCAGCCAGAAATGTTCTACAAAAATGTTTGCCATAAAATTTTACTATAGTTTTTTTTAAGACAAGGAATCTCTGGACTCAACTCCAACGCCAGAAATCATTCAAGAACTAAAATGTGCTTGAGGGTTAATTTTGTACTTATTCCTAATTAATACTCGGCATAGGAAATCTTTATCTTTTAAACCATACGTTTAAGGTATAAGATGTGCTTAGCACTTTTATGTACAATACTACGAGAAACATTTTTGTGGAATATTTAACCCTCCATGCCTTTATTGTAGGGGTCTTTTTGTCCCTTTCTTAAAAAAGTGGCAAAAAGCTCCCCAAGCTCTAGACTCAACTTGAACACCAGAAATCATTAAAGAGCCGAAAAGTGCTTAATGGTTAATTTCGTACTCATTCTCAATTAATACCCGCCATAGGAAATCTTGTAAGACTTAGGTTAAAGGTATAAAATGTGTTCAGCAGTTTTATATAAAATACCATTAGAAACATTTTTGTGGAACATTTTAACCCTATAACTCTTCGCTGTATGACTCTTTTAATCGTCTTCTCAAAAATGGGAGAAAAATTACTCTTTTCGGCGCTGATATAGAGGGATAAAAGGTACTAGAAAAAAACTTAAAATGTATTTAAGGGCTAATTTCGTACTTATTCACAATTAGTACTTGGCATAGGAAATCGTGTAAGCCTTATATTTTTCGTATAAGATGCGGTGAGCGTTTTTATGTAAAACACTGCAAGGAACATTTTTGTAAAACATTTTAGTCCCCTATACCGCCACTAAAGGGCAGTTTTTGTCCCTTTTTAAAAAAAAATAAAAAAAAGGTTATACAAAACTGTTTCTTGTGGTGTTTTACTTAAAAGTCGTGAACACGGCTTATATGTACCTTAAACGTAAGACTTACAAGATTTCCTATGCTGAGTCTCTATACACAGAAAAAAGGAGTGTTAAATCAACATGACGCAATTTTAATTGGAAATTATATTAAATTTACAAGAAATAATTTATCGTTTGAGTGTGTTAGTGTTTACTTGCTTTGCTCATTGCTACAATTCACTGTTCTGCTTAGTTGTGTGACTTGTTGTTGTTTATTCTTGCATGTGTCGGCTATGTAGACGACAAAAAACGAATTACCAGCGAAAATTTAGAATGTTATGAGCAATATTTTTGTAGTACGTCTTAGCATTCTATATCAACGCCGAAGGTTAACTCTTCGCCCTTTTTTGAGAAGGAGACTAAAAGACTCATGCAGCGAAGTGTTAGAGGGTTTAAATGTTCCACAAAAATATTTCTAGTGGTATTTTACATAAAAGTGCTAACTAAACACATTTTATACCTTTAACCTAAGGCTTACAATATTTCCTATAGCGGGTATTGATTAAGAATAAGTACGAAATTAACCATTAAGCACTTTTCAGTTCTTGAAGGATTTTTGGTGTTCAAGTTGAGTCTAGAGCTTGGGAGTCTTTGAAAACCTATAATAGAATTTCATGGCAAAATTTTTTTAGAACATTTCATCTCACTATATCGCCGCTGAAGTGGAGCTTTTTGCCACTTTCTTAAGAAATGGACTAAAAGACCCGTACAACAAAGAGATGGAGGGTTAAATGTTCCACAAAAATATTTCTCGTATTATTGTACATAAAAGAGCTAACCACATCTTATACCTTAAACGTATGGTTTACCATTGTTTCATATTGGTTTTAAATGAAAAATGATTAATCTAACTTTAAATCAGTTTGATTTAAAAATTTTCACTGTTAAAGCAACTTTGTTATAAACTTTATATTTCATTTTAAATCAAAATGACTATAACTTTAATTTCAAATAAATTGTATGCTAAATCATCAATTAAATCATTTTGAGTTAAAATGAATTAAAATTAATTTTACATACGATGGGTATTTATTTAGCGTATAGCTAAAGTAAAGTTTTAAGCTGTTGTGGCTGCCGTGGTTAGCGCGTGGAGTATCGTGCAAGTGGCCCGAGCTCGAATCTTGGCTGGGGCAGCCAAATACAACACAAAGTTTTCTGATGCCTACACTGAAAAAAAACCATGCAACATATGAACGAAATCGTTCGTATATTTTACGAAATATTTTGTAATATCGCACCACGAAACTCTTTCGTAAAATGTACGAAGCGAACGAAATTTTTGTGTTTATTTTACGAAGTATGTTTTGTGTTTTAAGAAATATTTTTTTATATAATACGAAAGAGTTTCGTAGAAAAGAGAAAAAAGTTTTGCATGTTACGAAATAATTTCATAGTTTAAGATAATATTTAGAGAATATTACTAAATATTTTTTGTGTTTTACGAAAGAACTTTGTACATATTAGCGGAGTTCAGTGTTTGGTGCAAATGGTCTTGCGAAAGTGCAAATGCAAAATATGGTAGCTTTTTATGAATGTTTGAGTATTTTGTTGTTGGATTTTATAAAAAAGCTACGATGTTTTGCATTTGCACTTTTGCAAGACCACTTGCACCAAACACTGAACTCCGCTATTATGAAAGAATTATGTAAAAAGCAGAATAAAATTTTAGATTTTACGAAATATTTTCATAACTGAAGATAATATTTGGATAATATTACGAATTATTTTAGTTGCCTTACGAAAATCGTTTTTGATAGAACTACCAAAATTATTGCTAAAATGTTAAACCTAATCAGATAAGCTGCAGTTTAAGTTTGCTAACATTTATATTTAAAATTAAATAACCTTTTTTACATTTTTCTTGTTATTAAAGTTGCCCCTTCTTTTCTCGGAAATCCGCTTTTTGTGCCCCTTTTTTTCAAAATCCCCTTTTTGTGCCCCTTTTTGATAATTTTCAGCGGTAACGCTGTCTACAATTTATATGTAAACGGGTCACTTAGCGCCCAATTTTATGTGATTCAATAATTTTAAGAACAACTTCTATAGTCCATAATGATCTCGTAGTACTAGTAAATGTTTTCGTTACTTTCGTAAAACTATAAAATTCTGGTGTAAAAATTTATTCCGTAATATTTACGGAAGTTTCGTATATTTTACAAAAAAAAAAATACTATGAAAAGTTTTCGTTACTTTCGTCAAATAATTAAACTCTAGACTCAACCTAATTCGTAATATGTACGAAAGTTTCGTACGTTCTACGAAAAAAGTAAATACGAATGGATTTCGTTACTTTCGTAATATAATAAAATTCTAGACTAAAACTCTTTTCGTGGAATGTACGAAAGTTTCGTATATAATACGAAAAAAGTAACTACGAAAGTTTTTTTCGTAAAATGTTGCATGAATTATTTTCAGTGTATGATAATACACATCACGTAAGTAAAATAATTAATAAAATATCTACATTAAAGTTATGTTGTTTCAGCTTGATATAACTTTAATTCAATAAAATTCTTCGTGTTGTTTCAATATCAAATTCACATTGTTTCAACTTTAAATAACTTTGATTCAACTTGATTTTTCGTGTTTTTCCCATATCAAATTCATGTTGTTTCAACTCGAAATAATATTGATTCAGCATGCTTTTTCGTATTATTTCAGTATCAACTTCATTTTGATTTAACTGTGCTGGAAGGTGCTGGAGGGTGCTATTGGCTGAGGGCGCTGTT
Organism: Panzeria rudis; assembly: GCA_956483635.1. NCBI lineage: Eukaryota > Metazoa > Arthropoda > Insecta > Diptera > Tachinidae > Panzeria > Panzeria rudis. The sequence continues at coordinate 116,248,192 of OY101449.1, read as the reverse complement.
GGCTGAGTGGTTAGCGCGTTCGACTACAAAACCTGAGGTCTTGAGCTCAAGAGTAGTTTCAGGCAAGCCACCAACATCCTGCATTTTTCTCAAGTGCATTGGTGTGTTATTGTGTTGGTTGTTGTTGGGCTGTTAAAGGGATGAAGGCATAGCACTAATCACCTTGGCAGTACCGGCAGCGATTAATACTAACATATCCCAATGCACTTCACAGCACCCTCCTTCGTCGGTATTGTAGCAGAACCGCCGTCGGCGAAGTAAAATAACTAATTAAATGGCTAAACAGCTTAAAGAACTTAATGCTTCTACTTGACACACTTGCAACACTGCTCTACAAAAAACGCGCAATAGCTGGGTTTTAAATGAATTAAGCTTTCTATCTCTCTCCCACTTCACCACCTGTTCGCTCTACACTATCCCTTTCCCAAAGAAGGTAACACATTAATTAATTAACTGGTAGGCATTACTTGCCTGATTGTGTTACTTCTCTTAAAAAAAAAAATATCAACATGAAATATAGTTAATTTAGAGGGATAAATGTTCCTTCAAGATTATTGTAAATCAAGTTGAATTAATATGAAATACCTATGAAGCAAAATCACTACCAAAAATATTAAATTGACCTGATTTTCGAAGATTTTTTATTGAAATTTTGCTGTGTGTATAACTATGTGCAAAAGGCGGACATTTAACTCCCTCTAAAATGAATACATCAGGCATGTCACAGATTCCGTTCGGATTGGTTTTGATTCCGTAGTTGTCATTCCGAAAAAGTACATTTTTGGTGCTTTATTTTCCGTTTATTTTGTATTTCATTCTTACAATAATAAAGTTTTTATACCTTGAGGCGTTTGTTTACTCTTGTTTTAAGATGCAAAGCTCACATTGAGCTTTGCATGTTAATATGGAAAGCTCATGACCAAATATTTATTTGACGCTCCTATAAGTATGCACGTTTTTTAGTATTAAGTCAGTAGAAAAGTGTTTTTCAATTCCATTTTGAAATTTAAAAGTGGTTTGATTACGAAGACAAATTTTCGTTTTTCGTTTTCTGAAGAAGCAACTTACGGAATGGAAATCACTTCCGATCGGAATGGTATTCTGTGACATGGCAGTATATTTAGTCCTTTAATTCCTATTGGAACATAGGGCCTCATTAAAGGCTTTCCATTCCTCCCTATTTGTCGTCAGTCGTTTCATCTGGCTCCACGAAACGTTATGGTCGCGTAATTCGCTTTCTAAACGCTGATACACGTATATATATTTTTTATCCCCCCTACCAGAATCAGTCGTTAGAAACGTCGTGTGGAATACTTTTGTTTTAAGTATAATCAACACGGTGTTGTCAATGAAAGATATTATGCTGCACTGTAGGACAGAATCAAAATATTTTGCAAATAAATTTGTCATAACAAAATGGCTGATGCGATTGATACGAAATTCTTGTTAGACATATTGTGATGTGAAATTTACGTACACTTAATTCCTCCTCCTTATAAGGTGGATCTCGACATACTGTAACTGCTGGCATTTCGATGGTTTCATTTAAACTATAATATGAATGCGTTGATATCGGTGGATTATCCAGTTTTGAAAAACATTCGTACAACTAAAATATAAGCATTAAATATGTTTAATCCTTTCCAAAACTAAATCTCTCCTCTCTTCCTCTCTTTCTTCTCGAATACCACCTACCTGTACAATAACAATGATACAACAAATAAATAAAACTAAGTAACGAATAAGTTTTGCTGGATCCTTTAACAGCCAGGCTTTTAATTCCGACCAGTAGCCCATTGTATTGAAATACCGAGTAAACGCAACTGCTACTTTGTAACAAAGCTAAAGAAATGAATTTATAAACTAAATTTAGTTTAATGAAAATATTTCGTTTTGGAATATTAAAAAAAAAATTCGGCACATCTGGTTGATGTTCCCACGTAGAAAAAAAAGTACTGAGAGATAACCGACATTTGATAACATTTGTTTTTCTTCTTTCTGTATGCTTTTATAATTTATATGTGTATGTTACTCGTCCCATGGACTAATAGAGCCCTTATAGCCATGCTTTGGATGATTACCATGTACTAAGTCCATTCAATTTGTTTAATTTTCATTTTTTTTGTTATCAACAAGCAATTGCTATGGAAATCGGGATAATGTGTTAAATAAAAATATAATAAAGAAGGATTGCACTTGGAAATTGAAAAGATAAATATGTTCTTATACTTATAGATAGTGCGATTTTTCATATTTTATTAAGCGTGTCGTTGGTAAAACATATTAATAACAAGTGCCATGTTATGGTACCCTTTGCAATCACAAGTGGCAAAGGAGAAAATACAGTATCTTTCATAAGTTTTCGTACTTTAAGATACTATAATTAAATGGTACTACAATATTATTTTATTTATTTATTTTCAATGTTATATACGTACGACTGATATTATACTTTTTTCCAGAAAGCAAAACCTTTACTTTGTAAAAATTCTAATTTTTATTACCATGGATTTCAAACTAAAAGCGTTATTATTAGGGATGTAACGATACGCCGTTTTTCCGATCCGATACCGATACCGATATTTAAAAATAAATATCGCCGATACCGATTCCGATACCGATACGAATATTGAAATTGAGTTCAAGTTTGGATTAACAAAACTCAAGTGCAATTTTTTTCTTACAGTGTAAGAGATTATTAATATTTAAAATTGATATTAACCCAGTATAAAAAATTGGAAGTAATTTTTAAGGAGCTACAGTTTCTTTGCTTCCAAAAAATCTGTATTAAAAATATGCAGATAATTAGTAAAAAAAGCAAGAAAAAATTTTTAATTCCTTTATAATTTTAAAAAATAATCTTCATGCTTTTTAAAAAATCGATTTTTAAAGGACATTTATCATCTAATAGTCTTCTAAATAACTTAATGGCTTAATTACTAAAAGTCTTCTAAAAGTTTATATTTATTCACTTAAATTTACATGAAAATACAGTTTTCAATTTAAATTAGCATTAAAAAAAATTGTGAAAATGGGTAATTTTTTATCTTTTTTCCTTGAGGAAAAATCATTATAGAACACGGATAAAGAAATTTGTCCTAGCATCGCTTCCAATTGGGTGATTGGTAATCGAAAAACAGAAGTTCTTGCAATGGCAATGATATGTACAACTAATTAGAAATTGTCCAAATTCGCAAAACTTCCGGATCGCGAATTCTACATTGTCATGACTTCTTTGGAGTGTCTTTTTTTTGCTGGAATAAGATTTAAAAAACAACGAATTGAATTTGAATTCGTGGTAAAATTAACAAAAATAAATATTTTTTTACAAAATAACAGCATAAAATATTATTAATTTTTAAAATTGATATTAATAAGATTTAAAAAATAACGAAATGAGTTTAGTTCATGGTAAAATTAATAAAAGATAAATAATTTGTCAGAAAAAAACTCTGAAATTTTTTTTAAAAGTATCGTCGTATCGACAGTAAAATATCGCCGATACCGATGTATCGGAAAATCTGAAGTATCGCTGATATATCGGTATCGGTATCGGTATTCGTTACATCCCAAGCTATTATCCACATCAAATTAACTAAAAAAGGATAAAATGGAGCTCAACCTTTCCTATTTTAACGAAACTCGGTATGGACTTCTGTTAATATATCAAAAACACCGACATTCTATATGTTCCTGGGTCCTGCCATCATCAAGGATTTTTACATAATTACAAATATCTCAAAAAATGTTTGAGTTACAGAGCTCAGCATTATATTGTTTGAAAGGCAATAAGACCCTCTTCACAACTATGTGAATGACTACATTAAAAATTTAAAAAATACAGCTTTTATAGAAATATATTTTTGATTTAGATGCCGTCATATCTCCACAACCGAAGAAGTTATGCAAAATTTGATATCCATTACTTAAATATACTAAAATAATCGATATAAAATTTTATCCAAATCCAAGATGGTGAGGTCCATCCAATAGTCAATAGTTTCTTTTGAAGCTTTAATTTAAAAAGTCAGCCCGAAGACAAATGAATAATGCAGTCCAATTCCTGTGAGATAATGAATAATAATCTTAAAAGATGTTATGAATTTTAGTCGAATTTATTACATATTTAATTATTCAGGATTTTTAAAATAGGGGCAAAACGACCCATACAGCGAAGAGTTAGAGGGTTAAAATGTTCGACAAAAATATTTCAGGTGGTGTTTTACATAAAAGTGCTAAACACATTATATGCCGAGTAGGAAAGAGAATTTTAATTCTCCCTAAATAATTTTTTGGCGCCTTCTGTCACAATCAGTCAGTAGAAGCATGTTATTTTTTGTGTTGTACAATGTTATTACTGTTGTGGGTTGTTACATTTTTTTGTGTTGGGTTTATTAAAAAGTCCAGGACAAACAGAGAATATACATTGGTGGCCTTTCGACATATATGGGGTGCCTTTAATAATGTAAGACCTGAATCAATTATTATGGTACTGGAAAGACTGAACATTGATCGTTCAACAATTACCTTCATCCGAGGACTCCTGACAAATAGAGTAATTTGCTTCACGATGCGGCAAACTACTATTCAAAAAACGGTTAGGCGAGGTACCCCCAGGGAGGTGTTCTGATGGTACTGATGGAACTAGACTCCATGAGGTTTAAATCAGTAGCCTACGCGGATGATGTAGCGGTGGCAGTATCTGGTAAATTTCTAAATACTCTATCTCAGCGTCTCCAGTCTGTATTAGGTATCATAAATATATGGAGCGTCGAAAGTGGCCTTAATGATAACCCTCAAAAGACGGACCTACATAGTTCTCTTCATAAGAAAATATAAGACACCGACTTTCACGCTACCGACTCTCAACGGAGTCACGCTTATGTTATTAGATTGCGTGAAGCCGAGGAACTTCAACGCGTCAGACTCGGATCCAGGGGAGGGAAAAAGGGCTATTTCCCCTCCCAAAAGGAATAAAATATATCTCAATTCTATTGACTTTCTAGCAGAAGTTTCACAAAATGGTATATTTCATACAAAATTTCCCCTCCAAAAAGCTTAAGCTGAGTCCGCGCCCGCTCGGTATTATACTGGACTCCAGGCAGGTGTATAGAGCTATTGCTCTATACACCTGCAAAAGGACGGTCGGCAATATATAGGGTGTAAATCCCACAAACGTCAACTGGCTTTTTGAAATGGTGGTAAGGACCATACTAATGTATGAGGCTGTCGTCTGGTGGACTTCCATAAATAAAGTCAACTACTCTAAAATAATTGAAAAGGTTCTTCGAAAATTTAGGTAGCCCACTAAAAAGCTACAAAATACAAATTCAGTACCAACTATTTGGAGAATCTCAAACCAGATGGACATTTAAAATCACCTGTGAGGTTTCCAGATCCATCTGACCTCAGTATAACTTCACAAGATCTGCAACCATAGTGAGGCTTCGCCAATAGCTGCGTATACTCTTAGCGGTCGTAACGGGGCACTGTCTCATCGGTGCTCATGCCAGAAGATTAAACCTTCCTTATGATAACTTCTGCAGGAGTTGTCAGAACGAGGAGATGGAAAAGACTATCAAACACTTTCTCTGCCGATGACCAGCACTATCTAGGAATAGGGCATCATACTAGGGAGATCCGTCACTATCCGAACTAGCAGACCTGGGGAATGCTACATTAGGGGTATAAATTCATTAATGCGTTACTCAGGCTGGCTTAACACCGACCAAACCTCTAGAACAAGCATCATATTTTCTTGACTTTCCTTCTTATCCATCTCAGGCATCACAAGGGGACCAAAGTGGGCCGGTTCTTAGTAACCTGCAGCCTGTACAACCCACCCTAACCTAACTTATTTGAAAAAAATAGCCAGCCTGCTTTTTGGTCATGTACAAACGTTTGTAAAAAACTGTTTCAAAAGATACAACTATTTTATTTGTTCATGTGAACCCAAAGTGAAAATTAAAAAAGTGGTCATATCTTTTATTTTCGCCCTGCGATTATTATAATTTTTTGTTTTTATAGAATAGATGTATAGTGCTTTCAAACCATATACTCATGTTTTTTCAAAAATCATTCCCAGAACAACTGCGAAAGCAAATTTAACGAACGCCCAGCTCAATACACAAAAATATAAAAAAATCGAAAAATATAATTTTATTTCAGGATCCGTTGAATGAGGTGAAAACTATAATAAGAATCTTAACTTCTCATATATATATATATATATATATATATATATATATATATATATATATATATATATATATATATATATATATATATATATATATATATATATATATATATATATATATATATATATATATATATATATATATATATATATATATATATATATATATATATATATATATATATATATATATATATATATATATATATATATATATATATATATATATATATATATATATATATATATATATATATATATATATATATATATATATATATATATATATATATATATATATATATATATATATATATATATATATATATATAAGTTACATTGGCAAACAAAAGAAAAAGAACACAAAATATACACTCAAAATAAAATGATAGGTAAATCTAACGAATAGAAATAGTTAACCTACTGTTAATGTAAAGTGTTGTTGCAATTTTTATGAAATAACAATTTTCATTCGTTAAAATAACTTTTTAAAGTTGTAAGTCATTTCATGTCTATGGTTACTTTGTGCTATCGTTATTCAACAAGTTGACTTAGCTGAGATAGTAAAGGCGTCCGGCTCATAAGCATGAGAACCTAAGGTCAAGACCAAAATAAATATTACATTTTACTGAAATGTAAAATATAAATTTGGGGAAAACGACGTTTTAAAATAAAATTATTTTTGATGGTTAAAATTATTAATTTAATTTAAAAAAATTTTTGTGGTTAAAATTACCAATTTTAATGGTTAAAATGACCAATTTAAAATAATAGCACCGAAAATAGATACTTCTCAAAAATTACTGTATTTAAGTCAAAGATGTCACCACATATCTATGTATACTTTGTGCTATCCTTACTTAACAAGATGACTTAGCTGAGATGGTAAAAAAAATTGTAGATACAATTAATTTTTTTGTTATATCAATTAAATAATTAATTGATTTTGAACCTACAACGATTTTTGTAAATACAATTACGAAATTGTAAGCTAAAGGAAAACCAGAAAAATTTTTTAAACAATTATTTTGTTGATTTCAAATTTATTTTAATTAAAATTATTGTTATATTAACAATGTGAATTGTTGATTTTCCGAACAAATTCTAACTATCATAGTTGTTGTATTAACAATATTTTTTATACAATCACAATCCTCGAAGTGAATTTTTGCTTGTCAGCAAAAAACACTAAATGTCTTTGGGCGGAATCGAACCGGCGACTTCTGGACTAATAGACTAACGTTCTTACCTCTCAGCTACAGAGCAATTCGTTATTAAGTACGCAAATAATGAATGCACACAAAACGTGATTTGCTTTGTTTCATCTACGTGTGTGTATTCGTTTGTTATATCAACAATGGTGATTGTTAATTTTTTTCACAATACGTAGCAAAAAATTTGGTTAGTTCAGTTTGTTGAAAAAAATTTCTGTGTTTGTCGTATCAACAACTCAATTTGTTATATTAACAAACTATATGTTTGAATTTAAATTACATATTAACATTTGAAATTGTTAGTTGCAGATTGATCAAACTTTTTTCTGTGTAAGTTCAATCCCAAAAAATTAAAAAAAAAATTTTTTTTTTAAACAAACACACTTACTGCTTAAGCCTTGGCAAGCATCGAACCTGCGGCCTTCCGGTTAGTAGTTTTACACACTATGAACTAAGCTACAATTCCATTGGTTAATTTTTACTATATTTTATGGGTTGGCTCAATTCTAACCTATGAAATTGTTTAGATTTACCAATATCTTATTTTGAGTGTACGTTTAGAATGAGAATCACCCAAATACATTCTTCTCTTTCCTCTATTCAGACAAATTGTAAACATGCTGTTATATGTACATATACATATATGCAGCATATGTAGTATGTATGTATGTACATTTTATTGATTCTCTATTAATCATTGTCGCAATTAATAAGTCTATAAATGCTTAGATAATGTTATAGACATGTTATAGATAAAATTTTAATATGTGAACATATGTATCGCAGCTCATTCAACTTAATTGTATGCAAAATTATTGTCATGCTAATCAATTAATTTATCTACAATGAGAGTAAAAGTCTAATAAAACATGCACTTAATTTACAACTTTATTTCCATATGATTATTGGAAATATTAAAAGAAATGTGTTTATATTATATTAATTAGCAACAGAATTCACTGTAAGTCTCATAAATAAGTGGAAGATCATCTCTATTTTTGGTTTAAAATGTGTTTAAGCCAGAAAATCTATAAATCAGTAATCATATATATAAATAATTTTTAAACGTATAAAATTGGATGCTTAAGCTGCCAATAAAGACCATGGGATTTTCATCGATAGCCCGCTGCAAAACTACCCATTTTAGACATTTATTGTACTGCTGCCACATTACTATTGCTTAAACTATGCATAATACTACATTAGGAAATTTCAGTTTAGTTTAACTAAAGCAGCGTTTAAACGTTCACTGATTTTTATTAGCGTTCTTGTCAATCAAAGATTGTCGAAATAAAAATGTATAAAGAAAAATATTTTGGAATATTAATTTCTGAGAATATTAGAAATAAATTTAAAATGGTTACATATATTAAAAATCTCTGCTCTTGAAGAAGGCCTTTTTCAAAATAATTTTCGAAAATTTTCACTTATTAAAAATAGTTAAAAAATATGCTTAGTGCTCTAGGGTTAATTGCGAAAGAAGAGATACTGTACAATAAAAAGAGGTACTGTACAATAAAATATATAAATTTTTTAAATTACATGGGTCTAACCAAGGCGTATTGAACAGGTGGCATCGCCACGGCAGCAGATTATATTCTGCTCTATTTTTTTTTTCATGCCACAGACTGTCAAAACCCATACATAAAAATCACTACTTCAAATTTTCTTCGTACTTCGTTTAGAGCTTGACAGCGTCAGACACAAAAAAGTTACTGTTGTTTTTGCATAGTTGTATTTATTGCCCTAGTGCTGCCACCATGTAAAGTTAATACACCTTGGTTCTAACAACTGATTCTAGTCGTTTTGAAAGTTTACATCTGGGATTCGTTTTACGTGGCGTTATAGTTCCCCCCGTTTTGCACCCCCCGTTATAATGACTCGGCATAAGATATCTTCTAAGGCCCAAATTTACATTCATTAGTTAATTATTAGTAAACTAAAATGATAACTATTGTTTAACTAAAACTTCATATTTACAGTGTATTGTTTAATTAAAATTTTTAATATGGGTAAAGAATGGTAGCCCTATCAAATATAAATAAACAAGCAAAAATGAAGATATAAAGAATATTACACAGCTTACGGCGGCAATTTAAAAATTTTTAAGCACACAAAGCTAATGGAGCAAATGTTTTTTGTCGCTCCTAAAAGTATGCTATATGAACGTAATCATTTCTAAAACATGGTGCAATAAGTATGCAGGCTCAATAAATACAACAAAACACTAGATAATGCTTGTCAAAAAATAGACGTGCTAGACGTTACTTATGTACAAAACTACCAGAACAAAATATAATCAGCTGACGTTATGCTGCCACCTGTATACTTATTGCACCATGTTCCAAAGCATCTAACTAATTATTAACCAATGGCGTTTGACGGTTTAACTAATGGCAAACAAAGAAGTGTGCATAAAATATCATTGGCTAAACTATTGTCATTAGCTAACTAATGACTGTGAATTTGGGCCTAAGCCTTACGTTTGAGGTACGGGATATTTTTATGTTTTTAGCTCTTTTATGGAAAATATCACGAGGAAAATTTCGGTGGAACATCTTAACCCTCTAACTGTCTTTTCGTCCCTTTTTTAAAAAAGATGCCTAAATATTCCCTTCAGCTGTGACATAGCGGGGTGAAATGTTCTACAAAAATATTTGCCATAAAACTTTTATTATAAATCCTTAAAGACACCCAAGCTCCAGAATCAACTGGAACGTTAGGAATCATTCAAAACTTAAAATGTGCATAAGGGTTAATTTCGTTCTTATTCACAATTAATAGTCGGCATAGGAAATCTTGTAAGCCTCACGGTGAAGGCATAATATGTGTTCTGCAGTTTTATGTAAAACAGTACGGAAAATATCTTTGTGGAACATTTTAACCCTCTAACTCTTCGTTGTTTGGGCCTTTTTTTACCTTTCTTAAAAAAGAGTGAAAACCTTCTCTTCTGCTTCTGAAATGTTTTACAAAAATGTTTGCCATAAAATTATATTTTATTCATGAAAGACATCCAAGCTCCAGATCCAACATGAACATCAGAAATAATTCAAAGCCTAAAATGTGTTTAAGGGTTAACTTCGTACTTATTCGAAATAAGTGCTTGGCATAAAAAATCTTTCAAGTCTTACGTTTAAGATAAAAGATATGTTCAGCACTTTAATGCTTTTGTAGATCTTTTTAGCCCGCTATACGCCGTTAAAGGGAAGTTTTTCCCCTTTTTTAAGAAAGGAGGAAAAATACCTACACAGGGAAGAGTTAAAATGTTCCATAAAAATTTTCCTGATGTTGTTTTACATGCAAGTGCTGTACACATATTTTACTTTAAACGTACGTCTTGCAAGATTTTCTTTGTCGAGTCACTATAACCGAGTGCAAAAGGAGGGGGCAATATAACTCCCCTTAAAGTGAGTTGCAGATGTAAAATTTAAAAACGCCGATACACGTATGTATATATTTGTTTGGTGTCCTCTACCAGAATTTAGTCGTTACAGCCATATAACTTTTTTGTGTTGTACCGTGTAATTAGTGCTTATAAAATAACACCTTTTGTCGTCGGTAAATTGAATTTTTGGAAAACCTGAGTATTATAGGCCACCAATAGTTGCTATTAAAGAATAAAAATTGGTATCTATGCATATATTCATATCGTTACCTTAATAAAGAAAGGCCCTAACTCATTATTTTTTTCAAATCGAATTTTTCACATATTTCGATAGATGAGAGGTTCGTTCATCAATCGGAATATGTAAAAGAGTCGATTTGGCAAAAAAAAAAAAATTAGCTAAGGCTTTTCTATATTAAAGTAACGATATATATGTTATACCTATAATGTATGTGCATGTATGGATATCAATCAATTTCATAATAAGATTTTTCGAAACATTTGGCTTTGAAATGTCACTTTTAATCGCTTAAGTCTTTGCTAGATTTGATTAATTAGTTTCAATGAAAATAAACAAATTTGTACTTTTCTGCCACCATTATTTTACAATATTTTATGGAACTATTTCAAATGAATATAAATAAAAGCAAAAAGGAAAAATGTATCACTTATGACATGTTCTATAAATAAATGACCCATATTTTAAAGAACATTTCTTTTAATTTTTATATATAGAAAAATTGAGTTTTATGTATTTAAAGCACTCACAACAATGATATTTATCGGCCGACAAAATGAGGGAAAATATTAAAAAATATATATATATTTATGTACATAAAAATGTTAAGTGCCTTATATGTGTGTATGTATGGATATGTGTACGATACGAAAAAACAAAAATTTTCGGCTCACGAAATTCTTATTAAATTTGTTTTATTCACAGACCATTTCACACATTGGAATTGCTGTGGTAAACATCAACTTAATTGATCTAATTCTCGTATGTAATTTCCACGAAATGCTTTTATGTACAAAAAATGCAATCACATTCAACAGAGCCACCTCACACGTGGTGATAAGCAAAACAAACATGAGCGCTGATGACAGAAGTGTAGTGGCCTCCGAAAATAGCGTCGTTGTGTTCTGATGTTTACGTTGAAAAAGTAAATTGATGTTAATTTTCGCTTGTTCCTTGGAATATTAATAATGTCTGATTTTTTCTTAATATAACATTACGAATCTTATCCTAATAATCAATTTGGCTTGTTAATTTTGTTTTGTGTTTGACAGTAGGGTGGCTCGATTTGTATGGATGCAAAAAGAAAACTTAATAACAAATCGTGGTCGAGGAAATGATTCTACGCAGACTTCTAAGGAACTTCGGCTTAGAAATAATGGGTCTAAAATGGATTTCGAGCTTGCGGAAATTCCAAAATATGTTGTAACGTATAAAACCAACCAGTGAAAAATGTACGAGTTCTCCTCCGAATGGAATAATTATTGGTATGGCAGTTCTCCATTGTGCAACTAGCATTTCGGCAAAAAAAAAAATTAGAGGACTAGCATCAGTGGTTCCCAAATTATGATGCCTTGATTTTAGGAAAAATTTACATAAGGTGTTTGAATGGTGGCGTATAAGTAGTCACTCTAACTGACTGACTCTGACTGACTCTAACTGACTGACACTAACTGACTGACTATGACTAACTCTAACTGACTGACTCTAACTGACTCTTACTGAGTGACTCTGACTGACTCTAAACTCACTGACTCTGAAATTTTACTTATACGTCAAACTGCTTCAAGCGCTTTTTGTAAATAGGATTCCGTACGCCATAGATAAAAAGAACGCTATTGTCCGTCTGTATGTCTGTCTGTCTGTTTGCCCGCCTATTTGTCACAGGCTCCAACCTCGAGAATGGTACGAGATATGGACCTGAAATTTTCACAGAATATGTGTAACTATGGCCGTTACAACAAACATCAAAAATTTATAAAAGTTGAAAATTAAAGGGTATTCTAAAGCGAGCAACGAAATGTGTTGAAAATTCCATGTTATCTGTATACGGACACTTGATATGAAGAACTTGACATTTTCAAAGTTAATGATTTATTATACAGACTACACCAATATATACTGAAATGTGAAGAAAATAAAAATTAAAGGGTATTCTATCAGTTAATGTAATTTTGACTATGTAATTTTTTCAATTAGCTATATCCTGGAAACCATAACAGGCAAACTCTTCACTCTTTCACAGCTAGTGCAAAATCTTAAAGGCAACAGTAACGAATGATAAAAAAACAAAGAAACTAAAAATTAGCTAATGAAAAGTAAATCGCCAAATAGAAAAAATCGAAAAATGAAAAAAAAACGCTAAAAGAAAATAATAGAACGCCAGAACTAAAAACAAAACCTAATACAGTGCAAGCTCGGTATTCGCGACTACCCATTATCGCGACGGCTTAATTTTTTAAATTGCAGGTTCTATAATCGAGACAGTTTACGAAAAACGGGTTCTACTTTCGCGACTTTTATCTGTTTTTTTTAACTTGATTACAATCCCCGTCTTTTGGAATATTAACCTTTTTGGATGATTTAAATCTTCAATTTTGTCAGTTTATTCGTATCATTTTTTGTGTAAATACATCTCTTAATATGGGAAAAGTTCAACATATTTTAAAGCCAAAGATTTCTCACAAATTAGAGATTTAAAAAATATTAAAAGTGGAGATTCCATAAATTTAATTTGCGTGAATTACAAGTTGCATAAGTCTTCGGCTTACCGCATTATACTGCAAGAAAATTCATTAAATAAGTTCGTACGTTCAACAGAAAGTGGACTTGGCAAACGTTGGACCTTAAAGAAAGCTGAGTACCCAAGAATGGATAAAAGGCTATATAAGTGGTTTGTAAAACAAAGAAAAAAATTTCCCAATATCAGCAGCGATTTTACGTCAAAAGCCAGTCATTTGTATTCCAAAATTTATCAAACCAATTCAGGTTTCAATGCCAGTGAAGGATGGTTGAAGAAATTTAAGCGTCGACATGGAATTAGATTTTTAAAAATTACAGGCGAGAAATTGTCTTCGAAACCTCATCTTATTGATCCATTTGTGAAAGAGTTTAAGGATTACGTTGGGTTGAGCATTGGTTGACTCTTCACTAAATCTACAATGCCGACGAATCCGGTTTGAATTATAGAATGCTTCTAAACCACACTTTTGCCACACGTAATGAGAAAACGGCTCCCGGAACAAAAATATATAAAGAGCGAATAACTTTCTTTCCCTGTTCAAATGCGAATGGCACAGACAAACTGAAATTATTCGTTGTTGGAAAATCGAAAAACCCACGCGCCTTAAAATTTTTTTCAATAATCCTGTTATATACAACTCCAGTAACAATTTTACATTCAAGGACTGGTTTCATCACGAATCGATAAACAAATGCATATGGGCTTTGGAAAATGATTAGCCGACAACAGCACTATAAGAACTATGTGATACTGCTGTTATTTAAAAAAATATTTTGCCAAAAAAGCAACTCAAAATCTCTAATTTCTTTAAAAAATTTTAAAATGTCAATATATCAATAAAAACAATTCTAATATTAAGACTTAAATAAAATTTTTCAATAAAATTTTGGGTTCTGTTGGTTTTTAATTAGTCGCGAAAATCTAGCTTGCACTGTATTAAAAAAAGTCAACGCGAAAAAAATCGCAAAAATGAGCAAAGAAGCACCAAAAAGAAAAAAAAAACGCTAAAATACAAAACTAAAAAAAAATCAAAATTAAAAAATAGCAAAAACGAAAAAGAAATCGCCAAAGCTGAAAAAAATCGCCAAAAACGAAAAAAAATCGTTGAATAAAAACCCTAAAACGAAAAATTGCTAAAACTTAAAATCTCCAAAAAGAAACAAAAATCGTAAAAACGAAAGGAGGGATGTACATCAGGGATGGCAAAATTGGTACGATTGTACCAATATTGGTACAAATCGGCCTTCAAAAGTACAATAGTACACCAATGTATTATTTAGTACAGTTAATAATTTTTCGATTTCCGCGAAAATTTCTTGTTTGCAGTTCTTTTATTGTGATGAAATATTTAAAGTGTATTTAAAGTGGTCAGATAGGGCTAGTTCACAAAATGGAGGATGGTATAAATACATCTGTATAGTAAAGTTTGGTTGTTTTGTTCCTCTTTACCATATCTTAAAAAAAGTTTTAAGGGTTTTAATTTTTTCAGTCGTGGTTGTCATTTTCATGGAAATGCCCATATATAATTTGCTGTATAAATTTGACTATATTACAGGCCAACATGAATCTTGTGACCTGGGGTCGATCAGTAAATTATAATGCACATAGCACAGAGATTAAATCGAGAGTCGATTCAAAAAAAGTAATTTATGGCCTGTGTAATTTATTGGCATAAGTCATTAGTGAGCCATTGAACTTAGGAAGTTTGAATAGTGTGACAGTTGCACAGTAGGATAACAAGTAATTACAGCCAGAAGCGAGTACATAATTTGTAAAAGGAATATAAAGTGCGCCCTCGATTACTGCATCCCTCGGATGAGCTCAATTCCTCGATTATTGCAACAACTGAAATATTTACATTGTAGACTCTGTGTATGCAACTTGGCAACAATTTCTTATTCTTTAAACCCAACTTTTAAATTTTGTCGTCAGGTTGTTTTTTTTTCTTCTTTTTATTGGCTTAAAAGAAGTTCTGTTTCTTCAAGATCTTCGTGAAACGGCAGTGCATAAACAAATTTCTAGTACCTAAAAACAGTCTAAAATGTCTGTCTTCTTTTGAAACCATTTAGAAATATAACAAATATCCCATTTACCCATATTTTTGTACATAAGAAAACGTGTACTTTTTTATTTATTTATTATTTTAATTAAATTTATTTATTGAGATTGTTTTGTGTTTTATATTACATGTTTTCGATAAAATGCATTAAATTTTCTTGAAAAATTAAAAATTTAAGAGATTTTAAGTTAAATATTAAAGTTGTTTTATAAAAAATCTATATATTATTTGGGCTCAAAATCGTCTTTAGGACCTACATACTAGATATTTTTTGTATGTAAATAGTGAATGCATTGTTTATATATTAAACTTGTGTAATTGGCCTATAAGAATTTGTGACTCGGTCAATGCAACAACCGCGGTTGTTGCAACTGCTTTGGTTTTTATTAGTTGCAGTAACCGAGGGCGCATTTTATTTAATAACAATTTTCTTTTTTCTTGGAGTCGATAGAACATTTAATTAGGGCTATTTTCATAATTATTTTTTCTTATTATTTTGTTTTTTAGTTTTGCTGAAAACAAATAGATAAATTTTTTTTTCTTATTTGATTTTTTAACAGCATGAAATTTTTTATTGTATACAAGCAGATACTACATACATACATGCATACATACATATATACATACATAGATACATACATACATATTTACATACATAGATACATACATATATACATACGTAAGGCGTAGTATTAGGCCGGACAACACCGTTCCAATCATATTGGAATCTTTGTATAACTTGTATAACGCAGAAGAATCAATGTAGTTTAGATTTATGGTCTATGACCTTTCCCACCACGTGACGTGGAGCCTTGCGGCAGTCCAACGGGGAACATTTGGGTCAGTGTTAAGGGGTGCTTTTAGCGTGTTAAAGTCTCGCACCACTCTCAGAGTCTTTCGATGATTTTCATAAATACATACATACATACATACATACATACATACATACATACATACATACATACATACATACATACATACATACATACATACATACATACATACATACATACATACATACATACATACATACATACATACATACATACATACATACATACATACATACATACATACATACATACATACATACATACATACATACATACATACATACATACATACATACATACATACATACATACATACATACATACATACATACATACATACATACATACATACATACATACATACATACATACATACATACATACATACATACATACATACATACATACATACATACATACATACATACATACATACATACATACATACATACATACATACATACATACATACATACATACATACATACATACATACATACATACATACATACATACATACATACATACATACATACATACATACATACATACATACATACATACATACATACATACATACATACATACATACATACATACATACATACATACATACATACATACATACATACATACATACATACATACATACATACATACATACATACATACATACATACATACATACATACATACATACATACATACATACATACATACATACATACATACATACATACATACATACATACATACATACATACATACATACATACATACATACATACATACATACATACATACATACATACATACATACATACATACATACATACATACATACATACATACATACATACATACATACATACATACATACATACATACATACATACATACATACATACATACATACATACATACATACATACATACATACATACATACATACATACATACATACATACATACATACATACATACATACATACATACATACATACATACATACATACATACATACATACATACATACATACATACATACATACATACATACATACATACATACATACATACATACATACATACATACATACATACATACATACATACATACATACATACATACATACATACATACATACATACATACATACATACATACATACATACATACATACATACATACATACATACATACATACATACATACATACATACATACATACATACATACATACATACATACATACATACATACATACATACATACATACATACATACATACATACATACATACATACATACATACATACATACATACATACATACATACATACATACATACATACATACATACATACATACATACATACATACATACATACATACATACATACATACATACATACATACATACATACATACATACATACATACATACATACATACATACATACATACATACATACATACATACATACATACATACATACATACATACATACATACATACATACATACATACATACATACATACATACATACATACATACATACATACATACATACATACATACATACATACATACATACATACATATCATACATACATACATACATACATACATACATACATACATACATACATACATACATACATACATACATACATACATACATACATACATACATACATACATACATACATACATACATACATACATACATACATACATACATACATACATACATACATACATACATACATACATACATACATACATACATACATACATACATACATACATACATACATACATACATACATACATACATACATACATACATACATACATACATACATACATACATACATACATACATACATACATACATACATACATACATACATACATACATACATACATACATACATACATACATACATACATACATACATACATACATACATACATACATACATACATACATACATACATACATACATACATACATACATACATACATACATACATACATACATACATACATACATACATACATACATACATACATACATACATACATACATACATACATACATACATACATACATACATACATACATACATACATACATACATACATACATACATACATACATACATACATACATACATACATACATACATACATACATACATACATACATACATACATACATACATACATACATACATACATACATACATACATACATACATACATACATACATACATACATACATACATACATACATACATACATACATACATACATACATACATACATACATACATACATACATACATACATACATACATACATACATACATACATACATACATACATACATACATACATACATACATACATACATACATACATACATACATACATACATACATACATACATACATACATACATACATACATACATACATACATACATACATACATACATACATACATACATACATACATACATACATACATACATACATACATACATACATACATACATACATACATACATACATACATACATACATACATACATACATACATACATACATACATACATACATACATACATACATACATACATACATACATACATACATACATACATACATACATACATACATACATACATACATACATACATACATACATACATACATACATACATACATACATACATACATACATACATACATACATACATACATACATACATACATACATACATACATACATACATACATACATACATACATACATACATACATACATACATACATACATACATACATACATACATACATACATACATACATACATACATACATACATACATACATACATACATACATACATACATACATACATACATACATACATACATACATACATACATACATACATACATACATACATACATACATACATACATACATACATACATACATACATACATACATACATACATACATACATACATACATACATACATACATACATACATACATACATACATACATACATACATACATACATACATACATACATACATACATACATACATACATACATACATACATACATACATACATACATACATACATACATACATACATACATACATACATACATACATACATACATACATACATACATACATACATACATACATACATACATACATACATACATACATACATACATACATACATACATACATACATACATACATACATACATACATACATACATACATACATACATACATACATACATACATACATACATACATACATACATACATACATACATACATACATACATACATACATACATACATACATACATACATACATACATACATACATACATACATACATACATACATACATACATACATACATACATACATACATACATACATACATACATACATACATACATACATACATACATACATACATACATACATACATACATACATACATACATACATACATACATACATACATACATACATACATACATACATACATACATACATACATACATACATACATACATACATACATACATACATACATACATACATACATACATACATACATACATACATACATACATACATACATACATACATACATACATACATACATACATACATACATACATACATACATACATACATACATACATACATACATACATACATACATACATACATACATACATACATACATACATACATACATACATACATACATACATACATACATACATACATACATACATACATACATACATACATACATAATTCACTTATTTACGGATTTTAAAAGAGTACATCACCGTTCACATTATAGCGACTTCTCTGTACAGATTTAAACTTAAGCTATTAATGAATTGCAATAGTTTTACTTGCTTTTATTGCCTGCAGCTTTTGAGAGGGAACTTCAAATTAAACATAATCTTTTTTACTTTTTAGTCACACCATAAAAATTCAAGATATTTTGTTCGTTTTGGAAGAGAAATATAATTTTTCCCCGCTGAATTTTAAAAACTTTTATGATAAATCGCAAAATTATTTCCTCTTTTAGTTATTTTGACTATTTTCTACATATTTTGCAGGAATTTTGATATTTCCCACCGATTTTCGAAAAAAATATGCGACTAGCCGCAAGCAAACCATTTCAAACCAAAAAAGAATTTTAAAAATCTTTTGACAATATGGCAGGGCTATGCGTGAATAACCGAATTCCTCCCACCACCGCCCAAACTTTCGAAAAAAATTATGGGACCAAACTGTAGGCAAAACCTTTCAAACAAAGGAAGAATTTTGAAAATCGGTTCACAAATCACAGAGTTAAGCATTTGGAAGGGCGCGTGGGGGATCAAATATCCCTACCGATTTTGGAAAAAAAAATATGGGACCTAACTACGAGCAAACCCTTTCAAACCAATAAAAATATTTGAAAAACGGTTGACAAATGACAGAGTTATGCAAGGATAGGTTTTGACCTATTTTATTCCCTCCCAGTCCAAAATCCGGGAAACAAATACAGCCTATAGTAATAGTGGGCCAAATATCTATCTGTGTACTTAATTTTGTTTAAATCGGTTCAGCCGTTTAGGCGTGACGCCGTAACAAATGGCAAATGCCAGAGTTATGCGTATGAGGAGGTTTTGACCCATTGTATCCCCTTCCTATCCAAAATCTGGTGAAAAATAAAGCCTATATTAATTGTGGGCCCCTTTCCTGTCCAAAATCTGGTGAAAAATATAACCTATATTAATTGTGGGCCAAATATCTATCTGTGTACCAAATTTCATTCAAATCGGTTCAGCCGTTTAGGCGTGATGACGTCACAAAAATCTGCAAACAAACAAACAAACATACACCTCATTTTTATATAATATATGGATTAATAGTTTTAGTAAATTTGTTAAAGCGCATGTTTGTAGGGTTAATATATTATTGATGTCATGAAAAATCAGTTAATTTGATCAAATTATTTTAAAACTATGTAGTAATTATTATCCTTGGCAAGCTGTTCTTTAACTGTTTTATTGATATCCTTGCAGATTTGGACACTTGTTTTGCTCTACTTGCAAAAGAGAATTTTAGCTTAAGCGACACTTTGCAGTTGCAAAAAAATTAAAAATTTATTTCAAGGGGAAATGCACTTAAGCTAAAATTTCCTTTGCTGTATTTCCGTAACGACACTTGACATGACTTTGAAACTTTGACAGATAGTCCAAATTATCGTAAATAGTCGATTTTCGAAATGAGTGTCGTTTAAGCTTTTTTGGCGGTTGTGGCTCGATATGTACACATCTATCCAGCTAATCGAGGCACAGGTGTACATATTTACCCTGAAGGAAATGTCCATAATAAAACTTTACTGATTCAATATAGACTTTGTCACCAGTACTACTGACTAATTATGCACCAGACAATGCTGTGTGCTATATGCATTCTTATGGGACCACATTGAGACATTGGCACCAGAGATTCATTAGTCCATTTTAATGATTCTAGTGAACACATATGAAACTTTTTACTAGGTAAGGCAATTAAATAAGATTTTTATGAAAATTTTTAGTTTTGTGTGCAGCCGCATTTATTTTCAACACAACAAAATGAAACAATAAAAAATCGTTTTGTAGCTGTCAAGAGCTTCTCTTCACATTAAAGGCAAAATAAAAAGTGTAGACGATTCGTTGATGATGTCACCAAAAAGTCACCAAACTTGTAGACAAAAGTGGTGACTTGGAGACACTTGGCCCCTGGCTTCCTTCAGGGTATTAGCACACACACACAACTATGATGTGTTAGTGTGTATCTATGTATTCGTTTTTGGATACTGCTTTGTGTTCAGCTTTATAAGCACGGAATAATGAGTCTACAACAATTGCTTCTTATTTTAATGCGTATGCAACACATTTTCCTTGAATTGTAGCATAAACAGTTTATAGAACAAGCGCTTGCATTCATTCACATTTGCAAAGACAAAAAATTTTTATGTATGGATAAGTTTGTATAGTATGGACAATTATATGCAATGTAATGTATATTTTATTTAATGCATACATTATTGTTCATATTTATATGCATGCAGTATAAGCAACACACACAGTATTAATAAATTGCGGTTTCGAAATTGCCCAAAAACCTTCGTTCTAAGTGGTCAATTTCTGCATTGTCCACGGTAGCATAGAATTGAGGTAAATGAAATAAGCTTAAATATTTTAATAACTTCACTCATGGTATTATAAATCTCTTTAAATCTCTTTAATATAAATAGAAACCAAAAGATCGGTGGAACAAATTTGGAAAAATTTGTTTTGAGTTTAATTTGTATGGTCACTTGCCACTTATTGTTTAAATCATTTTTACCATGTGAGCATTAAGAATGCATTTGTTTCCAAACCCACCCACCTTGCAGACAAAGTAACTAGTATGTAGTTAGAGCTATACTAGTTACTTTTTACTTCTTTCGAAAAATTCTCATAAAATTTTATTTTATTCTTTTCTTCGTAAAAAATTCAATACAATTTCACGAAAAAAGAACACGAAAATAATTAACAAGCATACAACTACTACTACAATAGGTTGTTAATCGAACAACTTTCATTTGCAATTGTATTTGTAATATTTAAAATGAATTGCTGATAGCTATTTGGATAAATGCGAAATGCTCTTGGTGTCCAACGAATCCGTTAATGCCAAACTTATTTTATATGTTATTGAGCATTAAAGACATGTGTTCCAATAAAACAAAATATATTTACACAGAGAGAATAGATTGGTTGAAAATCTGTTACCATTGTGAATATTTGATATTGTGGGCCGAAATGATATTCCAATTATTAAATATTTGAAAACACAATAGATTTTTTATAATCACTTTTAAAAATCTGTTCCTGTTTGTAATTAAAGATTCCTAACACCATAAATTCAATTGTATCAATCAACTTGTCATTTATAAATTATTTTGGTAGGTGCAACCAAATCCAAACAATGTTGAAAAGTTCTGATTTCCAATATGTGGAATGTAGCAATCGAAAAATGTTTGGTTTTATTTTAAATACTACAATTAAATAATTGATTACAATGATACCAAAATTCTATTGCGCCAAAAGAATAATTTTATTCATACATATTTTGACAACGTAAAATTTAAATTAATTTCTAACAAAAATTAAGTTTTGGAACAAATAAATTGCAAAGTGATTGGAAGTGATGGACAGGAAAACTAAAGATTGGAGAGGTATGAAAATATAATTTTATCTTAACTGCTAGCTTAAAGTAAAATCATTCATTTAAATGTGTTCTATTTTTTAGAATTCATTTTTCTGAGCCGAAATCCATGGAGGAAATAAAACCTAAAGCTGTTTTAATACATTTGGGTTAATGTATTTTTACATCTCCTATAGTTGGCCTAAGGGTTTGATTTAGATGGGTAAAGGGAGGCCAATCTATAAAGATATTACAATTACAATTGCTCGTACGATAGCAATTATAATTGTAGGGGTTAAGGGATAAAAGAAATATTGGTTAATTTCTTTTATTTAATTCTGGGATTAACACTTAGTGCTCACCTTTCCTTAAAACCACAGTAAGGAACAACAGATTAATTATTTGGGCTTCTTTTCAATATATTCTATTATATATTTGTGTATTGTGCATAACAATTAATTTGTATATGCTTCTTGTGTTTTATTAAATTAAGGGCAAGTTAAGTGCGCGAGAGATTAGTGTTATTTTTTTGAGAGTTGAAAGGCGAGTGAGTTTAGTATTGCAAAAAATGCATACTTAATTTTTAAGAACAACAGTTTTCGATATTAACAAGTACTAAATTGCCGTGCCAGACAATTGCATTTTAACTTGCCGTAAATATAAATATGTACAATAAAAAAAAAACCTTATATTAATTATATTAAATTAATATGTTAAATTAATATAAAATTTTTTTGATTAGTAGGAAATTTTTAGAGCGCCTTATGGATGTCAAAACTATAAGAGGCGCTGATATTTATAGCGATTACCAGCTCCTAATCGGAATAATTAAATTACGGCCAATGGCGAATTATCACAAGAAAGAAGTCCGGCATAAATTCAACGTACATCGCCTGCAAAACATTGAAACAGCTAATACTTTCGCGGATCATAACATCCATAATTGGGACGATATTACAAAGGCGTGCAGAAATAGTGCACGAATCATACTAGGATACAGTAAACACCATGTTAAACCATGGATCAGCGACCACACATGGAGCCTCATCGAAGATCGTAAGAAAATTAAAGCCTAACTCCAGAAACGACCACCTACAATAGATATACAAGCCATAAAATCCATATATAAAGACACTGAGAAGAGAATAAAGAGATCAGCCCGTAATGATAAACGCAACTATTACGATCAAATAGCTAAAGAAGCGGAAATCGCGAGCATGCGGGGTAACACGAGAGAAGTCTACAGTGCAGTCAGAAAGCTTAATGCAGAGAAAATGCGGACGGCATCCAACATAGAGGATGCAAATGGAACACTGCTTACAACTACAGAGGATCAGCTGAGGAGATGGAAAGAATTTCTTACAGGTCCAAGGCAGGCAAACGAAAACCCAAACTCTATAGCATACCATCCACGTAGGCATCCTAGAAGAGATGTTCTAACCACAGCACCATTCTAAGCGCCATTTCTAAGTTAAAAAATAACAAAGCATCTGGACCGGACAACTTGCCCCCCGAGCTGTTTAAGTATGCCCCACCACTGGCCGAGCACATCTTGCCCCTAATCAAAGCGGCCTGGGACACTGGAAATATCCCCTCCGATTGGAAAGAGGGCGTAATTGAAGCGATACCGAAGAAAGGTGTTCTTACTGATTGCAAAAACTGGAGAGGTATAACACTTCTCAATACAATCCAGAAAATTATGGCCTTCTTGGTACTGGACCGCATTTCACCGATAGTGGAACAAAACCTACGCAAAGAGCAAGCTGGCTTCAGACAAAATCGTTCATGCATTGACCATATAAACTCATTGAGAATAATTGTCGAACAATCTACTGAATGGAACTCCCTGCTATACCTAATATTCGTAGATTTTGAGCGAGCATTTGACACCATCGATCGAGGCGCAATTTGGGCTTGTCTCAGCAATATTGGAGTTCCAGAAAAAATCATCCATATAATATGTATGCTTTACCAAGGAGCGACATGCAAAGCACGCTTTAAAGGTCATGAGAGCGATGAATTTGAGGTTCTCAGCGGAGTTAGACAGGGATGTGTTTTGTCACCACTGTTATTCCTGTTGGTGCTAGACAGCGTTATGGCTAAGACGAACTCTGAGGCAAGAGAAGGTATACAATGGCAACTAAACCACCGTCTTCATGACCTTGATTATGCAGATGACATATGTTTGATGTCGCACTCAATAAGGGATATACAAGAAAAAATTAACAGACTTCATGAGAACAGGAAGAAAGTAGGATTGAAAATAAATCTCCGAAAAACTAGAGTTATAAGGATTTCGACAAACAATTCCAGCCCTATAACACTGAACGGAAACGTCATCGAAGAGGTAGATAAATTCCTTTATCTAGGTAGCATAATTAGCAAAGACGGTGGTGCAGATGATGATGTTACGAACCGCATTAACAAAGCGCGGCACGCGTGGAAGTCCTCACAATTGTCGGTAAAGCACAAACTAAAAATATTTAACACAAGTGTGAAATCAGTACTACTTAACGGCAGTGAGACCTGGAAGGTAACGCATAGAATTTCCTATAGAGTGCAGGTCTTCCTGAATAAATGCATAAGGCGTATCCTTAAAATTTTTTGGCCTGTACGTATTAGTAATCATGAATTACTACAGAAATGTAATATGATGCCCGTAAACACCGATATAATGAAACGGAAATGGAGATGGATCGGTCACACGCTGAGGAAAGAGAATGGTGACATAACCAAAAACAGTTTCCAATGGAATCCACAGGGAATCAGAAGCAGAGGTCGTCCACGCATAACATGGCGCAGGTTGGTGGAAATGGAATTATCAGCAAAAGGACTGACATGGCCCCAGATAAAAATAACGGCTCTCGACCGATTTAGATTGAAAAATGTTTTCAAGTCTTTGTAAACAACATAGAATCCCTAAAAAACTTAAGCCAAATCACGTAAATGTAACAGCATTTTTCATTACCTGTTGTTGCTAGATGCTCCAAATTGGAGCGACGTGTTTTGTTCTTCATAATTATAAAAAGAGAGCAAAAACGTTAACTAAAAAATAATATATATATATATATATATATATATATATATATATATATATATATATATATATATATATATATATATATATATATATATATATATATATATATATATATATATATATATATATATATATATATATATATATATATATATATATATATATATATATATATATATATATATATATATATATATATATATATATATATATATATATATATATATATATATATATATATATATATATATATATATATATATATATATATATATATATATATATATATATATATATATATATATATATATATATATATATATATATATATATATATATATATATATATATATATATATATATATATATATATATATATATATATATATATATATATATATATATATATATATATATATATATATATATATATATATATATATATATATATATATATATATATATATATATATATATATATATATATATATATATATATATATATATATATATATATATATATATATATATATATATATATATATATATATATATATATATATATATATATATATATATATATATATATATATATATATATATATATATATATATATATATATATATATATATATATATATATATATATATATATATATATATATATATATATATATATATATATATATATATATATATATATATATATATATATATATATATATATATATATATATATATATATATATATATATATATATATATATATATATATATATATATATATATATATATATATATATATATATATATATATATATATATATATATATATATATATATAAAAATTATAATTGATTACAAATTCAAAATTATAATTTTGGTGTTCGAACTTAGTTTGAACACTGTTTATCGCAAATCTGCTTCTTTGGAATTTATTGCATACATATAGCCGCAAAATATTTTCAAGATCGCCAAAAATATGCGTTCAAGGATATTAGGAATTTAGTTTATTTGTATGAATGTGTATGAATATATGTATGTGATTTTTTATTGTAGACTTTGTTTGGTTTGTGTCTTTACTAAAATAAATTTACAATTATCTATACATATAATAAAACTGTAAAAAGGGCGTGTCTGTACATTAAATATTTTTTGAAAATTTTTATTGTGGCGTAAACAGTAATCGATGTAGAGAACAAAAAACCAAATTTTGGAATTTTTGTCTGTCTGTCTGTCCGAACACGCTTCACGCAAAAACCACTTAAGCGATTTTCGTGAAATTTGGTATAGAGGTACTTTAGAGTCCTGATTCAAACATAGAGTACTTTTTACCGCGATGAAATATCTTAATTCTAAGTTAAAATAAAAAAAAAAACGAAAATAAACCCAATTTTACTAATATAAATTTTGTTGGAAATTAGAAAGATGTTTTTGTTTTTTTAACGGTGTAGCATTATTTATTTTGTATAACGGGAACTTTAAGAAATATGTAAAAAACGCTATATTATATTTTGCGGACACCTTATAGTCATAAAGCGATCTTTAAGCGCGCGAAGCGGGCGGGCACGTCTAGTGTACAATATTTTTTTAGTTTTATTCACAATAAGTAGAAACAAGTATTTTGTTTCAATACTCGTATATTCAGTACCATGAATCGAATTCTTTCAGTTACTGTAATGGAATTGTACGATAATACATGGAACCGACAAAATTCGATTCGCAACGAATTCAGTTGCCCCAACATATCTGTTTTCTCTGTGTATGTACGAACTCCTTAAAACTAACTCATTCAGTTGTATATCCTTGAGAAAATTATTGCTTCGTCTGTTGCGGAAATATGAATAAGTACAAGCTTTCGTCTACACAACATGTACAATAGGTACGGTGACCAACCGTACACTATTATAGTGCACAGTACACTATTTTAGCCTCTTGTCCACTATTTTTTTTTTTGTGTACGCTATTTGTACATTTTTTTACATGCCCCTTATGTACATTATTTTTTCTCACAAATTTTCACTTTTATCATTACTTCCAACATATTTACCAAACAATTTGAAATCACCTTAAATTAGATAAAAACTCAAGCTGGAAACCAAAAGCGTTTGGTATTATTACATTCGACAGAGCCACCTGACAAGTGGTGATAAGCAAAATACACGTGAGCACTGACGATGGAAGTGTAGCGGATTCCGAAAATGGTGCAACTCTGTTCTGCTGTGTATGTTGCAAAATTAGGTTGATGTTAATTTTTCCCTTGTTCCTTGTTACGAACCTTAGCCTAATAGCCAATTAGATTTGTTATGTTTTTTTAATCCATGAAATGTGTACACTATTTTTCATGGAATTAATGGTCACCGTAACAATAGGCATATAACTTTTTAAAATTTTTGCAAATGGTAAAAATGGCATAGCATTAGTCAGTGCGAAATGGGTCTCATATGGGGGTTCGAGAAACCCTGGGGCTTCGTATCAACATTCTAAGGGGTCCACAAGGAATTATAGAAAACATTGTTTAAAAATTTATTACTTTAACATTTTATTTTACGAAAAAAATAACAAAAACTTGGCAAGAAGTTAGTATAAGTGACAAAATTTAAATGGATCTTAATAAGTTTTCCATATAATTTGGCATTAAAAACCACCGTAGAATAGAGTCCTTCCTGCGTCACGACTGCAATCTATAAATTATGTAGAAAGACTCTTAAGACCCAGCTTAATTTCGTCACTTCATGACAAGCTTTTTTTATAATGCCGTTAATGTTTTACAATTAAGTTTCGTAATGATTTTTTTCGAATTGTATTTATTTTATCTATTTTATTTTTTATTAAAGACTAACGAGCGTATACTACATAAAATAGTTTGGATTTCAAGTGTGCTTTAGTCAAAAATGTTATGGAAATTTTGTTTTAGCATACACTTCCAACCAAAAATTTTTTTTAGAATACGGCAGTAAATTTACACGATGAGATATTTCATGAAATTTTCATCAAGAAACTTTTTTATTTTCTTAGTGCCTTTTCACACTATGCCTTTTTAGCCTGCCTTTTTTGACAATTTTCTTTTAAAACCCCTACGAAAAGTCCCGCACATTTACATTACAGACTTTTTCTCCATACCTTTTTTGACATTTCAACTGAAATCATGCCAAGATTGCATGCAATCTTTTGTGATTCCAATCATTTTGAAATCATTGCAATCAAATTTTGTTGAAATCATTTGATTTCAATCAATTTCCCTGAAATCACTACTATAGTGTAAGTCCAACAAATTTTGTATAAAAAACGTACAAAAACGTAGGTTAGTTACGCATTTCATGCAGTTTTTTTAATTATCAGAGTAAGCTTTATTTCTAGAAAAATGAGTATCATTTGAGTAGAACGATGATATTAATTCTGATTTTATTTTGACTGCAATCAGTGGATTTGATGGCAATCAATTAATATAGAAATTAATTTAAAAAAATTGATTGCAAACATTTTTATTGAAATGATTTCATGATTTCAAATTGAAATCATGAAACCATTTTTACTATTTTGATTGCAATCAAAAACTAGCATGTGATTGCAATTAAATTGATTGCAATCTTTCACAGCTCTGCGTCTACATAACACCAGAATCGTTTCAATTACTGCTGTAAAATTAATATAACGCGCAAAAGCAGAGTTGTAAAAGAATTAAGTTTTCTACCTCTCACCGTCTGTTATTTCTACTCTATCCCTTTTCCAAAGAAAATAACACATTATTTAGTTAACTGGTAGGTATTGAAATGCTGATTGCATTACTTCTCTTCAAATCAAGTAATTTTCATGCAAAAATTAAAAAAAATTTTAAACCCAAAGAAATTTAAAACTGCATAACTCTGAAAGCATTCAGCAAATCAAAAAACTATGTTAACATAGTTTGAAGGTAAATTTGTTTGTATCTTTTGGCGTTTTTGAGCGAAATCGGGCATAGCGTAGTGGATTATACTGAAATACTTAGTGAAAATATTAGATAGGCACATGAAAAAAATATCTGTGGGTGGTTGCAAAAACTGATACCAGATTCGGTTTTGGCACCTAAAAATACATACATGAAATTAAATCAAATTGGTTTAAAAAGTGTTTACAAAACAGGCTCTAAAAATAAAAAAAATATTTTTGTGTAAACGCATTAAAATTCAAAAAAATAGTTTTGTCCGCGTGCAAGCAGTGAAAGAAGTTCATAAAGGTTCCGCGAGCCAGCAGAGGTGAGAACCTCTGGGATAGAGTATAAAAAACCAAGAAAAATCATGTTAATTTTCATTTCGCAACTGTCAAAAAGTGTTTGCTAACTAGTTCATGGTACAAGTGCAAACGTGCTAATGTTCCAAAAACCTTTTCATGAGCTAACGGAAGTGTCCCATATGCAATCGAAACACAAAATGTTTCCAGAAAATGTTTCTTCCATTAAAAAAAATTTTTAAGATAATAATAATTTCAAAACTCGCTATTCCGGAAGTACATCGAAGCAACATCTGCACAGAGCGTGCAACTAAAATTGTGCAAGACATTGTAGTGTATCAACAGAGTCAATAAGTATCGTTTATTATTATACCTACTTTGTCACTCAAATGAAAAATAGTATTGCTAATTGTTATAATATTGTTAATTATTCTTTCTACTTTCCCTTTTGAATGTCACTTAAATGGAAAGTAGAAAGTAAATAAACAAAAATAATGTAAAAACAAAAACTTAAAGTTTAAGATACCGTTAAGTTAGTTTATAAGGACTTACAATTTTGAAAAAAAATTAATAATCAGCTCTTTTCAATTTATTTAATTTAGAGCATTCAGCTTCTCAAGAAAAATAAATAATATAAAGTAATAAATTCATCTGCTTTATGTTTGGCATACTTATCTGCCAGTAAAAATAATAATTAGAGCCAGTGGCGTTTGTTAGCGCCGGCAAAAATCGGGCAGGTAGTAAAAAAACTAATAACCAACATTACATGGCGATCTTGCCAAATAATGGGCATTCGGAAATCCCTGTAGAGGAGTACAGGCCTGCAGGAACAGTAGAAGAAGCACCCGCATACACGGCAACTCCTATAAGGGCAGGTCCTAGGCCTTTGACCATAGAAGAGTACCGTCGAAGGCAAAATAGAAGGATTAAACAGGTATTTACTGCAATCCCAAAAGTAAACAGGCCACGGCACAGAAGAGGTGGTGAGATTGTGCGCATACGAAAGAAGCCGGCTGAGCTGAGGAGGACTGTACAAAGCGACCCTCCTCCATCCTGGGAACGTGCGGCAGAGATTTACGAAGAAATTTACGAGTTGGAGGCAAAATTGGCGGAGCATCGGAATAAATACATAAAGCTTTTTTTTGGTTTAAGTTTTTTTTTAGAAAATGTATATTTTATTATAAAAAAAGAAAGAAATGAATTAAAATAACATAAAACACAACACATTTTGTTTCCAACATTTTAACACTATTTTTTTAACACTGAATTAACATTAAACAAAAAATGAAAAACGAGTCTCTCAAAGAATAATAGTAAAAAAAAGAAGAACAAAGCAAATGTCAGTTCCAGCTGCTTAATCAAAGAATGTTGCACTGTGTAAAAATAATACAGTGTTGCCATAAAAAAATAGAACAGGGTGACAAAGATAAAATTAAATTAAAGAATTAGGTTTTAGTGTTGCCAGGATAGAAGATAAAAGTTGTTTTCCAATGTTACCATTGTGTAATTAATTTAATTCAATTTAATTATTCTCTATACAATATTATTTATGGAAGAATTAAAAGAATATTATAATGAATTGGATAAATTAGAAAAGAATTTAAAGAAAAGCAAGGATAGAATTCACTCCTGTGAGTATAAATTGGAAAAATTAAAGCAATTAACGCACATAAGAAAAGAGGTTGATAGCATTTCTAGAGATTTAATAAAACAAGAGAAACCAAGTCGTTGGTATTCGAATTTAATGATTTATATACAAGGTTACTCTGTAGTAGAAGAGTTAAGTACTAAAGAAACGGAAGCAGACGAACAAACTACTTCAAAAACAGAACTAAAAAAGGATATTAACAATTTTAAAAGTATGGTAAGCTTCGATATATCTGTGGTAGGTAAAACCTACAGGTTTTTAAAGGTTCATATGAGGCGCTGGAAGATTTTTATTAATTATGTTTACAATTTCAAACTTGCAGCACATGTTCGAAGTATTATAGGGCGGCCAAACAGACCGACTACTTTTGATGTTTTGAGGAGATTATTAACCGAAGCATATCCCAATCATAGAACTTTGCAACAGGTTTTGACTGAATTTGGAACAGTTAGGCAAGGAAATTTGAGCATATTGGCGTATACAGAAAAAGTTGCACTGATATCTGAACAGTTTAGTAATTTTGAGATAAGGGCCTTAGAAAATCCCACACAAGAGGCGAAGAATGCAGTTTTTAAAATGAGTGAGAACATGGCTCTTAACATGGCTCATGAAAGGAGTGAATATAGAATACCAAAACACGTTAGTGGCATATAGTCCAAAAACACTGAATGAAGCGGTAGAAAAATGTCTAACGATAGAGAGGGATATGCAAACTAGTAACAGTAGTATTTTCAGAATTTGGCGACGGGAAAACGAAAATACCTATACTTCACAAAGAGGTAATAGAAATTTTTCCGGACACAGAAACGATAGAAATTTTACGAATCAACGGAATTATCAAAACCCTAACAACCACAACTCATAAACCAACAATGCTCGTACGAAAAACTATGGTCAGAATAGAGTTTACAACAATAACAACCACAACAACTACAATCACAACGCTAACAACTACAATCACAATAAAGGCTATAATAGGTCTTGTAATAACAATATGTATGGAAACAATAATAACAATAATAATAATAATAATAATAATAATAATAATAATAATAATAATAATAATAATAATAATAATAATAATAATAATAATAGTAATAATAATAATAATAATAATAATAATAATAATAATAATAATAATAATAATAATAATTATAATTATATAATAATAATAATAATAATAATAATAATAATAATAATAATAATAGTAATAATAATAATAATAATAATAATAATAATAATAATAATAATAATAACAATAATAATAATAATAATTATTATTATAATTATAATAATAATAATAATAATAATAATAATAATAATAATAATAATAATAATAATAATGATAATAATAATAATAATAATAATAATAATAATAATAATAACAATAATAATAATAATAATAATAATAATAATAATAATAATAATAATAATAATAATAATAATAATAATAATATAGACAGCGTATCAAGAAGTAATCCGAATAGCAACAATTCATACAGGGGGAATAATCACGGTCGTAACCACCGAAACTAAACGCGCCGGATAACAAAGATTGTTATCCAGAAAGGCAAAAATTATTCAAACTCTCAATTAACACTGACAATTCAGTGACAATAAAGTGTAAGACCATAAAAGCAGACTTTAAGTTTTTAATAGATGCGGGAGCGGATATCTCCGTCTGCAAGTTAGGAGACTTAGAAAATGTAAATAGAAATTTTATATCTTTGCTAAGTGGTATATAGTTGAAAATGATTTCCCAATCTCTACCGATGGAATCATCGGAAGAGATATTTTAGAGGAATATAGGTGTAAAATTGATTTCGAGATGTACACAACAACTTTCTGCATAGCCAATAAGGAGTTAATTTTGCCAATTACACCAAAACGAGTTTACAAAACTGAAATTTTTATACCAGCACGATCTGAAGCGATTGTACCGGTTAATATAAAGACACGAGTGAAGAAAGCATCGTTTTAAACAAAGAAATATCTTCAGGAGTCTTTGTAGGAAACAGTATAATACCAGCTGTAGGTATACAAAACGTAAAGTTATTAAACACGACTGATAAAGACGTAACATTAGATGAATTGCAGTTAGAAACAAAACGCTTGTCAAATTATTATATATATAATTGCCATTGCAATGCCCAGGGGGACAACAAAGAGCGGGTACAGAGAATTTTAAAAGATTTAAATATTGAGTCTATAGACCCGACAGCCAGGCAGTCCTGAATTAATATAATAACGGAGTACAATGAAATTTTTCATCTTGATACCGACAAATTGTCAGTAAATAATTTTTATACACAACAGACTCAACTCCGGTGTACATAAAGCCATATAGGCTACCTGAATCACAGATGAGTGAAATAAACGAGCAAGTGGATAAGCTTCTAAAGGACAATATTATTGAACCATCAGTGAGTCCCTATAATTCACCATTATTGGTAATACCGAAGAAATCAGTAGATGATACAAAGAAATGGCATTTAGTGGTCGATTTTCGAAAACTAAAACTGAAGATGTTCTTGATAAGCTAGGAAGAGCTAAATATTTTTCCACATTAGATATGACCAGTTCGTTCCACCAAATCAATTTAGATAGAGATTCAAGACCGTTGACTGCATTTTCAACCAGGAATGGTAATTTTCAATTTACACGTCTGACATTTGGATTAAAAATATCCTTTAATAGCTTCCAAAGGATGCTACCAATAGCGCTGAGTTGTTTAAGTGCCGAAGCATTTTTATATGTAGACGATATTATCGTATTTGGTTGCAGTGTACAACACCATCACGATAACTTATCGAAAGTTTTTCAAAGATTGAGACAATACAATCTAAAATTAAATACCGGCAAATGTTGTTTTCTCAAATCTGAGGTAGTTTACTTAGGCCATCTAATCACTGGCAAAGGGATATGCACCGACCCTACCAAGCATAGTGTGATAGAAAACTATCCCGTTCCTAAGAATTCTGATGAAGTTAGGCGTTTTATAGCATTCTGTAATTATTACAGGCGATTCATTCCAGACTTTGCACGAATAGCAAGGAATTTAAATTTACTTTTAAAGAAAAATAAAACTTTTGAGTGGCACGCAAATTGTCAAAAATCGTTTGAAACATTAAAATTAAAATTGATAAGACCACCAATCCTACAGTACCCTGATTTTAAAAAACCCTTTATACTATCGATAGATGCCTCTAATTTCGCGCTTGGAGCAGTACTGTCGCAAGGTGACGTTGGACCGGATTTACCGATATCGTATGCTAGCAAGACATTGTCAAAATATGACCTGAACAAGCCCGTTATAGAGAAAGAGCTATTAGCAATTCATTGGGGCATAAATTTTTTTAGACTATATCTTTATAGTAGGAAATTCTATGTAATAACCGACCATAGACCATTAGTGTCACTGTTCTCACATAGGAATCCATCATCCAAAATGACTCGGATTAGATTAGATCTATGCGACTATTACTTCGAGATATCATATAAAAAAGGCAAAATGAACACAAACGCAGACGCATTGCCTAGAATAGTCATAAATACTGACACACTAAAAGCATTGATTCCAACAAAAAATTAGCAAAAACCAAACGAGATACTGGCAATAACACGGAATATGAGAAAAAACTTAAATATACAGGATGATGACAAGCACGAGGGCAACATTTCTAATAAGAAACCTGATCAACTTTTTATATGGGAGTGCACGTCAATCTCGGATATAAAATATGTAAAGAAACTCAGATTTGAAATAGAGAGTAATCTAACGATACCTCAAATTATGGTGAATGATATAGATATATCCCCATATGCAAAAAAATAAGTGTCTTTGAAATGTATGTTAAAACAAAATTTCCATAGAAACCCCGGTTTTAACATACATTTCAAACACACTTTATTTGTTGTGATAATCCATTGAGCACACAGATGTCATTGGAGAAACTATAGTAGAAAACGCTATCCTTAAGAATAAAAGAAGTCGCTTTAAAAAATAACGATAATATATTTAAAATAATTCCAAATAAAGAATTTAAAGATATGTATATTTAAAATAACAAGAAGAAGGAAATAGAACAAACTATTGTGGACACAGAAGTGGCAATAGCGATGCTACCAAACGAGGAGCAGTATCAGGTCAGATACACATGCAAACGAATAATAGAGAAGGAAGTCAAATCTAAAAGGAGTCCAAAAAAGTAATGCAAAACAGTTAGAAATCTGAAACAAAAACTTAAATCTAGCAATATCGTAGCAACAAAAGCAGATAAAGGAAATAGAACGGTATTAATCAACAAGGATGAGTACGTCGAAAAACTGAACAGTTAAAAGTGGATACTAAATGCAGGAGAATTAGGATATAATAAGAAAGGCAACCAAAGTAATAAAACCAGGCATATCATATTCATTAACACTTAAGAACCCGTCCGCTCCATCTATGATCGCTTTACCGAAGATACACATATGGATACGAACTACACTCCATACGAGTTGATATTTGGAAAATTGCCAAACTTACCAAACGATAAATTGTTAGATTATAAACCCATTTACAATATAGATAACTATTCCAATTAAATAAAAGCAAGAATACAATTTTCCAGAGTTGTGGAAAATACGTATTTGAAATAAAAATACTCAAAATACAAATGGTTTTTTATTTTCTATTTCAAATTAAAAATACAAAATAGTTTTTAAACAAGTATTTGAAATAGAAAATACAAAATACATATTTTCAAAATACCTATTTTCAAAATACATTTTCTTTTATAATTCTTAAAAATAATTTTTTAATTTAATACAATATATGTTGTGATCGCTAATCAATTTTAGAGTTTGTTTACAATTTTGCAATTTCTGGCGATTTTTTGCAATGTTTGTGATAGAAGCGTTTTTTTGCAATTTTTCATCGTCTTTACAGCTTTAGCGATTTTTCATCATATTAGATTTTGCTATCGCGTTTTTTATCAAACATTTAGCATTCCGTACAGTTTTAGCAACTTTTTATCAATATAATGGCCTTTTTAAAATTTTGCAATTTATCGAAAATTTTCGCCATTTCCGCGACAGAAGTATTTTTCCAAGGTTTTTGGCTATATTAAAATTTTTGGGATTTTAAATCAATATTACACTTTGAAATCTTACCAATTTTAGCAAGATTTAGCGAATTTTCGTTATTTTCTCTATTTTGTCCAGGTTTTTTGGCATTCCTTACAGTTTTAGCGAGCTTTATTCAGTTTTAGGGCTTCTTTCTAATTTTGCAATTTTTTTTGCAAATTTTCGCCACTTCCGCAATAGGCGTGATTTTTTTTATATTACTTTTTCTTTATACAGCTCGAGCGACTTTTAATAAATTTCTGTATTTGACATCGATTTATGCTATATTTGCGGAATTTTAGTCATTTTTGCAAATGTAGAAAAAATTCAAAGGCAACAAAATAAAATACTCCGTACGATTACAGCAGCCTCATGGTATGTCAGAAACAAGCGAATTCATAAATACCTAGATGTGCCGCCGGTTAAGATAGTGTTTTCTAAACACGTGACAAGCTACATAAAAAGACTTGAGTTGCACCCAAATCCCCTAGCCCGAAACATCATAAACTTTAGAGGCCACACTCGGCTGAGAAGGAGGGAAACTCTTGCTCTCAGCCGACCACGAAAGACGTAAACAACCAACCGCTGAAACAAATATTTTTGTCTGGCACTGGCTGGACTTAAAATTAAAATTTTAGAGATAAGATTTGATTACTTATTGTTAGTTCAATTTTATTGAAGATACAATAAATAAATACATATAACCGAAAAAAAATTTTTGCAAAATAATCAAAAGACTGTGCAAGAAGACAAAGCTGAGATTCAAAATTGGTTGTTCTATTGTTTACTAGTACTTTAATATCACTTTTCACTTTGTTATTTTTCTTCGCACCACATAAAAAAGAATTTTGTATTTTACAAATGTACAATAT
This sequence comes from Panzeria rudis, assembly GCA_956483635.1. Lineage (NCBI taxonomy): Eukaryota > Metazoa > Arthropoda > Insecta > Diptera > Tachinidae > Panzeria > Panzeria rudis. Next base: position 116,209,557 of record OY101449.1, on the reverse strand, counting down.
GTATTTTGAAATGTTTCAAATAAAATATAAAATACTCTTGAGGCAAAGTATTTCAAATAGAAAATAAAAATGGTATTTTGTATTTTTTATTTGTATTTCAAATAAAAGTATTTCCAATAATTAACATCTCTGCAACTTTCTATAAAGAAAGCAAAAGAACTAATAGAATTAACAAAAACAAAACGAATAGAGCAATGTAAAAAGATAAATCCATTGAATTTGAATGTAGGCGACATGGTTTTAATTAGAAATTTCAATAGAAGAAAAAATTAACTACCATACCACATGGTCCATATAAGATGGTACAAACTAAAGGAGTAAATTCTGTCTTAGATTTAAGGAGTAAGTTAAAAGAACTACATAATAATAATTTAAAAAGATATTAATTATCAAACATGTTACAATTTTAGTCAAATGAAGATTATTGTAAAAAGAATTATCTATACATATAATAAAACTGTAAAAGGGGCGTGTCTGTACATGAAATTTGAAAATTTTTATGATGGCGTAAACAGTAATCGATGTAGAGAACAAAACACCAAATTTAAAAATTTTTGTCTGTCTGTCTGTCTGTATGTCTGTCTGTCCGAACACGCTTCACGCAAAAACCACTAAATGGATTTTCATCAAATTTGGTATGGAGGTACTTTAGAGTCCTGATTCAAACATAGGATACTTTTTACCGAGATAAAATATCTCATTTCTAAGTTAAAATATAAAAAACGAAAATGTACCCTATTTTACTAATATAAATGTTGGTGGAAATTAGAAAGATTTTTTCGCTTTGTTAACGGTGGTAGCACTGTTTATTTTTCATAAAGGGAACTTTAAACAATATATAAAAAACGCTATATTTTTATATTTTATAGACACCTTATGGTCATAAAGGGAACTTTAAGCGCGCGAAGCGGGCGGGCACATCTATTAATCGTTGTCAGTTTTGTACATATTAAATAATTTTCAAAATTTCGGCATATAAACAGACGATGAAATGCGTAGAAACTTTAAAAGAGAATTCAAAAAAATTTTTCATGAAAAAATTAGGGATAATAGGATACCCCTTTTGGCGGAGACGATACCGATACTCAAAAAAAATCCAATGATACCGCTACGCTTAGTGAATTTAAATTAAAGGTAAAATAAACAAAATAGAAGTTCTGTTATTTATTTTTTGTTATTATACAGCATTACAGGGTTAGAAGTTATCAGTATTTATCATCCGTATTAATAAGGTTTTTGTTTAAAACACCAATCATTCTCAAATTTTTCGGAGGAAGACGATTTTACGAGTCTGTTTGTACAACAACTCCAGTAGAAAATTGTATCACAGATGCGACAGAACTTATTTAAAAACTAAAGTACGACTGCGCAATTGTTTTCAAGTTTGGGTACACGACGCCATTGCGCTAGAAAACCGGCGGATGTGCGTCTTTAGATGTACTAGGTCTTAGGCATCTCTCCATTTTCTGTTGAGAAGAATTATAGCTTAGTCTGGACAGGGACTATAAATCCTACTTCTTGTAGACTTACCAGAACTTGTACAAGGTGCAAGGATGACCGCGCTAGCAATAGTTGCGCAATATTAAGGTCAACTAACTCAATAAGACGATTTCTTTATATAGATGATGTAGACCACAACTGAAATATTCGTTCTTTTTTTGTCAAGGATCAAGCATTGTGGATCCGCTGCGAACGGGTAGTCATCTTGTCGCGATGCGGGGCTTAAGTGTGAACTACCCATCCCAGTGTCTGAAGCGTCTGTTACTCCTAGAAGGGGCGGCTTCAGATCGTTTCTGGATGGAGAGCTTCCCCTTTCATTGAGATTGGGCTCTTCACCAGAATACGTCCCCTGGATCCTCTCGGATCTACGTCCACCACAAGTGTCCGGTAAAATCCACCAAGCGTCTGTTCCATATTGGGCGGCTTGGTGGTCTGTCTGTTTGACAGTTTTCTCACTTGGCAGCAAGTATAAAATGCAAACCCCCCCACACAAAAACAATGTCAAATAAAAACAAGTGCCTCGAGTATCCGGTTGAGGGCCTAATAATCTCCGGAGACCCTGCTCCCCTGGTGGCGACCTCAGGCCATGGGGAGTCGAGTGCTACTGGGTTCCGGATTAGTACGGTGCATGCACCAGGCCGGACTAATCAGCAAGCTACTGGTTGCAACACTCACGCAGGAGGGGGCAAGGGGAAACCTGAGCCTTCCAAGTGCGCACTGCCGGTATCTGCTAAGCAGAACCTCAAACACCCATCCAAAGGATGTAAAACAAACAGCAGTGGGGTGCCCCTGGATTCAAAACCAAGCACCTCAAAAACTGCCAAGGTCCTTGCTACCACCTCGGTAGCTAAAAAACCCTGTTTGGGTGCTGTCAAAAAACAAGCGGCAGTCACCTCAGTGCCTATCGTGAAAAAGGGAACTGCGACCTCGAAGTCGGGTTCCTCAGTACCACATCCCCCCTCCAGTAAGGAGACTGCGACCACGAAGTCGGGTCTCCGAGCTGTGATTCCAGCCTCTCAAGGCAACATTATGACCCAAGGGCACACAACACCAGCCAGAAGGGCCTTCGCGAGACGGCGCTCCGCCGAAAGAGTTTTGGATAAGCTAGGCAAAAAGCCTGCTGAAACCCTCACAGCGGATGAACTTTCATCCCTCACCTGGGCCAGAAAACACTTGGCTGAGCTGCAAAAAAACCCCTCATCAGCGTCTGCGGGCGTGCCTAAACGGCAACGTTCAGATGAGGAGATTCTTTTTCAGGGCCAACAGCCCATCGGAAAGCGTCACAGATCGGTGCACAGAACCTTCAGCGAGGTGGCCAAAGGTCACCTTGTTCAAGCTGTCATTGATAGAGGTGACGCAGACTACTCCATGACCTACGCCAAGTGGGACATGGTACGAAAGAAGGTGATGGGGGTGTTCTGGAAAGTCCTAAAAGACAATCCGGGGCCTACCCTAAGGCCGAAGATGCCGGATGGGCTCGTGGGAGGCGAATAAAGCTCATGGCCTTCTCGGATGAGCGATCGATTCTGCTATACAAGCAGGCGGTTGCTCTTCTGGAAGGTCTATGGGAAGGAGCTAGACTCGATGTGGTACCTCTAGATGAGTTTCCACGTCGACCTAGAGCCACATCTCGAATCCCCGATGAACCATCGAAACCAGAGGATATACTGGCGCTTCTGCAGGCCTGCAACGGTGACATACCGACCAAAAATTGGAAGGTTGTCTCTGTTTCAGAACCTTTAGGAGCATACAGACGGGTTGTCATCTTTCTGAACAACGAGTCTATTTTGCCGCTCGAGCAGAAACAAGGGAAGATGTTCTATGGTTTTGAGGCCATCTTCCTTAGTATCTTCAAGGGCGACAAAAGGGACAAAGTTGCTCAGGAAGGTGATCAACCGGATCCAGACGCAATGTCGGTCGATGACACTGTTAGTCTAGCTTCTCAGGGGGACACCAACTCCAACTCAGGTTGGGTTGGAGAATTCTTTGACCAGCTAGACGAGGCAGTTGACGAGGATGACCTTCTGGACTCTGACCAGGAGGACATCAACGTCACCATCAAGCCGTTACACCATGGCGGTGAGGGTCACTCAGGTGAACCTTCACTCTAAAACAGCATCCGCCACAATGCTCCTCCGGCTCATAGAAAGAGGGGAGGAGATCGCATTAGTCCAAGAACCCTGGCTTCATAAAGGCAGGGTTTGCGGACTAGGTACGAAAGGCTTCAGGCTATTGCATGCGAATGAGACAGGTAGGATCAGAGCATGCATAGTAGCCAGGGGTAACCTAAATATCTTTTTGTTATCTGATTTCAGTGACGAAGATACCACCACAGCAGCCTAGGAGACGACTATGGGCACGATAATAGTCGTCTCGAGTTACATGGCGCACGAATGCGAATCCCCGCCCGCAAAGGTTCGCGATGCAATTAAAATGGCAAACCAACGTAACTTGCTAGTCCTTCTTGGAGCAGACGCAAATGCACATCATGTCGTATGGGGAAGCTCTGACACAAATACAAGGGGTGAGTCTTTATTTGATTTCATTCTTCGTAACAACTTAGACATATCAAATGTCCGGTCAGAACCCACTTTCGTCATATCAAATAGGAAGGAGGTTCTAGATATCACGCTAATTAGTTCTACGCATACTGATATGATTAGGGAATGGAAGGTATCAAATGACTGTTCTTTCGCTGATCATCGCTATATTGAATTCACTATAGGGATTCTGACTGATCGGGCTACGCCCATAATAAATAGGACGAAAACAAATTTGGAAGAGCAAAAGCTTATTCTCTCTGACTTTCTTACACAATCGCCAATCATAAACGATAGGCACGACATTGACATCGCGGTTGACAATTTAACAAATGCTTTCAACTTAGCGCGGCCGAATCATGCAGACCTAGTATACTGCGTGGGAAGAAAAAGCCACCATGGTGGAGTCTTGAAATAGCGAACGCTCGCAAGGAGAGTCGCAGACTATTCAATGAGGCAAAAAGACTAGGTAACTGGTCAGCCTACAAAGCCTCTGTAAACAGGTTCAAAAACCTCGTCAGGGATGCGAAACGAACGTCATGGAAGTCCTTCTGCAGCATTGTTGAGGGAGCCTCTGAGACTAGTCGCCTTCGCAAAATCCTGGCTACTCTTCCAACTGTCCCCAGTTTCATTAAGAAATCAGGTGGCGGATGGACCACCAGTAGTCAGGAGACCCTAGAGGTACTAATGAACACGCACTTTCCCGGTTGCACTCCCTACACGGGAGAGATTGCAGCCATGCATTCAATACATTCTAACATGGCCACGATTACCCTAAATAGGGAAAAAATAATGTGGGCCATCAACAGCTTTGACCCGTTCAAATCACCGGGTCCCGATGGCATTATTCCAGCTGACCAACAGCGTAATGCAGACGTTATCACTCCATGGCTCATTCGGATATACTCGGCCTGTCTAACTTGGTCCTATATTCCGATAGCATGGACCAAATGTTCCGTGGTCTTTATTCCCAAAGGGGGTAAAACTACACACGTAAACCCGAAAGATTTTAGACCCATCAGCCTATCATCTTTTCTCCTTAAAACTCTGGAACGGATAATTGATCTACACCTGAGAGCAACAATTTCTCCGAACCTCCTATCAACCTCCCAACATGCCTATACGAAGGGCAAATCAGTTGAGACGGCACTTCACTCGCTTGTAGGATTCATTGAAAAATCCCTGGCAAACAAAGAATATACATTCGTGGCCTTTCTTGATATAGAGGGTGCCTTTAATAATGTACGACCTGAATCCATCATTATGGAACTAGAAAGACTGAACATTGATCGGTCAACAATTAGCTTCATACGAGGACTCTTAACAAATAGGGTAATTTCCTCCACGATGAGGCAAACGACTATTCAAAAAACGGTTAGGCGAGGTACTCCCCAGGGATGTGTTCTGTCACCTATCCTATGGAATATCGCCATAAATTCGGTACTGGTGGAACTAGACTCTATGAGGTTTAAATCAGTAGCCTACGCGGATGACGTAGCAGTAGCAATATCTGGTAAATTTCTAGATACTCTATCTCAACGTCTTCAATCGGCATTAGGTATCATAAGTAAATGGAGCGTTGAAAGTGGTCTTAATGCTAACCCTCAAAAGACGGATCTTGTTCTCTTCACGAGAAAATACAAGACTCCGACTTTCACGTTACCGACTCTCAACGGAGTCACCCTTAGGTTATCAGACAGCGTGAAGTATCTCGGTATTATTCTGGACTCTAAGCTTTCATGGTACCCCAACGTTCAAGCTACGGCAGCCAAGGCTGCTATTGCTCTATACACCTGCAAAAGGGCGATTGGCAACAGGTGGGGCATAAGTCCCAAAAACGTCAATAGGCTTTTTGAAATGGTGGTCAAGCCCATACTAATGTATGGGTCTGTCGTCTGGTGGACTTCCTTAAATAAAGCCACATACTCTAAAATAATAGAAAAGGTACTTCGAACATCTGCTTTGTTGATCACGGGTGCACCTCGCACTACTCCATCCAAAGCACTGTTCACCATGCTGCATTGGCTTCCTGCTGAACTCATGATCAAACAACTGGCCATGAACTCGGCGGTTAGACTAGATGCCTCAGGTGCATGGAAGCGGAGTAACGTAGGCCATGCGACGATATTAGGGCAAATCTTAGATCTTCCCGACCACACTGACTACTGCTCGCCTACTCTGATGCCCGACAAAAGATTCCTGGTGGACTCCTCGGGCACATCCTCTGAGGCAAACCACATACACCAATATGAGGATGTGCTCGAGATCTACACTGATGGGTCAAAGTCGGGCATCGGAGTGGGCGGGGGTTTCTACATCCCACAAATGCAACGTAGGATAAACTTTACCAAACCACTGTAGCATCACTCAGGCTGAAATATCAGCAATCAAAAGGGCAGCCAACTGGTTAAGGTACTACAGGATATTCGATCAGGACATCCGAATTTGTACCGACAGTAAGGCGGCACTACATGCTCTATCTGGTGTTTACACAACATCGGAATTGGTTAAAGAATGCCGGGCATCTCTGAATGAGATGGCGAGACATGCGATCCTAGGGCTCTTCTGGGTACCTGGTCACGCGGGGGTGCCCGGTAACACTATTGCGGATGGTCTAGCCAAGGCCGGTGCCCGCCTACATGAAAATGACATCGACTGGTTAGTAGGTGTCCCACTAAAAAGCTGGAAAATACAAATTCAGCGCCAACTATTTAGAGAGGCGCAAACCAGATGGACAAATGAAATCACTTGTGAGGTTTCCAGATCCATCTGGCCCCAGTATAACTTCGCAAGATCTGCAACCATACTGGGGCTCCCTCGTCAACAGCTGCGTATACTCGTAGCGGTCATAACAGGGCACTGTCTTATTGGTGTCCATGCCAGAAGATTAAATCTTCCTTTTAATGATTTCTGTAGAAGTTGTCAGAATGAGGAGGAGGAAGAAACTGTCAAACAGCTCCTATGTCGATGTCCAGCACTATATAGAAATAGAGCGTCATACTTGGGAAATCCGTCACTACCCGAACTAGCAGACCTGGGGGAATGCGACGTTAGGGGAATAAATTCATTCATAAGATACTCGGGTTGGTTTAACACCGACCCAACCTCTGGGATAGGAGGGACACCTCTCTGAACTTCCCTACTATCCATCGCAGGCATCACAAAGGGACCAAAGGACCCAAGTGGGCCGGTTGTTAGAAACCGGCAGCCTGTTCAACCTAACCTAAGCATTGTGGATACACAATATTTTTTCATTACCGAACCATCAAATCTTTCATTAAGAACCAATACCAAGTTAGTCACTAATTTCTGTTTTGATCTAAGCTTCCTTTCTGTTCATGGATTTATCCTGTTTTCTAATAATTTTCAAAGGATGTTAACTGAAGGAGTCGAGTGGTTTTAATAATTGATGCAAAATTGTAACAACCTCGACATAATTATACATTTTTCAGTTGTAAGTTCTACTTTGCATTTTATACGAGGTAGATAAGCATGTCTCAGTTGTCATTAAGCAGTTTCAAAAACCGACTATCTTTAATATTTATTCATTAAAAAACTTACAAAATTATAGTTTATCGGCAATAAACATATCGCCCATACCAGTATCGGCGGTATCTATGGTGTAATAAGTATACAGGTGGCAGCATAACGTCAACTGACTATTTTTTGCTCTAGTAGTTTTGTGCATAAGCCACGTCCAGCACATGTATTTTGGTGTAGTATTGTATTTATTGTCCTTATGCAGCCACTTGTATACTTATTACACCATGACTGCCTCCCTAAAAAAAAATTCGTCGCGTAAATTTAGTTTCATAAAATGATAAACGGAGAAAAGTTTAAAAAGTAGGACAACCCCGGACACTTCCTGAAAAAGAAGGACTTCCCCGGACGCCCTAAAAAAGAAGACGGTGTCCGGGGAAAAGAGGACGGATGGCAACCCTACATAAGTATATACTTTAAACTTAAAATTTGTATTTTAAACATTTTTATTAATCGCGTGTGGTTTTTCAACACAAATCACCTAAAAAAGCAATATTCGTACCACATAGTGGTACGCCAAAACTTTTCGTAAAAATTTGTTATATGCCTAATGTGCGTACATACTTATGCATTTTCATATATGCACGTTTGTGTACAATTACACAAGTATTAATGTGCATTATTAATTGAAAAGTCACTTTCGTAGGATTCGACCCGGTAAAGAAATTAACAAAAAAAGAAGGATGTGAAAAGTATAAGTGAAGAAAATAGCAATTTTCTAAGCCCAGCAAACTATTTAACATGTTAAATTTTTCGAAAATCTGTCACTGAAATTTTTATGTGTATGAAGTTAGATTTTAAAATTAAAAACATCGACTTATAAAAACTTCTTTCAGCTTGATTTTTTTTTCAAGTTTATGGTCAAACCGGGCAAAAGAACATTTAGCGAAAAGAAATTTACTTGCTTAGGCAATATCTTTTGGACTTGTTACTCGGTTAAACGTATTTTTACACGATTTTTTATGGCTATTTTTTACAAAAGCTTTTATGATTCACGAAAATTACGTTGCTGAGTTCAGTATTCGGCGCAAATAGTCTGTCAAATACAAATTATCGCAGCTGTCTTAGGAAAAACAACAGCAAACGGAAAATTGTTGTTAGATTTCATAAAATTTTTTTTCGATATTTTACATTCGCACTTTTACAAGACCATTTGCATCAAACACCGAACACCGCTTATGTTATTTTGATGATTTATTACAATTTAGATGATTAAAAATAAAATTTTTCGCCGATTTTTTTCTATTTTGATAGATTTTCTGCTAATTTTTATGAGATTATTTCATAAAAATGTCTATAAATAAAATCCATTACATAAAAAAACTAATCTATACGTATAATAAAACTGTAAAAGGGGCGTGTCTGTACATAAAATATTTGTTTAAATTTTTAGGGTGGCGTAAACAGTAATCGATGTAGAGAATAAAACACCAAATTTTGGAATTTTTGTCTGTCTGTTTGTCCGAATACGCTTCACGCAAAAACCACTTAATGGATTTTCATGAAATTTGGTATGGAGGTACTTTAGAGTCCTGATTCAAACATAGCGTACATTAAGCGCACGAAGCAGGCGGGCAAATCTAGTGTTATCTATACATATAATAAAATTGTAAAAAGGGCGTGTCTGTACACGAAATATTTTTTGAAAACTTTTATGTAGAGAACAAAAAACCAAATTTTGGAATTTTTGTCTGTCTGTCCGAACACGCTTCACGCAAAAACCACTGAAGCGATTTTCATGAAATTTGGTATAGAGGTACTTTGGAGTTCTGATTCAAACATTAGGTACTTTTTACCGAAAAAAAACGAAAATATACCCAATCTTACTAATATAAATGTTGTTGGAAATTAGAAAGACGTTTTTGTTTTTTTAACGGTGGTAGCATTGTTTATTTTGTTTACATAAAAAATATGTAAAAAAAGTTATATTGTTATATTTTACAGACTCCTTTTTAAGCGCGCGAAGCGGGCGAGCACATCTAGTTATAAAATATATGTTTACGGTATTCACAAGGAGTCTTATCAGTCATAATGTCATAAAGTGCTAATATTTTAAGATGGTTTAAAAACATTGTTCTTGTGCTTCAAACAAAAAAGTCCTCAAATAATAAGACTTTTTGTACTGTGTTTATTATTTTGTCATAACTACACAAACTTTAGTCGTGCCGGTAATAATATTTACAATCCGCCGCCACTGATATAAATTAATATATGTAATATGCAGTAAAGTATGTCCTAAAATTGTTCAAAGTTTTATTACTTCACATTTGACTATATTTTAATAGCTGTATAACAAGTAAAAATAAAAAATCGAAACATTTAAAACTATGCACGCGAGAAAATTTTGTTTGTATACTCTACTTGGCTAGCAGCCAACTAACGTTTTTCCACTAGCAGCCTCGTGGGAACTTAGTCGGTTCAGTCACCGGCTACAGCTGGTTTCGTTTATGTTTATGTATTTGAACAATTTCACTTTCTGTGTACGTTGAAATTTGTTTTTACTTTAATTAAAAATGAAGAGTTTAAAACATATTCAGCTGGGTTTTATTTACTTTATTAACAAGTTGAATAATTTAAAAACAAACTGGCTATTATTTTAATTTTTTCACTTGCTCTTCGTATTCTGATTTCAAGTATTTATAATTGCTTTTTTTATCAGCTGACACAAAATTTGAAATAGCAAACTAACTTATGAGGGGTTGCTCACAGCAGTCATATTTTTTCGTGTTATTATTTTAAAACATATGACTTTATGACTACCTCGTGAATCCCCCAATTAAGAAAAACTGCATCAAATATATTTCGGCGACTTTTGGAGATTTTTAAAATGAATTTGGCGAAATAGGTCAGAAAAGATCTGACAACCCTGCCATCAACTCTAAAAAATCAAGCTAAAAAGTCTTCGTCTAAGTCCAGTATTATTCAGTAAAATACGGTGTTGCCTCTTTCTGAAGTATAGTTACGGTGACCATTAATTCCATGGAAAAATAGTGTACACATTTCATGGATGAAAAAAACGTAACAAAACTAATTGGCTATTAGGCTAAGGTTCGTAACGTAAGAATCTGAAAGAATTGGGCATGAGCCTCTAATCTATCGAAATACACAAAACAACTCGTGTTTGAAGTACAATGATCTCTGTTTATGAATTTTAAACAAAAATAGGTTTTGTTGAAAATAAAAAATCTTTTGTCGAAAAATTGTTTATACAATTTTATTTGGTGTTGTACTATTTTTAGTTAGCTTCTGCATAGGGTTTGCACAGCGATTATGATCATAATCGAAACCGCGATTAATCGTACCTTTTAATCGTAGTCGTAAGCGAACCCATTAATCGATCGATTACGATTTAACGCCCTTAGCAAACAAGTAAATTACGTTGGCAAAATTATTACAGAAGTTTACAATGTAAAAGGCCCAAATGCATAAGAAATATAAAAGTTATATAATATCATATAGAAAAACATCGGCTACGAGAAATTCTTGAGATACTCCAGTTAGGTTTATGATACAATTAACAGGTACACGCAGCAGATCAGCTGACCTTACTCACCTAAACGGCAAACTCAGTTGAGTGATGTAATTATCATAATATCATCACCGCCATCAAATTGTCAAACTCTGTATAGAGATCCCTTTCTCTACAGTATTTCGCATTTCTTTCTAGAGCTAGTTTCACTGATAGTTCCACCCGTCTTTCAACGGTTTTTGACATCTAGTGAAGTAGTTCCTACAACAAATTTTCTACTGCATGTACCTGTTAATTGTATCATGGTCAGTTTTAAATAATTTAAAAACCAAACATTCGCCGATAAAAATATCATCATTGAAATACGTTTCCTTAACTTCAGTAGATGTTGAACGCAGTTTTTCGATGTGCTTTCTGCGCGCCCTAACAAAGTTATGTACATTTGCATATACTTTTACTTTTGAAAATATAAAAAAAATATTAAACATTTTTTTTGAAAAAGTTTTTTAGTTTTATTACATGAACTATTTTCATTTTTAGGTGAATTTGTTAAGCGCTTGTTATTGACATTACAATAACAAACAGTGAGTAAAAATACAGAACTACCAATCAAAGATACAAAATATTAAGCCTGACATGATTTTGGCCTATTTAAAACTTAAAATAAAAATCATTTGTTTTTACGGGCTTAAGTCAGTTAATTTTTGAACATTAAAAATTAGATTAACTTTTCGTTAAATTTAAATGAAAAATAAACAGACCAGTTTTTAAGTAAATTTTCATTTATTTGGAATTACAATTTCAGTTAATTTTACTTACAGAATATTTTGAAAGTATCCAGCAAAATATATGTCGATGAAATTTTGAGAGCATACTTTTTTCTATAATAACGTTTTGAATTCGATACTATCCACGTTTTTCTGACCGTCGTCTCTCCGCCAAAAGTGTGCCTTTTGCTGATTTTTAACTATAATTTTAAAGTTTTCTCCACAAAGAAAGTTTCAACTTCTTTTTTGAATCTAAAACAAATTGTTTAAAAATATTTATAAAACATTTATAAAATTCTACTTTGTTAGATGTTCTCAACTTTGTGTGTTTATATAAAAACTCGCATATTTAGTCTCTCAAAAATCTTCAGTAAACAAACTTTTTATAATTTACATATAATATTAATTCAAAAAATCGGATCTCGCACAGTTTCTTCCGTCTTGTTGTTGGTGTAATTTTTCGCATGACAATGAACAAGTTTTCTTTACTATAAAATTTAATTTGAATACTACGCTTTTAAATGGGATTTTATAAAAAAAATTCATGAATATAAAAAATTCATATAGGAAACTTGGATTTTTAAGAAGTTGTCAGCAGTGTTTGTGTACTGAATAAAAACCAAACAAAAAGCTAGCTGTTACAGTAAAAACCATTTACTGAAAATTACATTTTAGTTCAACCAACCGTTTGAGAATTTTGTAATAATATTTTTTGTGTAATTTACAAACTTCAATTTACAAATTTTTTTATTTTTATTTTATTTTGTTTGCTCAACACTTCACGCATTGTAAGAAAGTTTCAACTTCTTTTTTGAATCTAAAACAAATTGTTTAAAAATATTTATAAAACATTTATAAAATTCTACTTTGTTAGATGTTCTCAACTTTGTGTGTTTATATAAAAACTCGCATATTTAGTCTCTCAAAAATCTTCAGTAAACAAACTTTTTATAATTTACATATAATATTAATTCAAAAAATCGGATCTCGCACAGTTTCTTCCGTCTTGTTGTTGGTGTAATTTTTCGCATGACAATGAACAAGTTTTCTTTACTATAAAATTTAATTTGAATACTACGCTTTTAAATGGGATTTTATAAAAAAAATTCATGAATATAAAAAATTCATATAGGAAACTTGGATTTTTAAGAAGTTGTCAGCGTGTTTGTGTACTAAATAAAAACCAAACAAAAAGCTAGCTGTTACAGTAAAAACCATTTACTGAAAATTACATTTTAGTTCAACCAACCGTTTGAGAATTTTGTAATAATATTTTTTGTGTAATTTACAAACTTCAATTTACAAATTTTTTTATTTTTATTTTATTTTGTTTGCTCAACACTTCACGCATTGTATGGGCGTAATTATAAAGAAATAAATAAACCACAATAAAGGTAAATAGTGCAGGTTAATTCTTCTTTAAAATAAATATTTGAAATGATTATTTTAAAAATTATTCGAGACATACATACATACTTATATATTTTACTCGATAATTTCTATAATATAGGAACTATAAGGGGTGTCAGATTAATTTTGGCGCCATGTTATACGTATACATAACGCAAGAATTAGTTCGACACCTCTTATAGTTCCTATTTTATAAAAATTAGTGGGTTATCATAAAGAAAAGACTTTCAGTATTTATTTTTAAGAATTTGTTTAGCTGAAACTTTCCAGGGTAATCCAAGTAAAAAATAAAAAAATAGTTTTAAATGTTAATTGCGTCCTACGAAAAAATTTTGTTTTTTGTTAATCAAGATTTTTTTAATCTGAATGTCAAGCTTTTTCATAATACGGATCTGGCAATAAAAACAGCGAAAATGGTGTTACGTAATATGTGAATAGCCCCTAAAATCAAATAATTTGCAAACTTGGTTCACATTTTTAAAACTTCGTTATGTTGTTTTCAGCAGAAGTATAAAAAAACTACTCAAAATTATAAATTATATAAACTGTTTACTGGGCAAATAGTCGAACGTGCGATACAACTGGCAAGTTAAACAAATTGACTTATTTGAAATAACGGAAAGTAGGCTACCAAAAAAATAAAACAACAGAAATTTGATACATTTGTTCGTTATAACAACAAAGCATGTGCACTATGGGCAAACATGTAATGCTTTTTGCTAATTTAAAAATAAATTAAACTAGATATTTATATACATATGCATGTATGTATGTATGTATGTACTTACATAGTAAATGACATTAATCTATTGCGTATAGATATGTACATACGTACATAATTCATTATTACAGAGAAATTTTAGATTAACTCTTTTGAAATGCAAATGAAAAAAAGGATCCAGCAAAAGAAGAGGTTGTGTTCTTAAATTTGTATCGCCCGAATATGTATCCCCCGAAAATTCTTGAAAATCCAGATTTTATTAAATAAACTGCAAGGGTTTGTTACATGTTTAAAATCGTAAACATTAATAATAAATAAGTGGAGTTATTACATTTTCGCTTTGAATGGCGTCACACAGTGGTTGCAATTGGAAAAAGGTTAATAAGTCTATATATTTGAAATTTGCGATCCGACTAAAAACCGATGTATGTAAAAATTATAAAGGATGACCTAAGCTTTCAGAATGTTAAAATTTGGACTACCCTGTTGAAACACACGGTGAGCTACAAGGCGTCAAAGTTGCAAAACTTTTTTACCCTCATAACTTTTACATATATTATCGGATTTTCATGAATTTAAACTTGTAACATTTATAAATAGTTAATTAATTACAGCTTATTTCATTAAGATATCTTTAATATTTTCAAAGATATTTTTTGGCTTTGAAATTTAAAATTTTGATTTTTGGCCTCGACTTAGTTCTCTATTTCGTAAATATCTAAAATTTTGAAAAAAATCTTGTGATTGTTAACACAATCCCTTATAATAAATATGCAGACAAATTTTTTTATTTATCTCAATTCATGTAGTTGTCAAAAATAATCAAAGTCAAGGCTTTGAAATGAGAGTGAAAAATGCCTAAATTTAAATAGAGCTTAATTGTTCGACGTTTTTCTCACAAAACAAATAGTTCATATCCTTAAAAGTAGTTCATAAAAATTCACAAAAAATTGCTTATATTTAAAGAAATATATACTGACTTCAAGAAAATATTTATTAAAAATAAGAAAATTGTTTATAAGTTTAAGGAAATTGTATCATAAGAACTAGTCAATTTCATTTTAGTTTAAAAAATAAGTTTTAGGAAAAGACTTACTCCTGATTAGTTCATAAAATTTTACATACTTAAAAAGTGTTAAACGCTATTCTCAATTTAAGTTCATGTTTCTTCCTAATATTAAGAAATTTTCCTAGAATTTAAGAAAAAAGTTTCTAAAAATAGTTTTTAGTTAATAGCTTACAAATTTTCAGGAAAAGTTTCCATAAACCTAGTTCAGATAAAAATAAAGACGAAACAGTAAAAAAACTTCTTCGATTGAGTAACAATTTTCCTTTCTCATAGGAAGTAATGTACTAAGGAAACTTGAAAATAGCTCAAACAAATAAAAAAAAACTAAATTGAATCATAAATTTAGACTAGTGAAAAAATAATTAATTTTATAAAAATATTTACCAGTTTTTTAAGTATTTTTGAACTAAATTATACGATATATTAAAGGAATTCACAAGGTGGTCCTAAGTGTTCTAACTGTAGTAGGTACTAACGTTATACAATAGTTGTATGTATGTTGTTGATATTCTCAATATAAAAATATAATATGACACTACAACTTATTTAGATATGTTTTTATGGTGTGCTATCTGTTCAGCTGAATAATTTTTGCACAAAACCGTTTTTATTTTGAATTTTAATTTTTGTACTTTTATTGTATGTAAATAAATATTTTTTATTTAATATTTTGATGTTTAGTTTCTGAAGTTTCTATAGTTTACTATTTGAATATATGACAGGGTATTCAAATATGTACTATTTGAAATGTTGTACTATGTTAGTACCTAAGACATTAGTACACCTTGTGAATTCCTTTATTATTTCAGGAATATTATTTGGATAAATGAAAAGATATATAGCTTTTGTTAGCTTTTAGGAAAAGTTTTACTAAAATCTAAGTAAATTATTAGTATTTTCGAGGAATATTTGAACTTAAAATATATATTTTTGTAAATAAAATAAAATTGTAGAACACAATAGTTGCAATGCTTATGCAGGGTGCCCTGTTATGCTAGTGGTTCAATACTTTACTCCTCCAAAAGTAATTAAAATGTATCTTTGGTTAGTTAATTATTATTATAAGTATATGTAAATAAATCTCATATGTTATAGAATTTAAATAAAAATAAGTACTAGAATTAAGGACATATTGCACTTGAATTTAGGAAAAATTTACTTAATTTGAAGACATATGTAAAAAAAACTTTGGAAAATTTAGTAAATTGGAGATCAGAGATGAACAAAAGTATTTCTCAAAACTCCGCATTTATAGAAAAATTTTACTTAATTTTAGTAAAATTTTACTGAAATACAAAAAAGGTTTACTGTAAATTAGTTCATTATGTTTCTATAGATTTTTCTAGAAAAAAGTCAGATGAATAATAACTAATGGCGTTTTCTTTTCTACAAAAAAAAATGTTGCATTGTTTGCACTTTTCAATGAAAATTTGCAATATAATCATTTTTCGATGAAGCGAATTTATTAGAACTTATTGTATCATCTCTAACGAAGGTACATTTGTGCTTTAAAGGAATGCTAAATTGCGATTTTTTGACTAAAAAGTTTTTTACTTTTTATTAAAAAAATCGCAATTTAAAATTTTTTCTAGAAAAGAAAACGCCATAACTTACAGTAAATATTTCACTCTGTTCAAGTAGAATTTTAATAAAATTAGTATCAAATATACTTCCTAACATCATGAAAATTTGTACTAAATTCTTGGAAAAACATCTTTGGCGCCATGTGACAACCTTTTTGACTCAAATTTAGTAAATTTTCTTAAGATTTAGTTCAGTTTTTTATTTAATCGCTTAAGAAAAAAACGCCCATCGAGTCAAATTTCTTTACAAATACATTAGATATATTTAATATAATTAATCTAACTTTTAGTTGTTAGACGCGCGATCAAAAATGTGGCTAGGAGAGCAGATTTTCTAAAAATAGTAAAAGTTTCAGAAGCATTTTATTTACTTGCATGAAAATAGTACTAAACTTCATTTTTCATTTTTATTTCTTTACTATTTATTAAAACAAACATAGCATTCCTCTTATATCTAAGATATATGTTAACGATATATTAAGCGGGAGTTTTTTATGAATTTTCAAGCAAGTCCCTTATTTATTTTGCAGGATAATCTAAATTCATACAATATATAAAAATACACTTATTTATATATCCGTTGATACGTAATGTATATACATACATATACTACATATATGTAATTGATTTTAAATATGTATGTAGTAGTAAGTAAAATGCCCACAAAACAGATATCTCCGGTGAAATTGGGCAAAATTGTATTATTTCCAAATGAATATACCATAAATACACTAGGTACGTATACGCAATATGACTATAGATTCTGTGTTAAGGGCCCTGATTTGTAGAGTTTCAAAGTAATTTTATATCGATAAAAAGTATATATGTATATTTTAAGTACATATGTATGTGTGCACATTTTCAACCATCTAATCACTTTAACTTTGTTTCTGTTCACACGTTTAATCACGTGTTACTGATTTTCCACAAAATAAAAACAACAGACACACATACACTTCCATAGATAATTTTTCGCACGTAATATAACCGTCTGCATAAATTTCGAATCAGTTTTCAAACGACAATTTCAAATGAAAGTGAATGAAAAATTAAATGTAATATGTATCACTAATAAATAATAAATATTGATAACTTATAAAGAAATTATTATTAACTGTTGATCATCTCAATCGATTTATTTACAGAATAATTCAATTTACTATTAAAACAAACAAAAACATTGTTTGTTTCCAAATGAATTAAATAAATACCCACGCACAGATTTTTCATTTTTTATTGTTTAATTTATCCATGTTTTTGTTTGTTTTATTTGATTACATATTGTTAGTTAATAATATTCGCTCAAATCTCTAATAAACATAAATATTTATTTAATTATTTATTTATTTATTATTTATAAAATAGTGTAGGTCGCACACATACACACACACACATACACACAAATTCATATTTATTTGTAAACATACGAAACTGGAGCAATTTATTAATTTGTTTAGTCCATCAATAAGTTAAACAAATATTACTTATAAGTTAAACGGATGCACTGTGAAAGTAATTTTTTTCTTTCTAAACATTTTATTTTAATTCATTTTCAGGCGAAGGATACAAGTGTTTTAGTTGTTGGTGGTTTTCATTCACAACAACCACCCAAGGCAGTCCCATACAAAAGAAAATTTTATGAATGAGTCGCAAGAAGGAGTTCGTGGAATAATATGGACTGCCTGTTGGCAATTATTTTACTGTGGCAATAAAAACACACACACACACACAAGTATATACATGCATGCATATAGACATATTGACAGGCATAATTACGAATACATATACAAGACAATGCTACAGATTTGTGCAAACAAATATATTGCACCGGCGACACAACCAATGGCAAAACAAACACACTTTCCGTCTTTGATATATAGTTGCCACTCAATGTAGTACACCGAACATACATACATATGTACACATATATAGATATGTATGGGAGTAAATAAATGGTGATGGATGTGTATATACGTATCGAATGTCATTCTTTAGTTACATACTCTCGTATTTATATCACTTATTTGAAATACAATCACGTGTAACCAAGCGCAACAATTTCAAAACATTCCGTTTAAGTAACGACAAAAATCTTTGCTTAAAAAATCAACAAAAACAAAACAAACACTAGCTTGAACACTTTGCAGTTATTATTATTAATATTTTGTAATAGCAATTAATTTTTATATATTGAACACTTTCAGATTTATTTTTTTGATTTTGTATTGATTTACTTAAAAACATTTAGCAGGCTCTTGTTTAAAATAAAAAAATAATAATAATAATATATTTATTAAAGATGAAATTATTTATTTGTTTTAAACATTTTTTACATTAACCTGACGACAGACACAAAACGACAAAACATCTAATGAAAAACACATCCGAACATAACGAACAATATTTGCTAACTAAACTTTGAATATCCCGCACAGCGCCAACCACACAATAAAAAACACATAGAAGCAAAAAAAATAAGAAAAAAGAAAAACTCAAATAGAAAAATAGACAAAATAAAAACAATAATACGACCACGAATACAATAATGCAACACAACCAACCTTAAAACAGACACTTACTTGTTCACTCGACTACCGTTTTTACTAGTCGCACGTACATACTACCGTGTTAATTTCTATTGTTTAGTGTCACACAATTATTTACTTGCTCTTAGTTAGTTAGCACTGTCGGTAAGCTGGATGGATTTACTAGTGGCCTGGCTGGCTAGATATGTAGATAGTTGGTTGGATGTCTAGCAATTTGGCCTGAAGAGTGGCTGGGGATCGTTTGTATCAACAACTTGTTATATCTATTGCACTTGGTTTACAAAAAATTTGTTGCATATTTCTATCTAACATGTTCGATGGGCCTTTGCTCTCAGGTTTGTTCAGTCGCAACCCAGTTACCAAATCAGCGTAATATATATATATATATATATATATATATATATATATATATATATATATATATATATATATATATATATATATATATATATATATATATATATATATATATATATATATATATATATATATATATATATATATATATATATATATATATATATATATATATATATATATATATATATATATATTTATATATATATATATATATATATATATATATATATATATATATATATATATATATATATATATATATATATATATATATAGATATATATATATAGATATATATATATATATATATATATATATATATATATATATATATATATATATATATATATATATATATATATATATATATATATATATATATATATATATATATATATATATATATATATATTTCAATTGTTTTCTGCTCTAAATCTTTAACGATATATAATCCAATGTCCCTGGATGACAGTGGATACTCAAAAAAATTAAACACTTTGCTAAAAATATTGCCTTTTACGTAAATATTATCACATTTGTATATAGAAAGTTTACTACTGAAAATTTCTGATTCAAACATAACATTTCCATTATTTAATAAAAAAATATTATCAGGAGGAACGGCTGTAATTTTGTAGCCATAAATGTTAACAAAAGAAAATAGTAGGGGAAATCACTCTTAGTGGAAAACTGCTATTGCACACTTTGCAGCTCTTGCAAGTCTAGGATATATGCTACAATATGCAATACAACAAGAATAAAATATCAGAAACTTACATTTCCTGCACAGTAGCAGATATGCAATACTAAAAACTGTAGGAAACTTGTCTAGCATATATGCAATTATTAAAATTACTCAGAAAGACTAATAGAAAAATACAAAAGAAAATACAAAGTAATAGTAGGCCTGTTTGCTTACTTTTTCAATACTACAAATAGTAAATTAAGAAATAAGTAAGAGTAGTTCTTTCTTTATTGTACATTTCAATAATACATAGTTATACATAATATACTATGTATTTCCTAAATTTTTGAAGAAGACTCTCATTCTTTGCAGCAGAAAATGATAGTTTATATCGTAGAGGTGCAAATATGCTACCAAGAGTGATTTCCGCTTGTGTTTTCGATTCAACTGTCTCTATAATTTTTCCAGCTGAATATAATAATGGGATATTATTTGAGGAACTATTAGTAAGGAAATGCAAGAAAAACCCGTTAAAGTTGCATATGTTTATATGCATGCATATGAATTTATTTTTAACCTTTAAACTTAAAAAATAACTTAAATAATAATTATTATTAAAAATATGTGACGTATTGAATTGGTAAAACATATTATTTTTCTTTATTGACATTTTGTAGAGTGCGATACTGGGAAAATGTTTTACTAAACAAAATTATAGTATTGGGGAAATGTTCTAATAAACAAAATGATGATAAAGAACTGAATTTGTAGTTTTCACAATGATTGGCCATTGACATGAAAAACAATCGGCCAAGCGTGGATCGACGTTATCATTTGCGTGTTGGCAAAGCTCTTTAAACGTTGAACGTCGTACGTTGGCCCGATTGTATTTTTCTGAATGGAATGATGTTGGGAAAGCCCTGAATTTTTAGTTTTCACAATGCTTGGCCATCGACATCAAAAACAGTTGGCCGAACCTGGATCGACGTTATCATTTTCGTGTTGGCAAAGCACTTTAAACGTTGAAAGTGTTACGTCTTGCGAACGTTTGTGCCACCTTAGAAAACGCTTTACCAACGTATTTTTTTTTCAAAATATGCCTTTTTTTTAAATATTACCTTTCCAAAATGCTAAAAATCCAACCACCAGTAATAAAGTTATGACTTAAAATATCAGTATTTGAAAATATAAAATATTGTTGTAAAAAAGAGAAAAGGTAGACATGATATGAGCAGTCCACTTGCAAACACCGGTATGTTAATGTATCGAAATTTGTAGAAAATCGATTAAAACTTCAAACGACAAATAAAATGGCGGCTTTTAGCGAATTTTTATTTTTTTCAACTTAGAAGTGTTTGCAAGTGGACTACTCATATATGGGAAAATTTTTTGGACTTTCAAAATAGATATGTACTTAGACATAGTGTTTAGTGGGATTTAGGAGTTACTTTCGTATAGCGTAAAGCATAATTTTTTACAGGTATTTCTAGCGAAATAATTTGATCACAAAGTTTTGTGTGAATTCCATACACTACCGTCGTACGCTTTGTAAGATAGCATTCATTGAACACCAAGTGTGGCAAACATCATTAAAGAGATGTAATGTGGTGGGCAGTGTTCGCCGCTGGGTATGTTTTTTTGTGTCTGTACCTGCTACCAGTTTCTCTTATTTTCTTCTTAGTATTATCAGGCGTGCCAGATGATTTTTTCAAAAAATCGGCACATTTTCCAAATAAAATCGGCATAAATACAATAAACCATATTTTTATTAACAGAAAATAACAATACAGAACAATTGAGCATTAACTAATGCTTATAACATATGAAATAACATAAAAATCAATGAAAATAAAATAGAAAAATAAATTTCAATTGAATTCTTGACAAGAAAGCGGAACTCTTTGTCTGAGAAACTTCTAAAAACTTTGCCGAAATGTCTCAAAGAATTCTGTAGAAACTCAGAAGAATTTTCTGGGGAAATTCAAAAGGAATTTTCTATATGTCTAAACAATATCGGAAAAATTTCTGACAAAACAGCGGAAAATATCTGACAAAATTCGGAGCTAAAATTTTAAATTTATTAGAAATGTCGTATAAAATTCTCAAATAGAATCAGAATGTTGTAAGACCTCTTTAACTCTTCTTTTTTGTTCATTTATTATTCTTCCGTCAAATGTTTTTTGCTTGTATATTTCCATGTTCTCAATACGTTCAATCGCCGTCCTTTTTATTGTGAATGTAATAGTTTAACTGTTTTTCTAATATGTCCTGGTGTGCATTTGTTGTCGAATATGTGGTTCGCGAAATTCCATTCTGGTGTTATTCCTGGTTCCCTCAGCTTTTTGTTGTAGTCTCTTATGTGCTCGCGAAATCTTTTTATCTTTCTTCCAGTTTGTCCGATATAACTGTGTTGGCATGTGCACGTTAATTTGTACACTTCTTGTTTATCTAGGAAGTCTGTTTCGTTTGTGCTGTTTTGCAATATTCTACCCAAGTTATAAAGCTGTTACGGTTTATCGAATCAAAAATAAAAAAATAAATTTAAAGTCTAATATCTCTCGAAGTATGGGTGAGTTCGAAAACATCGAAATACTTTGTACCGCCTTTACTTTGTTTACAAAAACAAAGCAACTAAGAGTTTGCATCACTACAATGTATTTTGATGTTTTGGA
The DNA here is from genome assembly GCA_956483635.1 of Panzeria rudis. Taxonomy (NCBI): domain Eukaryota; kingdom Metazoa; phylum Arthropoda; class Insecta; order Diptera; family Tachinidae; genus Panzeria; species Panzeria rudis. The sequence continues at coordinate 116,186,695 of OY101449.1, read as the reverse complement.
ACTCAACCTATTAATCTAAGAAATTTGACCTATATATAATTTTACAACAAATCTTCTATTTACATTTTGTTGTCACAGCTGATAATTAAAAAAAAATTTATTCCACTTAATTCGTAGTATAATGTAATAGCATAAAATGCGGCTGAGTTATAGAATTTTTAAGGAAAATCTGTTATTTTTACGTGTATTTTGTATGGAAAAATTTTCCACGCTTTGGGAAAGTAATTAAAATTAATATTGAGGGCTGTAACTTTCAGAGTAATTTTTTGTCGACATATCCAACCGAATTTCAGGTGGAGACTACAAAAATAAAACTACTTGCAATAAAAATCACCCTAATGTAGCTCCACCTGAAAACTTTCTATCATACATGTACTTATGCGGGGCTTTTTTTACAAATAACAAGCACACGTACTGCTGAAGCCTTTTTGACTTTTCTGCAGAAATACCCCGGGTCTTGGCAGCAATCGAAACTGCGACCTCCCGCTTAATAGTTTAGCACAATATCCACTGCACTACGGGGGTACGCTGTATGTTCAAACGAGGTATACAGCCGTTTAGCGTCCCAGCAAAAGAAATTTACTTTCTTAGGCAATATCTTTTTTGGAGTTGTTACTCGGTTAACCATATTTTTACATTTTGTTGGCACAGCTGATAATTTGGGAGATAACAGCAAAAAAACGAGAATTTTAAGAAAAATGAAATTTAGTAACCCGTACCAACACACCAGTTCAAGTTACACTTCGTCGTACTTTAAAAAAAATTTTACTCAACTCTGAAATAATCAAGCTAAAAGGTCTTCGTCTAAATCCCTTATTAATCTTTTTTACTAGAAGAATAGGAATTTATGTACTGAATACAAAGCAAGAAAAACATATTGGGAATCGCAAATTCCAACAAAAATTTAAAAAATCCTTAAATGGGACTATTTACAATACTTGAAGTTCGGTGTAAAAATGCTTACTGAATAATTCACCTTAACCAAACAACGGCGGGGTTTCATATTAATTAGTGTCTGACCGAACGTTTGAAAGTTGGCAAAAAGCTAGGCTTGGCCTTCAGTAAAACTAAGTTTAAATGCGTTGCTTGGTTTGGACCTTTATTTGGAGTTTTTGGAGTATTGAACATAACCTCGCACATTGGAATACAAATGATCAAAATTATATAAAAACTGAATATATAGCAGCTTCCAAACAGGCAGCCTATAACCACATGTCTCTAAAAGAGCGTAGTTGAGACTAAGTTTGAAATTTGAAGGATGCCGCAAGGTCTTAAAGTAGGCCAACTCTTGTGTATCATATTACAGAATTTGTTTACAAATTTTAGTTTCTGCGGTAACCAGAGCGTACGAAATTGGACATATTTTTCATTATACAAATATCAACTTTAAGGTATAAAGCCGTTTAGCGTCCCAGCAAAAGAAATTTATTAAATTTTTCTTAGACAATATATTTTTTGGAGTTGTTACTCGGTTAACCGTATTTTTACCACGTCCGACTATCAACTATGAAATAATCAAGCTAAAAGGTCTTCGTCTAAATCCCTTATTAATCTTTTTTACTAGAAGAATAGGAATTTATGTACTGAATACAAAGCAAGCAAAACATATTAGGCATCCCAAATTCCAAGAAAAAGTTTAAAAAATCCTTAAATGGGACTATTTACCATGTCTTTTATGAATTTAAAATATTCAATTCGGTTTTTGTGAATAATATCAAAACAAATTTTTTTGAATTCTAAGAACTCAAATGAATTATTCAAACTATAGGAATACAATTTAAAAGCATTTATATCGTTTTATTTGAGTAGCGCATTATATTATAATGTTATTATTTGAATTTCTGAAAGTATAAATTTCTTGAAATTTTCTGACAAAAAATTAATTTACATTTGAAAAATTTTATTTCAAATCAATAACAAAAAATTTTAATTCATATCAGGAGGAATGTGAATAATTTCAATAAAATTTTATTTCTCAAACAGAAATAAAATTAAAGTTTAATTTAAGTTTATTGAAAAATTCAAATAAAAAATTCATATTGAACAGCTTATATATATATATATATATATATATATATATATATATATATATATATATGTATATATATATATATATATATATATATATATATATATATATATATATATATATATATATATATGTATATATATATATATATATATATATATATATATATATATATATATATATATATATATATATATATATATATATATATATATATATATATATATATATATATATATATATATATATATATATATATATATATATATATATATATATATATATATATATATATATATATATATATATATATATATATATATATATATATATATATATATATATATATATATATCTATATATATATATATATATATATATATATATATATATATATATATCTATATATACATATATATATATATATATATATATATATATATATATATATATATATATATATATATATATATATATATATATATATATATATATATATATATATATATATATATATATATATATATATATATATATATATATATATATATATATATATATATATATATATATATATATATATATATATATATATATATATATATATATATATATATATATATATATATATATATATATATATATATATATATATATATATATATATATATATATATATATATATATATATATATATATATATATATATATATATATATATATATATATATATATATATATATATATATATATATATATATATATATATATATATATATATATATATATATATATATATATATATATATATATATATATATATATATATATATATACAGAGATATATATATATATATATATATATATATATATATATATATATATATATATATATATATATATATATATATATATATATATATATATGTATATACTATATATATATATATATATATATATATATATATATATATATATGTATATACTATATATATATATATATATATATATATATATATATATATATATATATATATATATATATATATATATATATATATATATATATATATATATATATATATATATATATATATATATATATATATATATATATATATA